>OW679199.1:108879546-109283467 GCA_940337035.1 Agriotes lineatus
TTTTCCCATTATTATATCCTCAGATCACCGCACTATATATGATTCCTTGCCGGAAAAATGGAATATACAAAAGGCCAATTGGAATAAATTTGAAGACTGTCTACTAAGCCATGATTTACATTTTTTTGAAGAAACTGAGATTGACATATCCACAGAATCTATTATAGATCAATTTTGAATGCTGCTAGAACGGCAATCCCTGTTAAACGTAACCCGAATTGTTCCACCCGAAAAGTGCCCTGGTAGAATAACTCCTGTAAAGAGGTCATAAAGAATAAAAAAAGAGCATTTAATAAATACCGCAGAAATCCAAGCATAGACAATCTGATAGAATTTAAAAAACTAAAAGCAATAGCCAGGAAGACCATTAGAAACTGCAAAGCAGAATCATGGAAAAACTACATCGAGTCCATTACAACGTCAACGTCCAATAAAGAAATGTGGGGAAAAATTAAAGGTATTAAAGGAGGAGGAAGTTACTTTAGAATATCTGCATTAAAAGGTAAAAATGACGTAGTAGTAACAGAACAGCAAGAAATAGCGAACCAATTATGTGAAACGTTTGCTAATATTTCCGGGACATCTAATTATAGTAACCATTTCTAACTATATAAACAGCAAATAGAAGCACATAATATTACTATTACAGAAAAAAATAACGAAGCGTACAACTTGCCCTTCAGTATGCAGGAACTATCCCACGCACTAAGCCAATGTAATGACAGGAGCCCCGGTCTCGGTACAGTTTATTATCAAATGTTAAAACATTTACCTGAATCATCAAAATCGACACTGTTACATTTCTACAATCATATATGGTTTTCAAAACAATTTCCAAGTGCATGGAGGACATCCCTTGTCATCCCTCTTCTAAAAGATAATAAAAGCAAGCTCACTCCTGAAAGTTATCGCCCAATTTCCCTAACCCGTACCATATGCAAAGTTTTAGAACGCATGGTTAACAATCGTTTAAGATGGTATTTAGAACATCATGGATATATATCGCCTTCACAAAGCGGATTTAGACAAGGGAGGTCGACTCAAGACAACATTGCATGCTTAGAAGTTGATATCAAGAATGGTTTAGTTAAAAAAGAAGACACTATTGCAATTTTTTTAGATATCCACAAAGCATATGATACAGTTTGGACAAAGAAAATTATACTAATATTACTTAATTGGGGTTTAGGAGGAGAAATGGTGCATTTCATATCAAATTTTCTTACAGATAGGAAATTGTCCGTAAGAGTAGGGAATACAAACTCTACCATAAAACGTCTGGAAACCGGCATCCCTCAGGGATCTGTACTAAGCGTACTCCTATTTACAATTGCCATAAATGACATTACTAATAATATTAAAAGTCCTGTTAAATGCCTTCTTTACGCAGATGATTTAGTATTATATTGTAGCGACACTAAGGTAGAATGCATACAGCAGCGTCTACAAACCGCCTTAAATCAACTTCAGAAATGGAGTGACTTAAATGGACCAAAGTTCTCAGTTCAGAAAACTAAGTGTATCTATTTTTCCAATAGAAGATCCGCCGAAACTCCTGCATTTTATCTAAACAATCAGCAACTGTGTTACGCTGAACAATTTTGTTACTTAGGCGTAATACTGGACAGAAAGTTAAACTGGGCGCCACATATTTTGAATATAAAAAATAAATGTAAGAAATCCTTGGACCTTATGAAGGTGGTTAGCTGTCATAATTGGGGTGGAAACCAAGACACTCTTCTCAAAATGTTTGATGCACCTATTCGTTCGAGGCTCGAATACTGTAGTTCAGTTATCAGTGAATCTAACCCTAACCTTCTTAAAATATTGAATGTAATCTACAATAACGGGCTAAGGATAGCTTCAGGAGTCACCGGTCACCCTCCTGCGGAACTAAGAAGAGAACAACAGTTGTTAAATTATGTTACTACAGTTTTATCAAACAACAAACACTTAAACTACCAAGCAACAGTCCATCCTCACTATCAAAATACTTATAATAATAAACCTAAGTTTATCCCTCCCTACAATATCCGTGCAAAAAAATGCATACAAAACCTCGAACAACAACAACTGACACCATATACCTACCAAATGCAAACAAATCCTTGGATAATACCGCCTCCCGAAATGTATTTAGAACTAACCAAATTTGCTAAACACAGTACTCATGCAACTCAATACCAAGTAGCACTTAACCAATTGTTGTCACAATTCGCTAATTACCTTTCTATTTATACTGATGGATCAAAAACAGATAGCGGTACAGGGTGCGCATTTGTGTGCGGAGTGCATCAGATGTGCTTCAAACTTCACAACTATTCTTCGGTGTTCAGTGCAGAGTTGTACGCAGTTATCAGATCGCTCGAATTTATTGCAAACCACAACCACACAAACTTTATTATTCTCTGCGATTCCTTAAGTGTGTTGTTATCTATTAGGCAGATCTACCCAACCAACCCCTACGTGAATAGAATTCGTGATATCCTTTACCATCTCCGAGGACAAAAAGTTATAAAATTTATTTGGGTACCTTCACATATAGGTATAGCTGGCAATGAAAAGGCAGATATAAGTGCCAAAGAAGGAACCAGAACTATTCAACCTGAAGAAGAGACTGTTAGTAAAGCCGACATGAAAGGAGTATACAGACAAAGTATCCTTAATAAATGGAACAACCAATAGAGAACTATTACTGGAAATAAACTACGACTAATTAAAAACACCGTTCACGTTTGGCCACCTGTAACTAGAGTCCCTGTATATAGTTATATAAGAGTCGGGCAAACACAAATGTCAGCCGCCATTAGTGTTCCAAAAATAAATGATGCGTTCAAGGCCGGAGTTGTTTTCCTTAGTATGTGTCACTTTGATGAATTTAATTACTTGTCAGTTTGACATTGTCAATAAATGGTAAACGTAATGCATTTACGAAAACTACACTGGTAGGTATCTAACGTTTACCGATTGGTGGTCAGCTGATTTTGCAGTAGATAGATCGGATTGAGTAATTTACGAGCGGTTTTTTGGTGGTGTAGTAAACATATAACCTCTAACAACTTGTCTTGTCATCGAATCGAACAATATTACGTACGTCATTTAATTGTCATTGCCATAGCCACTCTTCAAATTTTCATTTTAGATTACTGCGCATGCGCAGTGGATCGTAGCCAATCAAAAGTTGAACCGCGTTTGCCCGACTCTTATCTTACTATATACAGGGACTCTACCTGTAACGTCGCAACGGAGACCCGAAGTTATTCTGTGGAGGTTGAGAATAGGACATACTAAAATCACCCATGATTACCTCTTACAGCGTCGCAACCAGCCTATTTGTGACATTTGCAAAAGTACTTTGAGTGTTCCACACATCCTTTTGCAGTGCAAGAAATTTTCAACTCAAAGGAATAAGGTCCAGCTAAGTAACGAACTAAATGTTGTACTAGGAACTGACATCAGTGAAATACGTAAGCTTATGTACTTTCTAAAGTTAACCAACCTGTTTCAACAGATATAAAAGTATTGTTATACACTGTACATAAATTTAAAGTGCCAAAGTCCTTAGTAGAAGAGGCACTATAATACACTAAATTAAAAAAATTGCTTATCAGAGTTTGAATATTTAATTTTAATTCTGTTTTGATATTATTTGCTTTTGCTTCATTATAGCTACGCGGGCGACCACGCATTTCTACAAAAACCTAAACAGCAGAAAACGTGTTTTGGATATTTGAACACCTACTTACAGCTCTGTTACCAAAATGTAATTGCTTCAATTTTTTAACTTGTCGTGCATAGAGGTTTTCTTTATCGCGAAGTTCTATCAGACGCATTGTTTTAAAACCAATCACAAACTTAAAAAGCATCATTAAAGCCTACAAAAAGCTATATTTGGAAGAAATCTCATAAAGTATATACTCTGAAATGTCAGAACGTTACTAATTAATGTTGAGAAATATTACCTTGCTCGTTAGTATTTATTGTGTTGAACGTCATGCTTTAATATATGTTGCTTAAACTATATTACAAAGTTGACATTCAAGTAAAACTTTGTAATCAATGTTCTTAATTGATAATAACTTTCACCGCTAGTCTAGAACACCCTCATATTAACTACATAGGTGTGTAACGCCTAGAACCTTGAAAAACAGCAAATATCGTATATGATTAGTACAATGATAAGTTAATTGCGAGTTTACTGTTTGTAACGAGTTGCATTTTTAGAACTCTGTTTATTTTTTAGCAACCGATCACACAAACACATACGTTTTGTAACATAGACGGACACCAGATCTATATGTACATTAATAATCCCTATCAAATGAAATTCTAGGCTCATCTCGAAAATGCTGCCCACATCAAAATATTGCTTAATATAGTATGATAAATATTTAGAGGGTGGGAGGGGTGATACAGAAATTACATTTGTTAAAATACGGTCCCTTGAATTTTTTTATCATATCATCAGCTATGACATTATCGACACGTGCAAATTTTACTTCAGAAATTCTGATCGACAGCTTAGGCACTTACAGACCTATTTAAAAAATCATTGGGCATCTGATTTTAAAAATTACGAAGAAAGAAGCTGTGATTAGCCAATTTTCTTTAATTTGTGGTGATCTATGCAAAATCCGATTTTATTATGCAGGATTATAGAAGTTTTAGATTTTTACAAATATTACTCTGCAATTTTTATTCGCAAGAAGCTAAATCGTGCAGTTAGAAAGCGTTAGGCTTGTATTAAACAGGTCTCGGTTCAAATCTCTTAGTAGGCGGAATTTTTCAACAGCCTTGGCGATCGGTATCGAGTTTAATGAGACCATCCACAGTTGCTCACCAAATTAACTGTACTATACTCAGAACCACAGACCTAAGAGATAGAGTAACAAGGCAATACATCACCAAGAGACACACGTAACGCAATAGTTGCTACACAGGCACGAAAGGTGTGCTCCAACTTTGTAACCACCTGGGACAGGTTGAGCATTGCTCCGCTAGATGCTGAAGCGCATAAAGCACCAGCCTCTATACCACAAAGTAAAGTAAGGTAACCGATTATACACACCCACATTATACATTTATTATTCGCGGGGTCTCCGACGACTTTCACTATAGTGGTTATTCTAAAAAAATACGAACCTAGGCATTACCACCCGGACGTGCCTAGAGGAAATGCCTTGGCGGAACATAATGTCGTAAGACTATTCTGGGCACCAGGGCACTGTGGTATAGACGGTAATGAGTATGATCTACTGAGACTTACCTTGGTCTAGAACCAGCCTTAAGAATTTCTATTTGTTCTATCCTAGACTATGTACGTGATTTCATCGGCACCCAACATGAAACATACTGGATTGACAAATACTTCGCATAGGTAGGCAGCAACTCAGGATCGTGACAGGGCTATTAACAGGACATGCGAAACATCTGCGGAAGATCAAAAATTACACTGGAGACCTTACTTTTCGGCTCTGCAATAAGGAAGCATGTTATAGGTAAATTTATAATTACGACATAAAACAAGTTATCACTTTGTTGCGATAGTTTGTAAACCGATAAATCGGAAAATACAAGTGCCGTAGTCCCCAACGGCGTTGCTATATTCCCGTAAAAACAATTTTGCCAGCTACACTCGCTAGGCTGGCCGTGGTTCACTTCACTATTCGTTAATTAGGGCGACGACCCGTTAAATTGAATGATGTATTATCGAGTGGAAATTGCCGGCTTTGGAATCGGAGACAGGACTGTTCTATGAAATCGGAAATGAGAACAGTCTTCTGGATTTATCGACAGTATTCGTATGCGACGGTCAGCGTCCAGCTACGTTGGACTTACCTTAATTAAATCTCTTGCAGCCACAAAACTCCATTACACACACAAACAAATCCTATGGCCTTAACGTCGCATGCATATATCATGATTGAAAAGCACGGGCCAATTTAGTCTACGTATATTAAGTGAGAATACAAGTATGTATTGTTACGGTCTAAAACGACTTTAACGACCCCGCGCCGGCTCATACAAAAGTCACGTAAAAGCTTGACGGCCAGAGCGGACGATATTACTCACAATCGGGACAATGACCCACCTAGGACCGCTGCCCTGTCTGTAACAAGATATACCAACTAGACATCAGTGGAGCAAGCGGTGGTCCTACACGAGATTACCTACGGGCAACGGCCTAAGGCACGGTAAACAGTGATAAAATTTATTGAGCGCCACCCAGTTTCATCGATATAAACGAAAATGCAAAGATAGACCCCACAGTAAAACCGGGAAATCAATGCGGCCTACCTTTCAACTTTACACCTTGGTGAAATCCAAAGCTACACGGGAATAGAATATTTGTGCACAGCCTCACGACTGCCAACGTTGCGGAGACGAGCGATCCGACCTACCTGCGGTGCTTATTAACTCCGTTCAGGCTTCGCCGTACATAAATCTGACACAGTGTATAATATAACCTAAAAATAAGCATGCACACGCCCGTAGGACAAATCACAAAGCAACGCACAGTAAATCGCTCGATTGGTTCAACACAATACAACAACGCCGACGTCGTCAGCGTACACAGAAAATGGTAAAGAACAAATAAGCACTATAGCTAAAAGCCCAGCTGGGAGGTCGCCTTACTACTAAAATATTGCGGGATTGGCAACAATTGGTACACGTCCCCGACGCGGGTCGCTCGCATCTGCCTTGAAGAGCGTTTGTTAGAGTTTTCGCACAGCCCAAGCGGCTGGTGCTTAAAAGCGCGTGAATTATTGCAATCCAAGCGACCCATGCCGGCGCCGGCGGTGAGCTTGTAACATGCATGATTAATTAAAAGTAGCCTCCCTGTCGGCTGGTAGTTAACATGCATGATTAATTCAAAATAGCCTGAGCTGTCGGCTGGCTTTTAACATGAATGATTAATTCAAAATAGCCTGAGCTGTCGGCTGGCTTATAACATGAACGGTTAATTAAAACTAACCTGAGCTGTCGGCTGGCTTATAACATGGATAATTAATTAATATTAACGCACACTACCTTAATTAGGCGGCTTTTCCTTGATGCGTCGGTCAAGGTCGGGCGCTTACCTCTAGAACAGTCGGGCCGCGACTTGATGCGTGGGTGTGCACGATGTCCAATGAGTCCCCCTTATATTCAGGGAACGATACAGAGCCCGCATGGGCAACAAACGAAGACTGGGAGACCTGTAGATTGCATCTGAAGACGTGATGCCGATCATGTGGCGGTACAAATTACCAATCAAGCTTTCGAAAATTGACGAGCGGCGGCGGTCGTCGATAACGGACACGCACTAAAATACCCAAGAAGCATGACCTCTCACTGTCACGGCCCCTAAAGGCTAAAGCACTCTCGAAAACAAAAAGCTGTATCAGCACACTTACAAGAAACAAAAATACAACCTCGCACAACGCCAACGAACACGCTCCCTCGAAACGGGACGCCGCTGGCGTGCGCCTTGAATCACAACCGCTCGTGCCAGATTCTAGCTTCAAACTGACTCAACGAGACCGCTCACATAGCGCTGCCGATCGGCAGGAAGCTGGCGGGCCAGACAGAGAAGACTGCAACGGAGCAAATAACCTAGAAAAATCTCTCGCTTGCTCTATGGACTGCGTTTCAAATTCGATGCATAAAATGCGCTACAAAATGCCGAGACAGCCCAGGTGCAAGCAAGACGGTTCGAGGCCAGAGCAGCTCGCCAAGCTTCTAGAAAAAGCTGTGTGCTAAATCTCAAAATTCCAAATAATCCAACAAGAGTAATTATGAACTACAGGAAATTAGAGCGGCCGTTATAGCTGCCGGCACAAAAATTAACGAACTAATACACGTAGAAATATGACTGGAAAACCTATATACAAGTGAAGTCGCAATCTTTGATCAGAAAATATTCCAAAGAGTCGCATAATGGTAAAATATAAAAATGGCCTGACAGTATACTTAACACAAATAACGGCACAAAAGGGTTATTTCTATTACATATATGATATTAGAGAATTGTTACAAGCTGCTAAACCCAATTATTGACTGTATCAAGTACTTAATACATTGGTGTCACGTTTCGCTCCTGATTAAGCGCTACTGAACTTTAATCTGCAATTAAAAACGCTTAATCTTTGCGTTTTTTTGGCGTTACAAGAACCTCAGAGCGCTGGTAGCCGGAGATTCGCCGTTATGCGCGAATGAAACGAGGAAACGTCCGCCGCGCAAATTTTACTTTTAAGTTTGTGCAGAGAGGGGACGCGCAGTTAGATATAAAACTAAAATTGTTCCGCGAACTCGGGGAGAATAACTCCGAAAATTAATCCGGAAATTATCCCGACCGTCCGACCCAATCCCACGGCCCAGGCCGCTGGGGGCCCCGCTCTTCGTTGGACGGGGAACCAGAAACATTCGAGTAAATTTCGAGCCAGTTCCCCGAAGAACCCGCTATTAAATAGCCTGTCCTGCTGTCGAAAGCTATATAGCGCACATCTGAGAAACGGATTGAGCTAATTTTGAATAATTTAACATTCCTGAAACTTCTGTAACTTCTTAGTTTTAAATAACGCACATCTGAGTATCGGATTGCGCTAATTTTGAATAATTGAACATTCCCGAAACTCCTGTAACTTCTTAGTTTCAAATAATGCACATCTGAGTATCGGATTGCGCTAATTTGGATCTTGCTAAGCCTGGCTGTATTTCCACAGACCAGTGACAACCAAACCTTTTTGGCCAAAACTCGGCCCGACCCTTCCGGCAAAGTATGCGTTTCCCCCATGCCTAAGAGAACTACGTACTTGTACTGTAGGAGTCCGTTTGCTCATCCTGAAAGTTAACCTTGTCACGCGCGACCAGATAGATAAGGGCGCGTAAGAATTTCACCCCTGGCACGAGGCCAGAGTTATCACTTGGGCTTATCAGAGCGCGACACGGACGTACACTTGCACTTCGAATATATATGTGGTAAAGATATCATAGCCTCAATTAATTCTTTGTACTTAAAACAAACCATAGTTATTCAAGTTGTTTACAATACCGCCAGCTGTCAATAATCGATTGCTATTTTACAGTTCCACCAACTCTAGCAAAATCGCCTGTTGGTTCCAGCGACCGCCCATACCAGGGATCTCGGACAAATACCCATGCAATTGAGGTTGCCTACCTTCCCGACACCAAAACGAAGAGTCTTATGTTAAAATAGAATTTAATTTGTACATATTTATGAATTATCTATTTAGTTATTTTGCAATTGTACAATAGCTGATGAATAAATGTAATTTTTGTTGTTTGGTATTCTTTGAGTCAGTCCAAGTGAATTTAAATCGAACCCAGACCCAATAAGAGTTAACCACTTATTTGAGGCAAAATTAATTAATGCTATTATTAAATAAATATACCAGGAAGCGTTGCATTGGTTACTTGACGCAACTAAAGTTTATGACTAAATTGAGGCGTTTAATGGGGTTATTAAAGAGTGCCACCCGCTTAATAGCTGACCACATTACTGTATATTGTTAGCGCTTAAAATAGGAGAAAAGCAATACTTTGTAGGACCGTAGCAGTAGCTCCGCTGTGTCCGACGGTGTTGCTAGAGCTGGTACACATTTAACTGCCGGGGGACTCCGCAATGCTCATTACATGCGAGGTGAAGATTTCATCGACCAGTAGCGTCATTTGCACGGGCTAACGCTGTTCAATTCTCAAGGGTAAAATGGAAGTACTCCTAAATCGGAATTCTCGATACACGCATTTCCTCAAAAATTCTGGCACAATGGAAGTATTTTACTGTACCTATCCACATAACCGACTTGGAAATTGAATCTCCTGAAATGGAACTTCCGGCCGCTATAGAACTGTATAGCGTCCCCAATGGCTGACACTCCTGCACTAAAACTGCCGCGTAAAAGAATTTCATAAAAGATAGGTTCGATTTAGCTAAAGTGCTGAAATGCCGACGATTTGCTGCGTTCCGTCTTTTTTTGACCCCGAAGGAAGGATAGGAACGATCAGATGATTTCCTCCCATTGGTCAATTGTAACAAGCTGCTTCTTTGGCTACGCTTAATTGGTGAACAACACGAGAAATTTATCGGTTCTGGAAAGTTCTGCGACAGATTGATGGATCAGCACCTGTTCACATATGTGCACCCGTCTCTTCTTATCTGATTTACAAGACTGCGTTTTGAAACTTGAAAACAAGACATCGATAGTTGGAACTCCCATGATTGCGGCCAGGATGACGAAACTGTACCAATGCAGCCTGTCATTAACTTACAGGTGCATTGCCGGCATTCGATACACAGCGAGGTACAAAAGAATTTGGCGAGTTCCTGTCGCTTGCGATTTTAAAGCAACAGTGACCTGGCGGTAAAAATGTTCTAGATCAACGAGTCTCTGTCTCACGAAAAAAAAGTCTGTTGCTTCTTCACATATGGCTTGCTGTCATTGAATTTTTTTGCTAATTGCGTTAGCACGATAAATTTACCTAACAAGCACAAACCGCAATACACATTGTATGTTCCCGGAATCAGTACAGGGAGGAGCCCTAAAGAAAGAATGGGCTTTCGACGTAATAATCCAGTATGTCTCCCGACACGTGAGATAACTGATTTTGGAAACTGAATTGTCGTACTCAGTGTGGATTCTCTGTAATATTAAAATTCATATTCGTTTAATTGACTACACCGCTGTTCTTAAAGGTTGCCTCATGGATGGAGAACACAATACTTAAAAAATTTGGATCTCCATCTATATTGCAAGGATAATACCGAAAAAATCATGGCTCTTGCTAACTGGCAACTACAACCACAGGATAGAAATCAATGGAGACGTATTGTATTTGCAGCCAAAGGCCACTACGCGTTATATTGCTTCAGGAAGTATCAAAATGTGTGTCATACAAATCTTGACGGAATATCTGACTCCGACTTTGACAAATTTAATTACTTCGTGTCTGTAATTGGAAATAGCGAATCATGTAAAATCGAAATACGATGACGCTGCTACTTGTGCCTGTACATCAGAAATGTGGACGACAAAACAAGCAGACTTACAAAGACTCGATGGGATTTAGGTGTGAGCATACAAACGAATGTTCAAAATACCGGGAATAGCATTTCGTTCGGAACTCATCAATTTTAGGTTATAATTGGAAAACGACGTTCAGTCACTTCATCGAACACTCACATCTAAAATACTCCAGTCACGGATCAAGAAGCACAAACGGCATAGAAAAACCGACAGCTGTCGACTTTTGAGAAAAGTTACTGGAAAATTATCGAGGGGAATATCCTCAATGAGATGGACAGAACAACTCAAAAAACTTACAAGCGAAGGACTGAAAAGCTCATTATATGACGTAAGACATGAGAATTTCAGCCAGCACAATTCATGAATAAATTATTTTAATGTCACCACACCTTCTGGAAGGGTAAAGGACGGAGAGAGAGTAGGGGGAGGCTATGAAGAGGTATATCACAACGTTATATAGTAACCTTGGGTTAATTGAAGAAAGTGTAAAAAAATGCTAATCGCTGGTATTACATTTTTCCCTTCCACTTCTGACTCTTGAACTTTAGCTGCGAATCGTGTAATAAATAACACATGTAGCTGCTGTAAATTTAGAGCGAATGAATATAGCATCGTCCTGTTTTAGATTCCTACATGTTTGCAACTCACATCTTCACCTATTATTGAGCTCTTGATATACGTAAATGGAATGCATGGCATAAAATGCAAGCCGGATAGATTCATATGCCGACCACATTACTTCCATTTTTCATTTTCCTACTATGATCTAATAAAGTTATATTTCAGAAAAATAACGGGGTAGCGCAGTTGCAGTATTAAACCGTCGTGGTCACGAAGTGCAACTGTTTTTAGCAAAACCTTATTATATGTTATACATGTATGAGCAACCGTGCTTGATTTGTTACGAACGATAGGAACGTTATCTGAATTCTTTACAAACCCCATGACCTCAGAAGCTAAATAGCGTAGACAAAGAGGCATTTATTCATTAGTGGCTTAAAAAATCAGGGTTTTTTATAAAAATAAAACCATTTTGAGTTTAAATTATTGCATATAATTTAATGTAATCGTAACAACAATTTAATTTTATGAGTGAAACTGTTTACTAGGATGATCAAATGCTTCTTTTGCTTACATCTCAATTTGTAGTACGGAAACGTGTGTCTAAATTAATTATCATAGTTTCTAGAACTGAAAATTTTCAATATATTTCGAAACGCTTACTTTTGAAATAATACAATACTTTTCCATAGAATATTTACCTGCATCTTAAACGGTCGCCTAAAAAAGTTCAACTTAAAAACTGTTCCACAATTACATATAACGTGCATAAAAATTCAAATGTAATTTTTCTAGAGCTTATAACTTAAAATCAATCATTCTAAGGAAGAAAGCTACAAATAAAATGCGAATTCCTTATTTCAAATAAATTTTCATAAATCCTACAAATAATAAAGATGTTCATGAACGGGCTTCTATCCATAAATGAAATGCTGCAGCACTCAGCCAGTTGCAAAAAAGAATCGTTTTTTTGCGTCCCATCCAACTATGTTTTAAAAACTTTTTTGCTCGAATTCGACTCTCCTAACTTGAAATAAATATTATGTATACGCGTATGTGCTATGCAAAATCCACAGTTTAAAATCCATAAAGGTATTTTTTGCTATGCCCTAAACCGCTGTAAAATCCGAGCTTTTGTTGTGCTGCGATCTAAATAAAACCCGCTAATAAAGACCGTCTTCTGAAGAGCTTTCGTTTGTAGCTCGGTTCTAAAGAAGGGGATTAAAGTAAGGAGCTTACAGGAAAAATTACAAATCTGCTTTAGCTCGCCAGTAAGTGGACAATAGACCTACGCAATGATTACTGCAACTACTTCACAGTTGCAGGAAGGAAATGTAAAAATGGGATTAATGCCAGCTCAGGAAATTATTGAGACAACGCCAATTTTAAAAAATGCATTGTTATTTGATTTTACCCTTAATGGCTGTCATCCAACGTTCTTAATAACAAAGACAGATATTTTACATGTACAAATTTATGGAATCAATTTCGGTGATTTAAAGACTAGTGATGTTGGCGTCTGCTTACTTTGGACGCCATGAATGATCCAGCTGTCATGCCATGTCACGTTTAAAAATTATGTTCAAAAGTAAAACTAATAGAGATGTCCAGGGATTATGTGGAGGTAGTTATTTTCAGATATAATTTACTTACAAACAGCATTGATGTGTGGTACATGCAGTCGCTTAAATTTACTCAAGAATATTTCTAAACTAACTCCAGGCCGCCTTTCACCCTTCGGTAGGTTCGCTAATATAACCACTTCAGGGTGTTGAAATATTTCAGCGATCCTTATTTGTGCCACCCGTTTAGTATATGTATTTTCGTACTGGGGCTCTAATTCCATATCATGAAAAACACCCACACGAATGATTCATTAGTAGTGTGGAGATGCCGTTCAGCTATCCTGGGAAAAATTTCCACTTCAGGAGACGAGTCCAAGATGTCATACTGGAGAAAAGCCTTCCATCCAAATCCTGCAGTTTTGTTGAGGCAGCTTCGCACTGAACGACGGATAAGCATTTCTTGTGGCCTTGCTCCGTGACCAGTTGCCTACAGCTTTGCACACGCCAGGTATCATGTTTACGACTTCCATCATGGTCGAGCCACTTCGAGTGCATAGAGTTGTAGAACTAGAAAATACATGTAGCATGCGTGCCGAACTCTTACAATATCGTTGTTACTCACCGATTGTAGTACAACCCTAAACAGATCGTTGCAGAATAGACTTTGTTTGTTCAATTGCCTTAGGTACGGCGAAGTGCTTCTAGTTATTTTTAGTTTTTTATAGTGATTGCTGATTCGACTATTGTTAGTCGCGTTATTTAACGTAGGACGCGTTCAACAGCAACCCTTGTATGTGATAATGATAATGCAAGGGAGTGCTGAGGCTTCTTCTTGTTAATGGTGGGCAGCTAGTACACAATTTCAGGTGTAGTATGAACTGAAAACTTGGTTCGTAAAGTAATTTTGCTTCAAATGCAAATCTCAGTATCCGCACTCCATTTTCGCACGGCTTTCATGTATGGTTGGCAGACGTGTGCTCATGTTAGCAGTTGCGAGAAAAATCGGACACCCAAGTCAGTTGTCAGTTTGACATTTGACTTTGACATTATGTACATAAAGCAAAACAAACATAAAAAGCACTGTGGCCAACTTTAATAATCTGATCAAGGCACAGTCTAATATTGTATTTCTTCGATCGCACTGTATATTGCTTAGATTGGTCGTTATGGTTGTTGTATTAGGGATTATGTATAATTATACGGAGGGGGCCATAATTATATACCGATGGGGCCACAATTATATATAACAGCAATGAGATAACATGAATAAGAAGATAACACATATTACTTGAGTAAGAAAGAGATAAACATAGTAGCAAATATACGAGTAGGCTTGAAGCTTACTTTAATTATGACATATGTCAACTAATTGTGCCTACTAAAATAATTTTGTTGTATGGTCATCTCTTTCTTACTCAAGCATTTTATTTTGTTGTTCATGTTATCTCATTGCTGTTATATATAATTGTGGCCCCATCGGTATAACAGCAATAAAATAACATAAACAACAAAATAGAATGCTTGCGTAAGAAAGAGATGACCATACGATAAAATTATTTTAGTAGGCATGTTTAATTGACTTATGTCATAATTAAAATAAGTGTCATGCCTACTCGAATATTTACTATGTTTATCTCTTTCTTACTCAAGCAATACATGTTATTTTCTTGTTCATGTTATCTAATTGCTGTTATATGTACCGTCTGTTCTATAAAAAAGGCCCCGCCTTCTAGCTACTTTATTATTTATTTTAGACCCAGAAAAACCTTATATCAAATCAAATGGCACATAAAAACCTACATTTTATCACTATCAAAATTTTTTTATATTCAATTGTTTCAGAGTGGTGATGTCACGTGCAATTTTTTTAAATGACACTGTGTATATTTTTTTACATTTTCTGGTAGAGGTTTTTTTTTCTCTTTTCAACAATATAAATATTTTATGCCCTTACATAAAAAAATTTTCGAGAAAAATTAAAAAACTTTTTTAACGGTGGGAGGCCACCATACAAAACTATAAACAAAAGTGTAACTCAGAAAAACAAAACAATAAACACTTTAGATTATTCTGAAATCTGACAGTTAAAGCGTTTAGCTACTATTTGTTTTGTTTTTCTGAGTTACACTTTTGTTTACAGTTTTGTATCATTGCCTCCCACTGTGAAAAAGTTTTGTAATTTTTCACGAAAATTTTTTTATGCAAGTGCATGAAATATTTATATTGTTGAAAAGAGAAAAAAAACCTCTACCAGAAAATGTCAAAAAATATATACAGTGTCATTTAAAAAAATTGCACGTGACGTCACCACTCTGAAACAATTGAAGATAAAAAATTTTTGATAGTGTTAAAATGTAGGTTTTTATGTGCCATTTGATTTGATATAAGGTTTATTGGGTCTAAAATAAATAATAAAGTAGCTAGAAAGCGGGGCCTTTTTTATAAAACAGACTGTATATAACTGTGGCCCCATCGGTATAACTGTAACCAACGAGAATATACCTAATATAATTTGTTGTGACATAAAAATTTTGATAGCATTAATAGATATTTATGCATTAAGGGAGATATGAATATGTTTTTTCCCTGAGGTTGACATGTGTTACAGACCGACGGTCTTTGGCCCGAGGTCTGTAAGTCAACCGAAGGTAAAGAACATGAATATCTCCCGTGGTGCATACAATATTTTATCTACTAGCATATTCGTAAAAATAGTATGAAATTTCAAAATGTCATTATGACATTTAAAATTAGAATATGTAAGTCACATCAACGATTGCCTCATTGTATGGTTGCTAAGACGTTAATTGTAGTTGCATTGTTACCATGAGTTTGAGGGAGAAATAATTTGACAAGTCCCTTGGGAGTTATAAGTAGCTTTTCATATTTTGTTTCTATGACGAAAATGTACAATATCATGTTGATAGTAGATAATAGTATATTATTATATGAGCGATTATGACAGCCATTATTCACGAAGATGACATTTGCGCCACAAGCCGAAGGCGCGTGGCGCAAGTCATCTGAGTGAATAATGGCCATAATCGCAAATATAATACGATATTTTATCTACTCTTATGCAATAGGAGCCTTGTGTTCATATTTCAGAATTATGAAATTTGTGACAGCTGTTAACTTCAAAAGTCATTTAATAATAAGAATGAATTTTGTGATTGGCTACAACCTATTGAATAATGAAAATATAATTTTCTGATTGGTTGCAATTTACAAACTATTGAATAATGAAAATAGTATTTTATGATTGGCTGCAAACCGTGAATTATGAATCATAATTCATGGCCATTGTGCAGTAGGAGTAGATAAACAGTATTTTCTAAAGTAAAATTACTGAAAAACCATATAAATACATAGAAACAGATTTTATCATATTATTTAATAGTCTATAAACTATTCAAACTTTTCTTCAATATCTCACTTGAATTGATATTTATTCAGCTCGTTGTTCTAATTATTTATTATAGCGTGAGATAGTGCCTGCTTGTAAATAAAACCATTTATTTTTGGGTGCTTTCCAATTTTTTTCAGTATCAACTTTTAATTATATAAATGAACGTTCATATAAAAAAAATAATGCCAATAGCCACCACGGAAGTATAATTTTATACACCTATATTTGCTGTTAAAGTAATACATTACAACGGCCTTGAAACATTATTTCTAATATTTGTTTTTACTGAACGCTCACCAACTTTTTACCTTATGCAGTTTAGGATTTGAAGGTGGTATTTTTTTGCTGTCTCTAAAGCTTGCTGTAGACATTAAATTTGTCTTTTATGGCCAACCGTTATATAATTTCTTTTTGAGCACATGGTACTTTACCTTTCGAGTATCCGAGGGCGCAGTTACTACCATTATGCATTCTGCTGAGTTCTCATTCTGCATAATAATCGACCATAATTCATTTACCAATTCCACATGCTTGATTATTTATATCGAGTACTAGACCATCGGTCGTTTACCAATATTGTTTGTTTTGTGTATTTTCTGGATTTGTGATCTACCTTTTAATTATCAAGAATAGTAATTTTACAAATATATGCGCTCACGCGAAGATTGCGAGTAGAACTTGTTTTTTAATAATGTTTCCTAAAAGTGTGATAGCTTTAATTGGACCTTATATTTTTGCCATACCGCAACTGAAGCCCGTATGTTTAGTAGTCGTCAAGAACCATTTTGTTAATCCAAGTTACCATTCAAAATCCACCAACCAACCTAAGACAAGTATCCTGCTTCAACGCTGATCGGATCGTGACTCTGTTGCTTCTCAAATAATGAAGAAAGCTTTGCGACAAAGCAATGCGTACTGAAAATGTTACATTTATACATTTTCAGAAAAAAAATAGAACTGGTGGCTAAAAGACAAGAAATAAGTCAAAATATGGAAACATAAAACAAATCCACTTTACTATGCAAATAACAGTATTTTTCCACCACCGGGAGTACAAGTCAGTTTGTAAGTAAAAAAAATGCAGAAATAAAACATTTTCTATGGAGATAACTAATATGAATATCGTCCCTCTACGGAGTTTTTATCGTACGTTTAACAATATAGAAACGATGCAAGGAATGTATGCCTTCATGGTATTTGAAAAAGTCGTTTGATAACCCCTCCTTTGGAACGTTAAGTTCAAATCAGCCGTCTCGTATATTTTAGTATTTTCGTATTCGAGTGTAACACCAGTTACTGAACGGACGTGACTTGAGTTTCTCCAGTTATAATTGTTTTGTACGGCTACAGCTAAGATTATTCGTTTATAAACAATTGTTAAAATTCGAACATAAACATACAGTGTCTTTTGTTAATGACCTTATAATTCACCTCGTTTATCTCGAACTAACAAATGTTAAGTTATCAAAATGACTGACCAACAGAAATTAATACTAAAACCGCCAAACATAATTTACCAAGGACCTAAAGGTATCAAAAATTCGACTGAAATGGAGTGCGAAGGCAGTTTGGACAGTAGAATGAATCCAAACCCAAACAAGCAAACTCTCTCCTCTCCTGAAGAAAATGACCTTAACAAAAAATACATGATTCGCTAATTACACGGAATAAATTTTATCTATTACAACCCAGTGAAAAAAATCCCTCTTCAACACCTTCTACAACCGGATTACCTTCTACACCAAAAATCCTCCCCCCCCCCCATATTTTTACCGAACGGAACTAACTACCAAAATATTATACAAGACATTAAGGCAACGATCTCTGAAGATTTTACAACTACCTACAGAGGTACAGAGCTGCGCGTTAACCTTAATACACCAGATAACTTTAGAAAGCTAACCAAATTTTAAGACGAACATAAAGTAAACTATTATACTTATCGAAATTCGGAAGATAACAACATCTCCGCTATAATTACAAATTTACCTATTTCCATAACCGAAAAGAAAATTCATGAAGAATTAATCAATCTAAAGTATCCTGTAAAGAAGCTACTCAATTATTAAATCACAAAAAAAAATGTCTTTGCTAATTATCGCTCTGGAAATTACTACAGGAGATAACACAAAGGACATCTTTAATCTAAATAGATTACTATACTGTGTAGTAACGGTGGAACCAAGACGCAAAAACAGTGACACACCTCAATACACTAATTGCCAACTCATAGGGCACACCAAGAACTACTGTCACTTACCCCCCCGATGAGTCAAATGCAAAGAGACACATCACTATTCCCAGTGCGAAAAAACCAAGATACACACAAACCCGTCTGCGTCAGTTGTGGAGGGGGACACACGGCAAACTATAGAGGCTGCCCTTACATAAAGCAATCCAATAGTAAACCATCATTTCCTATAATTAAATCCGTAAATCCAAACTCTTTACTCAGTGGTAAAATTATGCATCGCAACTTTTAAAAAACCCTCTGCTCCCAAGCCTAGTAACTCAACGAATAATAACTCTACAACTCCTAACTCCTCTGTTATCCGAAACATCCTTCAAACCATCTTAGAATTAATTACTTTATATATTGACTAAATAAAAAAAATACGCAAAATAATCAGCATCCTCTAAATCAGTTAACCCTCCTAAACTGGAATGCTAACTGGCTAAAGCAACAAAGACCAACTTTTATTGCATTCCTGGCCAGACATGGTATCGATCTAGCATGCATCACAGAAACCCATCTTATCAAAAATGAATAGTTCTCAATACCTGGCTATCAAATCTTCAGAAGAGATCGAATAAATGCAATTGGATGGGGTGGATCTGCAATAATTATCAAACGTAAGCTCGCTGCTGTTCCACTAGATTTGGACAAGATTCAACAATTAGAAATCGTAGGTATCAGTCTCTCCCTTGAAAATAATGCCACACTGAGAATAATCTCATATTACAATCCCCCCAACAACAAAATTCTACAGGAAGGGCTTCAACACATATTTAATAGCCAACGTGTCACACTACTCGTTGGCGACTTAAACTGTAAACATGAAAACTGGAATGCCGCAAAACCAACCCCAATGGAGTAAAACTGGAAAACATGGCCTCCCAAATAGGAGCGTAAATATCCATCCCACACGAGTGTACCTATTTTCCATACAGGCAAAATCAACTTAATGATACCCTCGATATCATTGTCCATAAAAATCCCAATTTCCACTAAACCAGATAGTACTTCCTGAACTTGACTCAGATCACTTACCGGTAATATTTACATTAACCTGTACCTTTTACTATTATCCCCAACTTCCACGATTAATCACTGTCCCAGTAGACTGGGAACAATTCCGAGCCAAAATGGATGCTATCTTAACGTGTCCTACTGACTTAGAAACTAGAGAGGACATTGACAAGGCTATTGAAATATTCAAAACGGCTGCCACTCATGCCATACAACAATCCACTCAAAATTCTGGATCACGTAACCACCGTGATAACCAAACCCCCCGACACATATACAACAGCTAATACGAGAAAAGCGCAGATCTCAGATTATGGCCAAATACCAGATGCAAGAGCATACCTGAATAGACTTATCAGATAAATTAGAAATGAACTAGACCAAAACAGAATCGCATCTTATAGTCTGGGAGGCAGTGAACTTTTTCGGTACTTATTTTTCCAGTTAGTATTTTGAATTATTTTGGTTTAGTTAATGATGCTTTTTGAAGATTTGCAAGTCTGGCTATTGATTTCCGATAGCTCAAGTCACGGTAAAAGTTTAAATAATTATAAAATAAGTACATTAGTTGAACTTATTTTCCCAGTAATGAAACTTTGTGTACAAATAAACATTACCATAAAAGTCAGTAAAAAATTAGTCTGGCTGATCTCCGGATATGGAAATGACTCTGGCAGGGCATAAATGAGAAAAAATAAGTGATTTCAGGGTACTTATTTTCTTAGTTCTGACATTTTGTCAGGTGATAATATTCATTATAACATAATAAATAATAACAGTCTGGCTGGCATTGTGCATCACCAAACCCTTGCCAGACTCATGTAAGGAAGCGCGACTAGGCGATGCAGAAGCGACCGGTGTATGAAGACCACGCGAAAAAACCCGCCTTTGTTGGTAAGAAAAAGAAAAATTTTGTCTTGTCTTCTATTACCTCTGTGTACAACGTAAATCGCATACAAAAGTAAATTTTTTAAAAATGTGAACTACCCGATTTTTTGGTCGTGGTCTTCGTATAGCAATATTAATGATAAGAATATAAAACTAAATAAAATAAACAGTGTAGCCTAATAAGGCCTATACCTCATTTTGACACGCCTTAATAACCGCTGGCCGTGAAGTGCAAAAAAATTGGACTCAATTTTGTCACTTCAACAAGTAATTGAAAGAAGTACAATCATAAAATAAAGGTAGGTACGGCATTTGTACAGTAATAAATAATAAAAACGTTTTGAAATTAAATGTAAGTACTATTTACACTGTTTTTGTAACATTTTTGCACTGTCGTGAAACATTTATGTCGTTATGTCTCTTCGCTGATATAATTAAGGTAATTTACAAAATTAACAACTTTCACTGGCCTGGTGGAGCTTCGGTGATTCCGAATGATTGTCAGACTTTTTTTATATTGAATATTGTGATCGTATACTCTGCCAAATTGTTAGTAGATACTACGAAATGGAAACTGTCTTCCCTGTCTGAGCCCAGACGCCAAATGCACCCGTGCGGTCACACTTATGCATTACCAAATTACGCTTCTTTATATGAGTCTGGCAGGACTTTCGTGATGGACAATGATAGCCAGACTATTTTTATTAATTATGTTGTAATGTATATTTTCACCTTATACATTTTCAGGACTGGGAAAATAAGTCCAATTAGGGTACTTATTTTTTCTTTTTTAATGTCATGCCAGACTTACTTTCCATGGCCGCAGATCAGCCAGACTATTTTTTAAAATTATTTTGAAATACGTATTTTCACCTTATACATTTTCAGGAATGGGAAAATAAGTCCAATTAGGGTACTTATTTTTTCTTTTTTAATGTCATGCCAGACTTACTTTCCATAGGCGCAGATCAGCCAGACTAATTTTTTACTGACGTACGACAGTTAGTACAACGAGTTTCATGACTGGCAAAATAAGTACCCCTAAGTCACTAACCTAACCTATCGATTCCATCGAAAGTCAATAGCCAGACTTGCAAATATTCAAAAACCACCATTAACTAAACCAAAATAACCCAAAATACTGACTGGGAAAATAAGTACCGAAAAAAGTTCACTGCCTCCCCGACTATTACAATAATTACATAGAGTCGCTCAACCCGAGAGACCCAAACATGTGGAGAGCTAGGTACTAAAAGAATCATCAGGCAGCTAAATAGCATTCCGACGCTACGAGCACAAGGACTTCCAGTTCCAGAAGACAAAGACAAGTGCGAAATCTTGAAAACGCATTCACAACTACAACAAACCATAATAATTCGACTTATGTACAATTAATTTAAAATAAACTCGAACAACATGATTTCAATACCATCACACTCTTAGCAGCAATACCACCAGCTGAAGTTAAAAAGTATATCAACAAGCTAAAAACTAAGAAATCTCCCGGAAAGGATTTGATTCCAAATATAGTACTTAAAGATTTGCCCAAAAAGTCCGTATAATATTTAACAGAAATATTCAATACGTGCTTAAGAATCGAATATTTTCCTAACGTCTGAAAGCAGGCAGTTATAGTGATGATTCCACAACCAGGTAAAAAACACGATAACCCGCAAAACTACCATCCGATAAGCTTACTATCATCCACATCTTCTTGAACGTACTGTATTAACTCGACTACAAAAGTTCCTAGATGAAAACCACCTACTTCTACATCTGCAATTAGGTTTTAAACCTTCTCACTCCACTGCTCAGCAAATACTGAGACTTTCTGAAAAAATCGAAGAGGGGTTTGAAAACAAAAAACATACTCTTATTGCGTTTATAGATGTTGCGCAAGCTTTTGATCGCATTTGGACTAAAGGCCTTATACCGCGTGTCCACAGGAGTACGCACCATAGAGATGAGATAATGCTAATAGAATATAAATATCAACCAGTGCTATGACCACCGTCCCTTTTCTTGTACCATTTATAACAATATTGTTTCATACAGTGGCGAGTCAGAAGCCAGAAAACAACGTTTTCGCGTGCCGGCGATCACAGCATTACCCGATCTTTCTATTCTATTTGGTTATCCCTATGGTGCGTCCTCCTGTAAACACGCGGTATATAAACTTATTAAAATGGAATTGCCCGCACTCCTTTTATTATTAATAATATCATTCGTAACTGACAGAACCTTGCAGGTGCGAGTAAATTCGTGCTTCTCTTCTACTCGTCACATATGTGCGGGTGTCCCGCAAGGCTCAATATTAGGTCCTACATTATTTAATATATACATGAGGGATATACCTGACACCCCTGGTGCTGATCTAGCCATGTACGCAGATGACACGGCCATTTTCATACACGATTGCGACATTAACAAGGCAGCTATCAACCTAAACGGAGTATTGACCAAGTTCATCAGTGGTTTTCCAAATGGTCCATAACTATAAATGCATCCAAATGCGAAGCCAAAATTTTCAGGCTACGTCGACCTCCTGATCCACCTAACATCGTCCTTAACAACACCCTCCATATTAATAAAAAGTTATCCGAAACTTATGTGCGACTTGGATTGTTCTATACAATTTTAAAGAAAAAGTCAACTCTCAAAATTAAATGTGGCACACTAATCTATACGTTAATCATAAGGCCCATCTTTACATATGGGTGCAGTATATGGAGTTCAACTTTCAAAACTAATTTGAAAAAACTTCAAGTTAAAAAAAACAAAGTGCTCCGTATAATAATAAATGCTGAATGGTTCAGAAGATATTCACAGCTGCACAGGGAAACTGGTATTCCAATAATACAAGAACACATTACGAAAGTGACTAAATCCTTCTATAAAAATATTGCCCAATGTGACAGTGCATTGTGATCTGGGAAAATGTTCAATGCAAAGTAGACTTAAAAGGAAGTTACCGATAGATCTAATGGGTAGTGATACTGAATGAACGGTTACAAAGTTCAATACAACTTTTACACAGTGTACGCCTGATATCATAAGATATTTCCAAAAATATAATGTAACTTAACTGATGTAACGTTCAGAAAGTATTAATTCACCATGTCATGAATAGCACCATGTGCTGAACTGGCAATAAAATATTAAAGAAAAAATTACTTCGTTATTTACTTTGCTAGTTCAGTATATATGAAATTCTTACTTTGCCTCAAGTCATGAGTAGAAATGATCAATGTCTGTCCAAACAAGAAGCTGCACTTTTAAGGGCCCCGGAACTGAAATTTATTTCAAAGTGCATGCACAAACAAAGCCAATTTGTTTACACCAATAAACCTAAATATATTAACCATTAAAGACACACATAGAAAAACATAAAGAAAATTAAGATGAAAACCTAGAACGAGTGGCCATTCCTAAACACAACAATGTTAAATAATAATAATCTACGCGCCGTAGCTTGTAGACACTCACACTTTCAAATCAACTATTATTATCATAACTACATCTTAATCACATTTAAATTTAAGTAATATAGAAAACCACGTTATAATAACTATCTTTTCTATATAAATTGCAGTTGTGATTTGGTGCAACAACACTCTATTTCACAATTTACGTATTTATTTGTTTATGAAGCACATTCCTTTGCACTCGCGAATGCTTTACAACACTGCCTGAAGCAAACCCTTATAGCTTGCACTGCAACCATTTCCTGTATTAGGTTATCTTAAAATAGAGTTTGGAAACTGCAATGCAGCGGATTAGCATCTCCCTGGATTACGTAATCCCTTGAATTACTCGTGTGGAACTTTCCCATGAAGGCTGCGGGAAAGCCACGGTACCAAATGGACGCCACGAAGCTCTTTGGTCTTGCAGCTGATTCTGGAAAAGTGTTAGAAAGAGATGCTAGGGAGTTTTAATTTTATTAAACATAAAAACAAAATTCCATGTCTACCTACCGGGAAAATAACTATTGAACGGTTTATAATTATCTCGCAGTGCATTATAGTTAGCGGAAACTCAACCATTTTACCAGTTTAGAGCTTCCATTCCTAGTATTTGCTTATCCTCTACGTAGCTACTTTGAAACCAATTATTCTTGTTAATTTAGGAGGATCTATCCTACAGAAAGATTATAGCTGATGTTTTTGTAAAAATTAACGAAATTAATAACAGAAAATTAACAGATGATAAAAATGTATATCCTTCTGTGGCTGTTTTCATATAAAATTTGCAAGTTTTCAAAATTTCTTCATATTGTTCAATTTAGTACATCCATAGACTCTGATATCATGTTAGAAACAATTTGCTATTTGCATGAATCCTGCCAGATATTATCCCGATTTTTATACTAAAGTCGTTCGCCTAGAAACAGCCACCTTAATGCAAATTGGAAGATTAAGAAATTTCTATCAAGTTAATCTGTTCGACGAGGTCAGAGACTGAAAGGGCGAATCTAATAATTTTGTGGAATAATTACGGAAGCGAGTGGAAACAAGCAGGTAAAATTTAATACCAATTAAACTTGTTCGCGCGTTTATATTTCCCCTTGTGTAATTCGGTTAGAATTTGGAATGCGCCCGACCGAAATAAATTAAAACGACTATTATCTGGCAATCATTTACATTCGCATCACACGGCTATTAAGATATTCTACTTCTGTTCTTCATTTGCTGCAACGCAATCCGACTGAAAGGCGGACTTTCCCGGTGCTCATTTTCATTGCATTGTTTCATTCCAAACAAGCAATTCACGTTTGAAGGGTTGTTAAAAAAGGCCGAATGGAGTAATTATGTACTCGCTGCTTTTCAGAACGCATACATTCATATTCTTAAAGTATCTGACAAACACAGTCATTGAATAATTTATCCTTGTTGTTTTCATAGCGTCTTTAGCTCGAGTATGCCAGACAGAATTAGTTTGAAGAGGCTCTTTTGCAAGCATAAAGTTGTTTATTATCATAAAACGAAAAAATAACGGTCACCGAACCCTCGCTTATAAAGATATTCGGAGAGAAAATATGTATTTATATATCCTAAATCTTGCACGGCGAACTAAGTGTAGTTTTCAAACCATATCCTCGATTTTCTACACCAGTCCAAAACGACAGTATAGTATGCTAATAAATTGTTACCTTTTAGTATCGTTAACTTTGCAGTAATAATATATATGTTTGAAATAACTGGTTTAATCACTCCAGGTTTTCTAGGTAGGGCCCCGCAACGCACACGTTGTCACAACTTTGTGTTTGTCCTACTTAGGTTTCCTTAGCTGGAAAAATTGAACGAAAATACGCAAACAAGCATAAGATAGTGATGCCCAGGTAGTTGAGGAGACTCGAGTTAAGAACCGGAGAAGATTTTAATCGAGTTGTAACTTGGAGCAGCTTTAAGCCTCGGAGAGCTTAAGGCCCCACAGCCATCCCCCAGCCTAGCTTATCCTGCTAAGCGAGTAGTCGCCAGTCTAAAACTTAAAGATACCAGCCTCCAGCGTGGGGCAGTATCATGTCAAGTTTTAAATTCAGCTTTTACCCGGGAAGTAAAACTGCTCAGAATCCAATCTGACATAAGCTTAATCCTTTCTACATAATACCTGGAAACTCTAACATCTGAACTGAGAACGTTGTCACTAATATCTAACAAGTTCAGATGCTCTCCCAAAGTTTAGGTTAGTGAAACTGCCTGCCGCATATATTCTAGCCGGGAGATCCCACTCGATAGCGATAACATCAGAATTGAGAGCACCGGCATCTAACCTGTGACAAATTCAGACGTTTTTCCGTCCGATGCTGCAAACGATAACCACCTTCTAATCCCGTCGACAAGACGCTATCGATCTACATTGATGATTTCGCCAGGCCAGCAGTCTGGACGCACTTGAAGCAACCCGCCGTCTGGAAGACATTTTATGGCCCCAGGAACGGACGTGAGGTCAGGGGCAGGCGCCGCTACGTTATCGTAACTAGTCACAACAAACAAGTTGCACAGGAGTTAGAAGGGGTGGAAACTTACAAAGTATTCGTCGAGAGCGCGTCCCAGAGGTTCGTGTTAGTCAAACTTTAAAGAAGCATCTCGTCCGTCATCCAGCAATAAGCTGCCATGCTGGTGTTTAGCGGACGCGTATTCTCTCATCTCTTAACTTCGCAGAAGACGCTCAAAGAGGCACCTGAAATCTCGTCCAGGATGCAGCAGCGGATTTTTCTCTTCGTTCTAGTTCCCTGATAGAGAACTTTCAGTTAAAATTCAGCTATTTTTGTAAAGTATTCAGTGTCATTTTTGAGTCCTCGTGAGAACATAGCTCACATAGCAGCCATTTCAAAGAAATCTTGCAGCCCCAGTCGGTGGTGTTTGAAACTGCAGAATCCAGTAGTTTCAGGCTCGCGAAAACAACATTCTCATAAATTTTGTGTACATACATTTACACAACAGAATTATTTAATTTTGTATTTTGGAAGCAACAATATTGCTATTATCATATTTTAGTAGCCTTATATGTAAAATAAGGCCACCTTGGTGGTTGACTGGACTTGTTGTCTGCTTAGCAACCAGGTGGACATGGGTTCAAATCTGGCCGTAACCGAGAATTTTCTCGGAGCGGCAGTGGATTTGAACTCATTAGTTAAGTTAGATGTAAGTTATTGTGTGTGTGGTATGTTTGCATGCGAGGGTAGTGTAAGTCGCGTGCGGCGCATTACCTCCGTGGCACTTCCCGCAAGGTATGAATGGTCCTCGACACCGAAAGGTAAAAGAGGCTATAGATCATGGATGGATGGATGGATATGTAAAATAAGAATTATTAGTAATTTATAACATAACGAGCAATACCGATATTAATTGTTAAAATGTCCAGTAAATGTGATAATTCAAAGTTCAGATTTCTTATAAAATAGCAGGCCTTGTAAACCATTGAAAGTATTATGTTCTTGGAACAGCATTATTTAGAATAAACCAAATTAATATCAAAGTAGGTTTTTCATTTTATGCAACTAAAACAAAATTGTAAACAAGATACTTGGGGGCAGCTTCTTGAAGAGGTTGCTTGTGTTTTTTGCTAAGCTCCCCAATAAATATTTTTTTATGTGCGATTGAATACCCAAGTTTGCAAAAAGCTGTGTTTTTATTGAGGGAGTGTGCCCAGGGTAATTTGTAGAAGTTTTCCTTTGTATTGACCTTCCTCAAGAGCAAAACGGTGCATCATTTAGTCCGGTGAAAGCCAGAGTATTTCAAACTGATTTTAAGGAGGCCCAGTAAATTTTGTAGTGCGTGTATAAGGTGCATAGGCGAACGTTGTACGTGTGGTGCAACGCAGTTCTATAGTGGCCGGTAGCAGGCCGGTAACGATATCTGTTATGAGCATTGTGGGACCTTCAGCGAGGCTGCGGGTACAGCAACATCATCTTGGAAGCTATCTAAAGGTCAAATTTTACTAGCTAAAGATGTCGTTTTGTGATTCTGTTCAAATAGCGTCGGTTTGCGTTTAATTTCCGGTAGTGGCGTCTCTATAAATCTTTTGTTTCGCGATGAGGTGTACTTACATTCAATTAATCTAGCATAACAACAGCGGTCACTGCGTGGAAATAAACAATTTAAATAGAACATGAAACTTGTTTACGTTATACTCAACACCAGGCAACCATCTTGGAATTGTCAAGGTCCCATCAGTTAGAGATACCACGCAGACTGCGTACAAATTACTGTTTATAGGAACTTTAAATAATTATTAGCACAGTAGCAATTTCATTTTGGTAGTAGCGCCCTAACCCTATTCAGATAGAGTCAATTATTTATTAAACTTCAAGAAAGGGCTTAACAATATATATTTTTTCACCATTGTCTCGATTCTTTCACTTCAGATCAGCGATAGACGTTGGCTCTAATCTACATCTTGGCATTGTGAAACAGTAATTAAAATAATGAACGATCAGGGAAAGCATTGCAACGCTAATACAGGTGTACTTAGTAGACCGAAATTATCAATAAATGATGACTTAGTGCAAAATTACTTTTGAATAAATATTTTATATGCGAGTTAAGGGTGATTCAAAAGATGACCATTAAAGAGGTTGGCTTAGGTACAACTTTTGCTTACTTCTTTACTTATACGTAAATAAACAAATTAGGAAGTAAATAACAACATTAATTTAACATTTCAAGTATATTCAAGTACAAATTGATAGAAACACACATAGTAAAACTAACGCAATTGCTGATGTAGTGAAGGAGGACCTAGCTTTGCACACCCTTTTATAGAGTGCTGCCCATTACTTCTTCTATCGGAATTTGGTAAAATTGTATGCTGTTTGGTTTCTAGGACTCCCTAAACAATGAGCACTCTGGAAGAGGGTCTTAAGGTATTACGAATTCCGTGAGTTATGTGCAGAGTATCCTATACAAGGTAACCTGAGGCAACCAAAAAACTTTCACCATGTGTTCTGGAGGCGATTCTAAACAAAAAAAATCATATACACTTTAGGTCAATTCTTTTCCGTTCTTGAAATATCGACAAAAGAAAAAATGTTCATCAATTAATGTAAATGTACGTATAAAGATAAGTAAGCTAGATAAAACCACATTTGTTGATAAGTAAGAACTGTCAAAGTGGACGGTGGATAGGAAGAGAAGGCCCTACTATGGCCTGCACGTTCTCATAATCGTTTGCCATTAGACTGTCTTTCTGGGTTGCCTTAAATCCCGTGTTTACAGTAAAGGTAAGCCACACACGCCAATAGAATTCATTGTAAGAATGGTTGAGGCAGTAGATTCTTTACGAAATAAATTTGGAGATATTAACTGGCAACAAAGTATGGCTCAGTGACTAGCAGCATGCTTAGCAAGTAGAGACGAACAATTAGAGCAATTATTATAATAATAGTGTTTTATAAATTTGTCGACATCTCAGGAACGGAAAGAATAACCTCAAGTGTATATGATTTTTTTTTATCAGAAGCACATCTAGAACACATGGTGTGAGTTTGTCGGTTACCTCAAGGAACACCCTGTATAGCAATGAAATATTTACAAAAGAAATTTTATTGAAGATGCAATTATTTGTTGTATCAATTGGCATAGAAAAATAAGGGAAACGATATAAAGATCAGATTTGTGTGTACCATTAGTCCTACTACAGCGGTGGGTTCGATTTTCTTGATTATATATCAGGAGAGGAAGAGGAAGTCGTAAAGCTTTAGTCTTTAGAATCTAAAAAATTGATGGACTATTGTAACATTAATTCAGTATACACCTAATATTATTGGAATAAATGTTTACTTTATCTGATGCAAGCGGTAGGTGAAAAACTTATGGAAATTCAAATTTATCACGATCCGGCTCGCCTTATGTATACGATATGTTAGAAATCGTACTGGCTTCAATAGAAACTAAAGCATTAAAAATTTACCAAGTTAATTACTCACCTACCAGAATTCCCATTTTTTATGAGACGTGGTAATTCACTGAAATACAATGGAAGTGGATATATTGTAAAAAAAAATCCTCCACCAGGAAGAGAAATAGAATTATAAATTACAAAAATTGACAGACGTAAAGCATATTCAGATTATCTGCCGACGGAGTTTCCATTATATACCTAACAATGCCAGAAATGTCCGCCGTCATGGTATTCGTAACATAAACACAATTAAAGGGCTTATTTTTAAGCTGCTGTTTTATTTTTGTTTTTTCTGAACCAATAAATTTAAACTAATGAATTTTCTTATTACTCTTTACTAAAGCACCCACTAAAGAATATTATTATGTTCAAATTATCCACTTGGAGTGATAAAAATATAAGTATCTGCCTCCTAATTAAATTTCATTACTAATATTTAAAATTGTTATTTACAGTTACCTGATTGACACAGCAGGATCGCCTGTTATGGTTGCCCCTTCCCCTTCAAAGTATCTGTTACTAATCTGCCAACAGAATCACTTCTTGTAACCAGACGATTACTGGCTTCATTCAGTCAGTACCCACTTGAGACAACGGATGGATTTCTGAAATATTCTTGACCACTGCATCACTGAGCTACTAAGAATAGTAATATATAATTCTTATACAGTTCCAAACAGTCAAGTGTGTGAGAAAACATATACATTTCGGCAATTCACTGAGGAGCTAAATTGAAAAGAAAAAAAGTCTTCGCCTTCCTTTTTTGTCGGTCTCCCATTACTGATGATCGAGATGTTCAAGAACATTATCAACGAATCTATCTCTATTCAGCTGTCCTAAAAGCCCCCTAAAACGATTCTCTCGTTGCTTTCTGCCCCCGTTCACATCGCTAGCAATTGGGCACGGCGTGTTCGGCCCGGAACATTCCCAGTTTTTTAGACAATTGCTGTCATAATGTGCAATGTGTACAAACTGTATGATACGTTACAAACAGATGGTAGAAAGCCTAGTATGAATTGCGTAGTATTCGTTTCCAGAACCATATATCGAAAAGGTCAATCCTTCTCTTGTTCTGGTAAAGAAAGCTCCGTTACTGTCTATGAAAATTAATTAATTAAAAATACCCTATATACATTTCTACAATACAATTTAGAAACTACTCAGAAATTTTGATAACATTCTTAACAACATAAATTTTACTTTCCCGGTTGGGACTCCCAATATTAGATATTATTTGGTAAAGTAGTTATTAATTTTTTTGTAGCTGTTGTAATACAAAAATGTATGTATGTATAATCGATAACCTCGTTTTACCTTGCAGTGTAGAGGCTGGTGCTTTATGTGCTTGCATCTGGCGGTACAATGCTCAACTTGCCCCGGATTCGGGATACAAAGTTGGAGCGCGTCTTTTGTGCTTGCACAGCAACCATTGTGTGAGGTGTGTGTGTGTGTGTTATGTTGACCTTGTTTTTCTATCTCATAGGTCTGTGGTTCTGAGTAGAGCACAATTAATTTGGTGCCCAACTGTGAATGGTCTCCCCGAACCCGGTTCAAATCGCAAGGCTGAGGCTGCGGAAAATTCCGGCCCTCGCGGGATTCGAACCGAGGACTTGCTTGATGCAAGGCAAGCGCTTACCCATCTGCGCTACTCGGCTTCTTGTAATACAAAGATTTAAATTTAAAAATGTGATTACTGTGTGTTTAAGAATAATTTAGTGACGAAGTAACGAAATATGTTTGACAGTTTCGTGAAATGGGGGCTGTACGCCAAGTTAATTTATAAATTAGCATTGCACATGCTTTTTGGAGATGCACGAGCATTTCGCAAGAGCATGAGCAGGTTTCCAATTTTTCTGTCACACCAGCGTAGTGTATTGCAGCGGTCGGCCGTTCCACTTAAAGTGCACGCAGAATAAAGGCATTTCTTTTCTTTAAAGGGTAGTTCAGGGTGAGACGGTGAGTGGTTGATTTATCGGTAAACTGAATATGAAATAGTTTAACCTGTATGTCATCGTTATTACACAGTAAGGTTTATCTCTTTTTATCTACAAGTGCTATATAATTGATTATTGTCAAAAGCAGTAAAATTTAACTTAATAACGCGGTTAGCCTTCGACTACGTCAGGCCGCTCGTTGTATTAATATTATGAAATGTGGCAAACTCATACATCAAGAGACCCACTCTTATTCTCAAAAGGAATATCCCAGCGGAAGACATCCAGACAATAAAACCTAACAATATTAACAGTCCTAATTGGCCAAATACTTCACTCGGAAGAAATTTCCAGTACGCAGTCACTAGTCTGCAACAAATAAACAACTAATTCCTATTACGTGCACTCCAATTATCAAAAAATGAAAAGCCAGAAAAAATCTAATAACTAAATTACATTATGGCATAATCAGTGTTAAGTACAGTCGTAGCAGCAAAGACACAGCTCAGTACAAAAACTGCCAACGCCTTGGACACATAAATAATTATTGTCACATCTCATTTAGATGTCTAAGTTTAAGGGATCACATTGCTACAATAAGTGTTCTGAAATATTTTCAATCAACTCACAGTCTGTAAACTGCGGCGGTAAACATCCAGCCAATTACAGAGGCTGTTAACGTTTTATTAATTCAAATAAGAAAAATAACCCCAACCAGTACACTACTGAAAAAGGAAAACCTAATATATAACAGTTTGCTACTACTGGAACTACATACGCCCAAGCTACTGCTGGACGACCTTTACCAACTGACAACACGCAGCATTGCATTCCTAATACCTCAAACACTTCATCAGTTGTTAATCTAATTCAGTCGATCTGGGACCTCTTAGCTCCTTTTCACAATGAGGTCATTCCTATTTGCACTTATTTCCTCACGTCTCGATGACAAATACTTTCCCCAATCCTTTGTCGAACACCATCATTGTAAATTACAATGCCAATAGTTTATCCAACTAAAGATCGTTGATTATAGCCATCTTAGCCAGACATAACGTCGATATTATGATTATTACTGAATCTCACCTAGCAGAAAACGAACAGTTTAAAATACCACTATATTTTGTATATCGTCGAGATCGAGCAACCCATTTTGCTTCAGAAGGGGTCGTAATAATCATAATGTGCTCATACACTTGCACTACCTACTCCACAAAATTTCAAAGCAAGGAAGAAAGTAGCTTTTGTAACATTTTTCCAAAGCGATATTCCTACACTAGCAAATGACTTTAACTGCAAAACTATCCTCTGGGACTGTAATAGCAACAATCCATGCGGCATCAGCCTCCAAAGGTATCTCTCAAACCACGCCATTCAGATTTCAGCACCTGGTAAACCAACTCATTATCCATAGCGCAGAGATCATCGCCCCCATATTACATACCTTCCTTCTTAAAAATCTTGTACCTACCCATATAGCAAACGGTAAAACTAGAATCTGACCATCTCCCTATATTAATAACCTTTGACAACCCCATGGTCAAACAGACATTGCCAAAATTAGTAAATGACCTTGTAGATTGGGAACAGTTTACAGAAGTGATGAAAGAAGCGATAACCTGTTTTACATCAATTACATCAGAAGAAGATATTGACATAGCCATAAATCAATCCAAGAATTCAATAAAAATTGCAATATACGAAACCACAAAAATTCAAATAAAACGTAAAAGAAGCTATTCGAACTTAGCAGACTGAACTTAGTTAATCAATAATAAAAACAGGGTGAGGAGAATATGGAATAGAACAATGGGCACCCTGATGAAAGCACAGTTTAATCGTGCAAATTTAGAAGTGAAAAGCACTTTAGATAAACGCCCTCGACAGCTTCAGAAATTATACAACCAGTTTTCTACCCAATGACCCAACCATGTAGCTAGCAACTAAACGGATTTTACAGTAACAGCCTGAAACATCAAATATCGAAGCCAACAATTAGATCTATGCTTCTGATCAGGAAACAGCAAACCTCTTTGGCAATCACCTAGAAGCCACATTTGTTACGCCAATTGCTGAAAACAATAAACATTTGCTCAGGAAATTACAACACAGCTAAATACGAACTTCCCAGATAGTCTTGGGTTAATAGGTCTTACTACCCCAACTGAAATTCAGTCTTTCATTAAAAAAGTTTCCTGGGCCAGATCTCATTCCAAACGTTGTTCTCAAAAATCTTTCTAAACAAGCTTCCATTTTTATTACTATCGTATATGATGCCGTTTGACACTTTGATATTTGCTAGATATCTGGAATCATTTCCCTGTGCTTCTCTTTCCAATACCAGATATAAATCATAAACATCCAAGCGCGTGTCCCCTCATTAGTCTTCTATATAAATTAGCTAAACTTCTAGAGAAAATTAATTATCCTGATTCGACTTATTCAGTTTTCACAGATAACCAAACATTACCTGTATTTGAATATCGATTTCACAAACAGCACTCTACTATCTAATAATTGTTAATAGTAATATAACAAGGGCGAGACATACTTACCGATAATTTTGCACACGCCAAGGGTCGAGTCGTGGTTGCAATGAAAACTGGCAGTTTTCTAAGGGCAACTAGCACGATGACTCTTGGCACGGGCAAAATTATATGTAAGCATGTTGCCCGCGTTTATATTTTGAAAATTATTACACAAACCCCGTATACAAATTATATGATTTAAAATTGCTTAAAATCGCTTGATAATCATCTCTAGGGCGCTTATCAGGTTATCAGTTCGGGTCGATTTTCGAAAAATTCTTAGTTCTCATTGGATGATATCTGTCAGAACTAATTGAAAATGTATTTGAAAATAAACAACATACAATAGCAATATTTCTCGACATCGCCCAAGCTTTCTATCGTGTTTGGGTAGATGGACTTCTTTTCAAGATGGTCAGCTTTAATTTTTCCAGCTAAATATACATCCTGCCAAATATTTCCTCGCACACCAAACCTTTGTTATGAGAAGCAACACCACTTCATCAGCATATAAAAACATCAATGCCAGTGTGCATCAAGGCTCTATATTAGGGCCAACATTGTTTAATAAAGTATGATCAAAAACTAATCTTATCTAGTATGCATATAAAAGAACAAATTGCTGCCTTTAAAACTGGCTCCAATATATCTTATTTTTAGGTTAGATTTAAGATGAAGTGTATTCGACCGGCGCAAACTTATTTGTTGGACAATTACATTACTTTTATGTGAAAATTCATTTATTTCAATATAATATTGTAATAAGATGTATAAAAAGAATATGTAATAATAAAATTTGACAGTTTGAATTAAATATAAGTATGTAAGCCAATTTTAAAGGCGTTGGTTTGCATTTCCACAGCACACCTGATGAGATTAATTTTTGATCATACTATATATTCGTACCTGAACCCACCAACCATTGAACCGCCGCAATGTATGCAGATGATCTATCCTTATAACACCACATTCGGACATATTCCTAACAGAGCTGGGCAGTAATTAATAACTTTGTAATTAAATTACTAATTAAATGCCTTTTTGTTGTATTATATTTGAATTGAATGACAATTCAAAATACTGTAATTGTAACTGCTAATTGCCATTTTTGTTAAAAAGTACTTGACAATTACTTTTTGAAAGTAATTAACTTCTACTTCTATTTAATCAACCAATTACCTTCTTTTGAATAATTAAATTGCTGTAGAGTATGTAAATTATTTTACGGGTATTTGAATTACTTGTGGTAACTGAAATTACTCGCGGTAATTAAATTACTTTCTGATAATTCATTTACCAAAGTACTGACCTCGATTAGGTATTAAATCTCCAGAATGCGATAAATAAGATAAGGCCTTATTAAGTTACATGTTAAGCAAATCGTAATTGGCTATTCCTCAAACAATATATAAGTGTAATCTATGATTTCCTATGACTATACGGATAACAGCTAATTTTGTGCATCATTGCAATTCTAACGGCGTGTGCACGAGCGTAGAGGATAATATTTGGTGCAGACGAGTATGTTTTAAATCCTTATGATGCCGTACGGAGTACCCGGGTACTATTTCGTCGTTACGGTCACATAACTATTTTTCTATTCAAACTTTTCTTTTGAGTTATCCTGACATCTCACACAAAATAGTTTTACCCATGAAAAACATATTTTTAGTAGAAATAGTGGGAGCAAATATTTTATTTTTACAATTGTATAAAGTGCAACTTGCATCTCCCGTATGGAGTACCCCGGTACTCTTTAGGTTTATATGAATACAAAACGATTTCTGTAATAATAAATGCTTAATTGGATAGTATTTAGTTGTATATTGTAGGTATATAATTAGTAGTAAACAGGTAACTAATATATAATACGTGAGTTTCATATAAAACATTCAAAAGTAAGTAAAGATAAAAAAGTAAATAATGATGCATGATTTTGGGATAAACACGTAGTATCTTCATTCCTCACATTTTCTGCCTAGAGTAGGAGTTGGGTTGGTGTCTTCATCGCACACTGGGTTCTTGCATTTATAGCATCTCTTTTCATCCGCGGTGTTAGACATGATGCAGCTACCAATAAACTTCATGCGCCCGGTCTGGTCACGTTCTTGGACGGGGGTTGGTGCTGGTGGTGGGTTATGTACGGTTGCTAGTTTTACGCCAAGAATGTTTTCCATGGCGGTTTTCATGAAGTAACACCGCGTGACTAGCGGTTCCTTATTTGTTTTATTATGGAGGGTAGGCGGAGATCTCTTCCTAGATTATTTTTAGAAATAATCTACGACGATCAGTTTTACAGCCAATGTGTGCGCTGTCAAACAAGCAATATTCAAAATGATATAGAAAAAAGCCAGTGGCCAACTATTTGTTCCTCTCTTAGTCGTGTATTGCGTTACCATCTGATACATTTGATCAACTCCGGCTTTGCTAGAATTATAGTACAGAATTATTTCAGGTTTCTTGGCTTTAGCCGTGTCATCTATTTCTGAAGATGTGTGCATACTCGAAAGCAACACAATAGCTTTATTCTTAGACATATAGGAACATAAAGTTCCTTCATCACGAAAAGCAAAAAGGCTTGATGTTACTTCCCTGTTCTTCAATGGTAGCAATTCTTTTGGGATGTAGAGTTTGTTTTTTCTCAATGTTCCAACTAAAGTGAGCCCCTGTTCTCTGTGCAGTTTACCAAGGGGAGTGACGTAAAAAAATTGTCGGTAGTGATGTTTCTTCCGGAGCCTTTGTAATACTGTACATTAGTACCTCTCTCCAACATCGACTTGGCGTGCTTTTCCTTCTTTTTTATCTGTAAAGACAAACACTTTGATTATTGAAATGGAACGAGAAATATATTGTTTATTAGGTACTAAACTCACCGTTGTAATTGAACAACTGAAGTGCCAAAACCACTGGGCCCAGCCACCGGTTCGTTTGGATTCACGTCCATTTTTGTTGAAGCACACACACACACACGAACTGACTGCACTCTAACTCGTAAATAATGCAACTGACGCTCTGAGCTTCACAATTTCATTATTCTAACTAATAAAATTTGAAACCAAACAATAAAAAATGAGCTATGACGCACGCAAACAAATGTCCGCAGCGATAACGCAGGAAAACTATGCACTAACATGCATGTTAAATACCATAATAGAGGTAGCACCCGGGTACTCCGTATGGGAGATAGAAGGTGTAAGTTTTTATGGTATCATAAGGGTTAAATGGGATTTGCATGTTTCTTCTTGTGTAGCAGTGTAGATTGATAATAATTATTTTGTAAGAAGCAAAAAATATGCCAGCGGTTAGTACTGCAGATTGCAAAATACTAAAAAGTAAAAATATAATTTATTCATCTCCATTACAATTAACAACTAGCTTAATGAGATGACATTTGTTCATGATAATAATTTATTTATTTCGATTCGCTTGTTTTAAACGATATACTAGCACAGAGCTATCTAAATACTTACTTACTTACTTACTTATTCCTGAGTCTTTCTACCCTGAGGTGTAAGACTATTGGGTTGAGTTGATCAGCCTTTTCCATCCCATTCTATTCTGAGTTAGAGTTTTGACTTCGTTCCACTGGATTCCTCTCTCCTGCTCCACTTTTTTCACCTCCTCTTGCCACGTTTTCCTAGGTCTTCCTCTTCTGTTGACTCCTTGTGCTCGAGCTTCATACACTCTCTTTGTAAGTCTTTCGTCTGTCATCCTTTGTATATGTCCCAGCCATCCTAATTGTCTGTCTTCGATTTTTGCCAGTATTGGTTTTATTTTAAATTTATTTCTGAATTTCTCATTTCTGATTCTATCTCTTCTTGTTTTCCTGTCTATTTTCCTTATGAATCTCATTTCTGTTGCGTTTATTCTACTCTTATCTTTGTTCGTGAGTGTCCAAGTTTCGCTACCGTATATTAATGTGGGGTTTATTACCTTTTTAACCACTTCTATCTTTACATCTTCTGGTATTTCTCTTTTCTCCAAGAATGTTGTCCTTAGTCCGTTGTATATTCTTCCTACTTTTGCTATTTTATCGTTTATTTCTTTTTCTATCTTTCCATTTCTTTCTATTACTGTTCCTAAGTATTTAAATTCTTCGACTTGTTCTATCTTCTGCCCGTTTATTCTGATATCATGTTTTTTATTACTTTGTCCTAATATCATTGATTTTGTCTTCTGTACGTTCATTCTCATATTTATCTTGTTCAGTTCTTTGTTTAACTTGTTCAGGTTATGTTGTAGATTTTCTTCTGTATCTGCTACTATCGCCATGTCGTCCGCAAATAGCAGCTCCGATATCTCAACCTTTTGCATCTTCCAATATCCCAGTGTCATCGGTTTCATTTCTTGTTTTGCTTTCTTTATTGCTTCGTTCACTACTAATGCAAATAACAGAGGGCTCAGCACACATCCTTGTTTCAGGCCATTTCTTATTTCAAACTCAGTCGACTCTTCATTATTTGTTCTCACTATATTTTTTGTTGTATCGTACATCGTTTTTATTACTTCCGTTATTTCACTGTCTATTCCATTTTTTTGTAAGCTCTGCCATATATCTTCTCGTCTTATTCTGTCAAAAGCTTTTTCTAAGTCGATAAAAGCTATGTGAATTTTTTTAGTTTTGTTTATGCACTTCTCGATACATTGCCTTAATATAAATATTGGGTCTTGTGTGCTTCTGCCTTTTCTAAAGCCATACTGAGTGTCTTCTAGTGAGTTTTCTACTTGTTCTTTTATTCTTGTTTCTATTATTCTGGCAAGTACCTTTGCTGGTATGCACATTAGCGTAATGCCTCGGTAGTTTGAGCAATCTCTTACATCCCCTTTTTTATGTATTGGTAGAATGATCCCGGTGTTCCATTCCTTGGGTACTTTCTTTTCTTTTATTATTTTATTTATCAACTTTGTAAATTCTTTCAATCCTGATTCCTCTAAATAGTACATCATTTCGGGTGTGATTTCATCAATTCCAGCTGCTTTTCCTAATTTTAATTTCTTTATAGCTCGTGTGACCTCTTCTTCAGTGATCATTATTTCTGTTTTACTTTCTTCCTTTTTATCTTTTATCTGTTCCTTTAAATCTTTAACTTCCGTTATTTCCTTGAAATGCTCTTTCCACCTCTCCATTATTTTGTTCTCTTCAGTTATTATATTTCCAACTTTGTCTTTCATATTTTTCATACTATACCCTTTTTTCTGTCTTAGTTGTTTCAGTGTGCCGTAAAATAGTTTCTGATTATCTCTGAAATTTGCATTCATGTTTTGTCCGAATTTCCTCCATGACTCCTGTTTTGCTTCTTTTACTGTGTTTTTAACTTGAGTTCTTTTCTCCTTGTATTTCTCATAATCTGTTTGTATTTTTGTGCTAAGGTATTTTTTCCATAGATCTTTCTTCTCTTTAATGACTTTCTGTATCTCTGTTGTCCACCACTCTGTTCTTTTTGTGCTTTTGTTCCCTATTTTTGTCGTTCCACAACTTTCTTCAGCTGCCACTAGTATTGTTTCTTTTAGTGTTTTCCATTGTTCCTCTATACTTACATCTCCTTTTTGTCCATCTAAAATTTTCTTAAGTTTATCTTGATACTTTATTTTATTTGTCTGTTCTTTGAGCTTATAACTTTTTATTTTCTTCTTTACTTTATTTCTTCTTTTGTCTTCTTTTTCTTCTTGTCTTAATATTAGTTTCATTTGAACTAAGTAATGGTCGCTACCAATTTCGGCTTTTCTTGTTACTTTTACATCCCTCACATATTTCCAATATCGCTTTCGTACCAGAAAGTAGCCGATTATAGACTTTTCATTTCTACTTGGCTCCTCTCTTGTTATCTTATGGATTTCCTTGTGTTTAAACTTTATATTTGTTATTATTAGGTCATTTTCCATGGACATTTCTATAATTCTCTCTCCATTATTATTCTTTATTGTTTCTCCTTCTTCACCCATTATTCTTTCAACGCCCTTGTTACTGTTGCCTACTCGTCCATTTAAATCCCCCACGATTATGAGGTTTTCGTTTGCATCGTCTATTTCTTCTTGTAGTTTCTTGTAATAATTGTCTTTTTCTTCTTTGCTCGCATCTTCATTTACTCCATATGTTATAATTATTGTGCAATTGTTTTCCTTTCTTAATATTATTTCAATCACTAGTATTCTTTCGTTTACATATCTTTCTTTTGTTATATTTTTCAGCCAGTTGGGTGATACTATCAGTCCAACTCCTTTCGCTGCTCTATCTGTCTCTTCTACACCGGACCAGAATAGCCAATAACCTTTGTGAATTTTCATAAAGCCTTTTCCTTTCTTTTTAGTTTCTGTTATTGCTAACATTTCTATTTGTTGTTCTATCATTTCTTCAACTATTTCTTCTTCTTTTCCCGTGAGACTTCTTACATTCCATGTTCCTATTTTACAAGTTGCTGTTCTACTTTTGTTTACTGTTGTTTCTCTATCTTTCTTGCATTTTGTTCCGTTTTTCTCTTTTTCTTTTTCTGTCTTGTTGTCATTCACCTCCTTTTTCGTATCCTTTTTCTTTGCCTGGTTCGTTGCCTTATTATTCCGTATTACATAATTTCTCAGTTTTTTTATATATTGTACTTGGTGTTTGTCATTTCTTTTGATTGTCCTGTTTTCTCATCCCACTTCCACTCTTTTCCATTAATATATAGTTTTCCTTTTCCTATTTTTGTGTCATTTCCCCTGTTTTTCTCCTCTTCCGCTTTTTCCTGGATTTTCTTTTGGATGTCTCTCTCCTTCTTGGTTAAATCTTCGTTTATATATACTATTTTATCTTTTACTTGCTTAAGCTTATGTTTGTTTTTCAAAATCTTAATTTTTTCTGATGTAGTTTCCATTTTCAGTAAAAATTTTTGGTATCCAATCTTTCTTGTATATCTAATTTTTGGTATAATTCTTAACTCTTCTTTAATGAATTTACCTATTTCTTCTTTTATTATATGTTCTTTTTCGTTATTTAGATCCAGGCCCGACACTATTATGTTGTTTTTCTTGTATTGCTTCTCAAGCGACTCTACTCTTGCCTGTAGCTCCCTTATTTCTTGTTTTAACGTATTGTTTTCTTCTTTAATTTCTTTTATGTGTTCATAATATTCCTTTTGTCCTATTTTGATCTCTTTTATTTCTTTCATGAGATCTTTCATCATTTCCAGCACTTGTTCCATAGTGCTATTTATTTATTTATTTTCGAGCCCTTTTCTATTTGTTCTCGCGCAGCCTACGGTTTCGCTATGACGCACGCAAACAAATGTCCGCAGCGATAACGCAGGAAAACCATGCACTAACATGCATGTTAAATACCATAATAGAGGTAGTACTCGGGTACTCCGTATGGGAGATAGAAGGTGTAAGTTTTTATGGTATCATAAGGGTTAAATGGGATTTGCATGTTTCTTCTTGTGTAGCAGTGTAGATTGATAATAATTATTTTGTAAGAAGCAAAAAATATACCAGCGGTTAGTACTGCAGATTGCAAAATACTGAAAAGTAAAAATATAATTTATTCATCTCCATTACAATTAACAACTAGCTTAATGAGATGACATTTGTTCATGATAATAATTTATTTATTTCGATTCGCTTGTTTTAAACGATATACTAGCACAGAGCTATCTAAATACTACTAAATACAAATATACGATTTATATTGAAAGTTATTGAAAAAGTTATTTATCTGGTGCAATTAAAATTACCAAGTAATTGATAATTGAATTACTATTTCATTTGAGTAATTGAATCTCTGATAATTTACTTGCTTCAGTGGGCGGTAATTAATAATTAGTACTTAATTACTTTTTAAAAGTAATTTGCCCAGCTGTGATTCCTAACTATCCAACAACTACAGAACAGCATCAACTAACTGAGAGGGTGGCTTAGTAAATGGTGTATTGCGCTTATTCTCACCAAATGCGCATTAAGGATTTTTACATTACGTAGGCCCGTTATAGATATTAACAATTCAAGTTTGTTTATGAGCATCTTAACGATACGAGTTTGATTGCCAAAAAGGAAGCGGTGAGCCTAGTTTTGAGGCAATCAAACGAGTCTCGTTAAGTGCCATAAGCAAACGTGTATTGTTCAATATGTTATCTTCATCAATAAATTCTGGTTTAAGTATTTCTTGATACAAAAAGAGTACGGTAATATTCATTACCGCACTGCGTGCGGTAATATCTATCCATTACCGCACTGAGTGCGGTAATGAAGCTCTTAACGATACTAAAATTAATTTGGTTAAGAGTCTATAACAACACTGATGAAGATAAACCCTTTAAAGGTACGGTGGATTCTTGTCACACCAGTAGTACAATGGAATTTAGAGATTATAGTTGAACAGTGATTTTTTTATTGTTTAGGTTCAATGTGCCCTATTTTTGAATACAGAGCAGTTCTAATAATCTACCTTTCGGTTTTTGAGTTTTTATTGCCTTGGAAGTATGAAGCATTTGAATACTTCTTAAATATTAGTATTATGACTAGTTTTGACCTTTACTGAAACATGAAAACGAATAAAATTAAGACTCTTTTACAAAAATGTTTGAAATAAATAAAAACTGAAAAATTATTCTCACAATCTATAATAAAACCAAATTAATAAATATCAATTGCCACATCACTTGAGAACGGCTCGACCGATTTGAGTATTTTTTTTTTTGTTTTGTTCGTAATTGTCACGACCAGGTTTGTATGAAAGAAAATTTTGGGAAAATCCACCAGAAATGTCGGAAAATTCGAAAAATCAAAAAGATGATTTTGTATGGAATTTCGTATGTTTTCGTTTCTAAAGGGCTTTTCGAAGAGAAAAATGGAAAAATCGGAGTGGAAAACTCGGAGAATTCGAAAAACTCGGAAAATTCGAAAAATTAGGAAAAATCTTTTTTCAGGATGGAAAAACGAAATACAGCAATGGAAAAGTCATGTTCCCAATTGAACTCAGACAATTCGAATGATTTTTCATTCATTTTGATCAAATTCTTCGAAAATCGTCCCTCAAAAACATTAGAATGTCGATATCAAATCAAGTTTTCATAACAACACGTTCCGCATTGAAAATTGATATTTTGCGAAAAATAAGGTAATTCAAAGCGATAGTTCAGTGTGTGATTTCAGTTCATGGTTTATTTATTTGGAAAAAATGCCACCAGTGGAGCTTAATCTACATGAGAATCTGCAAAAATCGAGGTTTTCAAATATTACACGTAATAGTATGCCCGGGCAACGCCGGGTAGGTCACAGCTAGTTTATAATAAAAATGTATTTCAAACATGTAACGAACATAAATTATAACTCAATTATAAAAATTAAGGAAGCATACAATTGCATTATTCAGTCTGTTCTTTGAACAGAATCACAAGTAGTCACAGCATGTTCGAAGCATATCTACTGCCTGCAAGAAACGCAATCGTAAAATGTTACTGGATATTTTCTCTTACAGGGTTGTTAAGGTGGGGTATAGCACATACACTACTATTCTAATCGATAGGATAACCACAATGCTCTCATTACTACTAACCATGTTACGTATTTACTTAGAGAAAGGATTCATTCGACGGAGTCTAGTGAAGGAATTACTCGCGAAAGCTCCGATATGTTACTTTGAAGTGCATTGGGGCGTATTATACCTCACCGTACCTCCGCCAGGTTAAGTCGCCCAATCTTGTTCTTTTCGATCAGCAAATTGAAAGGAATCCTGATGATAACGCCGTCAACTACTTGGACGTTTATTTGGACAAAAAATTTACGTGGGCTTTCGACATCAACGAAAAGTTAAATCAGGTTTACACCCGAATTAGTATGCTATATCCAATTATTATTAACAGAAAATCAACACTTAAACCATTGTGTGGCATGCTGATATATGAGTCCATCTTGAGACCAGTAATCACGCCTGTCAAACTTGGGGTGCAGCATCTGGTACCCAAATGAAAAAGTACAGAATTTTAAAAATAAAGTTTTAAGAATTCGCAACACCAACGTCATCAAAAGCGGGAACATACGAAAGCATATGTAAAAAACATTGCGAGAAAATATTTCAGAAACGTAGGAAATTGCACTGGCGCAATAGAACTTTTGCAGGATATTCTACTCTTATCTAGAAAATCAGAAAATAATGATTAAAATCAGTGTAACAGTGTAATATGCAAAGTGGTCAAGGAAATATACTGATATGAACACATTTTAAGCCTCTATGATTATTATAGCAATTAATAATATTTCATGCATATCATATAATATTTTATAAATATTCCATAAATGTGCTAGTTTAATTTTTGTAAATAGTATAAAATAGCATTGATTTTCATAATAATCGTAAAACTGTATTAAAAATAGTGTTAGCCTTGATTTAAACAAAATGTAACCATAGTAGACTTGGAAACAATGTAAAAAATGTAGTATCGAAGAAAAACAATTGGGTGGAGGAAGCCAACCTGAAACGTCTTGTTTTTTGGCTTCCCAATAGATAGTTAAAGTTGTGAATAAATACCCTTTTTCTAATTAAGTGTGTTTAAAATTTGACTGAATGTCTTGTGGGTGTGCTGTAGTAGAGTGCACTCATTGGTAACACCTCTGCAATAGGCTGAACAAGTGTTTTTATCGGTGCATCGAGTATTAATTTGTATTCCGGTGGTTTTTTTGGAGATCCGAGCAGAGTAATTGAAGCCCTTGGAAGATGGAGGTAGGTAGTGACTTTCATAGAGAGCGGAGGCGTCCTGAGTGTAAGCAACCACTGGAAGCACTTTTTGATATCACGGAGATCGAGATACAAGAATCGTTCTACGGCGGTTTTCAGAGGCTCACCAACGGATAAATAGGGGGCCAAGCATCTTGGAACTCGCTAGGAGGTCGAGTTGGGCCATAATTTCGTTCCAAAGGCAACAAAAAGATCAGGAAACTTCACTTAAAAGGTAGACTTTAATGCACTTCGTGGTGGCGTCGGGTTTTTTAACACATGCGGCAGTAGCGTTCTTTGAGTATATATTGTTTTGTAACATGTATTTACTTACGGCAATTGTTATCACCTAGGCAACGCTTTAATTATGCAATCACAGATAACTGTCCAGATAAGCGGACTTGTTTTTTCCGATTTGTGAGGTTAGAACGTCGTATTTCAGTAAATGTTTAGTTAAATAATATTCTGTATTGTAGCTATCCCGTTAGTTAAATCGCCGATATCCATAGAGTTTACTTTTAAATTATTATAAAATCAATACCACGATAATTGATTTGATGGTAAATGCATTTCTTATTATGATAAAAATCAAAACAATACTTGCCTGGATGAAGAGACCCGATCCATATGACATAAGAGTTCATTTTAAGATTATTAAACTCATGTAGGTATTGAAATTATAATATCCTCAACAATTATTATACCACAACAATACATATTTCCATGAGCAGCATTATGACATAATAATATTAAATTAGTGTGGCTGTAGCCCTTGGTTATCAATAATACAGCATGTAAATAGATAGCTCAATTAGCTATGTATAGCGAAGTTTATCTGATCTAGTTTAATCATACTTACAAAAATATTTTTTAAATGGTAACATAAATACAACGTTCGTGTCGTAAGGTGAGCATACACTGGTCGAGTATTTGCGTGGTGGTGCAGTACTAAGCGGCGTTGTACCTCGTTGCTAGTTAGGTTATTTAAAATTTTTAGACTATGTGTTTTGTAACTCCGTTTTCTTCTGTTTGAATTAGAAATACATTTAATTTAAGTTAAGAGGGATTTTATCATTTTTAGAAGTATAATCCTGGATACCCACAGAAAGTATGTGAAACATGACTTTTGTGTTCTCAGATCTAATCGCTAGTACGAAAAAATTTGCAAACCTAGAAAACAATATCCGGTTGCATGTTTTACGTTATGCAAAATGAGTTCCTATTGATTTTCTTTGCTCTTTTCTAAGATATATAAATTTTAGTATAAAAGACTGAACTTTATAAATAGCTACCGCTTAAAATTTATTTACATCGAATATCTCCACTCTGGCCAGAATCTAGTGTTTTAATTTTTTTATTGTTTCGAGGACAAACTCCCATTATTCTGAACCATTCCTTAGACACCTGTTTTATTCATTAACTGGCAATAAATATAAGCTGCCCAGACAATTCCTTACTGGAGTTAATTCTAGTTACGGCGGCTCTCTGTAATCCATCGTTCAGAAGTTCAATAAAAACGTCAACCGTCGATCGCGGATAAGCCGCCCGCCGGATATTGAAGAAGTCGGGATTTTATAGTCTGGTTTGCAGACGACCATGATCAGATCCTCATACGAAAAGAAAGAAAGACGCATTTTCATTTGTTTGTCTTGCCCAGGCGCTTCTGAATTGAAATGTATCGAAAATACACGTTAAACATGAGAATTCGGGGCTGGAATTCTGTGCATGGTCGGTTTGCATTCGAACAACTGTCTCTATAAGCGCCCGATCCCTTCAATCCTGGTTGCAGAATGGATTACCGTAATATCCTTTCGAGATATGTGAAATATGTGTTGCTGATACAAGAACATAAAATTTTTTGTGTAAGCTTTATCTCCCAGTTTCAAAGAACTCGTACAAATATAATGGTCTTTTCATGGTTTTTCTCATCAGCCATAAGCCCGTTTTTGTTGATATCGCTTCGTTTCTGAATGCCTATGAAGCTTGAAATGCAAATGACATTTTGTAATTTAAGAAGTGTTCAAATTAATAATTTTCTCTTAAAACTAACAACTGAGCGATATCCAGGTGACCTCGTAATAATGACACCACATTGAATAAAAAAAAAGAAATCTGAGTAGGACCTTAGACATTAAATTCTCACTAAGGATATATATAATAAAGATACATATATTGATATACGCCGGGGTGTTAGAATCAATTTTAGAAAGGCTTAAGGTAGTACAACGGTTGAAAATAAACTAGATTTATTTAAATATAAATTGGGAATGTGAATAACTATTATGCAATTACAAAGTAAAAGATAATTTATAAATGAGTGGAAAATGGCTATTTAAAAAACAGATGGATTCGAAAATAATAAAATATTTTAAAAATTAAGATTTGAGGAGAATGACAAATACTAAATTGTAATAAAATTATAAAATTTGTAGGTGTAAATAAAATATTATTATAAGATACAGTGTAAAAGTAAAAAAATTGAGATCGTTAAGGACTTTGTTTCGATTATTAAGAAATAAAAAATTTTGAAAAATGTAGCAGAAATAATTTGGTGTAATTAAAATATTAAAAATAAACCCTATTTTGTTGAGAAACTGTTTGGATAATGAAAAGGGTAATAATAAAATTTGCGTAGTGAAGTTAAAGGGAAATATAAACCAAGAATAATACTTAAATACATAAAACTAAGAAAGCTTACAAGTATGTGGTAAAACTAATGGCAAGTAGAATTAATCTACAAATGTGAATAACTGGAAAAGAATAATAAGTCAAGTTTATTGGAAAAGTACATTTGACATAATACATTAATCGAAATGGATTACGTCAAGCTGTTTGGGGATACGGGAGAGTTCCAGAGGAAGACCATACGTTAGGAAGGCACGTTCCAGGAAGTTGACAGAGGCAGTATTGGAAGTAGGTGTCTGCAGATTTGGTATGTTGGCTACATGCTGTAGGAAAGGTTTGGGTTGCTGATTCTGGACAGTTGGGACGCCTTGTCTGTCAGTGTTGGATCAGTAGGCGGAGAGGAGCAGGTTAGTTCACATCCTGAACATTGTTGAAATCAATTGAAAGGTGGGTGATTTGAATAGCAAGGTAATTACTAGAAAAGGAAATAAAGACTATAAAAGTGAATTAGTTATTAAAGAATTACTTTAGGTTTCTAATATTGTTGTATACTAGAACAACAATCTGGTATTTGTTATTTGAATTTCAAATCTGTTTGACATACAGTTGACATATATAAGTTATTTTAACTTATGGGAATTATATTTAAAAATTTAGAACATCAACTTTCAGAAATAAGCAATCTATATAAAGCAAACCACCCCTGATATTTCAGGAGCTAGCACAAACACGCATTTGATGTACGAGGAGGTTTTGATAAGACAAATTTTGATTTTAATGCTGACTTTTTATTTATGGCTGTAAACCGAAGTAGCAGATTTGTTCCAATTTGAGAATTTGCTCATTCGATACAATGAAAGGATATATTTTTCCTTACTGCAAAACTGTTGTTTAAATAAAAATGTTCACTTGCCTTTCAGATTTAGGTGACGCTTTCATCTCATCGTCAATGGCTTTAATTTTTCCCAACCCAGAAATCTAAGCCATTGCACGAAATTCGCTACTCCTGTTTCATAACCCTAATCTAGGTCAGTAGAAAGATCGAATTTTGACTTAGGGGAAACTTCCACATCATACAAATATACATGTATATCACACGCGTCTCATCAGCATCGTCTGGGGGTTTATTTGCAAGTTTAAACGTAGCTAAGACATACAACTTTAGCAACTGAATGAAGATAGAAGATGAAATACGTAGAAAGTAATGAACAGAAGACGACTCTTGCTTATCGAGATATAAAGCAGTGTTCTAAAGTCTGCTTTATGTAATCAGTATAAAATTGGTTACTTATTTTTATCTACTCCAGTGGGGCAAGTAACTCATTACGTCACTCATTTGACACTATTTTCGCTAGGTAATGAAGCTCACTACACCGCTCAGTTATGTAATAGCTTCATTACCTCATTGAGTGGTGTAATGGCTTGATTACCTAACTGAAATAGTGTCAAATGAATGACATAATGTCATTTGACTACTAAAATATTTTTGAAAATAACAGATCTGACACTTCTCTTAATGCAGTTTTCACAATTTTAGGCAGCTGTAGATAAAATTTTGTACAATACATTTGTGATAATGCAGCATTAACATACTTGTGTGCTTACATAACTCGTTTGTAACTTACACACACGTATATTAATGATGCTCTTATCCCATTTGTATAGTAAATAACTATTAACACATTGTAACAAAAGAACATGAAAAAACCTACTTGTCTTTCTTAATGCTTTACTCGGTTTTTTACTACTAACTGTACTTCTTTGAAAAAATACTAGGCTCCACCAAAATCACTATCCTACACTCGGCCAATCCTGTTCAATCATTGGTCCCTGGTGATTGGTTCTCGATCTATAGCTTCACATATTCGGCTGTCGGAGAAATTTTTAGGGGTCCATCGCTTGCAGTTACTTTTTGAACGTTGTAAGTGTCTAGCGCAGATTAAGTTTTGTTACGCGGTACGGCCCAACATATTTTGGTTTAAGTTTTTGTCCACCACCGAATTAAATTCGTTTTATCGAGACGAGATCGTTTACTTTACAACGCGCAGGGGCGTCTTCTTAAATTGTAACTCTTTTTGTTTTCATCTTGGATTTCTTAACCTGCCTCTTTTCTGTCATCTTAAAAATCTTGAATGAGCAATTCTTCCAACAGACTCTCTGTTTTATGCCTGTTTTCATGCGCACTTTTCTTCCAAACAGCAATTCAAATAAAGTTGTAGCAATACTACGTCAGTTAGTTAAATTTATTGTCTGCTGCACGACGTCGACGTAATTATACCACTTCGTGGAATCTTCTAACGACACCTTACCTAGTACAAGTATAATTATCCTGTTCCCCTCTAAAAAAACAGCTGGTGGGTTGCAATGTCGAAAAGGTACTCGCACAAACTGATATTGACTACTGTGTGTCTGACTACTGTCTACTTACCAATCACATCTACAACCATGAGATAGACAAGCAATTTTTTTTACATCTATTGTACTGTAATACTTAGCATCTTGTAGCCTGCCTATGTGATTGTCTTTTAAAGACAAAGGGTAATGGTTTTTTATAACTGTCTAATTCATTTTGATGTAGTCTACGTGTACCCTCGGAGAGCCAACTTCGTTTATGATTATCACCATTGCACTTGCGCATCCGCAACTAATGCTTCAACTATTTTGTTTGTAATCAATTTCTACACTTCGTTTTAAATTGTTTTCCCGTCATTGAATGGTAGCTTCCTTGGCTGTCAGTAAACTGGTGCTTCGTCTATTAGGATTAACTTAATATCAACGTTAGTTTTCTGGTTTTTTCTTAATTTGTAACTTTCTGTTAACATCGTCACCTTTTCCCTATTTTCTGTTTTTGCCGTATCTGCCACATTTAACTATTTTTGGTTGGAGCAATGTGCAAAAGAGTATCATCTATATTCTTGTTATAGAACCTTTCTTGTTATATAACTGTGGTAAAAGTCATGGTCTTCTCTTGTGTAACGTGACGTCACAACGGGCAGGTAGTTTTAAGAATGATTTATTGCGATGTCGTTGTTCAGCTGTGATGGACGAGAAATGTATCTTTAAGTGTGTTGTTTTAATATAGTCACCCCAGATATTATGCTGTATTATTTAATTTGTGAAGCGCAATGCACTTACGCTAATTTTTCCATTTCCAGGAAATACGACAGAAGGTAGGCCATATCTTGGAGCTGAGCACATTTCTCGCAGCGGAGGGTTTTCATTTTATCTTTCGCCGATACATTAGGTAGTGCCCATATAATTATGCGGATTTATCCCCGTATCCCCAAGGCACACATTTGTTTTAACTACACTCATCTAAATGGAGCATCTTTTAAGTTTTATTACAGGTCATAAACGGATTTTTGCCTACAAGAACTGTACAATTTTTCAACTTTAGCGTCTTCTAACAAAAAAGGAATAGTATATATGTTACCGGAAATGTATGTCATCCGTCATTATATAGAATTCCTAGGAAATGTGTATAGTGCCTAAAATCGTCAGGAAATGTGTGAAATAAATTTTATTATACACATTTCCTAGGAGTTTTATACATTTCCTAACCTGAAATCGGAAATGTGTTAAATTAGGGATGTCATGTCGGTAGGTTGGGTTAGGTTAGGTTAGGTTAGGTTACTAGCACTAACAAATCGTCACACTGCTAAGGAAAATCTCAGTTCATCTGTGTTTTATTTTTCATTCATTCACAAATTCTACAGTATAATGTTGATTTTCATACATTTCCTAGTACCATTTAGGAATTGCATACAATGCCTAGGAAATGCATACATTTCCTAGGAAATGTATACAATTTCTAGTTGTAAATTAATGTAATTTGCATTGCTGAGTGTTTCCTATTACTGTTTCATGATTATTAGAAACATTAAGATATTTCTACCTATTTGGTACATACTGTTAAATGTCTTCAATTTTTAATAGATCTAGCAAAAGTAATTTTTGCTATGTGCGTTATTTATTAAAAACATTAAAAATCGCCTTTTGATATGTGTTAAAATTTTCACATTTTAAGGTCCCTAGATGCCGTATAATATGTTTTAGCAATTCTGTCTGTCTATTTGTTTATCGGTTTGTTGGCCGTATAGCTCAAAAGGTATTTGGTAGAGGAAATCGATATTTTATATGCGTATTATATGACTACTTGGTTCGAAACCGAATGTACTTTCGGTCAAATATATCCAGGGTGACTACCTTAAAATGATAACATTCAGTGTATTTTTGCTTCAATTGAGAAACAGATAAAGTAATAATTTGCACATAGCGCAGGCTTTACACTTGACGAATGTAGGACCCAGCAGATACAGGGTAAATATTATGAAAGAGACAAAAATGGGCAACAATAAGCGGGTTGTATCTAATCGCTAAGCCCACCACATGTAATGTTATCTTAAAATTTTAAAATTGATGTAATTTGCATTATCAAGTGTTTCCTTTTATTGTGTCAATATTATTAGAAACGTTAGAATATTTTTGCCCCTAGTTTCAGTTCATTTTTCAAAACTGTTAGTGTCACAACTTCCACTTGCAAGGGAAGTTTTGAGTAAAGCCCTTTCTAGATTTTTCTGATATTTCTTCCGTTATATTCTTTCGTGTCTTTTGTTTCCCTCGTCTGAAAGATGGAGAAAGTATTATAAATGTGAAAAAATTACCTGACATTTTTCACATGTTCACGTTTCAGGGTTCCTATATGTTGAAAAATATGTTTTCTCAGTCTGTCTGGTTGTCTGTAGTTCTATCCGTCTATACGTTCGTCTGTCTGTCGGCCAGTTGGGCGGTATAGCTCAAAAACTGTTCGTTTGAGGAATCGGTCAAATATATACAGGTTGAACACCTTAAGAAATACAATTCTGATTCAAAATCCTACTTAAACAACTAGAGTTATAGTCAAAATACGAGATCGGGCTATGCCCGCTAGTTTTTCCTAACTATAATAGTTACGTGGACACCCTGTACATTAGAGCACTGCACTTTCCACGGCATTAATTTCAATGTCGTTTTTTATCGCAAATTTAGTTAACATTTGCTAGGGAATAAAATCTTATCAACCGAGCGCAGTCGGAACTGAACCAATAAAAAGAACATAAGCGCCGAGTAAACACTATGCAAATGCAGACAGGCGAGCACCACTTGTACAACAGATTTATGCAGGTAAATTATTCATGTAATGTAGTTACGTGGAATCCCGGAACTGCCGGGTCTTTTGGCGCCAACATTTACTTGTACCTGAACACATCTGATAATTGAATTCTCGGCCATACTGGAATTTCAACTATAGTCGTCTGAAACAATTTACAAGATGCCTTATGTATTATCTCTCGAGCAACACTTAATTTGTATGAAAATGACGCCGTAGATAGCACATTTTAATTTTAAATGAAAGGCGCCTCCCATCTGCTTTCTAATAAACGACAGCAACAACTAATGCGACTGCATGGCTCTGTAACTTTCATTAAGCCCGACTTTTTAATTTTAGGTGTAAAGAGGCGACTTAGTAATGTATTCTGATGATGAAATAAAGTCGTTTCAGGATGGAACCCAACAACATGTTTAGCCTCTGATGGCATTTATCACTAAGTTGCAACAGGTGTTGTTCCGAAAATGATCATTGCTTAAGAAACCATTGTAAGTACGAGAACGTAGATCCGTTCACTTTTTCCGCCGTAGGAAACCACTGGTTCGCATTTATAAATATACTTTTCTTTTTTGTGAAGCCGGTTGACCAGTTAAAGTTAAATTATACTTAACTACTTTGACGTTATGCTTCACAGCAGAAACATTATTTTCTTTCCAGTTGAACGCATTTTCAAATTGCAAATATATTTCTCGCTGTTCTTTAAGTAACAATTACAATAAAAGGTAACTGGAGTACAGGTGGCCGTATTCGAGGGGAAGTTTAGTATTTTTGGTTTTTGAGTTGCATTAGTGTTGCTTTGCCTTGCTTCATATAATTTTAAAAAAAATTTCCACTATTGTGTTATAAAATATGTATTGAGATGCTATTAGGCCCTACGCCCCTGCTCTGATTGCAGTGCGATATAAAAAGTAAATTAAGCACAGAGTAGAGATGTTGTATCTGGCCGCAATGTTAAAAATCATTAGAATTATAATCCAGTAAATGCATTTGACGAGTGTGAAATGCCTGTGTTCAAATAAATGAATGAATTTAGAAACGCTAAGGAGACAGCTGGCTTTTCACAGGGTTGGAATCTGAGTTTAAAGTAAAGGAATTATTATATTTGGCAGAATAAGGTTCCTAATAAAATCAAATTAACACAAAGAGGTTTGCTACGTGCAGGTATAAAACATAGAATTCATGTTAGCCAATTTAAAATACATTTTGTGAACGATTATAAAAAGGTATGAGGCGAAGGAATGATAATATTGCAATAGAGCAAATGAATAAGGCAAATTAATAACTATAAGAAGAAATTACCAAGTCCTTATTTCTACTTGGCAAAATATGCAGGAAAAATAGACAGTTAAGTGTTGTTTAAAAAATTGGTGAAAAGAAAACATGAGATTCAACCATTCTAAAAGGAAGTGAGTCAATAACCATACGTGAATAAACAATAAGAACATTTAATAACAAGTGCAGTGCGCCAATAAACAATTTAAAGACTGCACCAATATGCACAGTAATTTAGTTTATAAGAGTTGTGTAGTTTTAGTTACTGTTTATAATAATTAAGATAAAATGTACTGTATTTGAACTAAGATAATATCCGGTTTTTTGTAAATTTATTAGTAGATAGGCAATTGTTTATAACCGTTGAGAGAGAAAAAAAGAAAACAGTTGAATAAATTATTTAATGTCACACTAAATTTGCTCTGTGTTTAATTACAGATTTCTCCTATTTATCATTAACTTACATGAAAATAAATTATACCATAGTGATCAGTGCAATTTGAGGTTTCTATACAAGTGTGGGCAACGTTTTCTACGACAAAAAGTTGTTTTCCGAGTGGAGCCGTCCGATCTTAGGATCGGCACCGATGAGGCAGCTACGGGTTCGACACTAGCTAAATCAAGGATAAGCAGGACCGTGTGGACGTTGCAGAGCATCGTGGGCACCAGCAGCAGCGAGACCAGCAACCCCAACACCCGCTACAGCGAGTTCCAGAGGAATTCCAACTCAGGCGCCTGTCCGAGGAAGCTACCTTTCACAAATGCAATATAAGGTACTGTAGCAACTTAAATAATAGCTTGAGGAGCCGGAAATTTGCGTACCAGCGAGATAACACCGAAAGCAGCAGAGGGCAGGCGTATCCCAGCCGATAGCAGAATTATTTTGCCAGTAATTATAATTAAAAGCCAAATTGTGAGGTTAAATGTCCAGAACAAATGAAATCGAACCAAGTGGCGTCGGTTTAAAAATCAAGGTCCGGTTTTGGCTAAAACAAAAGAAGTTAGAACCGCCAAAATAAGATTATTTGAATATTTACCTGATTGAACGACATGTTATGCGAGGTTAGGAACCCCTTTGTACATTTGATACCAGTTTATAGTTGCGCGGCTGCGTAGTTAAAATCGAATGGAAACTCAGTGGCGTGCCGTTTTAAATAAATTAATATTGAAATTACCATGAAGCCACCCTTTGATGAGAGTTGAATCTTTACCGGAGCTAACATATTTTAAATGATAATTGCAGTGAGATAAAATAAAAGAGAGGGCATAATACAATTTAATTTGAAGCAATAAAATTAGAACTATCTGATTTTTACTCAGTTCAACATTTGAAAATTCTTAAATAATAACTTATTAATATATAAAATGTAGGGTGTAAAATTAAATTAATAAAACTAATAACAGTTGGAGGGGTCACCACCATTACAGTATAGATGATTAGTGTAGCAATAGTAGCAAAGCCCCCTCAGTATTTTTGTCATTGGTAGTATTGGTAGTAGAAATTCGAAATAGTTTTTAGAAATAATAATTTTGAAGCCAAAGCATAAGCCTCTTGTTCTGTTCTTTATTCCAGGAATCTTCCACTTGCGTATGAAGCCATCACGGAAATGATCTAAAATTGTAGTTGAATCTATTTGATCTGTTAGAAAAGAACATTCTGGATCAGTTATGTATTTGCTCCATACACACGTGACGTCAGGAAACCCCCTCCTGGGATGGTCTGCCGATTCACTATTTCACCAGAAAAATCAAAACCAGAATCACTGATTCCACTATGAAAAGTAACACTAGGATAAATTAAAAAGTCAAATTACCGTCCACATTTTGAGTTTTAGGGAAGGAAGAAGTAATATTTCGGTCGTTCCTTCGATTATGAAACCATCTTATAAAATAAATCCATTGCTTGTTGTGGCCTTCAACTTTAGCTGGGTCCGCTGAAATAGAATTGCATGTGCACGTTGTCCGAATAAAGGTGTTAAATTACTGGTCGACTTTCATTGTGAAGCGCACTATAGGTTCTCGTATTTTACAGTTAAAGCGTTCCAGCAATTCAGATTATGGTCGATTTCAAGTCTCAAGTCGAAAGCGGCACAAACACAAACTATAGCCTCGTTGACGAGATTTTTTCCTGGTGGAACCTTTCCGGTCTTCCTCAAAATTGCCAATCATAAACATCTACATGCCTTTACAAATTCGATTTATATAAACGAACACTACAGTTTCAGTTTAGTATCCAGTCCACTTCTTATTGCTGCTAGTCGTGTGCACATTCCAAATTTGCTAGGCGTAGTAACAATGATTGGGGAAAATATTGTCAACTGGAATTTGAATTGCAGTTTATGTAAGCTAATGGATGGCACATTTTTGGAATTTTTGAGTTTACTGTTTCATAATAATATCCATTGCTACTGACAGACCCGAGCATCAAATAACTGCCTCCCAAAAATCTAAGAACTCCTGCATAATACAAAACAGTCAATCCTTTGTCTCATGTCTATTTCTGGATGCCCTACTTTTGAAATGTGATTCATGTACCTTACGGACACACCGTAGACTTCATTTGATATATCCATATTTTACCTAGGTACACGGCAGCAGAGCTGTAACTATCTTTTTTCTTCTGATAAAAGGAAAGTTGTTACTTTGTAAAATCGACTTTAGCGCTTATATTAATACTAGAACTCGTGACCAGCCTACGTCTGGCCCTGCCAGCGTAAAGAAACGGTTAAGAATAAAAATGCTTGCTTAAGCCGGTGGCCAGCCGACGTCCGGCCTTGCCAGCGTTAACAATACAAATGCGGTCTCGCCATTTGTGCGCGCGCGCCACTTGCTAGTATGCAGGCCGTTCATGCAGCGCGCGCCTGTTTACGGTTGGACGGCATCGGCTCTTATAATATAAGATTTCGTACGTCGGATTATCAGCTCGGCTGAAGGATTTTGTTGTTAGGCGTTGGCTTTGGTGTTTGTGTGTCGCTGGGCATTTTTTTGATTTATGCTGTGATCCAGTTGCGATGGCTGCGTCTCGTTAATTAAAAAAAATATGATTCCAGATTGCTCGCCTTATGGATCCTATAGCGGTTTTATGGGTTTTCCGAAAAATAAACTAACAACACGTTGTTTCGATCAAATTTGTTAGCATTAAATACATACACATTATGCGGTGATATTTCTTTTACTAGAAAAGGTGTCTATGTTTTTAAGCATCTCATTTTTTTATGTATTGCGGAAATAGGTGTACGCAATGAATCCCTATGTAAGATGAATATTGATGGGTATGTATTGATGAGCAGTTTTATTAGACGACCAACGAAATGCGGTGGTGTTGCTTTCTGGAATAAAAAGAAGCATATTAATGTAACCAAAGTAACTGATATGTGCATTGAGCAACATTTTGAAGTCTTGGACACAAAATAATGCTAAAATTTTATCCTCAATTGCTACAGTTCTTCTTCTGGAAATTAAAGTGTTTTTGAAAAATCTTTATATTATACGCTAACTATAAGGGTAATTTTTTAATCGTGTAACAACTAGATAGGCAACACATGCTACAACTGCAGGTATTTCATAGATATCTTAGTAAACATTAAATTTTTTTAGTAAACAAAAATCAAAGTTACTTTAGCTATATTAAGAAACTTCACGACATCTACACTGCACCAAACAGTATACGCACTACCTAAAATTCCTCTACATTAGATGCATGAAGCATCTAAATGCAATGCTGTGACTAAAGAAAATACGGTTTTGTGATATCGTGATTATTGTCTGCGCAGCTAATTTACTTGCAAAATGCTCAGTGTATGTTTGCATAGTAATTAATACAATTAACAAATAAACAGTAAATAAGCAAATTAAGAACTAAAACACAGATTAATCAACGGCGAAGTAGTAGTTGTTCAAAATGCTGTCCACCTTGCTGCTCACATAAATCAATCCGCCTCAAAAGAGATTTCTTAACACGGGTTAGCATGTCTAAATTAATCGATCTACATGATCTAATAATCCTTTCGCATAGATCTTCCACGTTTTCTATGGGGGTTTCATAGACGTCACTTTTTACTTTGCCCCACAAAAAGAAATCTAATAGAGTCAAGCCCGGGCTGCGTGGAAGCCAAGGATGAATTGCACCTCTTGCAATTGTTCTATTTTGAAAGGTTTCATACAAGTAGTTTCTAACAGCCCCATAAGAGTAAGCAGGAGCTCCATCGTTCTGAAACCACATATGCTGTCTTCATCTTACAGTCCTTGCAAATTATTTTGCAAAAAATCCAAATACATGTCCCCATTTAGAAATTCTTAAAAAAAGTGCGAACCAATGATGTAATAATAATAATGGTGAGGCACTAACACCCCATGAAGGAGCTTGGCCTGCAAGGCGGAAGGTTAGAGCTTCCGTATCCTCGCTCTCACACCCGACTGTCGCGTGTCAAATTCATGACACGTGGTGATGTGGTGAGCACCACGCATTAGACAGCCGCATTATTACCCCTTGTTCTTTCGAACGCAGGTTCCCAATTATTTAAAGCGACTGGGTAGGCCGCCCGCCAGGCATCGATCTGGGATTTGAACTCCAGACTTCCGCGCCGCAGTCCGATGCTCTAACCATCTGAGCCACGCTGGCGCTTGCGAACCAATGATGTAGCGGTCAATAGTACCACACCAGACATTTAGGCGTAAAACTTTTTGAAAATGAGCTTCTTGAATCCAATGCGGGTTGTTTTGCGGGTAGTTATGACAGTTGTGTCTATTTACGCAACCATTATTGCTAAATGCTGATTAGCAGTAACTCTGTTTCTTAAGCAGAAATTTGCCCGACGTGGGTAATCTTCTTCATTAAGGTGTTGCACTAACGTGACATGGTACGGGTGTATTTGACTTGCTGCTAAAATGTTATAAACTGATGTTTGGCTAATGCCTACTGTTGTTGCAATCGCCCGTTCATTTGTATAGGGTTTTGCAGTAATTTCTTCTCTAACTGCGGCTTCATTTTCTAAGGCTTCGACCTCCTCTGAAGTCACCAAAAATGGAATGCAACACAGAGATACCCAAACTTCCACGTCAGCAAGAATGCATCCTGTGGTAGCTACAGTATACTCCAAATCAACTCTTATTGAAGTCTGCAATTCGGATAGTGCCCCAAACAACTCCAAATTAATAGCATAAACACTCAAATTATCTAAACTTTGTTCCAATACCACCCAACACAATAAAGCACCAATTATGGGAACTTTCTAGATAAAATTTGGGACTTAACACCAAATTTGGTGATGGTGCCCCAGAATAAAATTTATATTGTCTTTACTTCAACTTACGTCCTAGTTATAACGCCTGCAAGACGTATGTATTCGGAAAGATTTCCAGATCGTCAAACACCTTCCGAAAATACTTTCCCTGGAGTAGTCCAATGCGGAAGAACTTCCACAATTGACACATATGGGTTGATCAAGATCCGGACGCGCTTCGCCAGAGTAGCTTTCAACAGCATTTTAGTTTGAATCTGCAAACTGGTATTTAAAAAAAAGCACCTTAATAGGGCCTTACGAATTACCAGCACGTCTTAATGGTCATCTTTATTTGCGTTTTACAAGAAGTTATGCCAGAGCTCCTCGAAGACGTTACTTTGAATGTGCGCCGTACCATGTGGTTTATGCATAACGGCTATCCTTGAAATTTTAGTCGTACTGTATGAGATTACCTCTACAACATCTTTTCGCAAACACCAACAATTTCAAAGAGTATCGGAAAACTGGATTCGTCGAGCTCAAATATACGTTGAAATGCAGGGTCAACCTTTCTACACCTAATGTGTTTTCGTTATGGCAAATTGTTTGCTGCGTGTTTAATAATAAAATTGTTATTTATAAAATAACGTTTTCTTTATTTAAAAAGGTATCTTATTTTTACTGGCTGTTTTCTGTATACTTTAAAATTGAACTACCTTAACTGTAAATTATCAGGTATTGTAAGAAACGGAAACGAAAACGCAATGAAATCCTTTTAAATTTTTTCGTATTCAGTATGTAGGGATTAATTTACCAGAACATTAAACTGCTGTTATATTTATGTTATGGGATTTTGGTCAGAAGTTTGTGAATAAAATAACTTTTTTGTTTTTCCTTTTAGCTACCCCTTCGGCCTCCTCCGTACGTTGTGAAACACCCTGTATTTAATAAATTGCTTAATGGTATTAAATAGCTGTCAAGTTTAAAGAAAGTTAAAAATTCTTTAAAAAATTTTTTTAAACAATATAGTTTACTCTACTGATGCGCTGTACAATGTATGTAAATAGTTACAACACTTTTATAGAACATTCTTGTTAGTATTTTGTGTTGTTCGTTATATATTGTGTTTATAAGGTGTTCTTACACATACCTACTGTAGTTGTATGTATGTATGTATAATTGTTAACCTCTTGTTACCTTAGTGGTGTAGAGGCTGGTGCTTTGCACGCTAGCATCTGTCGGTGTAGTGCTCAACCTGCTCCCAGTTACGAGATATAAAGTTGTACCGCGCCTTTTGTGCTTGCGTAGCAACCATTGCGTGTTAGGTGTGTCTTGGTGGGTATTGACCTTGTTACTCTTATCTCTGAGGTCTGTGATTCTGAGTAGAGCACAGTTAATTTGGTGCCCAACTGTGAATGGTCTCACCAAGCCCGGTTCAAATCGCCAAGCCTGCTGAAAATTTCGGCCCTCGCCGGATTCGAAACGAGGGCTTGCTTAATTCAAGGCAAGCACCTACCCATCTGAGCAACTCGGCTTCTGTCTACTGTAGTTAAGTATCGAAATTACATTCCTGCCAGTTAACCTGCACCTAGACCCGTCGTTAGGAGGGCTACTAAAGGCTCATCGACGACGATCCTGTCCGTTAACCTACACCTAGACTCGTCGTCAGGGTAGCTATCCAGATTCATCGACGACGTTCTTGTCCATTAACCTGCACCTAGCCCCGTCGTTAGTGGGGCTACTAAAGGCTCATTGACGACGCTTCGGTCCGTTAATCCGCACTTACACCCGTCGTTAGGGGGACTACCAAAGGCTACCGTAAAGAATTCCCCAGGTCCAATCGCTTAGAGGATGCTTGAGCTCCCTGCAGTGAATTTCTCCAAGCCGTAACACAGGAACCTACGTTATTACAACCACTATTTGCAACCCTAACGGCATAACACAGGCTTAGCGCAAAGCTCGTGCCCTGAAGGTCAGCCTGTATTTACCTGCAGCGAAAGGCCGAATTGGAACAAGCCAGCGTTCACAATGTCGTCCAAATTCAGTTCTTATGCAGTTCTGCGGCGGCCACAGTCCGTGAAGCCGGGCATTAATTCAAATGCAATCGCTTAGCTGCACGCCGCAACATTTCCAAGAGTTCCCGAAGTCGACGGCAAATGTAAATAAGGTAACCTCGCCGCGACCGCTTGAAGTTATCACACGTCCTGCACACGTGAGAGATCCGATAGCACAAACAGCATCAGGTACAAACTTGGTTTATTATAATTTTGTTGCCATTTCACCCGCTTGAAAGTTAATAAATCGAATTTTGTTTATGTACTGCCGCCGTATTCGCGGTCCCGACTAAGCTGTCAAGTTTTATGTTAGTAGGTCAAATGGACGCACGGGATAGGAGACCTACTTTGAACGGAGGGTGTTCCGAAAGTTGTTAGCACCGCCTCAGGACAACGGACCGCTACGAACTACGGAACAGTACCAGATTTATTTTGATTATAAACATTATTACATTTTATTTTGTCATTATGACATACGCCGTTGAAACACGACCTGACAGCGCTAAAACAGAACCACTTCTTAGGACATCAGAAATGAGAACTTTAAGATCAATAGCAGGGAAAACCAGACTTGATAGAATACCCAACAGAGAAGTAAGGGAAATGTGAAGCATAAATGATATAGTAAAGTAAGGAAAAACAAAGCGCAAAGAATGGAATGAACACGTGTCCAGAATGGAGATTACCAGAATAGAATGAGTGGCAAAGGATGGTAGACCACAGGGAAGACGTAATCCGGGCAGACCTGCGAAACGATGGAGAGACAGTTGGATGTCCTCATGGCAAGGGACACCGTAAGAAGGCATTGATGAACAAACAGACAATTGTCTAATCAAAGAGGAAGAAGAAGAAGAAGAATTCAATATAATTTTATGTATTAATAGTTAACCAAATTATACGCTTCTAAATATATTCTGTGTACTTTCTCTGTGTTACAAAACTTGAGTGTAAGAATGGTACCTTTGGCAATCTGAGCTGCCTGGAGCCAGTACAGGCTACAATATTATCTGTCACAACAAATCGCAAATCAAATCAGTGGTAAAAACGACGCACCTGCGTCACAGAATAATCAGATGACACAAGCAAAATTTCCTCCCATAAATGTATATATAGTTGGAGAACACAAATAAATTATTAAAGACATTAAGACCAGGGCCGTCTTAAGCGGCGGTACAAATGGTGCACCCGTGCGGCAGAGTTTAAGGGGTGACAACAACGCTTTATGTAGTCTGTCTTTGCTGAAATTTCAAGATATAATACTTAATACGAGGAGACTACTCATTAACGTAATGTATAGTAGCAATCAAGGCCGCCTTAAGCGGGGTTGCAAGGGATGCACGGCACTCGGGCTGTATGGCTTAGGAGGCGGCAGCCCTGCTGCTTTGGCACATAACTGTTTTTTTTCAAATTCGAAATTTAGAGTTCTCCTCCGCACCTTCAGTCGGTGTTATGAAACACAAGAGACACTGTATTAATAATTTGCCTAGGATAGGAGGAAAAGGCTTAAAGCACTAATTAGTTCTTATTTGTTAATGTATCCATAATCTCACTTTACACACTTCTCTCACTTTTTCGGGAGTTGTGATATTTCTTTAGCACAGAAGTAGCTTTTCTCTTCAGCTGAAATTCTACGTCAGAAGAAAACCGACGATATGGTAGGTTTTTTTAACCTTGAACTGATATCTTGGGGTGTTTTGACACCCCAACACTTTCATTATTACAATTATGTATTTACAATTTAATTGCAACTTTCTCCTTTCAGATATTTTACTAACTTAGGTAGGACCACATACCAATGTAGAAATAATACTGTCATTGTTAAAGTGTTTTTTTTTGGGGTGTCCAAAAACCGTACCATACTAGTTACGTTGCGTTTTATTCTGTCGTTGATTATCAGTAGGCCTCCTTATCTAAGCGAAAATTAATTTCAGCTGTCTGCTACTAACTTCGGTGATAATAGCGAAGTTGATACTAGAAAATTCGGAGAAAAACAGTTGAAGAACATAAAATCAAAGGGGCCTAAGTGCCAAAAGAAACATTCTGAGAAAAATGGTTTTTATGTGTAAGAATCTATAAAAATTTTTATTATTTTCTTACACTAATAGAAATAAACGAAATACCATGAGATAAAAAAAATGATTCTGAGCAGACAACACAATGTTATACTTTTGGCAGTACTGAAGTGTGTTGTCAGTCTATGTCAAATTAGAGATTTGCAGGTTAAGTTTTACGTCAGTCTGTGTCAAACAACAAAAAAACCCAACCTTTTAATCTCGAATTTCACATAGACTGACAATACACTTCAGTATTGCCACACGTATAACACATATCAAGACCTGCTCAGAATTTTTTTTTACTCATGGTATTATAAACCAAAAGTAATCAAACATAAAAGTAACACTAATGTAAAGTTAAAATTCTAAGAAAGGGTCTAAGTTGATATAACGATGGGGCCACAATTATACCGGGTGTCCATTCTCAAAGTCGAACATAAGTAATTAACATTAGTGCATTCACTCGTTTTTCATTGAAATAATTAATTTTTCTGTAGATAATTTTAACAGACGTTGACAGAAAATACCTGATTTACGCCAACGAATTACCATTTGTTTTGACAAATGCTATTGAACTTGAAAAGCAAGGCATGGCATATTTAAAAATGCCCAAGTTTTAAATTAGTATTCTAAAATAAAAATCTCATCTTGAATATTATTATTGGTACCATTTGATGCGGAATAATTTTATCTTTCCATTGATACCATTATCTTCCCTGTAGGTTGAATTGGCGAGCAGGAATCGACAAAAACGTTCAATACAATGTTAATCGCTTATGTTCGACTTTGAGAACGGACACCCGGTATATAACAGCAACGAGATAACAAGAATATAACACGTATTGCTTGAGTAAGAAAGAGATAGGCATAGTAGCAAATATTCGAGTAGGCTTGACGCTTAATTTAATTATGACATATGTCAACTAAACATACCTACTAAAATAGTTTTTTTCGTATGGCTATCTCTTTCTTACTCAAGCGTTCTATTTTGTTATTCAGGTTATCTAATGGATGTTATATACAGTGAATTTATTTTAATGGTTAACATAACAGTTTCGTTTCTATGCCAGCATTTAATCATACAGGTCACTTCCATAGTTACCAATGAAATCAATAGATTAAAGCGTTTATTTTACCAGTTAACATACGAAAAAACTTTACTTTTGCTACCGGAATATAGGTATGCAACTAAGAAGTAGATACGTAGGAACAACTTGTGTGTTGTATTTTTACTTTCCCATACCCATAGGTATAGGGAAGTCTTGGAATCATGAAAATTTTGGAAATCGAGATTTTCGCAGAAATATCCGTTTTGGGCCTCTAGGAACCCAAAATGGTGGTTTTTAAAAAATTTCTGTCTGTGTGTGGGTGTGTGGGTGGGTGACGCTCCTACAGCCGAAAGTATTGCTCCGATTTTGATGCGCTTTGGAATGCGGGGGTGTATCGAAAATTCATCGACAAAATAAGCTTTTCAAAAAAATCCGAAACCGGAAGCGGAAGTTAAGCATGTTTTTTTGGTATCACTGTTTTCGTGATTAAAATTTTGAAAATTTTATCGCGGATAACGATAGAGGGTCATAAGAGAAATCTGTTAGTTTTTTGCCGAACTCGCTAGGTTTAAAATGAAGGGCGCTATGATTTTTTGAAAATTTTGAGTTTAACGCCCTATTACTCAAAAACGGATGAATCGATGCAATTGATTTTTTTTTCTGAATAGTATATGAAGGCTAACATGAGGTGATATAAAAAGTGTTTTGAAAATTATTAAGGGGCCTAAATTAAAAATTTTCAAAATTTTGGAAATTTTCTAAAAATCATTTCTCAAAAACTGCCCACAGGAATTTGTTTAAACTTCATACACTGATAGACCCCAAAAAGTGCTATCGATCTGTTTTTTAAAGAATCTTATGAATTATCTGTGGCGCCCTCTACGAAGCTTTGAAGTTTGAAAATATAAACCCCTTTAATTAATAAACAAAACAAGATAGGTAGCTGGGGTTTTCACTGAATTGCTCAGTGCATAATGGAGCATATGAATATGCAAATAAATATTACACTCGTTGATATATGTAAGCGCACCGGCCCCCTCCCCCCTCTATTTTTGAAAAATAATTTTTTTATTCTAACGGTTGATATATTTTTGCGTCAAAGAATCTTTTTCCGTAAAAATAAAAAAATCGATTTTGTATGCCCTAGAAAATATAATTTCCAGGTACTTAGAAAATTTCACCTCGGTTCTACAGCCGTTTTGAGGAAAATAATACATAAACTAGCACAGTGGCGGCTTGTCCACTTGGCGCCATCTACAGAAGCTCGGTGGTCACGTTTTGAACTACACATTCTTTTATATTTACCCGCAATTTACGTGAAAGTGTAAACGCTTATCACGGTGAAGACGTGAGTCATCGAGTTGAAATTTTGATATGTTGTAAAGACTGTTGAATAAAGACGATATGAACAGTTTCCAGTATGGGAAAGTCCAGGGAGGTAGTCACGTCCACTTTTTTCTTCAGTGGTATACATTAGGATAACTTTTAATTGTCTTTTTGACAAGTAATAATTTCTATTCCTAATCTATTGGTCCCATTTGTAACTATTGAAATGACCTGTATGATTAAATGGTGGTATAGAAACGAAACGCTAATGTTAACTATTAAAATAAATTCCCTGTATAATTATGGCCCCATCGGTATATTGTTTTCCGTAAAAAAGGTCTATCTCCTTAAGCCTTTCATCGAAGTAAGTTTTGGTAAGTTTCGTCCTCCAAGAGACCAATCATACTTGTCAAATTCTCTTTTTATCTCCGGTTATATTATTTTGGCATTCGAATTTAGAAAGAATCATCTTACCAAAATCTTTCTTGCCTTTTTTCAGTACATTCACTTCAGTTCACTCCTCCATTTCATTGAAATATTTCCGAGTGTATGCTGTAGTTGGTTTATTTTTAGTAATTTTAATCCAGGAAACTTTGCTTATGTTCAGCTTAGTCGTATTTAGGAAGTTTTCAGCCGCAGTTTTCAAATCCAGGAAGTCTTCTTTGCACATTGGAACCACATTAAAAGGATTGTCATGTTTAGTCGTCTTAATCATCTTCTCTAAATTACTCGGTACGTATGCTTTTGTTATTCTTTTCCGTTTTTCGATTAGGGTGAAATCCCTATCACAGGCCAGGTACATATGGCCTTTAACTAGAAATTTATGGTTTATTTCTTCAAATTGTTGAAGATTACATGTCTGAATAGATAATAGTCACAGGGAAGCATATAGGGTCTATATACTACATGAAATAGATTGGGACTTGTGCACTCGTGAAGAACAGAACCCCTTTCAAGCAAATGTTGACTCTTTCTCTATAGCACCGATGTAGTTTCTCAAGTGCTATGGAATAGGAACTTGCGGTGATTGTTTTACTTTTCTTCATGCAATCAATTTTAATAATTCTCTGTTGGTCCAAGAACCCCATAAGCTTGCCTGTAGACCCTTGTACTTAATGTTTTTTTTTAAGGCGGTGACTCTTAGGAACCCACTACATTGATCTCTGTTTGGTCCCAGTTCCACAATAATGAACTCATGTTTCATCTTCTGTCACTATTTTCCACAACATATCTGGATCTTTTTCAGTAAATCCAAATTCTTTGAAGAATTTTCCCGACGATCTTTCTATTCAGGAGTCAAGTCTGCGAAACCATCTGGCTGACACCTTTCTCATTCCGAGATTTTCATACAAAATGTGTAGGACACTTTTTTTTGTATATCCTCGATGACACAGCGTTCTCTGCCACCTTCAAACGTCTATTTTTTTCAAGAACCACCACCTCTACCTTTTTTCACACTACAGGATTCGTTCCAGTTGTCGGCTGTCCTGGTCTTTCGTCTTCTGTCGATTCACAATCCCAAAGGAAACGTCCTGACTAGTATTTTATTTAATGTAGGCTTGGTCTATTCTTACCATACACTGCCGCCATTCTTTCATGTATACTCTGGAGTCCGTGACCTTCCAAAATTATGAATTTTGTGACGCTTCGGTGCTTTAATTTAATTAAGCCCATTCTTAATGATACGTTAAATCACAAGAAATCAAATATATGCCATAATGGATGAAATTTTGCACAATAACTAGTACGGAAACATCAGCTTATGAGATTGAATATCTACTCTTGCATATGATATTTATTGACTTTAATCAAGCGTACGACACAGTAAGAAGGAATAAACTTATCAAGCTAAGGAAGATTTAGGAATTACGGACAATCTGATAAGACTAACACGAATCATGTTACGGGGATCTAAAAATAAATAAGGTATACCAGAGACCTTCAATGTTAACGAAGGTGTGAAGAGGAAGATCCATTATTGTGTTACGTGTAAAAGGCGTAATTAATATTAGATGTTTGTGCGTAATTCTTCGCCATGTAAGATCTCCTTTATTTGAACGCGGTCTTCGTGCGAACGCAGCTTTGGCGATTAGGTGTAATTTGCTTTATTGTCAGACTTCATCAACTGTATCAAGTTTTCTCGGGGCTTTCGTTTGTTTGTTTCTTGCGAAGAAGTGGTGTCGGCAGCTTCCCTGTGGTTGTGCTTCAGGTTCTAGTTCATAACTTCGGGTATTGTGAAATATTATTTGTGAAAGCTTCGCTTTGACAGGGTTTTTTGGCCTTGGAAAATTATGTGGGGCAAATATGTCCTGAAGACGGTTCATTTATCACAGGTTTGCTAGGCGTCCTGGCCAATTGTCTATATTACAGGGTAGGTGAAGTACCTCAATTTCAATTCTGGCAACGTAATGCAGTTAGCTGAATTTTTTCCGGTATTTCAGCGCACCTGTGAGTTGCAAAGCATTGGCGATTCTGCTTGCTTGATAATTCCCTCGAGGCGTCACCCGAGATCTGTAAAAAATTTAGCGATTCCTCCTACTTCGGAGGACACCTCTTCTTTTAGACCTAGTTCAAGTATGGACCTCATCGCCTGTGTGGTTTGTATGCTGTGACGTTTACCAGCTTCCTCCACAGCACGTCCGGGGTGTTATTTGATTCACCTTGTGCAGAGACATGGTGCCTTCAGATAAGTAGTGTACGACCTAATGATCTGTGTTAATGATATTTGTACCGCACACAGCGTGAAAGAAACTGCACCTGTTCTTAGTATGTAATTGTACATTTTACTTTGAATCTTAAATTGCGTATAGAATTTTGCTAATCACTGCTATATTAGCGGCATTTGGGGTGCGCCTTTCGAGTAAGTAACGCCTAATAAAAAATTATAGAATTATTGCAGTGGTTGCGTTGCTAAATACATCTAACGCACTGTTTATACTATTCTTTGTGAGATTTCATTACTGCTACCTTCTGTATTTCAGATATTGTGTTATAGTCTGCTACGATTAAGCTGAGTTTATCAGTTTTTAACTTTTCTCAGTACCTATATTTGTTCTAATTGAGAAACTTGTTGGCTCCACTGGGTCTAGCTGGCGGGCCCTCAAATATACTCTCGTAGCGTTGCGATATTAACAGTTATTTAAGGAACATATATAGTTAACAAGAAGAGACATTAACAAGTGATTCAGGATTAATGAAAATTTAAAAAAGCCAGTAAGTTTGACTGTCACTGCAAAAAGATGGGACAGTTACATTATACTACAGATTGTAGATGTACTGAAAGTTTCAATGACTAAAACGTTGTTGCTACGGAATCAACGCATACATACTATTTTGCTTAGCATCCAACTTCAAAGCCTTGCCTTAAGAATTTCAGCAAAATTAGATCAGTCAGATATAGATGATATGGCGATGAAATGCGTGGTTTGGATACTGCATGATAGGGCAGTTCTCCTTGTGTGACAAACATCCATCCACACTATCTTAGGATTCGGTCAGTAGGGATGCCGAAGGCGATTACCTTCTCTTAAAGTTAACATCTACCCTCATTCTCTTAGGATTGATTAATTTTTTTATTCACCTTTAGCTTTCTCTAATTTAATATTGTGCGAAAAGTCTCTTCTTTAATTAAGAATAATAATTCTAAACTTAATTAAGCACACATATCGCAGCGAAAATCAAAATACTTTTGCAATGCCACGATGGAAGTATCTGTAAATCGAATGTTACGAAAAGGTGACGCAGTGGTAATTTCAGGGCTTTCCTGGAAATTCCTAACAGAAAAACAAACAGATTGCCAATTAAGCGTAAATTAGTTTTACACAACACACCGTGTTTATTCTACCCTTAATAACACAGTTCTTTATTTATGCAGCATGGAGGAGTATTAATAATCACAGCATACACATAAGCAATCATGTTTAATCTAGATAATGCGGATATGCAGATACACGTCACCGGAAATTACATACAACTGCAGCCTGAACGCCTGAATTATTAATGTAAATAAACAACAGGCATAATTGCACATTATGAGATTAAAGTTATTTTGTAGCTTGCTAACGCAATAATCTAGTGTTATTTAGCAGAAAAAGTAATTTCATTTTTAAAATTATAATTTTCTTATATTACTATGGGGTAAGTGAACCTGCAGCATTCTTTATTATTATTTTACCGGAATTATAGCTGATAAATAAGCGTAGCTTATGAAAGTCCAGATTTGTAAGAATATTATAAACGGGTTTATTTACAATTTATATATTATAGAAATGTATTATAGTCAGTAATTCGATAATATTGTTATTCATGCATTTAGCTTTTTAGCAGCCAGTTACGTGTCATCTCAAAACATACGAACTTAAGCCACCAAACGAATTTACACACGTAGTGCCTGCAAACATTTTTGTAACACCACAGCAAGCAAAATATCGCATATTTTAAATTAGACGTTCACACGCGATATGAATTTTTGACAGATTAAAAATGTATTATTTGGCAGACTACTACATCAACCTAGTCATGCCTGAAGGTGCTTACCATGAAATTTCTCTGTGGGTAATACAAGTACAAAATATCAAACATTTTAAACGTTGCAACATTATCATACCTCTATAATAATGCAGAAGACTACAAGTCGTGTTTACACAACTAAAAGTACCATAGTTGCAATCAACCATTTCTATTTTCGGATTTTTGTAAACAAACTTCCCTTAACTTTTAATAGCGATATTATCACAGAAAACAATTATTTATTATGCATATTTCTTGTGTTTTTTAAAACTATTGACTCAGCTTCGAAGGCAAGTCCACTTTGGTTAATTTTCATATCTGCTTATTGAACGCTCCCAAAATCTAAGCCCTACGCAAACGCTAAAAAGGCGTGTCCGTTACATAACTTATATTTCTGCAAATTTTTATGCGTCGCCTTTCGCTTCTTCTAGCAGTGGCTACAAGTATTAATTCTGTGAAATGGTCTACTGTGCATCAGATAATTGTAGTACAAAGCAAGGTAAGGGATTAGCGTTGTTCAGATTTCCCAAAAATTTGCAACAACGGGATTGGTCTAAATTTTGCAAAAGCAAAAATTGTGTTCCGACTGATGCTTCATGGTTATGTGAGGCAAGTAGTTTTGAATAAACTTGTACTTACAATCTTATTGCTTCTCATCTTCTGCAGCGTCACTTTGAAGTATCGCAAATTAAAACTAACGCTGAAGGCATTAGAACATTGAATACGAATGCAGTACCTACTATTCTTGCATCCTCTATTGCTGGAAATGTTTCTGCGTGTTTCGAATCGGTACCATCAACATCCAACTGTACGAGTGCATCTTCGACTGTAGTTATTAACAACGCAGCCATGACCGAGGTTTGTACAAATTTGTATGTAACGACGCTAAATTGTATGCAAAATTTACTTGTAAATTTATAAAAATATTAAGCATTGTTGCATACAGATTGGCTGCTAAATTTTGCGCTGAGTTTTCATGTAATTTTTCATATTTTCGTTTAGTACGGTTTAGTACTTGAGCAAGTAAACTGCTTAGTCAAGTGAATAGAAATCAGTTCTATTTACTTGAGCAAGTGGCGTACCCCCACTACGATTTTCGGTAACTAAACGCAAACTAAGCAGGTGTAGACATGTTACTTTAGTGAAGTGCATTAGTCAGACCAATCGTTCGTTACATAATTTGTTGAAACATGGCGTCCCGTTGGAATGAAGATACAACATTAAAATTTGTGCAAGAATATCGAGACGGAGAATGTTTGTGGAATACCAGGGCTAGCATTTACAAGAATAAACAAGCCAGAGAAACAGCTTACAAAGAAATTGTGGAATTTGGAGTTGCAGAAATAAAAAATAATACCTATCCGCCAATTCACCACATAAGTGAAAAATACATGTCTTTAATGACGAATTAATTATTGCACGTTGGGCCATTTTGAAAAAGTCAACGTCAACTAAACAATTATGCTAAAATGTGTGTAAACGTGCTCGCTTAACTAAACTACAAAATTTTAGCTACTTGATTTAGTAACTTGCTTTAGCTACTATACACGTGTAAAGCCGCCTTAATGTTGGCGCTCCTGTCTCAGATAAATTAAGGTCACTAAAGGGCCGGTATTACAATACAAGGTTAAACTTGTAGTAAAGTTAAACTTTACCAGAAGTTTAACCTGAAGATTATCTCGAATGCGTATTACAAACCGCTATGAGACGGCGTTAAAGTTAAACGCAACATTTGCAAAGTTGGTAGCACTGATTGCCAAATAACTATCTTCGTGTTTATTTTGCTGTCAAATTCTATATGCGGAAGTATATGAAATTTTAATTTATTTATTTATTATCACATATAATTTCATAAGAGCATTAATTCTTTCCGGAAATTTTCTCCTATTAATTTGCCTGAGCGGAACGCGAGGGCAAATTAATAGGAAGTTGAAACATATTTTAAAGGCGAACAGTAAAAATAGAAATAGAGTGTTAATTAACAACTGGTTATTTATTTAAATAAGACAGTTTTCTTATTGTATAGTTGTACATTACTATAAATGTTAGTTTAAATTTACTCAAATATTTGTTTTGTTAATTACAGAACTTAACAAGTTAATAAATAAAAGTATTTACAAAAATATTGCTCTAACTGTTATCTAATAAAAAATTTCTTATTAATAGTACAGCAATATCACGGAAACAAACGGCGAACGTCATAAAATATTTAGTTATTAATTTAAAGTTACCGTTTGATTCCGTGATTTACCTATAGTTACAATAAATATGATTCCGTGATTTACCTACATTTACAATAAATATGATTAACTATAGATAAATCACGGAACCAAACGGTGCGCGTCATCAAACAGTAACTTTAAATTAATAACTAAATATTTGATGACGTGCACAGTTTGGTTCCGTGATTTTACTATATGTGTATTGCTTCCCAAGCTGATATGAGCTCCATACTGAACGCTGGGTTAGTCAACCGAGGTGCGAAGCACTGAGGTCAACTAAAAGTGCGAATCTCGAATAAGCCTTCCCACGAGGTATGTATGCTATTTTACTCACAACATAGTTACACATTTATTTAATTTCGACATTCACTAGAGATGGAAGGAATTTTGTATGATAACAATTCTTCAAAATTTCTATATTTTCTGCTCATTCTTCATATGATTAACTATAGGTAAATCACGGAACCAAACGGTGCGCGTCATCAAACAGTAACTTTAAATTAATAACTAAATATTTGATAACGTCCACAGTTTGGTTCCGTGATTTTACTATATGTGTATTGCTTCCCAAGCTGATATGAGCTCCATATTGAACGCTGGGTTAGTCAACCGAGGTGCGAAGCACTGAGGTCAGCTAAAAGTGCGAAGCTCGAATAAGCCTTCCCACGAGGTATGTATGCTATTTTACTCACAACATAGTTACACATTTATTTAATTTCGACATTCACTAGAGATGGAAGGAATTTTGTATGATAACAATTCTTCAAAATTTGTATATTTTTTGCTCATTTTTCATATGATTAACTATAGGTAAATCACGGAACCAAACGGTGCGCGTCATCAAACAGTAACTTTAAATAAATAACTAAATATTTGATGACGTGTACAGTTTGGTTCGTGATTTTACTATATGTGTATTGCTTCCCAAGCTGGGATGAGCTCCATACTGAGCGCTGGGTTAGTCAACCGAGGTGCGAAGCACTGAAGTCAGCTAAAAGCGCGAAGCTGGAATAAGCCTTCCAACGACGTACGTATGCTATTTTACTCACAACATAGTTACACATTTATTTAATTTCGACATTCACTAGAGATGAAAGGAATTTTGTATGATAAAAATTCTTCAAAATTTGTATATTTTCTGTCCATTCTTCTTTTTTTGTAACTGGAATTATTGCGACGACTTGAGGAGTCTAGATAACTAGATAGCATTTCTTTTTATGTAACAAGTGTAATGCACCTTGTATTTGGTGAAAATATTCATGGTTTTCATTTACCACAAACTGTATCAGTACCTTATCGTAAGAACAAATATAGCCTTTGTCATGTACAAGTGATTCCATCAAGTTGGAATTGAGATATTTAAATGGACATTTAACTTCCACAAGGTATCCACACTGATGGAGCCATAGTCCAGCAGATGTCACAGAAAGTCCAGTTGCTGCCCCAAATGCTTCAATTGCATTATTTTCATGTTCCCGCCCCCACTGAACCTTTACTCCATCTAAGTTATATGTTCTTGAATAATAAGAGAACTTTATGAAAAAATTTGAAAAATATTTTGCAAGGCAAACCTGTTAGTTTTTTGAAAAGCGATGCAGGGTAACGATTTCTTTTGCAAGCTGCTAGCACTGTACCGAACGAACTGGCTGTTAAACGAAACCTGCAAATAATTAACCACAAGGGATTTTTTTACTGCCCTATGGTTTTCTCAAATATAGTTATTACTTGTTCAGGAGAAACATTCACTTTTTGTTCAAAATAACTAATTTTTTCAGATATATTTTGATATTCTGCGGAGAAAATTATATCACTAATCTGTAGAACAATATTATCTTCCTGTGCAGTAAGTCTGGGTGCTAGAAACCAACTGAATCCTACCACCCCTCCAAACGAAGCCAATTTTTCTCTAAGCGTTTCGATCTCTTCCTTGGTAACACTTCTCTTTGAAGCTCGATATTCCTTAGACGGCAAAAACCATTCATCCGTTGTTCTCACCTTTTCATCAAGTGCTTTAGATTGTTTAGGCACTGACCAGCTACATGACTGGTCTGTAACTGATATATTATAATGGGCAAATAGTGCCAGTGCAGCAACATGGTGACATGAAACTTGTCCACGAGGACATGTGCAAGAAGTTGAGGTTATGTTTTTGACTTCATCGAAGACGATCTACAAAGTAAAATTATATACTTAGTATTCGTTACTACTTAGAATCCATCTGAAGCAGCAATCAGTATTTTAAATAATTATACTTTTTGAGCTAAAATTTATCTTACCTCAACATTGTATCGCTTATCTTTCATGCTTGCCTGTACTGTACCATGTACCCAGGGGTGCCAGATCGTGTCAAGCTGAATTCGTTAGCTTCGTCGGAAAAAATCGTGAGATTTCGGAAATGGATGAGATTTGAAACTATGGATGCAAATAAAAAAAAACTATTTTAAAATTAATAAAATATGGAATATATGCTGCAGATTTATTAAAAATTGAGTACATAGGTTGTACATACTTACATAAATAACTGCAAGAGAATTATAAACATTTTAAATAATTGACATAAACAAAAAAAATAATTAATATAAAGTATATTTTATTATAGAAATAACACATGAATTCTAAAAATAAAAATATGGCTACATAGAATATAGTACATATACTGCAATGGTTATATGGCTTTAATATGATTAAGATTAATATTTAAAATAAAATTAGCTAGAGCCTCCAATGATAATATTTTATTTTGGGTTCAGCAAATATTATTACAAATTTATGAAATGCTCAGGGATAATTATTGTGAGTTGTTTTATGTACCTATTACTTGACTTGATATTCGTACGCCCCTACTTTTTAGATAGAATCTAATTGCAAATTATATTAATGTTGACTAGCTCAGGTAAGCAGAGATCTTATCAAAAGGTGTGGGTCCACAATTACTTTATTGAAAATTTAACCGTACGCCCATGTGCGTAGTTCAAATAAACGCTAATGTGCTACAACAGATCTAACTGACAAATTATGTTTATGAAAGTTTATCAAGTGGTTGTCGTTTTGGTGTTTTCAGATAATTAAATGCAAATCAATGAGCAAATCTCACAGGTAAATTCATAATTTCCCGCTTTCTAGTAGCGTCAGTAGCTTTCTTTTGTTTTTTTTAGGCAAAAAACAAAAGATTCTGAGTAGTCGAACAATTTTTTTTCTGTATACATACTTAGGTCTATGTATTGAGATGGTCTTAAGCCCTGAATCGCACATCTAGAGTACAGCAAACTAATGAATAGGTCATAAAAGCTCAGAATGGGAGATAGGATTTAATGGCAACAAATAAAATAATATAAAATTTGAATTAGCAATCCTATTGCCAAAGCAATGCCTGTAATAAGTATTAAAATCGTAACATAAAAGGAAAGGCAGAGTTCTAAACCTAATAGGAATGGGACCACAATATTTAATTAGTTTAGAATATTAAAAGGGGATGGTAAATGCAAAAGCCAATCCATGTATTAGTAATTCGATTATGAATAGAATGGTCACATGCTTGTCGAGGTAAATTGCAAGTCAGATATCGTTGTATAAATTTCTCTTTGAGCATATTCTTAAAAGGTAAAAAAAATGCAGAAGGCAAAACAGAGTGCAAAGAGCACATAGGAATAGATCTGAAGGCAAATAAAGGGAAGAAAATGAATAATTAACATGCAAGATTAATTGAAATCCGAACATTATATTGATGCAGAAGTGGAAAAATGAAATGGACTTTTATTTGAACTCTAAAGTGTTTTTGTGGAAGTTCACGAAAGGAAGAATTGATCAGTGCGAACATTATGAAAAAGGACTGTTAATAAGTGCGGGACACAGTTATGTGAAAGACAAAATTGACTAAATTAATGGAACAATTTATTGTATAAGTAAAAGTTTGTAAAAATTTTAGATGTAAGGTTTTTAATTGTTATAAGTAATTGATTTGACTTGTTTAATATTGTTATGCAATTGCTTTTAATAACTTTCTGGGCAGACAATCGAATAAAATTCTTGAATTAGCATCAGTTTTATTTGCTCCCGAAAATTTACAATTTTATACGTTTAAAGCTATTATTTCACAAAACTTCGGCAGGGTGCATATAACTTACCCCTGCACCTGTGTGAGTAAATTAAAAGAAATCCGTGCCGTGAAAATTATTTTCTATTATCGGCCCGTGTGAGTGCTAACGACCAGCTCCGGAGAAGACAAGACGTGCTTCGCACAGCATCTGTAGCCATCAGAGGGGTTCCAGAGAACGAGAGGACGTCAACCGCCAGCCCATCCAGCTTCTGCGAGGACAGCACGGCGATCCAAGCACCGGCAAAGAAGATCTGGGCACATTCTTGCTGCGGCCGAGCTTCGAAACGAGCATGCAGGAAAAGTTTCACAGGTTAGTTGTGAAGCCAATTTAATTTATACCATTGTGTACCTATTGGGAGGCTGCTTAAATGTCGCTGCATAACAGAGCCCAGGCGAATCATTTCCTTGTGTAAATTAAAGTTGAAGAATCCAAGCCCAGAAGTGAGGTTAGGATCCTTGCCTCGGGTCGAAACAATCAAGTTACGGTTTTTGCCTAAAAAACAAAAGAAAGCTACTGACGCTACTAGAAAGCGGGAAATTATGAATTCACCTGTGAGATTTGCTCATTGAGTTGCATTTAATTATCTGAAAACACCAAAACGACAACCACTTGATAAACTTTCATAAACTTAATTTGTCAGTTAGATCTGTTGTAGCACATTAGCGTGTATTTGAACTACGCACATGGGCGTACGGTTAAATTTTCAATAACCTTTTGATAAGATCTCTGCTTACCTGAGCTAGTCAACATTAATATAATTTGCAATTAGATTCTATCTAAAAAGTAGGGGCATACGAACATCAAGTCAAGTAATACATAAAACAACTCACAATAATTATCCCTGAGCGTTTCATAAATTTGTAATAATAGTTGCTGAACCCAAAATAAAATATTAGCATTGGAGGCTCTAGCTAATTTTATTTTAAATTTTAATCTTAATTATATTAAAGCCATATAACCATTGCAATACATTAAATCATGTATTAAGACTAAAGCAAATTTTTTTTCTATTTAATCATTTATTGTTAATTTTTTTTATAAAATTATTTTAATTAGAATTGATACAAAAATCGTGAGATAAATAGTCCTTATCCAGAGAGCTGCAATGAAATCGTCAGAACTCACGATAAATCGTGAGATCTGGCACCCCTGCATATACCATTTAATACTGAACAGAAAAAAGAAGACACTATTCAATTCAGCAGTATTGGCGGTATCCAATATAAAAGAAAGTTGCTCGGAGGCTATCCAAAAATGTCCATAAAACGCTTTCCAGAGGCGAGCGTTTCCTTTCCAGAAACTTTTCATTTGAAAAAATATTTTTTTAAACTTTTCCTCACTGCCAATCTCTAGCGTGCTTTTCAAACTTTCTTTAGTGCAACAAAAGTTATTAAATCCGTCCTACATTTTAAGTGCGGCATATGCCGCGGGTTTAAGCTAGTGTAGAGATATTTGCTGATCATCGAGTTGAACAAATGTCTGAACTTACGGATGTCGACTTGAAGTTGGATTCTTGTCAAACAGCAAATTCTTCTGGTACATCTTTCTACGACAACTGAAAAATAAATAACCTAAAGAAGAAATTTGAACTAAAGAAGATTATATTGATCATTAGATAACAGAAGAGAGTGTTGCCAGATATTAACAGATTTTTTAAGTAACAACAATGAATAAGAAGCACACCATGATCGCAAAGATTAATTAAAAACTGTAGAGAAAAGAAGAAGTTGAAAACGTAACCGATTTTGGCATAATTACAGAAATCCGACCAATACGTACAGGGCAGCCGTTTCCTGCAAGGTATAATATTAATCACATTAATAACAATTGTTTTTATCTTACAGTGCCTATTACCATACATTATACAACTGTTTTCAGTGACTAAAATTAAGTTTTATTCACAAGTGAGTTTTCATTATTTATACTACTTCATTGTTGGTAGCACTGTCAAGCTATGTCAAATTCGTAATTTTCAGGTTAAGTTTTGCGTCAGTCTGTGTCAAATAACAAACAAAACCTAACCTACGAACCTCGAATTTGAGATAGACTCACAATACACTTCAGTACTGTCAAACGTATATCACAAATCATAGGCGACTAATTATAAATTTATTTCGCGACATATTCTGACTGCGCAAACTATTTAGGCACAAGAATTGCTACTGTAAGATAAAACGTATATCACACGTGAGCGAAATGCCATGCTCACTCGCAAATAATGATGCATTTCTCTCACTTATAATATAATCTACTATTATTTTCCCCACGAACTTAAGAAAAATGGCAGCAAAACTAAATCAAGCCGCTTGTGTACACTAACTGCATTTTTAGATGAAACGTTAGTGATTCGCTTGTAGAAGACCGAGCATCCTATTAAGAACTTTCACAAAAAGGTCGAGCAATACTGGATCTTTACAACCGATTTAGTCAGCTATTTATATAATACAAGCAAACGGCGCGCTACGCGCACGTGAAATAGGATACGCGAAAGGTCACGCTCCGATCCGAGCGCTCAGATAAGAAAAACAAAACCTAAACAAATATAAACATCTGTGATGATGGAACGTGAGATTTTATTTTGTGCCACGGACACACGGACACACATTAAGGAAAATTATATTATAAATTATTATATTAAAAATTAAAACTGTGCATGGTGGCCAAAAACAGGTGGTGAACGAACTAAGACGAACATTGTGGACTATGAAGATAAGAAGTGCAGGAAGAAGTTGTTAGAAAACCTGCATGTATTGCCAAGTCAAAAGATGTAAATCTGGAGTACCGCAGCTACCACGATCTTTGCTAGCCGACTTTGAATGACCAAAGCCTAATCATTTTCTTATTGGTTTATCCAGTGATGCGTGGAGTTTCGGGAAATTTGAGGATGTAGACATACGAAAACAATAGAACATTTCGGAAGCACCTACTGACCAATTTTGGAGACGCTGGCTAAACAATTTTTTGCACATTAAAAAAAATATATGGCATGGAAGCCATATTCATGATTTAAAAATAAGCGATGTACTGATTGTATGGACTAATATTTCCCACGGGAAACGTGGCCGTTAGGCATTGTCACTAAGAGCTATTCATCTAAGGAGCTATAAAGAAAAGCGTTGTAAATAAAGTTAGTTTGGCTGCAAATTTTAACTATCGGCTCAGTTGAAAACGACATTAAACAACCTTCGTCAGTTGAAGTAGATCTTATTTTCATTTGCCCATCAGCGTACACGTTTGTTTCCTTTTGGATTCTTGATAATTTTTGGGGATTGTGTTGCTTCAAGGAAATACGTAACGAGCACTAGAACAACTGGCAAATTAAGAGTACCAGTGCCAAGTTTCAAAAATTGTTAACGTTATTTAGCTGGCAAGATGATATAGTTTATTGTAGGACGTTAATAATAACTGCTTCCACTAGCACAGCGTAGCTTGGATCAAGATCTAGATGCAACCTTAGATACGATGAAAAACTTTAGGGGCCAAAAATGTAACACTAACCTGAACCACTATTAGTGGCAGATGTTACGAGTCGTAAAACAGTGGGCACAATCTAACGAACAATCTATACTGAAGGAACTTACCGTCTAGGGTCTCCTCCAGAATCTTAACCTTAAGACGCAAGATGATCTTGATAGGTCGAGTAAAAGAATAAAGCATAAATAAGAATTTGTACCAATGCATTAACAGAAACCAGTAACCAATTACAAGTAGAAGTAATAAACCCCATAAAATGGAATACATGTGCCTCAGGTTTCTTGAGTAATCGAGGGTTCATTATTTCGTTTTGATCGGTTAGACTAAAAGCACCTCTGGTAAACTATCTTTGTTATTACAACGCATTATTAAAACTAAACTTAATATAAGACAATGTAAGTATACATAGTATAATAGTGTACTAAAGCAGATTTTCATAATTAAATATGTCATGGCTGATTCCTAAATGCCTGGGCAAGTTTGCAATGCTTCTGTCATATCAGCGGAGCGATATTTAACGGTTGGCTGTCCCCTGCTTCGACTACTGCACGGAATGGCGCTGCTCAGTGACCAAGTCTGGACTAACAATTTTAATGTTGGCATCCGTCTGCTATTGATGGATCTGGAAACCCCAAAAATTTGTTCTGGGGGTTTGTCGTACACTTGAAGCCAAACTTTATGCGTGAAGCTTCAGCTCGTAAGCGATACTGCGTTTTACGTTACTTGTGCCTGGCGCGGTGTCTTTTGGGCAAAATTCACCTGCAAAATAGTCCGAGCGCTGTCACAACATTTGGCCTGTTTCGGCACGGAATGGGAGTGCACTTTCCTGGGCTCTTTCAACGACTTGTAATTATACCAAAATACATTGTGTGAGGATCTTGTTGGTTAGATGGAGGAATATGCTCCAGGTAAGTAGTGCCCTGGATTAGTAACGGCAGTGATTCTGGTCGAAGTGTTCTTATTACACGGCGATCAGGTTAACTGTAAAAGTCCTGGCTGGTGTTGGAGATTTCTTTTCTTGGCCTTAAGCCAGGTTATTTCAGGTGATCGTGTGCACCACCAATACCGATACTTAGCGGCCTGAAAAAGTTATTTAAAAAGTTGACCTTTGGAGTAATTTCCGGTAGTCTCCGGCACCGACAAACGGCGGTCTGGGGGTGTAATCTAGGCTTATGCGTTCAAGAGGAAATTTGAACATCTGAAAATCTTTTTTTAGCTGATTTCTGTACTCATGTGTCCCTCAGGCATCTAAAGGCTTGCTTCTCGGGTAAATCTGAGCTGGGGTTCGATTCGGATAACTCACTTCGCTGGGGAAAATATGACTTAAGGTGTCGATTTTGATTTAGGTTTGCCTTGCACGATTATGTGAACTTGGCAGCGACGTCGCGTTAGAAAAACTAGACTAAAAGGTATGCGTTATGTCTGCATGCTGCCATGGGTTTACGGCTGATTGCTTCTTCAGGTGGAGCTGAGCTGACAAGTGACTTGATTTGGCCGGGTGTCGTCTTCCTACACCCTTTTGGGTCTCCTACTCTCTGAACTATGTTTTGGAACTATTTAGGTGGGGATGCGCCGTTAGCTACTCGCGAACTCGGGCATTGGGACATTACTAATTATGCTTCAATTCAATATGTACAAGTGCAAAAATTACAGTTTTAACCCACAGTACATTTGAAATACAGCTTAACATAGCCAAAATATGTGAACAATCATGGAGGTACAATAAACAAAAATAGAAGTAATATGTAATTAGCAGTTTTGTTTCGAATTACTGTTATGCAAAAAATACCAGCTTCGTTATATTCAAGTCGAACCCAGAATTCAAGGGAAGTAAAAATTACAATAAACAAGCTTTACCTAATTCAACAAGCTACGCAATGTGAACGCAAGTGAGAAACGCAACATGATAGCTGCCACTCGAGGTACACTTGCGTTGAAAAGCAGAAGCAGTCGAAACTGTATTCCATTAACACCTGAAGTACGCCGTAAGATCATTACAGATAACGCGCAGAATATCGAAGTTACTGAAGAAATGGCCTAAAGAATATCAAGCAAGTATCCATTACGAATAGCCCAAAAAATGCGTATTACGACATCGTCAAGATTCAAAATTCTCAAACTGGCTACTGGAAAAAGAAGGAGCACCAGTTATGAATCCAAAAATTAACATGAACTGTTTAGGCAAACCACATGCTTTGTTTTCAAATCAAAGCAGAAACGCAGGCAATAACGTTAAAATGTGCCGAAGGTATTGTAAAAATGCTCCAAACGTTTTATACACATTACTTCCCTTGCTTAAAAGACGAAGAAACTATTCTAATAGCGGAAAAATCACCTTCCGAGACTTCTTCAGATGTTCATCCAAGATGTTTTCTCTATTCCTTCTGTCTGCCTCGCTCTCTCTGTCTGGCTGTCTGCCTGTTGACGGTATAACTCCAAAATTATTAGTTGGAGAAAGACAATATTTTACATGCAGATTATATGTCTACCTGGCATAAAACCGAGAAACTTTTGGTCAAATATAAACAGGACGAGCACTTTACAAAATTAAAATGTTGTTTATTTTTTCGTTAATTGAGAAATAGATGAACGTAATAATTTGCGAACAGGTCACGCTTTACAGAGGTAAATGGGATGCAACAGGTACAGAATAATGTCGTAAAAGGGTAAAAAAGTTTGAAAAATAAGTCCGTTTTGTTAAATACAGCCTTGCATCGCAATGCAGGGAGAGGTCCTCGCTGTAGTTCGAATTGCATCGCAGGTAATGTTTTTTTTCTTCAAACGGCAGTAAAATGGCATTATACTGCTGGATTGATGATGCTAAACTGTCACTTTATTGCCAAGCGGCAGATAATATTATCTGCCGCTGACGAGATCAAGTAATTTTCTTCGAATTTTGTTCACAAAAGCTGTAAATAATTTGTTATAAAAACGTTTGAAGAAAAAATACTATATGTTATTCGGAGCAAAAGTATCTTTATGTGGCTCGGCTGTACTTATCTGCCTCGCAAGTTCGGCAGATAACCCGTCCAGCCTCGCCACATAAAATATAACGTTTTCTCCTAATAACATAATATACTATTATTTGAAATTAATTTAATTATCATTACCAACTGTTTGCTTTTATTGTTTCAGTATGACTACGAACGTGAAGATATATTTACCCCTATTTTTCTTTGATTATTAGAATTGGTTAGTGTTGCAAAGTCGACTTGCGAGGAAAGTTCTGAGTAAAGCCCTTTACAGATTGTTCTATTAATGTAAATTAGGCAGCCCAACTTTAGACGTTTGTGTCACACTTCATCTATTTCTACCAACCAGACATGACAATATAATCAACTTTGAAAATGTAACTAACAGAAATTGTCGTTGTCGTGGAACATCCATCGGCTTTAAGCCAAACTTTACTTTTTATCACTAAGCAGCTTTGTAGTACGTAAAGGCGTCTTGTCTCAGAAATCTGCTGAAAATTAGAAGACAAAACTTAAAACTTGGGAACAAGTAGGGAGTTCTAAGTAAAAAGCTTTTAGAGGACGCTTCAAGCTTTCAACTTCCTCAATACTATTTCTTATACAAGTTGAAAGCGGCGCTGCTGTAATATGACCCCTTATCTCGGTAATATTCAAATTTTGCAAAATGGAACAGAATCGCATATTTATTTTTCTGACGCTCATTCAACAAGGTTTTGTACGAAAAACGCTTTTGTGCGTTCGAGCTCCTTAAGCCCCTGTTTTGTTAGGGTATCTTATTGTGGCTTTATACCCAATTAATTAAGCGAATTTTATGTACAATGATTTAAGGGATATTTTTATGTATCGCGAAACCTTTTCTGTACACGTATAGTAGGCACCCCGGTAAATCGTTTGTTTCAATGCCGTTCCATCAAATGAATCAGGGCAAGACCACATAAATCAATAATTTTTATTCCCACCTTTAATTTACTTTTTGTGATATATTCTCGCTTTTTGTCCCAACAGTTCTTGCTCGCTCTGCACCGTCTCTAGGGAAATTGGCGTCTCTTGGCAACACCTCGTGTCGGAAAAATCCGGCCAGTTAGCCATACGTCGACAACAGTTTTTAGCGTGTGAGCTTATTTAGCAGCTTATTGCACAGACATAGTATTTTTATTTATTTGAACTAAGACATGTGTGGAAATTCTATACATCAAAATACTAATTCTTGGAAATGGTAACTCACTTTCTCAAAAAACTCCCCTAAAAATGTCTACTACGTGAAAAAGCGAATACTTCTCATTAAAAGTGATAAAAGTTAAAATATTTATTCACCCAATTCGCTAAATTGTGATGCATTGTGATATTAAAATTAACGTGTAATACGCATTTTCAGGTTTTGTTGAAAAAATGCTATTTCAAAAAATTATATTATATTAGCAACTTGACATGTTTAATGCATTGATGTTACTTTATATGTGAATTCCAAATTATAAACTTCAAAAGATTAGGAAACAATAGTAACTTGTCCGTTTTTTTTTTATTTTCAAAAATTTGTTACGAGAAAATCAGCAGAGGTCAACTTACTTAACAGGGTGATGAACTAAAAACATAAGGTGCGAAGTGGTTATATATGGAACTTTCATCTCTGACTACTGAAGACGACTAACCGCTAAGCGACTCAAGGGAAGCCAAAAATCAAATAAAACCCGACGAGGAACAAATAAACTGGCCAAAAACTGGTATATAAAACGTTATGTAATTACTAATATTCCAAAAATAAACTTAAAACACGTAAGGGTATAAGGAGTAGAAACCAAGACACAAATACATAAATATTACGGATTATACTAAATAAGTTGATATCCATATCTACTTTGACTTGGGGTCCTTAGAAATGTAAAACCTTAGATAATGAGCTTGTTGAATGCTTAATTGGGAAGTAGTTAAGGTAATTACTAATAAAAGGAGCTCAAAAATTAACACAGTAACGCAATAAATCTATTCCTATGCATGAGCAATTTAGAATAAAGAAATTAACTTAGTGATTAAATTTTACACTTTCCCAAATTCAAAGTGATTCATTCACAGAAAAAAGAGAAAATGACCACCTTATTCAGAGCTGCATATTTTCCCATATTTAAGCAAAATTATATCAACAGCTGAAACAGCAAACCATCACGCAAATTAAGATATTCGAATTTCTGGGCTCCTGTTTTGGGTCTCAGTATAAAAACTAGGTTAGCCAATCAGCAACTCAATTTTAGGTAGATATGATTTTTATTTAGGTTTAAATCTGCCTCTCAGTAACGTAATGACTCCCAGTTTACTTAATTAAACAATTAACAGGGTCAAGGCCAGGTAAGCTATTACAAATTAATGGTAGTTTTTGGAATGCCTGACGAAACCTCGATTTACACACAGATACTGAAATATTGTGGCGTGTCCGCTATGATCAAACCTAATCTCCACAGGCAGGTACACAGATGCATTAAGTTTATACAAAATTACATAACATTAGTCCCAATTGAATATATATGCACGAATAGTTCAGTGCGGGCTAAAATTACAGCTAAAAGCAAAAAGTAGCCTAACAAATCTACCTTTACTTTGGCTACGTTCGAACATAGCCTGCCCCAGGAAGAGCTCTAAGGAATTTGTACCAAATTCTTCCTCTTAAAACTGTGCTGAAAATTGAAGCAAAGATTTGATTTTACCTAGAGGCTTCATCATTTGTGGTTTCAAGACTTTGCCATAAGAAGAGACTAATGAAAAGCATAATTAGATGACAACTCTACGAGAAAAATATTCGCCTACCAGAGCACTGCCCTTTTGTAAACCCGAAACTAAAAATTCATCACCCTTTGACACGTGGATTCAATGTGATATGAATCTGGATCAAGCGAAAAATCTCTACGATATCATACAGACAGGGACATCTTACTGGATACGGCTTCAACTATGCGCGGCCATTTCACCCTTCGAACTGTGTGGTGATCTCCTAAAGACCCTAAATAAATCAGATCACATGCTTTGACTGCGCCGTCTGTGAATCTAATGGCAAAGCGAAAAAATTATCTTGTAAAGTAGCGGGCCTTCTTTGTATAAAGGCAGAATTTCGAACAATTTTGCACTTTGGAGCTTTAGCAAAATTTTTTATTTTATTGTTTAAATGGTTTTTGTGGCAGTTCTGTGTTCCAAGGTAAAATATACAATTTATACAGTTTATCAGTCAATATTAATTTCTCTTACGACAATTATTTTTATCTAGAAAATGGTTAAATACTTTTAGGACTATTATGGATTACATTTAGGACCACTGCTGTATCAATAAATTCTGAAGAATATCGGGGAAGTTTCAGAATGAATATTCTATGAACTAATTTAGTTTCGTTAACACGAGAATTCCCTATTAATTCTGGCAAGCGTGAAATGTTTTTGCGTGCGTTGCTAGTGTTCGCAACATCGTCTGTCTGTAGTTATTTGGGGAGTAGTTGACACTCAGCACTAATAAATATAACGGCATCGGCAGTTCCAGTACACTTCTTTGGACAATTCTGTTAGTAAATAAACAAATTGATATCAGAATGTGTCAGAAGAATGTCCGTACTCCAATTTTTCATTAATTTATTGCTATATAACTTTATTTTTATTCTGCTAACTTTTATTAAGCTGATTTTAATTTGAAAAGTCTTTTAAAAATGGCGTACAGTAGCAGTTCGTGGTTTTCCTCCAAATACAGCTCATTTGTTTCAAACTTCCAACCGTGGAGTCATTTGGTCCCCTGAAAATTTCTTGACAAACACCTTGAAATGCTTGGTAAGCTTGTTCTAAAAAGAAAGTCTATGAAACAACTAGGTAAAACTATTCCAGTTAGTGATAGTTAACGAACGAGGACTTTGTTGACAAACTTCAGTCATAGGAAAAAGTCCGAAATAGAAGGCGTGCAGGCAGGAGAAGATTTACAAATGTAAACGTAGATTACCGATTCTACTAAACACAATTGCTACTGACCCCTGAAGTTAGCATGGTGCCTCACTTTATCGTAATAATGTGACACATCAGAGTAAAAAAGGAGGGTATTAAATTATAACACCTCAAACGATACTCATCTCATTAAGGATGAGCTGTTTGCACAGGTAAATATTCAAGATTAACTTGCAGTACCACATTGAAAGAAGGACATTATGTACTTCTCTAATATGATGATAAACCTTAATAGCAAGCTAAAGCAGGTGTAATCTGCGATGCTTAATTAATGTTTAGTTGTGTATCAAGAGCGTACAACAGGCATCTTTGGCCGGCGACGTCAAAGTTATAGCACCCGGTGCTCCGCATCTCGTGCTATGACTTTCACGCCGCGGGCCAAAGACGCTGGTTGTGCCTACACAAGTTTATATAAAGTCGAAATTTTATCTAAGGGAGATTCAGACTATGTAAATCATTACCAATAAAAAAGTGTAGTTTTTACATTCATTTGAGCTGAAGATTACCTTTGTAAGTATGGTTTTCATTATCACGTGTTTATAAATAACAACTAAAATGACGCCAGCGAGCTAAAAGGAATGTTATATCGCCCGACAGCAAAAAAGCTTGCTTTATACTTGAAAATCATGTCTAAAGGGACATGTTATTAACATTCGTAAAAATAACTAAAATAATACATTAATCCAAAATCAGAAAGAGGTATATTTAAATGATCTTTTGAAGAAGGTATACACAGGCCACCTAACACCTACTGCAAACGGTTTATAGATTAATTTGAAGACGCTTAAGCAAATATAATTGCTCAATTCAACTCAGTTATCTGCATGGGCAATTTTAACATAAATATGCTTCAAATAAATAATAACAGCAATGTTCGACCAAATTTTGGCCTAATACAACTGATTGTCGAACCAACACGCTCCAGCTCCACGACCTTATCATTGATAGATTTAATTCTCCTCAGCGACGATGCTGACGTAAAAAATCAGGATTTTTCAATTCTCTTTCTATGTCTGATCGCTGTGTAACCTTCCTAAGCGTAGCTACAGGAGTCGTTCTGCAAGTCATCAGCGGCTTGTATCTGCAGACCAACGGAGAAAGAGGACCCAGGCATCCTGGGACATGTGACCGCTAGTTAAACTTTAGTTTTCATTGCAAAAGCAACATAAAAGTCAAGGAAGTTTATCCTAACAGATTGAATTTAATGATTTCCAAGTGGCGTCGGTTTTTTGTGCAATTCGGGCAGACGCGTCATCTAATAACAACATAATATACACCCAATGAGAACATGAACTCTTTTATTTGAATTAAGTATTATGTAGAAGTATAAACCAATACAATATTTATCCTATAATAAGCTTGTTCCAATTTTAATTATATTAAATAACATGTAGTTTTCATCGTAATTTGCAAAAACATCCAAATTGATCAGAACTATTTCGATAGATCTCTGAGAAAATATACATAGAATTCATGAAACTGGCTGAAATCTATGTAACAAATGGATTTGTTTTTATCACAAATACGTTCTATTTCACCAGTCAAGTCGGTACTAGGAAAACTATAAAAGTTATCTACCTGAGTATAAACGAAAATCATCTAGTTTTTTATAACTTTATTTTTCAACATACTCTCCATTCAGATAAATGCACTTGCCCCATTCGACCTGCAAAGATTTTATACCACTATAATAGGTATTTACGAAATTCTAGGTTATGTTTTACGCCACTTTGTGTGAGACTGACAAAAAACCTAACCTGCCCGAATTTGACATCGACTAACTATTCTTTATCTAATAGACTTGTCTGTCCGGGACGCTGTTTCAGCAGCCAAACCGTAAGATATAGAGAAAAAAGTTATGAAAGTTATTTGTTTGGAATGGTCATGTCAGGTCAGAAACCGAATTTCAGTCACGTAACACTTCCGGTTTTCGATAAATCACGTGATTTCCGTCCGTCCGGGACGCTGGTTCGTCCGGGACGCGTAAAGCCAGAACACACCATTTTACAGCGCTCTAATGCGTTCAGTCGTGGTGTGTTTTGGCTTCAATTTTGAAGGCGATTTTGTAGGGCAATTCACACCTCGTTGTAGCGCTGCAATGCGTTTTACCTGATTGAAGAAAATGTGAATGTAGTAAAAATACCTCCAATAGTTTAGTGATATAAAGTGCATCTTTAAATAATATCTTTTGTGGTTTCTTAGTTTCTTTTAATTTCTTAAATCCCGTTTGTCGCCAAATTTTCGAAAAAAATTTATGTCGATTTTAGCTTTTAGATATACTCATGTATGGGTTATTTTTACCTTTCTCTTCATAAACCTCTTATCATTCACAAACTCAACTATAGAAATTCAAATGTTTAATAATGAATTATTTTATTGAAACTTTGGAGATAGGATTTTTTCTATAAATTTATTATTTATTTATTTTTATTTATTTTATTTGTAGAAAAACTAATAATGATAAACTGACCAAAAAGTAGTCTTGTGTGTGGCCAAGTCATAAGCAAATTAATTAGAAATTTCCAAATTAACTAACCAGAAAATCAAATATCTGTTTATTATATGTATTATAGAAAAAGTAAGGTGCTTTTACAGTACTCGCACTAATAAGAAGTCGCATCCAATAAGTGTATACCTACTATAGCAATACATAGGCTTACTTTTTATCGATTGTTTAATTTTAAGTTTAAATGTGCTAAAGTTGCCCAGCATTTAATTTGGTTTCGAATATTATTAAATAATTTTGAGAATAAATAAGTAGACTTTGATTCTTTTTTTGGCATAACACGCAAAAGTGTTTCCTTACTTCTGCTTTTATATCTGTGAGCAAATCTCGTAAATGAATATTGGTATTTATAAGAACAAATAGCTAATGAAAATACATATACTTGCCTCACAGATAATACTCCAGGCTCCAAAACTAACGTTTATCTACGACAGTGTGTAAAATTGCCTTTTAGTTGGCAGTTTGTAAAACGACTGTTTAATAACATATGTTTTCATTAGTTTACGTCGTCAGTAGTAACGTATTTAAAAGATTTCATTAAGCACGTTGTGAGTAGCAACGTGTTTTAAAATTTTTAAAACACGCAAAATTACGACCGGTTGCTGGTAATCCTAATTTACATTTCATTTTTTTTTCATATTTACCGTGTTTTCTAGATTCTATCGTAGATAAAATATTGTACAATACACATGCGTAAAGCATCTTTAGTCACTCGCGGGGCTTAAAACGCTCGCTCACTCGCGTTTTAACTCTACCCCACTCGTGCCTAAAGAGTAGCTTTACGCACTTGTATCGTAAATTACTATATTTTGGTGAATCCATAATCTTTTTTAAATATAATTTTTAAACTACTTTTTGCAGATTTTCAAAAGCAACAAATATCAACTCGCAGTATTACGGATTGTACCAAATCAAAATAAATATCTTTTATAGTTGCTATTTTGGTTATATTTTTGAGTAATTTGAATTTGTATAAAGTTTTTCTTAGACTTATTACTTGTTCTTCGATATGTGTATTCCATTTTTGATTTACGTATATGTAAACACCTATACATTTACAATGTTTTATATTATTACTTATGTAATTTAAGGTATGAATAAAAATAATGGGTTGAATAGGTAATTGTTTGTAGGAAAAATATGTAAATTTAGTTTTGAGCAAATTTGGTAATAAGAAATACCTATTTAATTTATGGATTATCACAGCCATTTAATTTTCCACCTTTAGTATAAGTTCGACAGTTATCGGCTTCAAATATAATGGCTATATCATCTGCAAATGAGGTGATTTGTGCTTCCATATTTAATTACAGTGAGACATTTGAGAGAAACAAAATTGAGCCCAGAACTGTACCTTGAAGTACTCCTAGTTTAACATGCAATTCGGTGATTTTTTGATACTGTGTACTTTGGTACTGTGGCAAATCGTGTCAAAAGCCTTTGCTAGATCAAAGACCACAGTTAAAGTATTTTTAGTGGTCCCTAACTTATTGTATAAATTATCTATAAGTTTCTAAGTTGCTTCATTAGTTCCCACATTATTACGAAAACGGAAATCCATAATGATTAAAACATTAAAAGATAATATTTCAAATGTGTTGAAGAAATTCATCATCCTAACTTTTACTAAATCTTTCAGTTATTTTGCTTATACTTTTAATGAAAAAAGTCTATAATTAATTCATATTCTTATTTGGGTATTGCGACGCTCTGCAAATTAAAAATATTAAATAACGAAACTATTAATAACGAACGTTTCGAGGGAAAATCTGTCCTCGTCTATAATTATTTACACTTGTTTTGTCTCCTGATTTATGTATTAGTATTGTTACGTTTTGCGTTCTTGAATGAAAGTGAACTATACTCGGTTGTAAGAATAGACTGTAGCCAAAAGAAATTTGTATCGTAAATATTTTTAGGTAGAATTTCATAGGCAAAATGGTCTTATTAAAGTTACAATAGGCGAGTATTTAGCCGGTCTTTAGAAACGTGCCTTTCTCTGAGAAGATGGAAATATTCCAAGCCCACGGAATGATTAAGGGCAAATTTATGAAACTTTACCTCGTAAGCCGAAAAATTAGGCAGAACTACGTTCCGACTATTTGTTTTAGTAGAGGTGTAAAACTTTATTAGCTATAATTTGCGAGGTGTCGACCGCTTGACTAATTTTAACGTGTGAAACCCTCAAATTGGTCGAATTCATAGAACTATTATGCGACAGAAGTCCAAAATTTAGAACTGCTCTGATAAGCTTATTTGGAAATTTGAGAACGCCTACCGAGTTTTCTTGGTCAAACTGGACTTAGAATTTAGTTAGTTAATAAGTAACGGTGTTAAACTTAAGTTGTTCTGTAAACGGCAGAAAATAAATGCAAGTATTTGAACTCAAGTGTCTTATATATCTCGCAACAGTAGCTTTAGTCTTCGTGTACAAGTATATTTTGACTAAAAGGATTGCCCGTTACCCCGACTTTAGATGAATTTGCGACAGTATAATTATACTACTTTTGAATACATTCGGGTAATTCTCATTCTTCAAACATAAATTAGTGATATGAGTAATTTATTTTAAAATAATAAAGATAAGGTTTCTATACAATCATTGGTTATACCATCAATTTCAGCTGAATAACTATTTTTTTTAAATTTTAATGTGTTGGATTGAAAGTGTCACGAAATTTATTAGCACAAACGTTACTAACGTTAATTTGGTTTGCCATGTCAATGCCCACATTCTGGAAAAAGTTATTTTTATAATTAGCTTTAATAACATTATCCCTAATTACATTACTCTCTTCAACAAGGAAATCAATTTCGGATATCCTAGTTTCCAAATTAGCTATTTCATTCACTATTTTCCACGTTTTCTTAATATTGCCGTGTTTATATTTAAATTAAACCAAAGTATAGCTAGAACGTTTTATTAATAGCTGTGACGTTTAGTATAAGGATTAAAAATAAATTTGCACATTTTCTATAGACATTTAAGAAACTACTAAACTATAAACAATAATAATGAAAATATGCGTACATACATTATTAAAAAGATAGCACAATAATAAGTCAGTGACTTGTCCCATGGGTTTTGCATTGGGACGATTGAGCATCACATTTTCTGAGAAACTTTTTTTTTGCTTTTACGATTTCTTGATTGTCCTAATTTCATTATTGGAAGGTCTACCTGCTTGTATGCGTTGCCGACCATCAGTTAAACCTGGTCTTGGCTTTCTGCGAACAGAAGTTGGCTGCACTCCTATTTTTCTCGAAAGCTTTGATTTAGCTTTTGCAAAAAAAGTGTTTAACTTGAGCAGGTGTCGTAATATTCTCTAAATATTTCTTAAAATTATAACAATGTCAGTCATAATAGCTGATTTGAGAGCTACTAGGCTGCTATTATATCAATTATATTTGAAATTTTTTTTGAAAAGTTGGCAACAGCGACTTCGTTGTCTCCATCGTTTTTCTTGTTCTCCTCATTAGAATCTTGTATTAGGTCGTGCACATCCACCAACTGAAAAGACCTTTTTTTACATATATTTCGGTGCTTACAGTGTAAGATTTCTTAGGTGTTTGTGCATCATCCATGTTCTTATAAAAATTCGCTGGCGCACTTCGGCCTAAAGCAATTCTTGCAAAATCAACTTTATAATCAGTGGTACGACGAGGTGTAGTTTTAACGTAACTTTTGAACTTTTCTTGTACTGCACATATGTTTACAAAATCGCCCACTTTGTCCAAAGGAGCAATCGCACATATCAATGTCAGTAAACACGCTATACAACATTTTACTGTCTAGTTTTGGGGTTACATGATAGCATGATTCGTCTATGTGTGATACAAACACTCTCTTTTGCTTTACGTACAAATTCCATGTACACTAATTCCTGTTCACTACAGCGGGAACATCAAGTAAACGGCGCTTGTGATAATTTTCAAAAGTGTCAGTTATAAACTCAAATACTCAATTAAAGCACATGCATTATTAAAAACACGACAACGTTGCAAAACTATATCTTTGAAAATCCTTATCGATGCCTCTGCATAGTTGTTAGTATTATTTCCATGGGTTATTATTTTCGTACGGTAACATAAATACCATTCTTTACGTCGGCTCCATACATTTACTAGATGGTGTTTTAAATTTCTATATTGGGCTTTCTCTAAATATTTTATCAAACTTAAATAGTTATTTAGGCAAAGTGTTAGAAGTGCACACGAGTTGTCTATAAGATTTTTTAAAATTTTATGAAATATTCAAATCCAAGCCTATTTTGTATAGAATTTTATTGGCCTTAAGTTTAGTCAAGTGGGTTGGTCAGTTCTGGTAATTTGGGAAACGTCTTTATTTATTGAAATCTGTAATTTGTTCATGTCAAAATAAAACTAAAAATGAATAAATAATTTTCTACTAAAATCTCTCATTCCTAAATTAAAAGCAGTGTCACTTTTTTTTTCAATGAATGAAAAAAAGTCGACACTTCACACCCTGAAATTAATTTAAAAGCGCCTACTTATTTAAATGGAATTTGAAAAAATAGCTCTTCGCAATCTTCTACAGTTTCAGCGTAAAAATTAATTCTTGAAATTAAAGCATTATTGCCTTTCTACTATTTTTGTGAATATTATGATTGGAATCCCACAACCACCGTCAAAATACTTGACACATGTGAAAAGTGCAACGCAGAAGAACAGATTATGGAAACACTGACCTAAGTGCACTTCTTTCAACTTGGCTATCATCTGCTAAAAATACTCGTGGAAAATCTTCATCTGATAGTCTATTTTTAAGAAATATATACCCAGCAAAACACACCACGATGTAGCACTGCCTTTTAAAACAGTGAGCTGTAAAATGGTGTGTTCTAGCTTTACGCGTCCGGGACGCTGTTTCAGCAGCCAAACCGTAAGAGATAGAGAAAAAAGTTATTAAAGTTATATGCTTGGAATGGTCATGTCAGGTCAGGAACCGAATTTCAATCACGTGATTTTAAAAAATATTGTTTTTATTTAATACGCGTTCTATTTGAAAAACGGTCTTTTTTGTTTTATTAAATGAGACATTTGTCTCACTGGTTGCTAGTCATTAATAATATCATACTTCAGTACTGCCAAACGTAGAACACGAATAAGAGGCGTTCCTAAGTGCTACCGATCTAACCATAAAAACGTACCTACCGGACTCGTTGCTAAGCTGATCGATAGTTGCTACCAGACCAGTAGTTTTTAACCTGAAAGTAGTCCTCAACAGCATTCTTCAAGTGCCTCGTCTGACTTTTTTTGCAGATTTCTGGACAAAAGTCTGACGGTGCCAGACTCGAACTGCAAGATGGTTGTTCTAACTTCATAAAGCGACATTCCTGAAGAATCGGTTTGATTTTGGCCATTTTATGCAAGGTCATATTATTACGTCATGTACGTCATGTGACAGATTGTGACGTTTCTTGAGAATAGCTCCACGCTATTTTTCGAGAATAATTCTGCAAGTCTCTCCGTTGATTGCATATCCTTAAGACATATTCAATCAAAGAAATACTTTGCATGCTCCGAAAACAGTTGCAGTGAATTTTCCAGCTGAAGATTGAGTGTGGGAGTTCTTTGTTATAGAATATCCTTTATAAACCCATTGCATGGACTCCAGTTTTGTCTCGGGATACCAGTGATGTATCCAGATCTTAACATCAGTTACTAACCATATCAGAAAGCTTATATTAGCTTCTGTATAAAAGTTCAACATTTTTCTGTAAAATCTTCTGTCTGCGCAATTTTTCGCCTGTATTAACTCATCTTGCTGAAACCCAATTTATCGCACAGTATTGTGAAAACGTTGTTTTCAATTTCAACATTTGTTGATTTGTAGGTCTTTTAATGATAGAAGCAACGATACTATTTTGACCAAAATTTCATTGTGAAATAAGACGGAGCATAGTCTCTCCACACTGCAGTCATTCGCTCCCGAATTATTTTCGGATTACACTTCTATGTTCCAATTTCAAAAGATCCACCTTCAGAAATAAAACCATCCAGGAGATAAATAAGAAAGAACCAAAGGATCAAATTTAGTAAGTGTCAATGAGAGATTTGGTACTGTTTGACATTGAAATCTAAAGTACATCAATTGTTTCTGTCATGGTTAAGTAAATAATTCTTCTAGTTTCCGGCATGCGAATATTTAACTTTCAAAAAATTGTAGTGTCGTTCGATCATTTTGCTCCCGTTGCTTGATGAACGTAAAACAGTTTTATCAAGAATATTTGATTTATTTCCAACATAAAAAAGCATGTAAAAAAGTTATAGGAGATTGTAAATTGTTTTTAACGGAAGTAACAGGTAAGTTTTAGCTTATATACTAATAATATTTGTGTTATATTCTAGAAATACTACTTTCCTGTTATATGAACCAGTATTTTAAAGTTTTTGTTCGGGTGAACGCCGAAAGAGTTATGTACAACACATGATTAAGGCTGCAATTAATTTAAACAACCTAGAACGTCACACTGCATCTTTGAATCGAGAATTTCCAAGGAGACAGCTGAGAGACCTTGGAATACCTAAATTTGAATAGATCAAGAAAAATGGGAATGTTCTACTTGCTAAAGAATTGTAAACTTAAAAGCATAGAATAATAAAATAAAGTAAATCTTTTATTTCTTGTAGAGAATATTTCGATCGCCATAAAAATTTTATGAGCTTATTATAAATTGATAGTTTGATACATTTCAGAACCCATTTTTCTTAAATGAAAATTCTGTGGTAAATGAACTGCAAGTTCCTACATAAATAGTAATTTATTATATAAGACGATAAAGTTAAATTTTATTCACGATTTAAGAGTGGATAGAAATAACTTTATCGTCGTGTATAATACAATATTTTTTCTATAGCAAGAACTTTAACAATTTCAAAAGACAATAAAGACAGTCAATCACATTTCAAAATGTCAGTAGCTAGATTGGGTTGCTACGATAATACGAAGCTGTCATATTTAATTTAAACAGAAGTTAGAAAATTAAATTACTTTATCTATCCTTGATGTTAAAGTGCTACTTTATCTATCCTTGCTATTAAAGTAAAACTTGACCTTTTGTTTTGAGTTGATAAAAGCACACCTTAACATGTGCTATAGAAAAAATAATATGTATTCAAAAAAACCATTTAATTGCCAACGGAGCTTATACTTAATAATAAGGAGGAATCCCTAAAAAAATACAGATTTTATTTCACCTGTTGGTAATGGTTAAGTTCATAAAGAATGCAAACAAAACTCAAAAAATTGCACATTACGCTAACAGGTATTTTATTTTAGATATACAAACACGTTTTAAAAATTTCAATATGCAGAATGTGCAGTATTAAATAATATCTGTGGCCATACAATAAACAATAACCTAATACAAAAATCATCATAATTTAGCCTCAGCAATGTGTGCTAGCGTTTTGTACGGACCTTTTAAAGACGGTGTACGATATTTACCTTAAAAAATTAAAGAAGATACAACTTAGAATGTATTCTTTGTTTAACGGAAGCAAAAACTTGCATCAAGCAGCTAGAACTTAAATATTTATGAATTAATGAAAGTACACGACAAGCTACAAAGATAAACAACCATAATTACACTATTATGGTGAAACACAAATGCCCAAAAATGGGGTCAAAGTTGACCCCAACTGCAAAAACGCTGTTATGTTGTACCACATTATATCCGAAAAGGAATGAATAGACGAACGCTAACAACATTTAAATCGTGCAACACAGATTTATCACTAACTATATACACTTGGGGTAGTTTTTGACACCATTTTGACCATCCGAAGGTTAAGGGCCACACTCATCTTGAAGCTCACACTGATTACGTACTATCCGAAAAACCAATCTCCACCCTATGGGATTGGCAACAGCTTGTCAAAATTACAACGGCAAAGTTTTCCGTTGTTCACATGGACACTGGACACCAAAGATTTTTTGGTTATTAAGAGCTTACATAGCGATACAAATTCACCATTTATTAAGTCTAACAACTCTGAATATTAATACTTTACAAATTTCAGAAACTGTGCATTTACGTGTAACTAAGGAGAAGCCCGGCTATTCATTTTGAAATTTTTCACAAACCGGATTTGGAAAGGTATGTCTCTTCATCGTCGAGCAAAAATTACCGCTTACAATACATCGAATCAGAAAATCATTAAAGTGAATAAGTACAAAAGAATACAAACTGTTTGATGATATTAATACAGTAGATAACAGTGACGTTTAATTATTCTTATAAAAATATTAAAAACAAATACGTCAATCAAGGTGAAGATTGAGATCTATGCTCATATTTAAATTTAATTTTTGGGTTGTCTAGTACTATCGGTTAGTACATCAGTTTTTAGATTACAGTTTCTACCATGTTATAAGGTTTAGGTTGTTGGGTTAAGGTCACCGTTAATTGTAACAAGGCCAACACAAAGTATTACGTTCAGCTAATCCCACTGTTGAGTACTTTTTTTAATGAAGTGAATTACTTTAAAAATAACCTCTAAAAATAATAAATTTGGTTTTTTCGTGGATAACCTTGTTTTAATTTATTATTAATAATGCAAGGAATATACAATTGGGACCAAATATGTACGTAATATAACAAAACCAAAGGGTCGACAATTTTTAAATTTCTGCCTTGCTAATCTAGGTGCAAATAGTTGACCAATTTAGTTACAGTAGGTATTTAAAATCAGAAAAGTGATTCGAAATTGGAAAGATTAATAATTTTCTAGTCGTTACCTTTATTAAACTAGGACGACATATCTATTCATATTGGTTAAGTGAAATGCATTTCAATGTTACAATATAGAATTGGTTTATAGGTAATGGTGGGCCACAAACCCTAAGAAAATTTTGTTTAACTGAATTATCGTAGGTCTTTGAAGTTTGTCACACGTACAACATGTAACAGACTAAAAAGATGCTCGCGACTAACTTTAGTGAGAAATGAGCATGACATTACTCTAAAAATGCATATATTTATTGATAAAAGTCAAATCAGCAGAGAAGTGTAGAGGTGCTTATTAGGGGTTAAGCGCCATCATACGAGATAGTTCATTACCTAAGAATGTGGGCATGAGCAGGTCCCACTATGGACGACCCATTTCTGGGCTTCGAGAGCTGAACTCTGTTCGTGGATTTGCCTTTGCCTTCATATACTTGGAGCCCTTATGGAACTTGGAAACGCAATTGCGTTTTTACTTCACAGTAAAAAGAAAAAGAATGTAACTTGATACGCTATATTTGACAGGTAGTTAATATTACAGACAAGTTTTCATAAGGCAATCGGGACTGGTTATTGGTAGGAAGAAAAATTTCCTAAAAGGTGACGTCATGGCAGCACATTATAAGAGGGAATAATTTTGATAGACTGCACGCAATATAGTCAAGATGTCCAAATGGCGTTTAGTCTTCCCAGAAGAGGAAGGACTTAAACCTCGTGTCCATTAGGCGGGCTATTACTAATATCGCATGCGTAACTGACATCTCCTTGAGAACCAAAGCCATCGATAATGTTGTATGTAAGATAATGATATTCATGCATCACTTAGACACACATTAAATGGGTGATTACAGCTTAATACAGTAATTCAACAGCATAGGCTGTTTCCCAACGCTAAATAGCGATCTCAATAAATAAAGATGTTCATGGACATAACTAGAAGGGACACCTGACAAGTTGTAGATAATATCCAGAAAGAATACGGCTTTATATCTGGTCCGTTCCACAGGTAAGCGTTGTAGGTCAGTCAGCATTGGGAAGAAACGTGGAAGGCCGTGATTTGATATAATTCGAGTATTTAAAGCCTATGGCATTTTCAAGGAGCATGTGTGGAAATTCAAGGGTTTAAAGCACTGCGGAACCAAGTAATTAATCTGGAATCAACCAACATGTCACTAAAACCGTTAAATTAGCTTCCGATTGCTAGAACTTCGTGATACGATACGTGCGGTGATGTTTCTCTTTCTGAGCTCCACTGATTCACAACCACCGGTGCCGGCGTGCGCCCGAAAACTACATGAGAAATAAAATGGAAATGCAAGTTAATTCATCATCCTTAATTTATAATGCTAATTATTTATACATATTACAATCAATCATAAAGGAACGTTAAGTTTCCCTACATGATTTTACAGCAATAATACAGAGTTTATTTTCATGTTGGTTGTTTATAGTTTGTAAACAAAGCAATGTCTGACTTCAAATCAATGTTTCCCAAACTTACAACACAGCTATACTCTTTCAAAGACAAAAATTTTGCTGGCGTACCTTACTTTTGACGTAATTAATAGGAAAATGGGGGAGGTCATGCAACTGTGATCTAAAACAACCTCGACTAATATTTTTATTAAAAATAAATAAAAGAAACTGAAAATCATTATATTAACACGGGAAGTAACACGCGGAGTAGCGTGTTACTTCCCGATCTTGCTGTGATGTGGCTGCTTTCTATCTCGGCAACCAAAGGGCTGTCGTCGGCATACACGGGGTGACCCTTTTGTACCTTTTAGAAGGTAGCTTGTACTAGAGGTTTTGGCATTTCGACATTGTCCGATAAATAAAACGAGATTAGTGGCGCTTTCTGTATGTATCGGCCCACAGCAACCCCTTATCGCTTCTTCCCATATCATTGAATTTTGCTGGCTGCTGGACGGAACCGGCAATGAAAAAAATATTGAACTGCTCTGCTGATCTTAACTAAACGTTATTATGTTATAAGCATTTATTTACTATAACGAAGTTAATGTACTATGATCGCCTTCAGCAAATGGTTCAGGCTTTGTTCTACTTTGTTGTATTCAATGCGCATTTCGCGCAGTTGCAGGGTTGTTATAGCTCATAAATATATAAGTTGTAGATTACATCATCGCACGAAAGTTAAGTTTGCTTCTCTTATATAATATGTCATCAGCCAGGTTAGATTGCAATGCGTGAAAGTACTTAACACACGTACAACTCCACGCAGTTAAAGTTACTATACGTTTTCATATTGGCGCTCTTTTCAGGTAGAGCATAAAGTATTTTTAGGAATTAGGTTAAGCTCCGTCCCAGCCAGACCAGATATCCAGAAGCCAAGAAAGGTTCTTAAAAGGCTCTCCAATCCACCTCTAGGCCTTTTAGCAGCAGGTTAAGCTCAGCAATTTTGGGGGTGTTCCACACCTTTGAGACAACCCTATTTTGACGTTGGGCGAGCAAAAAAAAAAAGGCTTAAAGCACATCTACCTCCTTCACTGACCTGCGATTTATGCGATTGAATTGAATATTTAGACCTAATGCCTAATTAAAGTAAAATCAGATTATTTTGTTGAAATTTTCTACCCAAAAACAACATTTATAGTCAGTACCAAGAGGTCATGTTTGAACACTGGTGAGTAATGGATTTCCTATCCATTTCAAAGTATTATTTGATTCCGAAAAGCACCCTCTAAAACTTATCTGAAAACCTTCCAAGTGTTCTTTTCTATTAAATTCATTGATCGAGTTCTTACTAACTTCAAGATCAACCCGCTCCCGTCTTGAAGTCTTGAAATTCGATGTTGGATATGAGTTTTTCTTGCAAGGACAGATTGAGCTTGTTTAAATAAGCAAAAACCTCTGGAATGTATTCCAGTATTACACACGTGTTCAAACCAGTGAAAGCTAACCCATCAGTATAATATAAAAGTTGTATGTGGTTACTACCCATCTAATAGGAAAGCAATGAAAAAGATCGGGCATTAAGAGTACGAACTTTCGCAACATTGATAATTTTAGGGATCAAAAGCATCTTCTCCAGATTCGTAATTATGTTCTTAATAGTAAATAATTTTCTGTGTAGGCTTTAGTTGTTGATATAGATCGGAGGTATAAAATATCATCGTGAACTTTATTATAATACTCTTATCTAACAAGACACAAAAAAATACCCAAGTCTATAATGTTGATGAATGCATGTTTAGTGCGTAACTAGCGGGTGGCCATAAATATCTGATATCACATTACCTTTGGAATCAACACCGCTTTATTAAAGTGATGAATCCAACTAAACTAAATGTCATTAATGTCATCACAACTAAAATTCCTATCTGTCAAAAATTATTACAGATTGTAATAAGTAACGGAGTTAGAACAGGAGATTTTTATAATCGAGTCGTAGGCTAAACTGCAGAATCCGGGGCACATTTTCCTCCACTTATTGGATTTTATTACATTACATAGGTACCAATACTGATTGTAATTGAAATATAATACTAACCCAACATTTATAAGTAGCTAATTTCATGGCTACAGGGATCTCAGATATTTATGGCCACCCCTGTACCTAGATAGTGACAGTAATTGCCGCTGGGCGGCGGATAAACGTGAGTGTTGAGGGCTTGTTTTGAACTCACAAAGATTCTGAACGCTTTTATAATAGGCACAGATCCACGCCGGCCGATCTTAGCTTTGAATTTGAAATCCAGTGTCAGTTAAAAGCCAGCGTTATTAAAATTTCTTGAAAAACTCGTAGAACGAAGAAGTGTTGTAATAGTTCTCTGTTACCTAGATGAAAAGCTTCAACTTGCTTCCGCCATTGCTGGTTGGAGAAGTGTCTACACCATCAAGTGGAGCAACCGTAAAAGCATCGCTGGCAATACCTGTGCGTGGCAAACCTAGGCCGCTACACAACTAGGAGTCGATAATCATCAGTTAAGGTGGGTGATTCATGCCCGATTCTATCCTTCACGATCACCCAGTGGTATTAATTTCTAGTACTATTTAGCATTGTTTTTACAGAGAATACATATACCTGTTGTTCGTTTGTGTGAGTACCTATTTGGTACGATGACATCTTTAGCTCAGTGCGAGTTCAGGCTCAACTTCTGCGTTCATCGTAACAAACCACGAACTGAGATAAACAAAGCCGGAAAACAACATTTCTATTGAGCTAGTTAAAAATAAAAAAGAGCAAATATAATGCCCAATTAGTGCCCAGTAAGTGAGGCTCCAACTTTTGCATTCCAGTTTTGAAAACACTACTCTAAATACTAACCTATATATTGACCAAAATATAAATAAAATATTTGTAGCCATTATGCTGTATTCATAAAATAATGAGGTGGGATTACACTCGTGGTTTGAATTTTTATTACTATTACTCAAAGCAGAGGCATTGGAAACTCAGACTCGTGCTGATTGGAAATTAACGAATACATTTAGTTCTACAATGCAGATTAATTTCAAGAGCATTAAGAAACTGCGAAATATTTGCGGTTCATGTAAATAATAATAATAATAATAATAATAATAATGTTTTATTTAACTACGATACAACAACTGTTTGTAGCAAGTCTTAATAAGAATAATACAAAGAACAATACAATAAAGTGCAATACACTCAATTAACAAATAAACAAAAAATCAATTCACAGAATCAAATAATCAGATTTCTATTGAGGTGTTGACAAATTCATCCACAGAATAGAAACAGAATTCCAATATAAATGTCTTGATTTTAGCTTTAAAACTATTTTGTTAAGTTTAAACAACTGTTTTTTGATTTAGTTAGTCTAAACCGAGGTATTACAATTAATGAAACCTGTCTCGTATTGTGTACATGAATATCTGAATGAGTGTTAAACTCTGTTTTTTTCCTATGTATTTCTAATAGAGAATAATATATAAAAAGGGAAGGTAATGGCATTATTCCAAGTTGCAAAAATATTTTTTGACACGGTTCTCGAGTACCTGCGTTTACAATAATTCTAACTAATTTCTTCTGGAGGCGAAATATTTTTATGGCATATGTAGAATTACCGCACAGCACAACACCGTAGCACAGATGTGAGTGAAACAAAGCGAAGTACGCCGATTTTAAAGTTTCTAAGTCAAACATACTTTTCAGTTTTCTGAATAAAAAATGGTACTGGCCAGTTTATGACCCAAAAAATCAATGTGGCTAAACCAATTCAAATTATCGTCCAGGAAGATGCCTAGCATCTTAACTCTATCGCCTTTAGTTAGGTTTTTGTTTGAAGAAACTATAAGACGTTGAGTCTTATCTTGATTCAGTTTTAATTTATTCGTGGTGAACCAGTTAAGGGCCAGTTCATCAACATTGTCAGTGTATGTATGTATAATCTGTAACCTCATTTACCTTGCGGTGTTGAGGCTAGTGCTTTATGCGCTGGCATCTGGCGGTACAATGATCAACTTGTCCCGGATTCGGGATACAAAGTTATTAGATTCAAATTGATAATACAGCTGTCTGAATTAATTAAGGTTGTATCATCCGCATACAAGATACATTTGTTGGGATGAATAGCTTGACAAAGATCATTGGTGTAGATTAGGAACAATAACGGTCCCAGTATTGATCCCTTGGGCACGATGTGTTTAATCGGTACCAAACTAGATGCAGTTCCATTGGTTATAATAACATACTGAGTTCGATTTTTCACGTAGGATTCAAAGAGTAACAAAGGTAAACCTCTAACTCCATAGCGACTCAATTTTTCAGATAAAATTGAGTGACAAACGCAATCAAATGCCTTCTTCTAGGCCTGTTATTATGCTGGTCAAAACATCAGAAACAGCTTGGACAGTGGTATGGCCACTGCGAAAGCCATACTGACAATTATTTAGGATGGAATTTTTTTCGACGCAGTCCGAAAGTCTAGTTTTTAAGATGTACTCGAAAATTTTTCCAAAGACAGGAACAATAGATATAGGACGATAGTTCTCAACATCGGAAATATTGCCCTTCTTAAAAAGGGGAATCACTCTAGTACGTTTAAAAGCATCCGGGAATGATGCTTGCAGAATACAACTATTCAAAAGAGAAGTTAGAGGACCAACAATAAGATCGGCGGTCTCTTTAATGATTAAACTATTTAGATTATAAAAATCCAAACAACTGGAATTTTTTGGTGAGTTCATAACATAAACCTCAGATTCCGAAATTGGTAGCATAAAAAAAGAACATGAATGTGTAGGCAGTGCAGCATTATTGTTATTATTGGAAACGTTACTGGGATTGTTGCTTTTTTGCTCTGGGAGTGTATCAACAATCCTATCAGCTATTGTAGAAAAATAGTCATTAAACGAGTTTTGAGAAATATCCTCACAAGTATTTTTATTATTACCTAGTACGTTTCTCTCAGCAATTATTAATCTCCAGGTGTCCCTGGCTTTATTGGCTGAAACCCTAAAGAAAGCATTATAAGCGGCTTTTTTGCAAGTTGGATTTCATTTAAATAGTTTTTACGCAATGTGTTGTATGTCGCGAAAAAAGATGAATCCCTTGTTGAGTTAGAAATTACTTTTAAACAGGATAAGATATATCTTTTTTTACGCAGTGAGTCATTGAACCATTTTACCGGCGAATTTCTATTGTAATAACTTTTCTTAAGCGGAAAGTGTTTATCTACAAGTGACTTATAAGTGTTAACTAAATACTCGGAGAAAAACTCCAAGCTATAATTTGAGTCCAATTTGGGACCAATCAGTTGTAGATAAAGAATCTCGTAACCTATTTATACCATCCTTAGTACATTTTCTCCTTAAGCCATGCTTGGGAGTTTCTTTTTTAGACTGTAATTTTATGAACTGAGCAGTATGGTCTGATAAGCAGGCATCTACGACACCGACCTCGTACGCACTATCATCTATGTTAGTCAAGATATTGTCTATACAAGATGCCGAAACGGCGGTGATCCTTGTACATTCGGTTATAGTAACTGATAAGCCGAAGGATTCCACCAAACACAAAAAATCGTTTCTGTTATGAGAATTGTAATTTAAGTTAATATTAAAATCACCCGCAAGCACAACTTTGTTATAGTTATCGGTAAGGAATGATGAGAGACTTTCAAACCTTTCAAGAAACACATACAGCAAAGTCACCTAAACAGGAACGATACACAGTTATTACTGCGATTTTTGAACTTACGATCACAATACCACATAATTCAGCGTTAACTTCTACACTAAATCTTGACTGTAAAACTTTGTACTTCAAATGGGTTTTTATAAATGTTCAAACACCTCCGTGTTTATTAGTTTTTCTACAAAAGTAGCTCGCTAAAGCGTAACCCGGTAAATTAGTCATTGTTAATGATGTTTCATCCAGCCAATGTTCGGATAGACATATGACATCGTGATTATATTTATCTATGTAAAGAGATAGAAGGTCAGTTTTATTTGACACACACTGTATATTAGCATGGAACACAGAAAATAGCGACGGTACGGAAGGGTCAGATCCTAACTGTTACTGTGTAAGACGAGTAACCTGCCTCATATATTTAGTATGTGGTTACTAGTGTATCATAATTTATAGCGAATATCCCTCACACTCCATGCATACAGATTTAGAGAGACATAATAATTAATATCGCATCCATATATTACCGTAGTAATTATGGAATTCAATATACTCGTATTGTAATCTATAGATAGGCAATTAAAACGAAATTAACGTATACATACTCAAAAATAGTAGTCATATTAGAGTTAGCAGTACTATAATGTTTTACTCTAGTTGAGTTAGGTTCAATTTATCATTTTATATCTTTGCCTTGAATATAAAGATTTTACCTTGCCTTATTTATAACCGGCAGGACTGCCTGTCAAATTAACCCGCTAAATAATAGCAGAGTCTAGTTAATTCGGAGCAATAAATTGAAGAAGTGTTCAAATTATTTTCAAATTACGAGAAGCAAGCTCCCCAGCACCCACGCCCCAACAATTGCCGTAGCTAATTGAATTTAATATCCAATTTATGCACGCCCGGAGGTATTTATAGACAATTGGATCCATAGTCATTTGAATTTAAAACAAACTTAAATTGAACTCCGTTGCGTTTATTAAATTAATTCTTTATGGGCTATACAAAGAAAATTGCCAATTAGCTCGAGGTGGAAGTGTTAATACACAAACAGAACTTTGTAATGAAGCGTTTGTCCGTCCGTCTCCTGCGAATCCTTTTTGGGAACAATAGGCGTCTCTCCAGGATTTGCAATGCAAAACTCTCTTTGTGGACGTCTGCCTTACAATGTCACCTAAAGCGATAGGCTTGCAATTTTCGACCTCCATTTTATAATTACTAGACTTGAAGACTCTGTTCTTCGAACTAATTTTAAGTTGTAGCTAGTTACCGCACCAGTTCGACCACTATGCAGAATTGGGAAACTTTTTGCTACAAACATGCGTGAAATTAGTCACACGTAACAGCTTGTGCAGGTTCGATAATTAACTTTCTCAACACATCAGCATAATGCCGGAAGGAAGCCATGTCCATCAAATACCATTTTGTTGCTATGACAGCGGAGACTGCTTTAGTGGAGGACAAATGACGTAATTGTCTTCAAAGTTCCGCTTAGCCATAAGCTCGACTAAAGTCAAACTATTGCTACATGGTTTTGGATATCGAAATTATAGCTAGACTTTTTCCTGAAAGTGTAACGGGAAGAAAAAATTAGATGTTGAAAAGCCATCTGAAAGTCTTCTATAAAAAAATAAATTGATATCAGCCACAGGCCAATAAGCAATAAATAATAACATTTCAAAACTTGCTGCCAATCGTGATTCATTGTTCCTGAAACTTCACAAGGGGTTTTTAATGTTAAAGTTCTGCTGCGCCTTCGCAATTGTGTTCCCACTGCCGCAAGTACATATGTTAGTTGTTGTCCTTCTTCTTGTTTTAAGCGAATCGCTTCTTTATTATTTAGACAGATGGATTTTGTTCTTCGATATCTATTGCCAGCTCCATCGTTTGTGGAGCCTTTGAAATGGGTTACCTCCATATTTAGATGCATTTTCCTGTGTTACATTTAAGCAATGTATTCTAGAATTATTAATGTGCTGAAAGACGGTAGCTGATAATGAAAGCATTATTTAGTGGAATTCGCGAGTGCAGCAAGAAACTCACGCTGTATGCTGAATATCGGAAGTTTTAAGTAATGCAAATTTAGCAAAGAAGACGGCAGTCACGCCTAACTTCTGCTGAGATGTTTGCGACTCCGAGAAATAGTACTCAAATTTGCCCAAGGCGATCTAAGTCAAATATAAGCAACAAGTAGCCTGCGGTCAATAAGTGCTGCATTTAAGTAACTACTGCAGCAAGCAATCTTTTGTAATTAAGGTAACGTATTTTTTGGGTCTACCGGTGAGTACACAATTTTGTGCCATACTTTAAGGGTTGTTACGAAGTCATGACGCCAATCAGTTGAGCGGCGTCTAAAGCAGTAATGGGGGTTTCTAGTGTCGACTTTGTACCGTTCAGAGTAAATGACGCATTTTGAGACGTGCTCAAGGACACTTAGCAAGCCTGAATACCAAATTAAAGGTAAAATGTTTGCAGCTAACGCTTAGGAATTTCGTTGAGCTGAGATAAGGTAAGAATGTTCTTCTGCGCGATTAGCGTCTGTTTAAGCCAAGACCGTATTAAAATATTTTCAATTACGTTATTTTAAAAGAATTATTTCAATGTTATTTTGATATGTCTTCATCGATGTACCTTGCATGTAGATTACTTGACGATTTAAACTTATTTTCTTTTACTTGATTTATGTTTATGTTTCTTGTGTATTTTTTCATGTGTTTATAAGTATTATGCAGTCAGTATGTTGCATATATTGATGTAAACAAATAGACTTTTCTTGTGCATCATTTCAATTCATTTTCAGCCGCCCAAGAGAGAACCTGATTCCTGTTTTGCCCGATCTCGATCTTTCATAATCCATTAACTGAGGTATTAAGAGAGTTTCATGTTCACTGAGCTAGCTATGGAATAAAAAGTGCAACTAATTGGTTAAATATTAAGACGTATGATATGCCTTCTTCAAATTTAAAGTAATGCTTGAAGGCAAAAACCCCTTGTACTGTTACACACTCCAGGTATCTCTTACCAAGGGCGATCTATTGTCAAAAATTAAGGAGGGCCCTCTATATATTTTTCCTAAACGTCCGCTTTCGGAGTTACACCTCTATAAAGAAGTACGGTAAAATTCAGTTTTTATTTTATTCCTACAACCTGCAACTCAGATATATGTAGGAGACTGATATTTAGTAGATGTTTTTGCTTAGTAAAAGATATCCTTTATTAATATTTTCACTTATATTCTATCTTCGCAAGAGGATGGCAAGTGCGACCCGTGTCGATCTTTTATCACAAATTTTTGAAGGGTTAAAATTTTAACTTAAAAAATTTTTTTTGAAAGCATTTTTTGTGTAGAAACTGTTTTCATTCTTTAACTTTTCTCTCAAAACCTACAGATTTGAGTAAAAAATAGAAACTTGTTTCATGCACTTTATTAAGGGAACACAATTTTATTGAATGAAAGGTATTAATAGAATCTAAGAAATGTTCCTGGATGAATGAATAATAAAGCGTTAAGATTCCCCGTTATCATAAGTTTGTCAGAGCATAGAATCTTGTCAATTTGTAGGTGGAGCTGGTTCCCTGCGGGATCTATTTTGATTTCTTGTTATATAAATAACTACAATTAAGTTGAACACTGAAAAGGAGAAATTAAAGTAGAAATACAAAAATATAAAATTTGCTATTCTGTTTATTCAAATAAATATATCGAACTAATGTCAATAGTATTTTTGTTCTCAATGAAAGGGCTTAAAAGCAATGAAAGTCTGCAGAGTAGCTCTTGAAGGTCTTTTAATTTGCAATATGGAACAAGAAATTTCTTCTGTTGTAATGACTTTACACACTCCTTGGGAACTCTGAATACTGGCGTCTTTTTCTAAACAACGTTCTCCAAGGTTCTTGTTTAAGTAGGAAGGGAAATACATGGCCAAGAGGCAACAGCTGTTTAGTTCCACTAGTAGTTGCTGTTCTAATCGTAGACGGCAGTTATTACAATTGAGTTTAACAGGTGTATACCAACCTCAGTAGAAGTAAAGTGCACCAAAAATTCATGGCATATAGAAAAATTGCATGAGAACCTGAGAACCAATGGCATACCGGAGTATATTAACCTCCAATGATTAACACGTAATTAAACAAACGGGAAAAACGTTAAGCTAGAGATGAAAATCCAGGCGAGAAGAGCCCACCTGGAAGGCCTCCGAAAAGATGGAAAGATAGCTGGCAGTCGACGTCCCGGCCTAATATAAGAGTATTAACACGAAAAAGCACCTGAAATAACCTATCATTATGTTATAATTATCTTGTAAGTTACACATATAGTGTACAGATAGAGAATTTGTGATGTAGAAGCCGAATTTCAGGCTACTGATATCTTAGGAAGCGACTTTAGGGCAAGAATTGTAAGGTGTCATCAGTCACATTTTCAGATAGATGTATATACGTATATTAACTTAAGTCCAAAGTTCACAAAACTGTGCTTAAAGCAATGAAATGGATAATATCTAATGTTGTTATAACGGGTGTTCATTAATTATTCCGGCCAAGTTGCCATTGAAATATTTGTTGTATGAATAATATGTTTTTGGCACTGTAAGTCATTATGACAAGAGCTCACAATTATATCAAATTCGAGGTTAGCAGGTTAGGTTTTGCGTCAGTTTGTGTCAAAACCTACGGAAAATTAACTTTATTGAGATATGGCGATCCAACCTCTCAATTTCGCAGAACAAGATCGCTATTATTCGACAATTATCTGTGATTACATTATTAAAGCGTTGCGTAGTTATCAAAATTGCAGTAAGTTAATGACGTCACAAAGAAAGAACACTCGGACGACGCTTCTGCCGGAAGTGCACAAAAAACCGATGCCATGCTTGGAATTCCCTAAATTTAGGCTTGTAGTATGAGCTTTCCGATGCTTTAACTACGGCGTTACTTAAGCCCTATCAAGTCCCACGGTGCCCGGGCTCCTCTTGCTGTCAATACAAGTCGCTAACGTTTGTAGAACGACTCTTGTACCTCGACCGCTGCGAAAGCACCTGCAATTCAGCCGTTGCCTCACACCTAGGGCTCCAACTGCTTCCCACGAAGGTCGCTGCCTACCTCTACCCTACGGGGCTCCAATTGCACTCCTCGAACCTCGTACACAACATCAGAAAAGCTAGCTAACACTCGATGCACAAATTAAACACACTTGTATACCACCTCTGCAGAGGTGCTGCGAATCAATGCACACCACTACAGGGTAAGAAAAGGATATAAAATTTATTTTCAAACAAACTGAATTGGGAAAGAGATATTTTTTCACCTATTCAAAATTATTTATTGAGGAAACCAATTATTTGTCCTCGAGCTTACATTATTTTACATTATTTCCAATCCTATTCTGATTAAATTTTGTCCACATCACGGCTAACATTATTTTTACTACTTTTTACATATAATTATCAAGATAAATGCTATTTTATACTATCCACAAAAATTAAACTAGCACATTTTTGTAACAGTTTATAAAATATCATTTGATATGCTTGACTTATTATTAACTGCTATTATAATCATAAAGGCTTTAAATGTGTTCATAGCAGTATTTATGATATTAGCAATCGACATTTATTCTCAAATCCTGTATAATTTTACCTGTAAAGCCTATACCAAGAGTTGTCACTACTGTCTTATATATTTACGATATTCACAAAAATATAACCTGTTGCACAACATAAATTATGTGATAGTGCAATAATGTCAAAAAGGAAATTTTAAATTTTATAGGGAGATGATCCGTCATGCTTTTAGCGGAGATGCTTTGATATGAAGCAATAAAACGAATAGTCTTCTCCAGGAATATTTATTGTAAAAATTGGGGAACCAACATGTTTCAAAACCAAACTGGTTTAATCATCAGGCCATAATCATCTACAGAGGCATATGATTAAAAATGATTTACATAATAAAGGAAACCACTTACTGCTATTAGAAATCGGAGCACATGTCGAAGTGTGACAGGCATTGAGGATGTCTGTACTAACTAGATTCAATGACACTGAAATTATCAGAGTAGGTTAACAAAGACAAACAGAAGACAATGTTAGGGATGGAAGTAGCAAGAACATGACCAAATCATTTTATATTCAAGAAAATGTAATTAGAATCAAAATTTGTAACTTGATTGAGTCTGAATTTATTATTATTGAACATAATATCAAAAATTTCAAGTAAATTTCACAAAATACCTTTATTGGCTATATGCAAAGTTTTGTAATCTTCAAAACTGTGGTTAGACTGCAAAATCTGATTGCCAACAGCTGGTTTATTGGATTGATCGCTTGTAATATTGCTGTTTCTGATGCAAGCGGAATTTTCTTTAATTTCTGAAAGTACGTCCAGTTTGACCAATATAAAACCAGTCCCACCACCAACAGTCAAGCCGGTACACACCAGATCGTTCTATAAAAGGAGTGGGACCACCAATTGCTGAAGGGAATTGGTAGTAGAAAAGGAAATTTGAAAATTATATTGGCTTAAAATGTTTTTATGGATAAAGAAATTGCACCATTCTAACGAATTGAATGAAAAATCTAATTTTCCGAATTATTAATAGGGGTCAAATTTCTTGAAAATTTTATACCAAGTTTATGATAAGTAGGTAAAATAAGTTGGAGAGGATAACCGTTTTTAATAGCAATAAATTTGATGATGTTATATTCAATATTGAAATTTTCTGTTAACATAGAAATAGATAGTAAACGTCTAAATAAAAATTGAAAATTGACAAGCTTATGGGATAAGGGGTGAAAGGGCGTATAAGGGGTAGTATGGTCAGTACTACTGGGCTTCCTATAAATACTAAAATTAAGAAACTTGACAATGGAACTTTCTAATCAAAATATCAAGAAAAGGTAAACAGTTGTGATCAGTTTCAAAAGTGAATTTAATATTGTGGTGTAATAATTAGGCCAGGTGATATGATTATGAATGTTAGGGTTATTAGAATTGAAAATAACCAAGATATCCACGTACCTAGGTACCCTAATAAATAATATTATAAATGAAGGGAGCTACATTAAAAATTCTGTTTTCCAAGTTATTCATGAAAATCTCTGCTAACAGAGGTGACAAAGCTACATTTAAACAAAGAAGTAAAGTTGAAATTTGGTTATTGTTGAGATCTGCATCTACAAGCATTTCTTTTAATAAATCAACACATTCATTAGAAGGAATGCTACGAAAAAGGTTGGTTACATCAAAAGAACAAAGAGTAAAGTTTTCACTTAGAATACCATGAGTAGTCAAAGTTATGTCGAATATTTTTGTTGCGGTATCACGAATTAGGATTAAGACTCGTGCTAGCGCACTCGTTCTAATCGAATCTAAGCGCAATGGACATGAGTAGTGATACCACCGCAAAGATATTCTACTTAACTTTGATCAACAATGGAATTCGAGGGAAAATTCAACGAATATAACTGTAAAAATTCATTTTTAGAGCAAATTTTTTCATAAAATTTGGATTGCTGTAAGTTCGTTTCTGTAGGAGCAACCAAAACGAAAAATGATAATAACGGTCAGCACATTGAAAATGTTAAAAAATTATGTCGCCAGGATCACTAGTGGTTATGTCAATATAATAATTTTTCATTGGCTGAAAACAGAACAACGCTACATTGTCATTGGTCTATTTAAATTATTTGACAGATGTGTTGAATTTTCAGGTAAATTTAGCTTTGATAAAGTTTTAGTCAATTCTATGGGTTTTTATGGCAAATTTAGGGTTGGAATTAGTAACGTTACGGATTAATTTGTTGAGCTAAGATGTAATGACCGATACAGGGGTGTTAAAAGAGGAAACTACGGGTCTAACAGGTATATTTGGTTTGTGGATCTTAGGTAGGCCATATAATTTACGAATAGAGGGGTTCATAATAGCTAAAGAAAGAGGGTTGATATTTAAGGATTTAATATTATCAAAATGGTCTCTAATAGTTTGTTCCACTACTGCAGTGAAACTGGAAAGGGGGTCTTTATTAAGAACTTCAAAATTAGGAGAATCAAGAAAATCACAGACCTTGTTAATATAGTCGCTCTTATCCAAAATGACGAGGCAATGACCTTTGTCAGTTTTAGTGTACAATAAATTAGAATCTTTCATTTTTCTGGAAAGAGTATAAGTTGATTTGTCTAAAATGTGAGAATTATTGAGATTAGGCAAAGTTTTTACTTCCCTCGTCTGAAAGACGAGGAAGTATTGTAATCACGAAAAAATCACCTTCCGAGATTTCTTCAGATCTTCACGTTTCAAGGTCCCTAGATGACGAAAAAGAGGTTTTCTTAATTCCGTCTGTTTGTCTGTCAGTCTGTCTGTCTGCCTGTTGGCAGTATAGTTCAAAAACTATTTGTTGTAGGAAGACGATATTTTGTGTACATATTATATATCTACCTCGCATGAAACCGGTACTATTTCATACAATTATATACAGGGTGAGCACCTTAAAAAATAAAATTTTGTTTATTTTTGGGTTAATTTTGGAATAGAAGAAAGTAATAACTTTCGCATAGGTCAGGCTTTATATTTGCCGAAAATGAGACTCAAACGATACAGGATAATATCACAAAAGAGTAAAAACGTTTAAACAATAAGCCCGTTCTGTTCAAGAGAGGCGCGCGACGTACTTATATCTATAAGGCTTGATGGCGCAGTTGGAATTTCGCTGCAGTTACATCCGCTGCGGAGATGAGGTTACGATCACTATGCAGGTGCGGCGGATTCAAACTCCAGCGGGATCCATTTTTTTAAATTTGCAAATTGATCTAATTCGGGCGAGGGAAGTTGTGGGTAAAGCCTTTTACAGATTTTTTTGTAGTTTTTTGCTGATTTCGGCCCTAACAAAAATCGGGATAGTCAATATCTAACCGCAATATAACTTTCTGAGAGTGATTTGCTAAATCAATAGGGCAATTTTGGTTAATGTTAAATACCGGGTTGTTTTTCAAGTCCTTATATGAAATGTTAATCTCAGTGTGACTAACTTCTACATCACTTAAACATAGAGTTCTCTTGCTCCCTTGTGAAAATTAAAACTAATTTGAAAGGAATTATGATTCAAATGGGATATATTACAATCAAAATCTGAGTAATTAAATTCATTAAAACTAGAAGGGTTGTTAGAGTCAAACCGTTTGATTCTGAAATATTGCTGCTAGTGAAAAGGTTAAAATTGTAATGTTTAAGTCTTAAGTTTCTCAGTTTTTTTACATAGTTTGAAATTAATGTTTTTGCCAAAATTGTGACAGTTATTATTAATCTTGATTAGTAAGGAATCCCACTCGAATGGATGAAATAGGTCTAACCAGTAAAGATCCCACCCCTTTAATAGAATGATCTGGTGTGTACCGTCGTGACTGTTCGTCGTGCGATTGTTTTTATATTGGTCAAGCTGGACGTACTTTTAGAAAAAAAATTAAAGAACATTTCGCTTGTATCAGAAACAACACTATTACAATCGATCAACCCAATAAATCTGCTTTTGCTAATCGCATTTTGCAGTCTAACAACAATTTTGATCCTAATAAAGATTACAACATTTTGCATATAGCTAATAAAGGTATTTTGTTAAATATACTCGAAATTATTGAAATTATGCCCAATAATAATGAATTCAGACTGAATTAAGTGACAGCTTTTGATACTAATTAAATTTTCTTGAATATAAATGATGTGGCCAATTTCATTGTCATTGAATCTAGTTAGTACAGACATCCTGAATGCCTGTCACACCTTTGACGTGTGCTCTTTTTTCTAATTGCAGTAAGTGGTTTCCTTTATTATGTAAATCATTTTTAACCATATGCTTCTGTAGATGATTATAGCATGATGATGAAACCAGTTTGGCTTTGAAACATGTTGCCACCCCAAGTTTACAATAAATATTCGTGGAAAAGACTATTTGTTTTAATGGTCCATATTTTAAATTTTATATATTTTTCGTACTATGATTGCAAAAGGTTTTTGACACACTTATTCCATTTCTCCTTCTCTGTTAAGAAATTAATATTATTTTATTGTACTTACATACTAGCACAATAGTAATTAGACAACTTTATTGTTTAATATTAAATACATCCGTTATTGATTTCAATAAGACTTTTCTCAATGGACCGTCATGTTAATCTTTTGTGCCTTTTCTATACGACTAATGATGTCGTACGCTCCAGTAGCTGCAGAGCAGCAATTTAACAATGCGCCTTTCTTTCGTCCTTTATGCATCAATACATCTCAATGGCAAAAGTTTTTTAATCAAGCACTGTTTTATGTGGGTGCTTTAGGTTCCGTCCCAAAACAAAACAGCTCGGCTTTCCATTAAAGGTAACGCTCGTGATAACATTTTTAGAACCGTTGTCTGAGAGGCCAGTAGAGGTAGAGTCAGTCACCCTTAAGCGGCCCTCTTAGCGACTGATATATTTTGGCACACACTTTTTTATTATTAGATGGGAAAACTTTCGGAATCCAAGCGCAATACTTCAAAACTGGGTCGGGTCTTACGAACCGGAAGTTGCCCTTTGGGATTTGACGAGTTGGACGGTCTCTTGTAATTCATTAGCTTTATAGAATCCAAGTTACCAACTTGCTGATTTAAGTTTTGCACCAAAAAACTAGCGTCTCAGCTAATTACTAGAACTTAATTTTGAGAACTGGAACTACACGGGTAAAATTATACAACAGTATAAGCTTGTAAAATATATTGTAATTTCTTACGACCAAGGCATTTACTAAAAATGTACGTAAATGTATGAAATGCTAACATTACATACACCTTAAAACTGTTACGCAATAAAATGGTTACTTTGCTATTATTGAACACTACCTAATATTAAATATCTACGTATTCCAGTAGTTAAAATTATTATTTTCCGAATAACGATTATTTTGTGAATTCTAAGGCAATATTTATTATTTAAACGAGATAAAAGGCACCTTGAGAAGACTATTTCGAAGTAAATTTTAAATTTACTGTTAAACGAAATCAGCACTCGTCGTTATCAATATATCTTTATATTTGTGAATAGCCAAAACAGGCCTTAACATAGCATGTTCCTGATGATATATTTCCTGTTTTTCTTAGCAGTTGACTTATAACTAACTTCAAAGACCATAAAAATATCTTAATCTGAACGCTGAACTTTGCTATACTACCATTTTGCTTATTTTTATTTGAAAGCATAAGAGCTAATAACAGGAAAGATACATTGCTGTCGAGTTCAATGGACCAAAATACAGAGAACTCACGGATTGGCTCCTACATGTTAAACCTTTACATGTTTTCATATTGCAAATGCAATACGAAATGTTATTTTATCTTGCAGTTATGGTTTGGATTTAATAAAACACATGTTTTAGACGTTTAAATTGCGTTGTATTTTTTTTAGTATTTGTACGTTTCCTGATAAATGGAATTTTAATTTCTGTCTCTATTCTAAACTAACCGACTCTTGGTATTTTATTCATTATCGTTGAAAATATTAGCTTGATTATATGCTATTTAATTAATTAGTTAGCTCCTATTGTTATTTTAGTTTATTCATGTGTGACTACAAAAGAAACATTTGCGGCTCTAGATCGCTGACACAAGAATTGCATTTTGACAGTTACTATTATTGAAACGTAAATATATAAATATACGGTACCCCCACCCAAGAAAAGCGCCCTTCCGTGCTTTCCAAGAATACTTCGATACTCAGCATCACTCCGTTTCGCTAATACAATGAAATGCTATGAACCAGTTATTTATTAAAAAAAAACAAAAAAAACAAAAAAAAATTTTTTGCCGACGACCATAGCTCAAAAGTTGATGTTGCCTTCATTTTCGGAGGACCTATCGTATGAAAACGATCCAGACATCAGGAAGGTTCCTGGCGACCGGAATCGTGTACACATACGAACATACATCCCCCGCACAGCACGTTAGGCACCTCCCAATGCGGGGGATTGATCTAGTGGGCTGGGATCTTCACCAAAAGATCTGCACCGCCGAGACGGAGATTTGATATAGTGGGTTCATTAGTCGGTTGGCTCGAATTTTAGAGATATTTGACTCAGAGTGGTTTTCGATATGAGGAAATTTCAATACTTCGTACACTTCGTGTCGAAGTAATACCATAGATACAAGCAGCGATAGATTTAACTGTGAAAAATTTACAGTTGCAGCCTGGCACCTGTGCGAAAGGGCGCTATCAAACAAATTTTAGTTATCATTATTTGAAACATCGATGGTAAGGTGAGAACAAATAAATGGAAACACTTAAGGTGGGCATACACGATACGGTTTACCGGAAGGCAGACCTTTCGGCTTGCAATCCGGGAAGGCTAAACCTGTACCCCCGGCGCAGGCATACACATTACGTTTTCTCGCAGGAGTTTGGTCAGTCTTTTAAAGTGTTCAGGATAGCGAAAAGGTCATATTGATAATAATATGATTCCGAAAAATGATCTTATGTTAATAGGACTGGCAGTTGCATTCTACCACAAAAAAACAACGAAAAAAAAGATGAAGCGCACACGTTCAAAGTGGGTGAAACAGTGGTTAAGAAATCGACAAGAGCATTCTCATATCGACCTAATAAACGAATTACGATTGGAGCCGGTTTATTTAAATATTGATTATTTTTTATATCATATAAACAAGGCAGAGACCTGTATCGCTCAATAAATTCTGTTAAGAATTCATGGACCACGTTCTCATATCGGTCATTTTTTATTAAATTATAATAGATGATTGAACAAAACACGGCAGAATATGATATACCGGGTGACCATAAATAGTTGTGAGTAGATAACCAAAGCCGGTTCGGCCTCAGGAAGTGACGTCATTTTGGCGGGAAATTCAAATTCGCGCGCAGATCGTCTGCGCAGGTGTGCGCATCGCGCCTGCGCAGACATCGCGGGGGTGGGGGGGGGGCGGAGCCCTGGTTCGGAACTTAGCAAAACGGGGGCCCCCACGCTGCGCAGGTGTCGGGTGTGCAGGTGTCTGGAGCGAGATCGGTTTCCGGGGTCCGGGGGCGGGGGCCGGGGGCGGTGACCCTGAAGCTGTTTCCAGCCTTTGTAACAATTTCGAAAATATATTATTATATTGTGTAAGCTAGAAACGAGCACGAAGCGATAAGCTGATAAGAATCCGCAAGAGCTGATAAGGACGTAGCGGAGCGCGAGTAACCACAAGAACTGATAAGTGACAAGCGGTACAGGATATGCCATCTATCGGTTAAATAGTTAAAATGTTTATAGTAATCTGTAGGGGGGCGACATCTACTAACAACTACAAAATAAATAATTTAAAAAAAAAACGATTGCATGTATGTGAGATATGGGGGCGCCAGATAACCGCAACGGATGTGTTAAATGATAAACCAAGCACACTAATCGGCTGCAACAGCGAATCAATGCAAAAGATAAATCATGTTTCAACATAGTAGTAGTTACATATTAAGGGCTGATGAACTGTATTGATATCTAAATAAATAAACAAAAAGAATTTGAGTTATGGAAGTAATCTGACTGTTATATCCACATAAATTATTAGTTTGATTGTTCATTAATTAATAAGCGGTTTTACCCAACACAAATCAAATCAAAATCATATAAAACCAATTTTATTTATATTATATATATACAACAAAAACCCCCACACAACACAAGAAATAATACATAGAAAAGTTTATTTTGGCGCCACTATCGGGGGTCAAACAGAGATTAAAATATTACATTTATGAAAGTAATCTGATGACTGTATTTAACATAAATTATTAGTTTGATCTGTTCATTAATTAATAAGCGGTTTTACCCAACACAAATCAATCAAAATCATATAACATCAATTTTATTTATATATATATACAACAAAAACCCCACACAATACAAGAAATAATACATAGAAAATAATGCAGTTTATTTAGCCACTAGCGCGGGCCAAACAGAGATTAACATATTACATTTATGAAAGTAATCTGATGACTGTATTAACATAAATTATTAGTTTGATCTGTTCTTTAATTAATATGCAGTGTGCCCAACACAATCAATCAAAATCATATAACACCAATTTTATATATATACAACAAAAACCCCGCGCAACACAAGAAATAATACATAGAAAATAATGCAGTTTATTTTGACACCACTAGCGCGGGTCAAACAGAGATTAAAATATTACATTTATGAAAGTAATCTGATGGTTGTATTCACATAAATTATTAGTTTGATTTGTTCATTAATTAATATGCAGTTTTACCCAACACAAATCAAATCAAAAACAAATAACACAAAGTAATCTGATAGTTGTATTCACATAAATTATTAAATAATTTTAACCAATTCCACAAAATAATCCCCACAAGCAGTTGCGGGGGTTTTACCAAGATATTAGTTTGAGTAGTTTATTACCTGTTCATTAATTAATAAGCAGTTTTCACCCACACAAATCAAATCAAAATCATATAAAACCAATTTTATTTATATATACAACAAAAACCCTACACAACACAAGAAATAATACATAGAAAATAATGCAGTTTATTTAGCCACTAGCGCGGGCCAAAACAGAGATTAACATATTACATTTATGAAAGTAATCTGATAACTGTATTCACATAAATTATTAGTTTGATCTGTTCATTAATTAATAAGCAGTTTTACCCAACACAAATCAAATCAAAATCATATAACATCAATTTTATTTATATATACAACAAAAACCCCACACAATACAAGAAATAATACATAGAAAATAATGCAGTTTATTTAGCCACTAGCGCGGCCAAACAGAGATTAACATATTACATTTATGAAAGTAATCTGATGACTGTATTCACATAAATTATTAGTTTGATCTGTTCATTAATTAATAAGCAGTTTTACCCAACACAAATCAAATCAAAATCATATAACATCAATTTTATTTATATATACCAACAAAAACCCCACACAATACAAGAAATAATACATAGAAAAGTTTATTTTGACATCACTAGCGCGGGTCAAACAGAGATTAAAATATTACATTATGAAAGTAATCTGATGGTTGTATTCACATAAATTATTAGTTTGATTTGTTCGTTAATTAATAAGCGGTTTTACCCAACACAAATAAAATCAAAAACATATAACACAAAGTAATCTGATGGCTGTATTCACATAAATTATTAAATAATTTTAGCCAAAATCCCACAAAATAATCCACAAAAGCAGTTGCGGGTGTTTTACCACAACCAATTCAGAAATCCGAGGACGTGTCTTGTAAGCAATAACAATAATATAAGATAAAATAACATACAAATATTTTAGGGTGTTGCAACAAGAAGACTATGGGGTACAAAGAGTATTGCTGAAAACATTGTATGAGGGCGAAAATACATACAACACCAACAGCAATATTATTAGCACCCCTAAAGAGCAGTGAAAGGGAGCACACCCAATTTTGAAATCTACGCAATATTATTATTAATTAGACGCAATATTAAGCATCCGCTGTTTTTAGTTGTTATCAGCAGCTAATCACACAGGAAGATGCATGCGCGTGCAACATAAATACAGAATGTTTTTAAAATACGTCACCTAAAACTATTTTTCACCATTGCACCCAGGACAAATTGACCCATGCGAAAAATAAACAACTGTGTTTTTACAAGATAAACATATGCTCTGTGAAAATATCGGTGGGAACAGGCATGTTTTTGCAGTAGTAATACACATTAGTATAAAATATAACCTACTGTTTGAATGCACCAGCAAACAAATTTCAAATAATATGTTATCAACAAAAACCGCGAACCTAATTTATGGTTTTTAGCAAAGCGCATATTTCGTTTAGTTATCAAAATGCAACCGTCCATCCCAGACGAATGTAAGAAAACATATCTATTCACAATTTTTGTATTATTAATTTATATTATAATTTTTAGTGTGCAATCGAGTGTATCTGAATGTGCGGGGGTGGTACCCCCGACTGTTCGAAAACGTAAGTAAATGAGAAAATTATAAACAATTTTTCTAACAATTTATATCTATAGAGCTGGATCGCACTGGTGGTGGTACCACCCTCAGCGGGGCCGATACCGGGGGCGATCCCCATAACACTAACAGAGACCCCGGGGGAGCCGCCATGGCCACCGCTGAGGGTGTGGCTGAACATAAGCGAAAGGGTATTATTCATACAAAGAGGTAGGTAATTTTAAAATCACACTGCTATTATATTAATTTTGTGTTTATTGTTTTAGGATGAACCGCGCAAAAATTTTATAATAAAAAAAATAAATATTGAATCAAGGCTATTGTGTTTTATTACTTACATTAAGCAGAGAGGTTCACCCTTCAGGAACTTAACCAAGCTAGAAAACCAGAATGTGCCTAGGTGGTAACGGTAGTAGAAATAGTTTGAATATTATTTACAAAGGTGTTTACTGTATAATTCCATGTTATTGTGTTTTATTACCTAGCAGAGAGAGAGAGAGAGAGAGAGAGAGAGAGAGAGAGAGATTCACTCCTCGGGATCTGTAATAAGAACAATAGTTAACCAATTTAGAGAATAAAATAAAAAATATTTACCCAGGTTTGATAAAATATCCATCTTCAAGATTTCCATCATAAATAATTGTGCCAAATGTATAGCGCATTTTTTTTCTATAATAATTTTCAAGGTCAACTTTCTAGGGGATAAGTTGCATTCCTGCAGGGTCCCTAGTTTTAATAATGTTGGTACATAGATTTTTAGTTCTTTTCTTCCACTAAAAAAATTATTGTCATTTTGACAGATATGTCATAATTTAATATCGCTTGCTTCATGTTTGCATTTAAAATTTTTCTTAGTTTTCTTTTTTTATCCGATTTTATTTTTGATGATGATGATTCCATGTTAAAAAAAGAAATTTGTCAAGAGTTCAAATTAAGACACTTTTACATTCAAAATTGACACATAACCATAATTTTGAAAAAGTTCTACCAACACGAGGTATAAAAATTTCCTACCGTTTTAATCCCATGTCTACCAACATTGTAACACTTTGACAGTTATTATAGAAAAAAAACGTACTTTACCTCTTGCAAACAACCCAATGCATTTTCATGACACAAAAAGCTTTCGAAAATGTACTCATATAAAAAATAGTTGATATAGCCAATACAATTTTGATTTTTATAAATAGATATCTGCAGAACATCCCCAGATTCGACGAAATGAGGTATGTTAATAGAAACAGAAAAAATGTAATTATCAACGGTAAATTGCACGAAAACCTGGTTGCCATATTGAATTATGAGGTGCTCGGGAAACGAAAATTCTTGACCATCGTTTATATTGATGCGAAACATAATTTCACACTCCATGATGGCAAACACACAACTAACGAACGTATTTTGTATCAACAAGCGATAAAACCACATCCTGCTATTGTAGTATGTACAACATAATAATAAATTTAATAATATACTGGGTGTTTTATTTAAAATAGAAGTTAAAAGAAAAATGGGGAAAAACAAAGTAAACCCATTTTAGAGGTATTCAACTGGAAAATCACCTATCTCACATCAATACAGAATGTGTTAAGAAAATCGCATATGATGTATGATGATGTATATCCGGCCAGCAGCAGCAGGATCTGATTTTAATAGAACAGTTTAACTAGTTGAGTTAAGAAAGAAATTTAAAAAAGTTGTTGTGCTGGCCCACAACGGACAGGTGTATGACCACCAGTCTTCTAATTCTAAATTAAATATAAAACCTAAACTCATTATGCGCGGTACGAAAATCATACTCAGTCAATTAGATAATATAAAATGGCACAATGGACACAAAAACAACACATTCGATATGCAAAAAGAACTAGCTAAATAATGTATTTCCGATGTGAAAATTCTGAAAACAGGTTGTTTAAAATTTAGACAGATGTTTCTCGATCGACGTAATGTAGAGACCCTCCTGGAAGCTACAACAATTACCTCGACATGTAATTTAGTATATCATCGCGTATCAAAACTAAAAAGTTAAAGACGCTGGGATATGAGGTCATTGAAATGTGTGAGTATCAGTTCAGATATCACACAGAATTAGAGGATAATCCCCTCCTTACATCGCTACCATTGAGTTCGCGAGAGACACTTTTTGGGGGCAGAACAGAAGCAATAAAACTAACACGAGATAAAAGATGGAGAAAAAATTCACTACAAAGATTTCTGCAGTTTATATCTGTGGGTGTGTAAATACGACAAGTTTCCAGTTGGCCACCCTGATGTACACATAGATCTTGAAAATTGCACGCTACAACTCGAACAGGGAGCAGAGGGGTTAATTAAATGTATTATATTGACACCTCAAGATTTATATCACCCCGTTTTACCAATAAAAGAAAATCAAAAATTGTTGTTCTCTCTTTCTGTCATACATGCGCTGTAAGCACCAATCTGGGGATATGTATTCACATCGAAAATGAGAGAGCGCTAATTGATACAGGGGTCATATGTGTGATTAGGGCGGCTCTTAGCAGAGGACATCGGTACAAACGGGTCTGTTTACAGAATTTATATACACATTTCTGAAAATTAAACAAGAGGCATCAGGATGACCTCCGGGCTGTTCAACTGAGAAACAGAAACAACAATATATAGACGATTATTTTCGAATCGAGGGTATACGATTGGATCCGAATAGAAAAAACCCTGGTTTACGCCTAATCATATGAAAAACATTAAAAACCTAATATAACCGATAGCTACAGCCATATGGCACAGCCAGCTGTCACATACAGATATAATCAACTGGTCTGAACTGGTAATGAACTGGTCCAGCTGTTTTCGGTAAAACCATGGAGAATGTTCGTAAGCACAAAATAGTTATATAGTAACGTGATGATATGTAATTGAAAAACATAAACGGAAATCTCAACCGAACATCCTGTCGCTAATATTGCAAAGTAAAACCTAGATAGTACTAATTAACCGAGTATCCTGTTGAAAATATCTCGCAGGAAAACCATAATCTTGCGACTGAACCGAGCATCCTGTTGCTAATATCGCAAAGCAAAACCTAGATAGTACTAATTAACCGAGCATCCTGTTAAAAATATCTCGCAGGAAAACCATAATCTTGTGACTAAACCGAGCATCCTGTTGCACACTATCAAAGAAAATATAATTAATTTTTGTAGTGGGGATGCTGATATAGCTTTTAATATAATATACTCTAATAAATTCGGCATTGTATTCGAATACTTCGGAAGGGTTTCACCTCTGGCGTGGTTTACACGTTGAGTTACTGTGCTCCTTTGAAGTGTTTTGAAAAGTTTATAACACTGTGTCGTGTAGTAAGAGTATTTTGTGTGCTTCGAGTGTTTGTAAAATCCAAGATGAATATAGAAAAAGTTAATGTCGCCGGCTTGATGGAGCAAAAACCAACGCTCAACACTGTTGATATGGTGGTAAAACAAAAATATATTGTTATACATATGAAGCCAGTAAAAACCCGCTTTGGCCGATCAATTGTGTGTGAGACCGCCCAACACTTAATTTTTCTACCCAAACGAATGGCTGATGTAATTTCCGATGCAGACATTGAAGACGCCAACGAAAACAAGAAATTAGCCCTGGTGTTGGAGGGTTTTATGGGTGAAGGTGAGAACAGAATTCCTCAAATTAAATTCATGGAGCTCGCCTAAATAACATGGAGCAACAACAACAACAACTAACACATTTGGTAAAATTTCATATTTTAAGTTGCACTATGTGCAAAAGGTTAACGCACAATATTTTAAAATATTTTATACAATTAATTTAGATTCAGCACAATTCCGAATAAACCCAAACTATTGGTTGTTTCAACTACAGTTGTAAAATATGTTGTAAATGTATATGTTTCACAGCAATGTAATATACAAAGTCTATCGATTAATTAAAAAATTGTAATAAATGTATGAAAAATATATGGTTGTTCAAGAAAAGTTGTTTTATTTCCAGTAAGCACATTTACACTACTTTATATGTACACCTATGACTACCTATGCGAAGAAAGTATATAATTGAACTAATTTGTTAATGCAATGACACTGCATGTCAGTAGAAGATAAAACAAGTGTCAGATGTGGGATTCGAACCCACGCTCCTTTACAGGAACCAGAGCTTAAATCCAGCGCCTTAGACCGCTCGGCCAATCTGACAACAAACGACATACGGGTAAAGTAAGTAGAGACTCAGCTAGCTTAATTCAAGTAAAATAATTAGAAAGAGAGGAACAGGTGAAAGAAGAGTGCGAAGACAGTATCTAATGTTGATATCATTAAGCAAATACATTAGTAATACATTGTAAACGAAACAGCTACAAACATAAAATGCATCAAATGTTTGTTTTATTGTTAGTAATAGGGTGCGCAGTTTGCAACAAAACAGCAACGAAACTACAAAGTTTTGGGTTTTGAAATCGAACTAAAGTGAACATGGCTTAACGTCAATAGATTTAGTTGTAAATTCGATCGATTTTATATTTGTTTTAAACAGATTTCAAACATGATTTACCAACATCGAATATTATTTACTTTGAATTTAATTAAGAGGCCTAGATGTGGTGTAGACAATGTAATAGGGCTATTTCAAGCTCATATTTCAAAATGGTATGCCAATGTTATATCATGGAATATTCAATTGACTACAGCCAAACTTCAAAGCTTCAAAAACCAGTTGAAGTGTACATTAATATACAGATTAATTAGCATACTGGAGTGAATGATGTGTTACCTGAAGGAAAAACAAGTCTTCTATTAATCTTAACACATGAAATAGAACATGTTTTAGGCATTCGACTGTAAAAATCTATCATGTATTCATATTATTGGACCCCAAGCAACTTGTCAAACTTTAACCTCTCTGAAAACGACATATACCCAATCGATATTACTACAGCATATACCCAATCGATATTACTACAGCTGTGTAAATTTACCGAAGGGATTTTGTACTAAGGTATATTAGGTTTAATCGATTTCTTAATAAATCTTCTGCAATGGACATGTTCCAGCAACCATCGACAGATATATGGCACTGCAACCATCGCCAGATATATGGCACCGCTATGGCACTGCTATGGCGCCGCTAAGGCACTGCTATGGCACTGCTATGGCACTGCTATGGCACTGCTATGATACCAGTCTGACATATATATTAGGTTGATACTATATCTGTATCAGTCTTTGTTGTATCTGTCAGAAATATGGACATAAGGTTTAATCGTTTTCCTAATAAATCTTCTGCAATGGGGATGTTCCAGCAGTTATCGACACCCCCAATGTCGCTAGAAGAAAAAGAAGAGGCGATCCCATATGTTCATGGTGAATGCGTCTTGAAAAGAACAGAAAATCGCTATCGTTGCGTTGAATGTTACAAATCCTGTTCTGCAAAGTATGGCAATAAACGAGCTTCAAACATAACACCGAGAACCTATTATAAATGCTTTGGATGTAATAAATATTTGTGTAAAGATTGCTTTAAAAACACGCACGAATAGGTTACCTGAAAATTCTAGACACCGCACCTCAGGAGATCTGGGTTTGAAATCCCGTCGAGTAAACTTTTTTAGATGATCAAGTTTAAAATGTATTGATAGTTAAATAAAATAAAAAACTGTGACAATATGTGTGTGTTTTCTTACCTTTCATAATGGCATCTCAGCTTATCTAAGCATGCATGTAAACCTAAGTAAATAAAACACAGAGTGCATTTAATACATTTATTGTAAACAAAGCATACATTTTACATAAACTTACGTTTTTATAGAATAATGTCCCTAAGGAAAAGTATCTATTTTATTTTCACAAATGTATCTCTTATCATCTGCGCTAGTAAGAGCCACTTTAGTTTGACTTACACAATGTACAATGTGACTATTTGCTCTAATTAAATTTTCATTTCTAACAGCATCCTTGCTATCAAACAAACATGCTACATAGTCGTCAAAACAAATTGTGTTCTTAACCACATTTTCCAAGACACCTTTGGCCTTTTTAACAGCGTCTTTACCTTCAACTCTCACACTGTACATTTTCGATCTCAAACCGATAAATTCTGTGATTATTTTACCGTTGCACTCGTCTTTCATTAGACCTGACACTTTCTTGTTCACCAATGGAATGTTGTAGATATTGTCTTTGGGGTAATCGCTTGTATCAAACATGTGAATGTCACGCCTCATAATATCATAAACATCTTCGAATGTTATTTCATACAAAAGACTATCGGTATCTGAATACAGCAACTTACAATCTTGATAACTAAAATTACGCAATATATAATTATAATTAAAATCGTATAAACAGGTTTTACTTATATCTAATATGGACATACCTACATATATCGGTTTCTTAAACATAATTTCAAGCTTTGATAATTCTATGGCTACAAGATTTTCGTTAAATATTGTTCGACTGTGAAAATTAGGTTGGGATATGTAGTGGTTGGCTCCATATCTTCCATGCCATCGTGTTACTAATTTAACAACTTTGTGTTTACGAACATTCTCCATGGTTTTACCGAAAACAGCGTTATTCATTAATTTAAATAGATTTTTCTCAAATTCGTTTTTTGCGTTTGTTCTAAGCTGAGTGTTTAACTCAATGTATGATTTTAACCATGGAGCTTGATCGAAAGATAGTATGCGATGCACTTTGGTAACATTTAAGCCTGCAGCTATAGCTTGTTTCAGATTCCTATAATGAATCACATATCGTTCTTTTTTATTCAACATTGTCATTAGTTTTGGAAGTTTTGAGTTTGGAGGAACAGAGTGTTCGGCACACATTGGCATATCGGCATGAAGATTGTGTAGCGTAATATCGTTTGGATACTCGATATCTACTTCTAAAATGTATCCTTTTGCTGACTCATCGCTGATACTGTTAACATCAAAACAACTCATTTCTGTACGAGTTAAAAATCGAAAATTGTTGTAGGGTAGATACTGCATCATTGCCCATCCGTACAAATTATTCACGTCGTAATACATGATGTACCTTGAGGGTTGCGTGGGGTTGTATCCTGCTGGACAATATTTATTATTTGCTTTAGAATATCGCTTCGAACATTGACTAATACCGCCACGTATACCTCGCCCGATAAACAACAACATATCTATATCGGATATGAGTGCTAGTTCTATTTGTGTATATTTTAACATGGCATCCCAGGTATATCCAGGTAATGTGTAATAGTGGGCGGGGTCTAATCCGTACGTTTTATGGCAACTCGCACGCAAGTTTTCAAAAATATCGGCCAACAGCAAAATATCTGTTTTTAAATATAACATCGTATAATCTTGAATTGTTTGACAATTAAACTCGTTCCACACTTCAACAGCGTGTGCATAATCTTTATCTGAAATGTGGACATCTTTTAACTTACTGTGAAATTTATCTTTTGGCGGCAATCTAGTTTCTGATAATACATCAAGGGAAGTTATGTAATCGTAGGGAAATACACCTTTACGTGTTAACAGAGATAATTGGTGTTCGCTTAGCTGTTTGTTTTGTGCCTGTAGAATTTTGAAATCCTCTTTTTTTAAATATGAAGCCAATTTATCTAATCCAGAATTCATAAATTTAAATGAATCGATAGAACGAATTATGGAGCGAACTGCCCCTTAAATAGAATTACTGAAATAGTAAATACGTCATGTAACAATATTAATATGTTCGACATATCTCTTTCGGCCTTTATAAAAGAAGTAAAGAATTTTCTTAATTTCTAGCTCAGTAATATGTGCCATCCCGCTTATGTTATTGTATATTTTAAGATATTATTCGGATGTTATGTAACATATTCAATGTATAATTATGTGTTTATATTTCTCCTATTTTATGTTGTATGTTTACTAACTTGTATATTTATCTGCTCTACTGTTTTCTTTTATTTAATCAATTTATCTTTGTAAATGGTATTATTGCCGTCAAATAAATAATAATTATAAAAAAAAATCTAAACTTTAAACTACTGGCATCATCGTGAGTTTTAGTGAAAGAAATATACCTCTATTTATTCTGAGGCAAAACATAAATGTTACCCGGAAAGGCTGTAACGACATCTTTGATCAAGAAATGACTGTCATAACCACTAAGGTTATGGTAAACAACCGGTATTACATGATCGATTTTATAATTTAAATTACAGCTTTGATGTGCCGGACCTCTATAATTACCGGTGAAATGACAATGATCTTTTACCTTGATATCATCATCCTTAAAAGACTTCGTGCAAATATAGCAATTAGATGCATCTCGATATTCGCGTTCCTGCAATTCATTTAGCTCTTCCACTGGAACTATGGTTTTGAAATGTTTGTTTAACTCTAACCCCATTTCGTACAATTCTTTTCCGAACCATTCCATGCAATCCGCACCCGTATATGATTTATAATGTGAAAGTGAATCATCATATGAACATTGCAAATAATAACCTATGCTGCAGGCTTGATGTTTTTGATATTTTACAGTGTTACTTCCCACCTTTTCAATTACAGGATTTAATACACATTCTATATCGCTATACAGAATAAATGGTACAGTTTGCTGATATTTATAATTATTAGCGAAGGTTAGTTTTTTCGCCAGGCCGAGGGAGATTAATTTTACACTCGTTCAATTTTTTACAGTCAATTTCGTGTGCGTCTAACCTTTGCTGATTATAAAAATAGTGCAAGCATCTATCGCATATATAACATGTATGATTACGTTTACTTAATTGCGTACTTACTAACCTACTTAAATCTTTAATCCAGCAGTAGTGGTAATTTACTTCGGACTCGGGGTCCCTAATTACTGTACCGGGGTTTAAATCAGACAGTTCATCGAGATTTGTGTCCATCATATTCGCGGGGTCGGTAAACATAAGCAGGTTCACATGATTCTGTTTCTTGTCGGAAGTTAGATACGCGGGGCACACACTAATTTCATATTTGTTTCTGTTTAACACATACACATTGACGGAAATGTTTGAATTGTTTTTTTGAATTTGTGAAATTTTCATTGGGAAGTCCAATCCTTCACAATTCAACACATTCGAGTAATGAGGATACGAAGATACTCGATCGCTGTTACCCCTGATTGGGTGAAGTGCAGACACGATCGCCCACGCAAAACAGAAGTTATCATCGTTTTTCACGTTGATGCAAGCCTGCTTCTTTTTTATATATTGCGGTAGTTCAATATAAGAAGATGCATGGAACATAGTACAACTGTTTATATTTACAGCTAACGATATAATCTCCGATAACGCCCATCCACTTTCTTGTTCTTCAAATTCACTTATTTGATTTAAAATGGAATCTTGCACGTTATCGAAGTACCACTGATTTAAGTTTGCACGATTTTCGACATGTTCTTGCAGAATTAAATTGTTTTTCGTGCTAAAATATTTCAAGTCTGTTATAACATGGTCTTTCGTTTCTTTAACAAACTCCCCGCAAAATGTTGTGTTCACTTTCATAGCGGTTGAAGTTTCTTATGCACATTCTTTATGCGTGAAGCGAATAAATAAAATGCATCTTGTAAAAAGGGTTTGGGGTCCTTATGTTTTAAATTAATAATTACTCCGGTCCGAAGTCTGCATTTGTATGCGTTTTCCATCTCTTCCCACACTATTCGCGCACTTCTAGGTTGTTTTCTCGCCCCCGCACCCGTTTTATTGATGTGAAGATTACATAGTACTTTTTGGTACCTCTTCATGTGTCCACATATAGTTTCCAGATGACGTTTTTCACCAATATTTAAATTTTCCGCACGAACAGCTTTTTTTAATAGTTTAGTATTACATTTACAGTGTTTTATTAACATTTCCACTTCCTCCGTTTACACCCACCATTCACAATATTTTTATGCATTTTTTCAACACATTTCAGCATAGCTGATGCGGGTTGCGCTAAACCTGCCATCTCTTCTCCTCTACGATGACGAATGGTTTTCCTATATATTAATCTTCATCTTATATACAAATGCATTCCTACCGCTTAGCGCTTATCAGTTCTTGTGGTTACGAGCGCGCTTGCCTTATCAACTCTTGCGGTTTCTTATCAGCTTATCGCTTCGTGCTCATTTCTGTAGTAATAATATATTTTCTAGGTTCTGGTTTTCCTGCGGGATATTTTCAACAGGATACTCGGTTTAGTAGCAAGATTATGGTTTTCCTGCGAGATATTTTCTACAGGATACTCGGTTAATTAGTACTATCTAGGTTTTACTTTGCGATATTTACAACAGGATGCTCGGTTGAGATTTCCGTTTATGGTTTCCAACACGATAAATTATTAGCGGATATTTGGTGAGATATGTACTTCTAATTATATTACGGGTAGTTTCAGAGTATGGCTACAGATGGCGCGTAATATCTGATCCGCCGTATTACCGCTAGATGGCGCATCATGTACAGTTCGGATGCTTATCAGTTCTTGCAGCTACAAAATATAATTTTCGAAAATGTTGTAAGGGCGCTTCCAATTTTTAGTATGTTATAGATGACGTCATTTGCAGGTTTGGCGTTTTAGGGGGTGTGATTTTTTCACCCGTTTTCCGTTTTTCCCACCCGTTTACGAAGTACAGCCCCTTTTAGTATTTAATAGCCAGCAGTTATAATTTTCGAAAATGTCATAAGGGCGCTTCCAATTTTTAGTATGTTATAGATGACGTCATTTGCAGGGTGCGCGGTTTTAGGGGGTGTGATTTTTTCACCCGTTTTCCGTTTTTCCCACCCGTTTACGAGATCCAGCCCCTTTTAGTATTTAATAGCCAGCAGTTCTTACAGATCCAAAATATAATTTTCGAAAATGTCATAAGGGCGCTTCCAATTTTTAGTATGTTATAGATGACGTCATTTGCAGGCTGGGGGGTTTTAGGGGGTGTGATCTTGTCACCCGTTTTCCGTTTTTTCCCATCCGTTTACGAGATACAGCTCCTTTTAGTGTTCAACCATCAGAATTCGGCCGCTTATCTGTGGTTACGCTCGCTAAGTCCTTATCAGCTCTTGCGGTTTCTTATCAGTTCTTGCGGTAAGCGATATCGAGTTCTCGAACGTCTTATCGCTTCGTGTTCATTTCTGCCTTACAATATTGAAATTGCCACAAGGGCTGGAAACAGCTCTCGGCCCCCGCCCGCCGGCCCCCGCCCCCGGTCCCCGCCCCCTGCACACAGACACCTGCGCAGCATGGGGGCCCCGAACCAGGACTCCGCCCCAGGCGCAGGCGCCCGACACCTGCGCAGACGACCTGCGCTGCGCGATGCGCAGACGACCTGCGCTGCGCGATGCGCAGACGACCTGCGCGCGAATTTGAATTTCCCGCCAAAATGACGTTACTTCCTGAGGCCGAACCGACTTTGGTTATCTACTGTTGTGATTTTTTTTCTTAGGTTGGCACTGTTAATGTTGGTGGCACTGTAAGTCTATGTCAAATTCGAGGTTAGCAAGTTAGGCTTTGCGTCAGTTTTGATACAAACCCGGAACTACTGAATAAAATCACACCGCCATCAGCGTAACTCTCGGCCTGTAACCCGAACTGGCACATACACGTTCCGACTTGTATGCGATAAGGAAACCCGGCAGGCAAAATTTCAGGGCTCGCCTTCCGGCCGATGTATCCACTAACGATACAGTTTGCCTTCCGGATTGCAAGCCGGAAGGCCTGCCTTGCGGTAAACCGTATCGTGTATGCCCACCTTAACATTAATGTAGTTCTCGCTTTTATTTGATTTTATTTAACTTTGTTATAGCTATTAACGTCATTAGGCCGATTTACAGGGTGTTATGGAAATGAGTGCAAATATTTTAACCCGCAATAGAACTCGCTAAACTGAACAACTTCTCTATTTATAATTTTTTCGAAAACGCCCTCAAAACTGAGTCAAAATTTAATGGCACAAAACACAAAAAACGTTTCTTTGATATGCAAACCAACAAAAACTGCATAGGTACTGACAAAAACTTTAGTTTACATCTGTCGTCGTCTGAATTTCAAAGTGTAAGGTTGTGCTCGACCACTGCTGGAATCAGGCGACGCAAGATAAGCGCGTGACCCTGTGGTCGCGTATCGTAAGATTACTATATTTATTTATTCAATTTATGTACATTGTTGAAACATTCTCGTCCGAATTACTGGTAACAAACAACAAAGGCCTTATGGCCTACTACTACAATAACTCAGCCCCAGCGGCTCCGGGTGCCCAACAGTTTACTCCCATGCAAATAGACCAAGCACAACAGATGCAACAAATGCAATATTCTCAACAAAATTACCAATATGTTCTACCAAATGTTAGCAACACTTTATCGCAATTTCCCATTCAAGACGTCCGTCAACCACTATTTACCCAAACATTTCACTCCCAATCACCAAGTTATCAGCATAATTCCACAACATCTCAAGACCTAGACTGGCAAGTAGTCAACAATAAAAAACGCGGTTGGCATGACACTCAAGATAAACAGATGAACCAAACCAAACAATCTAAAACTACAAGTTACTGGTTAAACCCCACCAACCGCTTTACTCCACTTCAAAATGAAAACTCAAACGAACAGGTGACGGACCAATCCACAAAAACCGAACCAAAACCCCCACCGATTTTTGTTTCGGGCGTCAAAACAATTGAACCTTTAATGGAATTTCTGGAAACGATAGCTAAAGACAACTACACAATTAAAGCCCTCCCAAATGACGAAATTAAAATACTCCCAAAAACACCAAAAACATACACGGAAATAACTAACGGCTTAAAGGAAAAAAACACGGAATTCCACACCTACAAGATTAAACAGGAACGAGGATTTCGCGTTTTCCTCAGAAACTTACACCCTTCCACCAACACAAATGAATTAAAAAAGGAACTGCAATCACTTAGTCATTCCGCAACCAACATATGGAACGTAAAGCAAGCTGGCACAAAAGTAGCACTACCTCTCTTTGTCGTGGACTTAAAACCATCAGATAATAACAAAGACATATACAAAATCGACAAACTTATGCACTCTATTGTAAAATTCGAACCACCACGTCCAAAGAAAACCATAACACAATGCTCTAGGTGCCAAAAACACGGCCACACAAAAAACTTCTGCAGTCGCACACCCAGATGTGTTAAATGCATTGGATTACACTCCACCGCACAATGCGAACACAAAACTAAGTACAAAGATGTCACTTGTGTAAATTGTAACGGGAACCATCCCGCAAGCTACAAAGGGTGTCCAGTGCATAAAGAACTCTATCTAAAAATGTTCCCTTCACCAAGACCAAAAATGATCCCAACCGCAAATATATACCAACCGGGCCGTGCTCAAGGGTATGCTCAAGCAGCTTCCAACAACACCCAATACAATGTTAACAACGCAACTCACTCACCAAACTCGGGACAGCTACAACACTCTAACGACATAGCAGACTTAAAACAGATGATGAAACAATTGATGGAACAAATGAGCACCATGCTGAACCTGCTAACCACAATTGTAACTAAAACCCATAATGGTCCAACATATTAAAATCGCAGTATGGAACGCCAACGGGCTGATAAACAACAAAGAAGAACTCATCGCATTCATTAATAATCACAGCCTCGACATAGTACTGATCTCAGAAGCGCACTTTACCGAACGCAGCTACCTTAAAATACCAGGCTTTACTCTATACGTAACACAACACCCAGACGGCACTGCCCACGCAGGTACCGCCATAATAATTAAAAATACGATCAAGCACCACGAACTCCTTAAATACAGAGAACCACAGCTACAAGCCACATCTATAGTTGTCGAAGACTGGCTAGGACCACTTACTATATCAGCAGTATACTGCCCACCACGTTACAATAACAAACAACAAAACTACGAACAATATTTTCATACACTAGGTAATAGATTCATCTCCGGAGGCGATTACAATGCAAAGCATACTCACTGGGGTTCCAGAATAAGCACTACGAAAGGCAGAGAAATGCAAAAAGCAATAAATAACCTGGGAATACTACCCCTGACTACAGGCGAACCGACATATTGGCCTACAGACCCCAACAAGCTACCAGATCTTCTCGACCTTTGCTTTGTAAAAAACATAAACCTAAACCTCCTCAATATTAGATCCTGCATTGACCTCTCAACAGACCATTCACCCATACTGGTAACACTAGGCACCAACATACTACTCAAGGAGAAGACACCCACACTCACCAACAAGCATACGAACTGGAACCACTTCCGAGAAATAGTCCAAGAAACCCTGAATACTAATATCCCTCTAAAATCGACTAAGGATTTGGAAACAGCAGTGACACACTTTAATCAGGTTATCCAAACTGCAGCTCGCCAGGTCACACCGGAATCGGCCAAATATATTAACTCAACAAACTGCCCGATCATTGTCAAGGAAAAAATTGCACAAAAACGAAGACTAAGGAGGAGATGGCAGACAACAAGGCACCCGACTGACAAAAGAAACCTAAACCGAGCTTCAGCACAACTTAAAAATCTTTTATCTGAAATTAGAAACCAAAATGTACAACAATACCTCAGACACTTGTCTCCGCTAGAAGCCAATGACTATTCGCTATGGAAAGCAACCAAATACTTAAAACAACCTCAACAACACAAGGCACCAATCCGAACTCCCAACAACACCTGGGCCAAAAGCGACAGTGAGAAGGCGAGGACCTTCGCCGAACATCTAGCTAACGTGTTCACACCATTCCCGACGGATGAAGATGAAATTGAAGAAATACAACACATACTAGATATGCCTTACCAAATGAGTCCACCAATTAAACCATTCAAAATCGCCCAAATAGAAAACACCATACATAAAAACGTGAATCCACACAAAGCCCCAGGTCAAGACCTAATTACAGGTAAAATCCTTCAAGAACTGCCGCATAAAGGCTATCAATTCATAAACTTCCTCTTCAATGGAATAATACGCCTCCGACACTTTCCTGAACAATGGAAAGTCGCAATGACAATACTTATTCCTAAGCCAGGAAAACCCCCAGACCAACCGACATCATATCGACCTATCTGCTTACTACCAGTCCTATCGAAAGTGTTTGAAAAACTGATACTAGAGAACCTCTCTCCAATCATTTTGGAAAACCACATACTACCGGACCATCAATTTGGCTTCCGCAAACAACACGCATCAATAGAGCAAGTCCACAGGGTGGTAGCCAAAATTATCAATGACTTTGAAGAACGCAAATACTGTACAACATTTCTCGACGTTAAACAAGCTTTCGATAAGGTCTGGCATGCGGGACTCATCTGCAAAATCAAACAAACCTTACCTACTGATTACTTCGAAATCTTACAATCTTACCTAACCAACAGGCAGTTCATTATCCGACACGGCGATGCTATAACAAATCCACACCCCGTCAACTCAGGGGTCCCTCAGGGCAGTGTGCTAGGCCCATTACTGTACCTCATATTTACAGCAGATCTTCCGTCAATACCAGGCAACATGGTCGCTACTTTCGCCGACGATACGGCGATACTCTCATCCAACACGGATCCAATCCTAGCATCTCAACAACTGCAGCTACACCTCGACGAAATACAGCGCTGGTGCAACAAATGGCGTATTCAAATAAACGAAAGTAAATCTGTGCATGTAACATTCACCTTAAGAAGGGGCATATGCCCTCCGGTAACGCTTAATAACAAACAAATACCCCAATCTGACAGCGCAAAGTATCTCGGAATCCATCTAGACAAGAAACTGACCTGGAAAACTCACATATGGGCAAAGCGTAAGCAATTGGGCCTAAAACTTCAAAAAATGTACTGGCTGATTGGGAGAAAATCACAACTCTCTTTAAAAAGTAAGATACTCCTTTACAAAACGATGATAAAACCAATATGGACATACGGTATCCAACTATGGGGTACAGCCAGTACATCCAACATTGAAATAATTCGACGCTTTCAATCCAAGACACTCAGAGCCTTAACAAACGCACCATGGTACGTCACCAATGCAACAATAACGCACGACCTCGCAATACCTACCATCAACGAAGAAATAAAAAAAATGAGTGTGAATTATAGTGATAGAATCAGTGTTCATCCTAACATACTAGTGGAGCGCATGATAGAAGATGACATTGATGTGCAACCGCGACTAAAAAGGTTTAAACCGCTCGACTTGCCACACAGATTTGAACATTAGTGACTAACTCAAACTGCATATTACTTAGTGTACATAAAACTAGTATTAAGATTAATATAGGAGTGTTATCAATGGATACACATCCTCCATGCTTGTAACCTATTATGTAAGTCAAAACAACTATTGATTGGCGCTTAGCGACAGATTGTAGTGTATAATAAACAAAAAAAAAAAAAGTTCACATCTGGTCACCAACGTACTGTATCAGTTAAGGAAGGTAAGTTATTGATCGCATGTTTGTTGTGCAAGAACTTTGCAGTTTTAATATGCTTGTGTCGTTCATCTTTAACTTAGATTTGCTTACCAAGAGGCCCGTCAAATTCAGGAGAGATAAATGATTAAAAAATATGCGATTAAATGAAAAACGATAAATAGAAAAGTTGTTCATTTTGGTGAGCTCTATCACTGGTTAAAATATTTGCACTCATTTCCATAACACCCTGTATTGCAAATAACGGAAGCGGTTGAATTTTGTAATTCCAGACGATAGCCGAGGTTATTTGTGTATCGGCCGTGTGTCGTTCAAGATTTTTCGTAATAAAATAGTATACATTGTAAAAGCAATTTATTAAACATACTTTAAAAATCAGGTGACTTCTTGACGGCCGGGGGGGCACTACCGTTTTTAACAGCCGGAGGCTGTTTTAACCCGGCATTGGTCGCTACATGAGCGATTCCCTCACGTTTTTACAAATTAATTCGCCATTTTAGTGCAATGACAGGTACGGCCCCGCCAATTTTTTAAATCCCCACCCTATTCGTCAAGCACCGGCTAGTGGTATTATTTCATGAAAAAAACAAGGCACAGTGCAATTGTGACAAGTAGTTTGGTAGATGCGTGCGCTAGTGTGAGCAAATCGCTCATTACGCGACTAACCACGTTGACTTTTATATTTTTGTATTTGTTCTAAACATTTTTTATTTTGCGATCTTGCCAACGAGCCATTTGACGGAACACACCACATATACCTGCCCTAATTGTTTACAAGTTTCGGATGAGTCAGATACAAACTAGAGATCGAAGCAGAGTTTATATTATATCTTTTTTGGATTTTAATTTAACGATTTTAGGTGTATTTACACATGGTGTAAAAAATAAAGTTTTGTATATTCAATGAATAATTTTTTATTTTTATTTTAAGGTATGACGTTAACAGATATTGCCATCTTATGATTATAAAGTAATAATTGCCAATTATGAAAAAAACACACGTATACATTCAAAATGTCAGCTGTGAGAGAAACGCTCACGCGCGACCAACGACGCGAAACGAAACCTATCGACTAATCCCGGGTTAAATAAGTGTTCATGTGTTTGTTTAGTTCAGTTAAATTGCAATAATAGTATAATATTATAGAAAAACATTAGTTGAATTATCGTAAATGTAATAGTTAAAACGCAGTTCAGAAACTTGAAGCAATCCGTTCGGTCAAGAAACTACAACAATGTGCTGCAATCACAACTCAGCATTTTAATCGGCACGTTTTAGCCGACCGATTTTGCATTTCCTAACAACTGCAGCAGAATGTATTTACAGGACGCATGAACAAAATGTTTGTGTGCTTTAATTAAGTCAGCATACATTACCAGGTTAAACAGTTCATAGTTAATTTATTTTATATATGTATTTATGTATATAGAGGACTAGATACCATTAAACATTTTTTGAGGTTTTTAGCGTCGCTTAATTCCACCGTAAAAACAAGAAAGATGTTTAGGTAGAGAGCCCTTTCTAGTCTTCTCTATTTGATTTAGATTTCCTTGTGCTTGATAAATTATTCATTCACTTGTAATCATCGGCTCGTTTTACCATTTGAATGGTGTCAAGCACAATTCGTATCGTACGGAATATGCAATCAGGGTAATGGGAGCATTCGACTCACATTATGTTCAGGCGTTTTCGGACACATTCCCGTCTTAATCCAAACTTAACTTAGCCTTACTAGTGAAATTTTATCCATTTATTTGGACAACTTGGTCTCACTTCCACTGATTGCTGAATTGGATCTTTAGATAAGACGTAAATTGATAATTAATAAATATTATTAGTTTTTTAAATAAAAGTACTTACGCATTACGGGTATTTGCAAGTCCAAATGCTAAACGTCCACGTTTTGTTACTTGTTTCGAGTACAGGCTAAACAGACGAGTTAATATTAGCTGTCCGATACTGGTAGAACCATTTCATATTTGTTTCAATATTATAATTCTTAGGTGCATCAACTCTGGACATTGATAATTAGTGATTTTGTTAGTAAGTACTTTTTCCAGTAGTCCAGCCAAGCGAAACAATCTGTCGTCTGAAAGTTTGCTTTCAAAATTTATTCAAGCCTAGCATATCCGACCCCTGCTGTGTATGTTTAGAGCTAAAGCTTTAAACTCCAGGAAATGGTCGTAATAATTCACCCCCCTATCAACTAATCTTACTTTAAGCAACATATCTTGCCCTTTACTATGGAAATGAATATTAATCGTATGGAAAAGAGAAGCTGAACTACTTTTAGTATACACACTAGGGTTATGTAGTTTTGCCACCGTAATGTCTAGGTATTTTAAGCGTATAGAGTGTAACTTCCATATCTCGAACTTTATTTGAGTAGACTTTTACTATATCTCGAATTTAAAAAAAATGTCGACGTCAATATCGCATTTTACCTTAAAAATTATTTCCATATCTCGAATTTCTCTATGTCGAACTTTACACAACTTGAGGTAAAATCGCAAGTTCCAACATTGGTAAACTTCCTTCCCATTTTTAATGTGTCAACATTTATTATTTGCGGTAATATCTCAATTCCCGTAACCTGAATATTATTAGAAATATTACTTTTTGAAGTCTAGTCTGAAAAAAATGTGGAAGATTTTACATTGTTTAAAATATTTTAATGAAACGTATATTTATATCGAATCGCGTCATTTGGCCTAGTTGGTAAAACATAAAAAAAACTAACACTGCATTACAACGATAGTCATAATTTTTGTTTACACGTAACTGATTACCACGATGAATATCACTTTAAACGTTTAAGACAATTTACTATAAATACACTTTCTTTATCATATTCCAACGCTGTACGCAAACGAGTATTTTCGATTGCAATCGATACAGAAACTAAGAAATCGTAATCGTAATGGAACAACATCATAAAATTCTTTTTGTATAATAAATATGAATATGCAATTACATAATTTAAGTAGTATAATACTTACTACAGAACGTTTAAAAACAATAAAAATAGTCTCTGAAACCTTTTTGTAGTGTTCTATGGTGCAAGCTGTTCTTTTGATTATATTGCGACACTATAAAATTAAAAACTTGAATTCCCAAAACATTAATTAATTATTATCTTTAATTTCTTAGTGTGGTGAAACCTAAAAGAATAATATGAAAGATAAAAATATGTACCTATTCAAAGTAATCAGGTAACATTGTGATGTAAAATTGTAGAGGTTTATGATATGATTTATAAACGAATTTATAGGTAACAGTTATTTATGGTACAAGTGTGCCATACACCATTTTATCCAATGACTCGACAATACCAAAATAGCGGATATTTTGTATTGACTGATGTAAAAATTCAAAAGTCAAAGTGACATGGAGTGATTTATAGTACCTATAAATCCACATGCGGCTTATGACAATGAATATAATTCTATTGAAATCGATATAGTTATAGCGTCATAGTGAAGAGATATTGGAAAATAGTTATTTATGGTGAAACCGTGTTATTGCAAATAAATCGCGCAAGAATAATTGAGCCCTCGATGAGTCAGGTTGAGTGGAGTCCTTTATTGAGTGAATTATTTGTAACAACACACTCGTGACATAAAATTTTTTATCCAACCACTGAATAAATACCAAAATAATATATATCCTGCATTGACAGCTGTGAACGGTAACAAGAGTAACAAGGAGTGATTTATAGTACCTACCTATTGGGTTATTACTTAGGACGTATATAATTCAACTGAAATCGGAAAAGTTCTAGCATCCTCATAAGGAAATGTGTGATAAATACATATAAAACGTTTATAGTGTGTACAATAATAAAAAAACATTTTCTCGTTGAAGCCACTTTAGGCTGCTTTGTAGATACTATTTGATGCAAAAATGCAATCGCTGTTTTTGCAACAACTGGGTCAATATCACAACGGCCATTTTTCACAACGGCCACCTAAGATTTTGCGTTTTCATAACGGCCACCGAGTAAGAGTGTTCACAACGGCCAACTCGATCACAACGGCCAACTCGATCACAACGGCCACCAGAGTCTATGTTCACAACGGTCACCTTGATCATAACGGCCACCTAGGAGTACACGCGCTGCTGAAAGCAGGATATGTTCATAACGGCCACTAAAACCAACCATACCTAGAACGTACACAAACGCAGAATACGCTGACATGGTGTTTGGCAGCAGCGTACGTGCTGCAGTAGAAGAATACCGTTGACGTTTTCCAAATCGCGCAGTTCCTCACCATACTACAATTTCTAATGTCTTTCAGTGTTGGAAATAAAAGCGATTATTATAATATCAGTTTTTTTAAATTTTGTTATCTTATTTCTTAATTTAAAATTCGCAAATTTACTGTAATTGATGCACATTTTTTCTTTTGTCGATATCTCAAGAACGGAAAGGAATTGACCTAAAGTGTATATAAATTTTTTTGACCAGAATCACCTCTAGAACACACTGTGTAAGTTTGTCCGTTACCACAGGGAACACCCTGTATATGCATTAAATTAGGATAAAATATGCAAAGCGTTTTCGTATATACGCAAAATAACTGCAGCATCATTTGGAATAATGTACATAAAGAAAGGTTTTCATATACATATAATTTATTACAAACAAAGAGTATTTACATACACAAAATTTTAAAGTTGGGAGATCTATACAGTGTTCTTACAATCGTAATAGTATATTACATACCGAAGTGGAAAGTGTTTCATTACTGTCGAGAGATTAAGGAGTTAACCGAGACGCGTAGCGTCTAGGTTAACTTTATCTCGAGACAGGAATGAAACTTTTCACCGTGGTATGTATACTATTTTACTCACAATCGGTGTTTGTCATTATTTATTTATTTTGGTAAGTTTCAAACCATACGAGTTTTCATCGCAGTTTAATAAGTCACTTTAACAAAGGAAATTGCGACGCTGTTGCTAAGTAATATTACAAGTTCATTGGAAGTGACGTTTAGCTAGCCGGGAAAATCTTTCCCGGCTAACTGGAAAAGTAAAGTAAACAATCACTCGCTTTCCTACTGTTTTGAAGATTAGAAACGTACCTAATATTAACCGATTATATAAGTAAACCATTTAATTACTGTTACTATCTGATAAAAACTAATAATAAGATGTATTGGCAAGAAACGATTATATCCTGTCTCTTAAAACTAATTTATACCCGGAAAACTTCTTTCTACATCAACAGCAGTCGGTGTCTAAGGTACCTGGTACTCCGCATGCCTAGACCTTGTCTATAACTAACAAACAAACAAACAGAGATGTAATGGACGCATTGCAGAGGCCTGATATACTTATATGGAGCTATTTCCAAACTTTCAACAAATTTTTCATTAAAAATCCTTGCAAATATTTTTAAATTCAGAAGCCTTTGTTTTTATATAAAAGTTTTTTGAAATGCAAGTATTATTACGAACGCTAATATATTTTTACCCCTAGTTTCCTTTGATTTTTAAATTGCTTGGTGTTACAACGTCCATTTACCAGGGAAGTTCTGAGTAAATCCCTTTACTGATTATTTTAAAATTGGATATTAGGTTTACAGAATCAATTAGTAAGCTTTCTTGCTTTTCGAATACTAAAAATAGTCTTGGAAATATACTAAAATGATTTTTCATAAAAATTTACTTTTGGGTCAATTAACAATTAGCCAGCAATCGATTTAACTCTATAATTGCAGTTGACGAGTCATTACATAAATCTGACAAGACTTTTTTGGATTGTTAAAATGCCATCCTTGCAGGGGCCATACTATATGGCTCAACATAAGGAAAAAAGTCAGGTACACCATTGTCCGGAAATACTCCCCAAGCAAGGTAATAAGCAAAAAAACAATTTTTTCGTGCACTAGCATTGAAAGAGCTGCTTTGCCGTACAATTTATTGATTAGAAAGTTACCCTTTGCGGTATTCGTACGGCAAAGTAGTATTTTGGGGTATTCGTACGGCAAAGTGCTACTTTGCCGCAAAGTGTAGCTTTCTAAAATTAATAAATTTTACGGCAAATTCAGATGAGAGGATAAATGTATTATTCTGCTTTGTATGCTAGTGTACAAAAAAATATTATAAGAAACTCGTATGAAAGTGGCTTTTCCATACTCGTCTCGAAATTCCGGAATCGGCCTAACGGCCTCTTCCGGAAACATCTCACACGTACTGAAAAACTCCACTTTCTATGCTTGTAACGTAAATTACTATTTTTAACCCATATTGTCTATATAGTAAATATGTTGCTAGCTTTAGAATATCTGGAACCTTCAAGTTTCGACAAACGATATTATTCCGTCTGTTGCTTATACCCGCTTCGAAAAAGGATAAATGACATTCAACCTTTTTAAATTTAGCAACTTACGTTCAATAACACTCAAGTTGGTTGAAAAGAAGCAAAGCAACTGGTTGCATTGCTTTGCTAAGTACGCCGTGTTAAAATTAATAATTTTTGCATTAAGTGCGCGAAATGAGTGTTTTTTTATGGCGCGAGAGAATGTCAATTTTGGCCGAGACCGTTAGGTTTTTTTCAAACTTACAGGTTCAAATCTTACCAGCTTCAAATCTTACCAAAGGATCGTACAGGCTACATGGAAATATCGGACGGCCGACTATCTGCAAGGAAGACGGCGTGCAACCTTATTTTTCTATTAAGAGTAGAATATATTCAAAATTACTAAGGGGCGCTAAAGAGTCGTAGACAATCGATAAATCCATAGCCTTGTACCATGCGTAGCCGACTTCAAATGGAGAGAATATCTAAATAGCTTGCATTAGCCGGACACAAAACATTAAGAAGCATGAACAAGTGTAAAGACATTTTTAGTTTGTATGAACGGTCGGCTAATTAACATTATTTTCTCGATTTCGAAATGACGATTCCGCCTGTATATGGTTATTTTGAATTATTCGCTTGCAATCAGCAGTTTTAAAAGCACTCATTCTGTGTCATCGCTGTTTCGGGCCTATTGCCGCTCACGTGTTTCTTATCGACCCGTCTGGCGACGTAAACTCTTGTACGTATTAAGGCCAGAATAAAAGACAGTTGCCGTGCACTTCCGGCAGACGTGTTCTCTGAGTGTCTTTGTTTCTGACGTGTATTTACTTACTGCAATTGTTATCACTCAGAAACCGCTTTAATTACGTAATCAGTGATATTTGTCGAAGAATAACGAATTTGTTTTTCGGTTGGATCGCCATATCTAAATTTGGTTCCCATTAGTCCCAAATCCAGTATTGTAGCGATCCCAGTGGTTAAATCAGCATCATGCAAAGTGTTTACAATTTTAAATTATTAAAAAGATACCATGATAATTAAGTTAATAGCAAATGTATTTCCTATCGTTTATACTAGTCAATATAATACTGGCTCGGATGTAAAGACCCGACCCATATGAGATAGAGTAATTTATTTTACACAAAATTAAATAATAAATTATATCCACAACAATTAATAAACCATAGCAATATATCAGATACATATAAAAGCTACATTGGGTTCATGTTCAGCAAGGGCATGCAAAAATACAGGGTTATTAAAAAAATGTGGTTCAAAGGTTAAATTGCAATTAACGATGTTAGAATAAGTTAACAATGCCAATACACTCATGTCCAATTCACAATTGCTTTCCAGTTATAACATAATATTTATGATATATATTATTAACAAAAGACGCATACAATTACAAAATAAAGTGAAAATAATCAAAACTAGAATGTCACCTTGTACTTTAGTTGACAAGGCCGACGCAGAAAATCGCGAAGATTCGTCAACTGCTGAGGATCTCTCCGAATATCCGCAACAGCTTCATTTATTCATGTACAGGGTTCACTTGCGTTAATTTCCATTGTTCAGGAAAGATACTATTTTTTAGTACCAAATTAAGAAGTATGTAGAAAGGGTATCTAAACAATTCGTGGCACGCTTTGTAGATGTAAGGAGGTATTTGATTGAGGCCACTTGATTTTTTTGGCTTTAATGACTTTAAGGTTTTATCAATTTCTTGCAATGTAAACGATTTAGCATTTAATAGGCTGTAAAAATTTTGATTAGCTTGTAATATAAGATTAGGCATATCATAATTGGATGATGATTTGTAAATAGAACTAAAATAAGTAGCGAATTTATTTGCAACTTCCCCCCTATCTACTATCTCAACACCTTGATAGTGATAATTTTGCTGTGAGCCTTTTATTTGTTTTTTATCTTTAACAAAATTGCAAAATCCATTAACATTACTTACTGTATCTTTTTCAACAGATGTAATGTAATTTTTATAAGCAACCTTTATATTTCTTTTGCACACTGCTCTCAACCTCTTAAATTCCTGTAAGTGAAAAGCAGATTTATTTTTATTTTTATGGTGATATCATCATGTGTCCAAGTACTTTTAAAACCGAAGAGCTCGCTTGCACTGTTTAATAAATTTAGGCGGTTTTTTGTCAGGTCTTCTCTGATATGTACTCCCGACCCTTTAAATTTTTTCTTTGAGGTAAATACCGCAGCACGTCTTGTGTAACTTATAAATTTTACTATTATGGCTCTAGGTTTTTTATTACCTTGCATTCCGACACGGTGGCATCTGTCAATATCAGTTTTGGTGATAGATAACCCAACCTTATTGTTGCAGACTTCCAGTACAAGATTCTCCACGTTTTCACCACGTTCTTCTTTAACCCCCCAGATTCTTAAACTGTTACGCCTGGTATACTGCTCTAAATCGTCAAGGTTATTCCTAATGTATTCATTTTCAGTTTCCATCTGCTTTATCGATTTTTCCATATGTACACATTTATTAAACAATTTTTCCAGTTTGTCTTCAATCTTCTTTAACACTAAATCCGAAACTGTGTCAATTATGCTTTGGAGAAAATGTATGTCACCCAATACAGCTTTAGTAATATCGGCGATATCATCTTTCTGCGACTGTGTGAACACCATTTTTCTTAGTTTCAACTGGAGGAACAACACAACACTATTTTTTAATGGAGCGGTGGTAAACGCGTCTAGCTAGCGTGAGTGCACATCAACGAATTGAAAATTACGCAGATAGCCTTGTTTTCGAAAACTGTAGTTTAGATGTGGCATTTTGACTGAACATTATTAAAGATGGGCTGTTCTTTAATAACGTTCAGTTCAGTCAGAATGTTACATCTAAACTACACTTTTGGAAAAATAGGGTATCTGTGTAATTTTCCTGTCCCAGTTTTCTATGACTTCGATGGTACGTACAATCATAATACAAAAACACAAAAATTAATAAATTATAACAAATGTTCAAACAAAGCACCATTAACTACTAAACAATGAGCCAACCTATCGTAAGATTGCCGTGTAACATTTGCTAACTGGTATTGTGATATTTTATAGCATTGGGCTTGAATACAATTTTTTATCTCTTCAATGGTTTGAATGGTTCTTCCAGAGTAAATTTGAGATTTTAAATGTCCCCAAAGAAAAAAATCGTTGGGCGAAAGATCGGGGAACCTAGCAGGCCAGTTAATTAAATAATTTGGACCAATCACCTTATTGGAAAAACTATAGTTTGAAAAGTCGCGCACTTCTCGAGTGTTTTGTGCGGGGCACCCATCCATCTGAAGTCAAATCTCTTGATCGTCTCTAGCAACTTCGGTCACCGCCGGAGCTATATCCTCTTCGAACAACTGCAAAAAGCGCTCTTCTGTGAGGTTTTCACTTAAAAAAATGGTCCTACAATGCGATGACCTAATATTCCCGCCCAAACATTAACTTTTTGGGGGTTTTGGGTCCTGGTTTGTAAAATGTTGCGTGAATTTTCAGTACCCCATACTCTGCAATTTTGCACATGTGGTTCATTATGCACTGTAAATGTGCATGCATCCGTAAACAAAACGTTATTCAAAGCCTATATCTTCGTTTCATTTTTCCATTATTTGGAAGCAAAATGCACTTCTCTTTTCCATATCACGTGCCAGCAACTCTTGATGACACTGATATTTGTAAGAGCGAAACTTGTGTTATTTCAAAATTCTCAGGACTCGGCTGTGATGCAAGCCAATATCTTACGCTATTTGCTTTAAACTTTCACTGGGATTTGCAGCTACTGCTGCCAAAAAATTCGAGGTGTTGTCATTTTTCTCATATTGCTACAGGTTTTCAACGTAATTGTTGCATTTACAATTATTTAATGCTGTGCCTGTAGTTTGAAATTTACGTAATAATCTATCAATCGAACTACTTGGAATTTGCCTATTCGGATAGTTTACGCTAAACAAGGCACTAACTTGACGAGCACTATTTCCAGCATAAAAGCATTTTATCATTTCTGTTTTTTTTTCAGTTGAATACATTTTAACGGGAAGAATATTTAATGATCTGTTATAAACAACAAACCGAAATGACAAAAGTAAATGTGCATGTTGTTTGTTTCATATTTCCAAGGCACCACTGATTTTTTCGAAAATAGCATTTTTTATTTCTTTAATTTATAGGGTTCGGAAATTGGAAAATTATAAACAATATTTTCTCTACAAAAAACGTCTGTACACTTTAGCTCTAAAATAATTAGGGGAGCCAATAATCACACATTAAAAATTTATGCTGCGTCCCGCAAGTCACCACCCTGTATATACTTTTTGAGGCTTTGGCGGCTACTGAAATTATTCTTCTTAACATAGCATTTCGGCTTAGACCGCGTAGTATTTGTGGATAAACACCCAGCATTCTCCGGCTTAATGTGTCTTGCACGTTGTGAACTCGAGTAAGAAACCACCCAATGGCCATGCTCTTTGGTGGCTTGTGTTGTTTGAGTATCTTGGGAACGAGGATACTTAGCCAGATTTGGCCTTGCTGCTGTTTGTGCATCCATATTCACTAACGTTTCGCAAGATCTTGCAGCAGTGAGGTCCACCAGAGTACTTGCCAGAATACCTCACTACTTTCCGCGAGTGATACGTGAAGCCATAGAAATAGAAAAACATCCAAATAACATAAATAGGAAAGATGGTTTTAAGCTTAGTAAAACGTGGACCCCTGTGATACACGATCTAAAGCATTACAACCACTGGGCGTGCCACGCCCCACGGATTACGTTGCACTCGAATGACCAATCAGCGTTATGCCACTCCGCGCGCCTTACACAGAGGATTATAAATAGCTTCACACCGACCTTCGGTTCATAGTGCCACTTTCATTCTGATGATGCAAGCTGCAAGGTCTTGCGAAACGTTAGTGAATATGGATGCACAAACAGCAACAAGGCCAAATCTGCCCAAGTATCCTCGTTCTCAAGGTACTCAAACAACACGAGCCACCAAAGAGTATGGCCATCGCGCAAGTAGAAATTCTATGTTAAGAAGAACATTTCGATATATTGATCAGATACGTATCTTCGTATTTTATTTCAATGCATCTTTCCGTGGCTTCTGGATTATTCCAGGGTTGTTTATAGTATTTCAAACAAAATGCTTCGCCGAATATATTTAGTTGCGCGTTATTCTTTTTGATTTTATTTAAATGTTTCGAGTTTTATATACAAGCTTTTGTCGACCATACGAGTGTATGTATTGTTCTATATCATCGTCTCATATTTTTCTGTATAATTTGCGAATGCCTTCAACTATTAGCATCTACAATAAATAACACATAGCTTGTGGTAATGGATTGTCCGTTGGGATGGTGACTCAACCACAAAAAGCAATAATATTACTTTAGTAGTTACTGGAATACGGGGAAAAATCCTCGGAAGGACTTTTATTTAATTATATGTATGCTATATCTTCAGATTACATTTGTGAAATGGTTTTTATAGCTACATAAACATTTTAATGACAAAGCAGGATTTGATAAATCTTTAAAATGTTTAAAAGATAAGCCTCCTTCATGGCACACTGTATTCTGCTCGTTTTACTCCTCTGAATATTTTGTACACTAGGTGCTTTACATTCTGCGAGTTTACACATTCCTATTTGATGTTCATAAAACAAACTGACATAACTTAAATTTGGCGTCATTCGCACTTTATTGTCGCAGTTATAATCAAAATTTTACTTCGTCCTTTACAACACAGGTTACTAGATTGTGTTCAGCGAAACAATAGGGTTTCGCTGACATTTTAGTTTCCGCAAAACAGTTTAAACCATTTATTTGGCTAATGGCACAACATACATAATATCAAACAGTATATACAGGTGGTATAACATGTAAAAGAAAAACAAAACATCTATGAACGTATGTTGCAAAGCTTGTTCGCGTCCGTAGCAAAAGCTAGGCTACACGTGCACCCTGGATAGCTTTAAAGAACTAGCACAATAGGAAATCCAGACCGTCCTTGTGATCTTCTGAATAATCCTAACATACATATACACTATGACACCGAAAACATTAACCGGTTCTTTTCAGAACCACCCGACAAAGACTCTTGGACCTTTGCTAAGAGTCTGCCAACTAAACATAGAGGGTATCAGCAGATCTAAAGGCGAATGCCTATCCAAACTAGTCTTTAAACAATTATTGTTATACCATAGATAGAGAAAACTTGTGCACAGACTGCGATTATATTAATTATTGCAATAATTCTATCGACCAATGAGTTTTGAGAAATGTTAGTGTGCACCGATGTCGAGAAGTCAACGATGCAACAAGTAAAAGGGACAATTTAAAATGTTGCTAAAATGTGTATGAGTAGTCACTGTGTTCTTCATAGTTATTCACTAGTTGGTCGCGATATTTTTTATCTTTAAAATATATCTTAGATGAATCGGAGAAAATACTAACTTTATAACACCACGACTTTAAGAAACAAAATCAATTATAATTACATGTGGCGATATGGGCAGCCAGCAGAAATCTTAGATGGTAGATTCTTAATTTAGATGGCTGTCACGTCGACGTGGTAGTGTTCTTATATGGAGTTGCGAAAATAATTCTTAATATAATCTAACACGATGACAAACTTTCATAGCTAAAAACTGTACAGAAGCAACAGTACTTGCCCATGGCTGTTAAAAGTCATTTAATCCATTTCTAACTTTGTCACGTTTGCGCCTGTACATAATGAATTTAAACGTAATGTATATTGTGTTAATATATCCAGGGGATAAAAATCAATTTTAGAAATAATTAAGGGAGTACAATATAATCAAGATCTATTTAAATATGAATTGGGAATGTGAATAATTATTATGCAATTAGAAAGGAAAATAAAATTTACAATTGAGTGGAATATGGCTAATTGAGAAACAGATGGATTCAAAAATAAGATAATATTAATAAAAAAAGGTTTGAAGAAGATGACAAATACTTAATTGAAATAAATTACTATAAATAGTAGGTAGAAATCAAATATTAAGACAGAGAGTGTAAAAAGTAGAAAAATGATATCGTTAAGCACTTTGTTTTTAATTATTAGAAATAACAAATTTGAAGAAATGTAGCTAAACTAATTTTGGTGTAATTAAAAATATTAAAATACCCAATTTTCTTAATAAGTAATGTTTGGATAATAAAAAGGGTTAAATACTAAATTTGCGTGGTGAGATCAAAATGAAATTTAATCTAAGAACAAGTAAAGATATAACACTAAGGAAGCTTACCAGTATGTGGTAAAAAAACTAATGGAAAAGCAGAATTAATCTACAAATGTGAACTAATGGAATAAAATACCAAGTCAAGTTTATTGGAGAATTACATTTGACATCATGTATTAATCGAATTGGATTACGTCAAACTGTTTGGTGTTAAGGGAGAGTTCAAAAGAAGAACTATCGGTTGAGGAGGCACATTTCAGGAAGTTGTCAGATGCGGTGTTGGTCTGTTTCGTTACATGCTGTAGAAGTATGCATCACTAATTCTGGACAGTTTGGACATCCTGTCTGTCAGTGGAACCGTTGTTTGCGAAAAGGTACTTAAAAGGTTGGATTCGTAAGCAGAGGGGAGCAGGTTGATCGACATCCATAACATTATTGAGTTCGAGTGAAAGGTTGAATAAACAAAACTGCCAGCCAGTACGTAGTATTTATAAATTAAATCAGGTTTTACAATAATCGAGTGGCGGAATTTATGAGAAGATTTGCAAAAACCGTTTTTCTCATTTAACACCAGTAGCTGTGTGTTACTTGCATTTTATGACACTCGTTGCCTGAAGTAACGCCGCGTTTTTTTATTTGTTTGCTTGTCGTTATATGTAGATGTAAGTGCAATGTTTCCTCAAGATCAATTTACAGCTTTAGGGTTTGATATCTTAGTCATTGATTTATCTGTAGCTTTATGGATAACCTTTATCGATTATAACCCACGATGGGGCTTAGCCTGTTCTACGATCGTCCTTCATTTGGATCTGTCTTCAATTACCGTATTCCGGTTTCTTACTCTCACTGTTTTCAGAACATTTATAAAACAATCTTTTTTCCTCTTCTTTGGCTTTCTACTTAGTTTTCTGCTGGCCAGTCACCATATCGCCGTTATACTTGTTTTCCTATAGTTGCCCATTCTTTCTATATGTCCCATCTATCGTATTCCTTGGAATGTAATGAAGCATATGATATTATTACCTTCAATTAGTTTACTGAATTCATGGCAAATTTTTATTCTGTAGGTAAAGCCATCGGTTTTAGTGAGTCTATCGTTAAGACCAATTTAAAATCTCTCACTTGCAGTTCAAATATGCGCTCGTTAATGCATCTTTTATTTCAAATATTGACAATTCCGCGCTCCTTTTCCAAATTCAAATGCCGACGCTACCCGGTCGTTCTAGTATAGTATAGGTTTGACCGCTCACATGTGTGCGACTCTGCCCAGATGGCCTATGGTCACGTCGTAAAACCGAGTCTGGTGATGTAAGTCACGCCTTCAACAAAACGGTCGCCACATGAGTATCACGGCGTACAGCTTTTTGGCTCGATGAAGCTGTAGTCATATTGTATTAGAGCGAATCGGTTGTATGAGTGGGACAGGAAAAGCAAGCAAAAGCGCCGCATACCCTTCTTTCCCAAGCGATTAAACCAGTGGCAGCGTTACGAAGTAGTTGAGCTGTGTCAACCCCATGGGGCTTCAGCCGCCGTGGTGTGTCTTCTTGTGTCATACCTATCGTTGTTAAGTAAATTATAGAATTTCTAACCCCTTTTACAACGATTCATGGCAAACATTTGCCTACATACTTAAGTTTTAATATATTTGCAATTGTTTTAACTCCTTGGCCTTTAATTTATGATATGTGTTTATGTACATGTGATATTCTTTCTAGGATGTATTAATTGTAAGGTGAGCGGCGAGCCTAGTAGACCAACTAAGAAAAGTCACTAAGCAGCCGGAACGTCGCACAAGACCGTCGAAGTAAAGCGTCGGTCCTCTGACTTCGAATTTCTAAGAGGACCGGCCGAAAAGTTTCACTTCCACCCTATCAGTGAAATTCGTGGCGCTTATTTTTTTCCAGGCTCGGTTAAATCCTCTGTTGATAGCAATTGTAGTTTGTGCTAACGGCGGATTATAAAACTATATTAAAACGACATGCAAAATTCTGTATTTATGCATTATTTCAAATTCAATGTCCAACGTAAGCGTTATTTTGCGATTTTTTTTTAATTAAATGTGTTCCTTGAACTGGTCTCTACTGTACGAGCTGTGTATACATAAAACTATATTTACAATGACAAATACAGCCAAGTGATTGCAGCTCGACCTAATAACATCGAGTAAAGAACGCACCAAAGTAGATCGCAGCAAGTTATGTAGCAGTACATATCGTAGCTTCTACAGGAATATCGTTCAATATTAATTAATCCTAATAAATAGGCAACTTTAAGCGCAAGACCAGTAGGAGGGGTTGCCTACCCTTTTTGAAATTTAATTTAGAAGGCCCATGATTACGTTAAAAAAAGAACAATAAATAACAAAAATTATTACTTCCTGTTTAATTGAGAAAGCAAAAGGGCGCTTCTCTATGCAGAAGCGAAGCAAATTGAAAATCCTAGCTTAGAAAGGATACAAGCAGACAATAGTAAGCCTTTATTTAACTCATACAGCATAGTATTAAAACATAATAATTTTTCAGGCAGATAGGATAAATTCCACAAACATTTTCTTTCTGAAAAGGGCAGTTATTATATAACTGGTAGGTAGACGGCAAACTAATACATACAAATCGTAATAGAGGGTTTTCCTTGATTCAGCTCTTAGTGTCACCTCTTTGACCACCAGCTCTTAGGGCTTCCTCTTTGACTACCAGCTCGTCGGTCTTTTTCATTTGACGCCAGTTCTGGTCAGTTGTATATTCGCCATGGAGAAGTGTGTCGATAAGTTACGAGCGATAAGGAAAAGAGAGGACGCAATTAGAAATCTATAACCAGTTAGGAGATCACTCACCAGTCAAGGGCAACTTCTTTGGTTCGATGAGGAGTTCTTCATAGTTAATGTTGGCAGATGGAGAGGTCCAGGTTCAAGGGTTCTCTGCATTAACCGTATGTTAGTCCTGAAAGGGTTTAATATCGTTAGTTAGACTTAAACCCGCGTCATAGCTTAAATATAATTAAATTAGGGCGTAAGCCTTAAGAATATTCAATAACAGATTAGTTTCAAGTAAAAACAATAGTTACTTACCAGGTGATGTGGCCTGAAGTGAGATTAAATCGTTCTGTGACTGTCAAGTTGGTTTTTGGGTCACTTGTCAAATAATAAGTTTTTTTTTCATAAAGGACCTTTCTTATACTACATGGAATGATACCAATTAAACTAAATACCGATCATTAATCGTAATTAAGACCTAGGAAAGAGAAATACGAGGGTATAGAGAGCTCTTTATATTTTCAACTTACGAACCGGAGGTTATTAATTAAATAGGTATAAGAAATATCCTAGATACTGATAGATTCATTAATCCTAACGTTTTATTAGAACAAATTCTAACTTGTCAGAGAAGAATAAAACTTGCTAAATAATTACATAATGTGTATTAAAATTAGAAAGGTATAAGCCTCTAATGCATAACCATTGATTTGTGGACTGTTAGAAAGAATACGTAACCTTTGTAAACTTATTGAATTTAAAACTTTCTAAATAAAGTTATGGCGCCCATTTCTTCTGATTAATGAACTTTTACCTTTATATGAAAGTGAAACGAACTAAAAATCCCACAATTGTTAAACCCTGATAAGAAACCGTATCTTGAGCTAGTCGGTGAAGTGTAAGCCTTCAAAGGTAAGTAAGGATGAGGGGTACAGTTACAAATTCTGAACTGACTGTCAGTCCTATAAAAAGCTTAATTTAAAATTAACTCTAATTCGTTGTTAAAATAAACAACAGTACAATGTAATTTGTTTACTCATGAATAAAATGACATAAGCACTAACATTTTGATGCAATTTTCTCTACATTATCAAAGCATTAGCGTTAATTTCAAATTTGAGCTTTATAAGGCCGACCGTTTAGTGCTATATATTATTCTCCCAGAACGTGATCCCAAATTCCGTATAGTTAAACGTAGTTTAAACATTTCAAAAATTCTGTTAAATGATTATTTACCTCGACTAAGAGATGACGATGACTACTAGATTTTCAATCCTTTCAAATGAAAGAAGTTACAGAGGAGCTACTTACTTCAGAATATAAAAATTTTATTCACCCGGTATGTAACAGTATGAAGTTTCATTAAAACAATTTTAGTTTGACTTAAAAGAAGAATATCCATACGTCTTCAAGATAGTCAGTCGCATTTGTCAGTATCACATATTTGCGTGAAAGCGGATTTTTGCTCTACACTGCCACAAGATAAAAAAGTGAGTTGGGTGCCACTCATGATATTATAATTTAACTATTTACAATTATACCCAATTTTGAAAGAAATAGATAAGTTTAATCCGTTACATTAATTACCAGTTTGAATTAGTACTATTTTCAAAATTAATCTGTTTTATTGCATTTCCAGAATTCTAGATGTGATGATATCTTTATAATCATTAGATATTGTAAGGGTTGAAAAATTTTGTATCAAGAGAAAAAAAGTTCCACAATTAAAATCAATAAGGAATTGCTGTTTTAGACATATCCTAAAAATTGTTCTTTAATATTTGGGTTTATTCAACAAAATCGGTCATTGTATTTTAATCACAGACGTTTAAGCAAATGTTGGCGTTTTTGTGTAAAACGTAGGCGCAAAATTAACTGTAAAGTAAAAATTAATAAGGAAGTGCTACAGCAGCGTGTTGACAAGAAAATTAAACGTCACGTGCAGTTTAAAATGTGGGCAAACTGTGAGAAATAATTATTTCAAGACACACATTCTCAAACTGCTCAACAACAATTTCAGGAACGAGCCTTAAATTTTACCAAGCCACTGATGTGGAAACAGTAATTGTGCTTAAATTTTCCAACAGTTCAATTAATTGGTTGGCTTTATGTCTTTTAGGAATACTCTGACGTAAAAATGACGCACCCGGAGACACGTTAATTGACTTTTAATGTGACTTATGAATACCTCAAAGTGCTGCTCTTTTGAGAATTAAGTTGTGAAGTCGATAAAGTAATAAGATTTTGCTATAACTTTGTTATAAATCTCATGTAAATTAAATGCATGCTTTCCTTTACCGAAACTTTTAAAATCATGCTAATTTCAATTTGCATTTTCATGGGTTTCGTTATTTAAACGTTTGCGTCTGATACCACTGTGACGACATTGCTTGCGTATATTACAAATATTCTAATGCTTGCACATAATTTGCCTCTTTTCGTTCTTTTTTTTTTATCACTCAAAACTGATTTATAATTCAAATTATTTATTTATTTATTAATAAGCCCGACGATACGGGATGAATCCCAATTACATTGCTGAGCATCCCAGTATAAGTACATAATACCTTAACTAAAATTAAAAGCAAACAAAAACAGTATTGCAATTTGGCGCGAACAGTTCAGTCCAGAGTACTTATTCTCCATATCAAAAAGGGGTTAAGTTTGCTCTAAATAATTTTATAATAGAGTCATTAAATGTATTAATATTAAAATTAGAAGATATTCCATTTGTTATTTGCAACATTTTAACCATAGATGAGTTATAGCGTCAATTTTTTCTACAAAATGGTATAAGTATTAAATAATTTTCGAGATTGCAACACAAAGCAGGAACATAGAGCTAACTGGAAGCAGCAATGTAGGGCAGTCGACTCTGTTCATAAGTTTATGTAAAAAGAAGCCGACATCACTCTTCTTTTGCTCAACTTAAAAATACTAAATTTATTACGAATAGTTTGATATTCATCATAGCGATTTCGTTTTTAAAAACATAAATACCTAATAAATATTTTAAATCGTTTCAATCTTTTGTGAATATAAAAGTGAGCTAGGATTCGATACATTACATGCAAACACTAGTTTAGATCTTACATTACTGTTATAGAAAGGTAGAATAGGTTTAGTATCAGTAAATTCGGATGTAGATCGTATTATACGTCCAAGATTTTTCAACTACTTTTGAACAATGCCATCGCTATTGTCGCGCCAACTGAACGTTTTATAAAAAAGTACCTAAATCACAATTTATTTACGTTTTCTAACTCAATATTGTTCGTTAAAAAGAATACTATCAAACATGATTAGATAAAGAAAATAATATAGATAAATAAAGACAGAATAGAGAATAATAAGGCGCTTTAGACGAAAGACGAGATTTTGAGGAAGAGCGAATAACAAATAAAGCGTTTAAAAACGATAACAAGGGCAACGTACAAGCGCCAGGAAATAGCTGTTCCAATCATTAGCAGCATGGTAGATAGTGGAACTAGTATACATACATTCAGAAATTTCCAAGTATGGATACAAGAATAAGTGTCAAGCCTTAAGATGGGCTCTGTAATAGTATCAATATTTAAACATCTGTAAAGGCCTTTACTCAGAACTTATCTCGCCAGTACACGTTGTGACACTAACACCCGTATGCATAGTCGTTCGCCAGCGGCTCGCCGGCGATTCGCCAGAGTTTCTTTATGAATAGTATGTTGGCGGCACTGTACGTCTATGTCAAATTCGAGGTTAGCAGGTTAGATTTTGTGTCAGTTTCTATCAAAACTGACGGAAAACCTAACCTAATAACCTCAAATTTGACATAGACGTACAGTGCCGCCAACATACTATTCGTAACAAAACTCCGGCGAATCGCCGGCGAGCCGTTGGCGAACGACTATGCATACGGGTGTAAATAATTTTAAAAATCAAAGGGGAATAGAGGTAAAAATATCTTCACGTCCTTAATAATACATAAAAAATTAAAGGGAACACTAGATAATGCAAATTATATCAATTCCCAAATAAAAAGGTTATCACCGGCGGTGGGATTCGAAGCGCAGCGCTTGCAAATGCGATTTCAAGATAATAATAATCATAATAAGGCTTTATTTCGTACGATTATATACTGCTCCATAAATGAACTGGTTCACCCATAAAAATTGTATTTATTACATTACGTGTATATATATATATATATATATATATAAACGGTCATAGTTAGGCCCGCTGAATATATGAATAGTACCTTTCGAAGCCATTTTCAACGCTGATGAGCCCGCGTTTGGCTCAACAACGTACCCCTGTGTATATCATCACCAATTGGTTAGAAATAGAGGCAGTACACAAATTTTTGCGATGGGCTCAGTAATGACCGGTAGTATGGTCGATATACATGGAGTAGTTCTGCAATATGGAGCGTAGGTTGCGCTTTTGGAATGTTTTATATACAGTATATAAAAATATGTAAACGCTCGTTATTAAGCCCGACATGTCCCAACGCTGTTGGGCTTCACAGCGAATTGATATATACAGGGTGTTTTATTAATAATTGGAAATATTTTAACTGTAGAATCCTGGGATCAAAATATTAATATTTAACCCAAATCACTTAAATAAAATGTGGCTCCTTACTGAGATATAGGGTGTTTTATTTAAAAATTTAAAAATTAGTTTTCCCCATTTCTTTAAAACTATTTGAAGTGTACGTATCCTATTTGGCAGGAAGTGTAGACACTGTAAACCATACTAAATTATGTTAAATAAACGTTTCTGGCTACTACCAGAGGCGTACGCCAGGGGCAAGTGATTGGTTGACCCTTCCCAAATTCTCCACCACTGCCGGAATTTCCATTTTGGCACAATTTTTCGATTCTACAATACTTTCTATGTAAATAACATACTCTCTATTTGTAACGATAAAGTCATTATTTTTCGAGATATTTAAAGTTAAACATAAATCTGAACAGTCATGATTTTAATGTAGGTATATTAATTATGTCAGTGTTTTTTCGCCATAAGATTGCATTTATTACGCAAATGAAACCTTAATCCTTATTAACAAAAAACATAATGTTATTTATTGAAATAGTTCTTTTTTTTAGATTATAACAAAATGGTTCTTTTTAGAACCACAATTTGTTTTTATGTTGAATGCATCTATGTATTCGTTTCAATAAATTTCAACGAATAACATATTTTTTTTAATACGGATTCAAGTTTCATTTGCGTAATAAATGCAATCTTATGACAAAAAACGCCGACATAATTAATACACATTAAAATCAAAATAACTGTTCAGCTTTATGTTTAACTTTAAATATCTCGAAAAATAATGGCTTTATCGTTACGAAGGAAGAGTATGTTATTTACATAGAAAGTATTGGAGAATCGAAAAATTGTGCTAAAATTATAATTCCGCCAGTGGCGTAGAGTTTGGGAAGGGCCAGCCACTCACTTGCCCCTGTCGTACGCCTCTGGTAGTAGCCAGAAACGTTTATTTAACATAATTTAACATCGTTTACAGTGTCTACACTTCCTGCCAAATATGATAAGTACACTTCAAATAGTTTTAAAGTAATGGGGAAAAATCATTTTTAAATTTTTAAATAAAACACCCTATATCTCAGTAAGGAATATACATAATGGGCTTGAAAACGTATTCATACACATACCTACATAAAACATTAATACGGTTTAGTAGTAGTAGTATTTTTGGGGAGACTTATGTCTAGCAAGTAGGCCTTTGTAGGCCCTTTTTGCCAACCCCATGAACAAGGTCTAGGCATGCAGAGTACCAGGTACCCTAATCCTACTTAGAATTTTACCGAGACTAAGGAATTCCAACCTTAGCAAGGAATATTTTACATACTACACATCGTAGCAACATGGGACCCACGGCACTACATCACTTCCGAATGATGGCATTCTGTAGAGGTTTCATCCGAATTTTTTTATTTTTAAAACTTCACCGGGATCATTTTAGAATAACTTATATTATGTCATTGACTAAAATTTTTGTTTAAAAAGTTTTTTTTGTGAAAAATAGGTAAAGCTTCTGAAAAAATCGCACATCTTGTAGGGAATCAAAAAATTCAAAATTAATGTACAGTTGTTTGGTATGCGTAACATAAACCGCTTGGTTAGAAATTCTATCTAAAGTTTCAAGGCTTTTCTTTTCAGGGTTATTATCTGATTAGCCTTGATAACAAAAATGCAATTTTTGTTTGTTTGTTGTCGAGTTGTTTACCTGCACTTATTATTGTTTTTTTTCAGTTATAAAAAATAAATAAAATTAAAAAAAAAAGTTAAACTTTATGGGTCGGTATCTACGCCAATAACGGTTTCGGACAATACTGCATATGAAGTTTTTTTATTATTTTAATGCGTAGAACTCACCATCAAGGTATGGTTCCCTATTATCCGAACACCCTGTATATTTTATCTACAACTTTTGTTTACATTTTTTGTTAAAAGTACGTATAGCTTTTAAAGAGCAAAACTAAAGTTTTAGAAAAATGTGCTCAAAATTTTCATAATTGCTGGATTAAAACAAAATTCCTTAAAACAAGAGCCTATATTATACAAATATCTATCAGTTTTGGTTTAAAAAGTTTTTTTGAAAAAAGCGCAAAATTATATTTTTGCAAAATGATCTCAAATTTTTTATAGCTTTGGTATTTAAGATTTTTACTACCCTCGTCTAAAAGACGAAGGGTTCCGAGATGACGAAAAAACAGTTTTCCCAATTCCGTCTGTCTGTCAGTCTGTTGGCTGTATAACTCAAAAACTAGGAAAGAGGAAGACGATATTGTGTATGCAGATTATATGTCTACCTGGAATAAAATCGAGAAAATTTCAGAGAAGTATATACAGAGTGAGCACCTTAAAATATAAAATCTTGTTTAATTTGGTTTTAACTAAGAAATACATCAAAGTAGCAATTTTCACATACCTCAGGCTTCACCGTTGACGAAAGTGATACTGAAGAGATGCAGGATAAATGTTGCAAAACAGAAAAAGAGGCCAACGAAAAATGCATTTTATTTAAGACAGCCTTCACTCAAGGACGCTAGGAGTACTCCATGGCGCATGTATGGAACGGGAAATGTGCTTGCAATATCCCTCTCAACATTGGAATAGCATTCGCAGCCGCTGCCGTTCGAATTGACTGCCGGTAGTTTGTCTTTTAATTCGAAAATTGATGTTATTTGGATTATCAAGTGTGTTCTTTTATTATTTCAGTATTATTAGAAACGTGAATGCATTTTTACCCCTAGTTTTCTTTGATTTTTAAAATTATTTAGTGTGACAACGTCCACTTGCGAGAGTTCTGAATAAAGCCCTTCACAGATTTTTTCAAAACAATAACTTATTCTGAACGAGCACTGTTTAAACACTAAATAAACGTGTTGAAATGCATACATTATGACAGGTATTTTCATAGAAAATTAGTCTACAATTTATGATTTTCAGCTGTTTGGGTCTGTTTGGCGGTGGAATTATTTACACAAATGATAATTTTTTTTTAAAGTGAGTTAGCAGTTCATCAGTCACGTAATGTACGAGGTAAGTAGATTGTTACTGTGCCAAGTGAAATCAATCACATATGGAAGGTGTTGGTCAATCCTAGATGTTACTAGTTTATTTCAAAATTTCAGTTTATAACGCATTGTTAATCAAATGTTAAATTGTTAATGTAAACTACTACATTTATTAGGGTTACAAATCACCAATACTGCATATTTATTATTACTTATTACTATTAAAACTACTGTAAGTATTTAATAAATTCGAAAAAACTAAATTTGCTGAATAGAATGTGGATTATACGGTGTGTCCAAAAAGAAATTACATAAGAGTTGGCCATGGAAACTAAAAGTAATCCAAACAGTAAGCTTTAAAATTCATTAACTGTTATTGTTGTTGTCATAAGTTTATATTTTAATCTGCTATGGAAATTCTAAAGTTTGCTGTCTCTACAGCTTCCTGTTGACATTAGTTTTGCTTTCCATGGGCAACCCTTATGTAATTTCTTTTTGAAAACATGGAATAAAGCTTTATTCATTATACCGATTGGCTCATAATTAAATATAACTCGAATGAGATAGCTTGAACAAAAACAAACAGAATGCATAAATAAGAAAGAAACCAACATAAAAAGTACTTATTTGTATACCATAATCCCACTATTACTAAGTGAGCATAAAAAGGGCCAGCCGTGCAGTTTGTTATCTGGAATTTAGACGCCAACGATGAAACAATAAATGTAGTGTGCAATAATTCGATAAAAGAAGTGATTAGCTTGCTCCCGTAAGGCCACAGGTGAAAATTAACATGAAAACTTCAGCCAAGACAACAAACAAAACTAGATAAATACAAATTAACTTTTATTTTCCAAATTGTAAATAAAGTAATGAGTAGTTTTGAAACATAAATTATTAAAACTATTGACGATAGTGTATATAATTTCATTTCTTAAGTAATGAGCCGTATATATTGTGTAAGAATCTAATATTGGCAACATATTAACGAATTCAATTCAAACATCAATATATTACTACATCACAATATAACTTATGATTAAATAAAATCCCTCGCTTTAGTTTTGTACTTTTCTTTGAGATTGATTTATATTTGACCACATTTACGAAGGTTTTCGTTGCTTAGTAAAAATATCCCATAAAAATAATATATAATTATTTTCTTCGTACGTGTAGCAATCATATAAACCGATCAAAACCGCAATAACTTGATAGAATCGTTCACAGTGTGCAATAATTCGATAAAAAACCCGGGCAGGGGTTAGTTTGCTCCAGTAAAGTCACTGGCGAAATGTGAAACACGACCACACTGCCGTCATTGTATTTTACAAATTTCAATCAAAACTATGAACAGTTTTGAAACAAAGGTCATTAAAAATATTGAAGATACTGTAGAAAAATTAATTTCGTAAGTAATCCACCGTATACTTTCGTGCAAGCTTTTAACATCGGCAAAATATTTACTAATCCTACCAAAACATCTCTAACCAACTGGAGCAAAGTATTAATTATTATTAAAGTGTAACTTGCAACTGCATCTCTAGCTCTGATTTGAAAATAATTGATATTTTAACCGGTTTTGTGGATGTCTTCGTTGCTTAGTAAAAATAATATATTTTTTATAAAAACTTGAGATAGAATAAGTCATTTAATTAAATTAATTGCATAGCAAGTCCAGTTTATGCAATATTTTTGAGGAGCGCAGCGACGCCCCTGCTTATAAGGATATTAATGGTTTTACAGCAAGAGCACGATTTATTCCCCGCGATTCCTGGGCATTTTAAAACCTAGCAAGATATTAATTTGACTAATATAAGCCCACTATTACTAATAAATACGCAATACGCAAAAGGGCCAGCCAGAAATTCGTTATCCGGTATTTAGGCGCGAACGCGACCGGCACCACAGAGTTTGGCAACGGTGCCGGACTTACTAACGTGCGCTTAAAATAGTTAAATATATAAATGGGCCCCATAGAGTACCATTTCTATATCTGGGATTCACAGGGACACGTTTGTACCTAAAATCTGTATTTATTAGAAATCACCCCCCTGTGAATGCCTCGACTGGTGTTACGCAACGAAACAAAAATATGTAACCTATTCTCTTCTAGCTTTCTTCCTTAGGCCGGGATCATCAGCAGCCCAAAGACCTATCGGGATCAGTAGAATACCGTTTATAAGTATATATACCTACAGAATTGGGTTTCGAAACTAAGCATTCACAATGTGACTTCCAATTAAGGTGTTGGTCAAAATACAGTCCTAAAAACCTTACATCATCCGTGGTAGAAGTAGTTGAGGTATTATTGATGTTTATAGTTAACGGATCACATATTTTTTGTATGTTATGCAATTTTACTATTTGGGTCTTATCAACATTGAGATATATACAATGTTGGTTGAAGAAGGGATACACTCTTCAAGCAAACCACCCGTTTGTTGCATGCAGCCACGAAGGGTCCCTTAAATAGAACGCATTTATCATTGACCCTTTTTGTCCCTTTTACACCATTTATTCTGTATCTGTTAGGTCTCATTTTCGTCAAGGGTAAAGCATGAACCATGTTCAAATTATTTCATTTGTCTATTTGTCGGTTAAAGCAAAAATAAACATGACATATTATCTGCATGCAAAATATCGGCTTTCTTCAACCAATACTTTTTGAGTTATACAGGCAACAGGTAGATAGAAAACCTGTATTACGTCACCTAGGGACCCTAAAACGTGAAGATCTGAAGATATCTCCGTTGATGATTTTTTGCGATTACAATACTTACTACGTACTTTAGAGGAGGGAAGTAAAAAGAGGATAATAAGAACTGCAATATTTACGCTGAGTAAAAAGCATAGTTGGCATTTATGAATTTGAAAAAAGTATTCGATCAAGTACCAAAACCATACACTTGGGAATGCATACATAAAACAAATGTAAATAACAAGTTAATAAGAGCAGTTAAAAGTCACTCAGCTATATAGTCAGAAAAACCCCCATTCTTAAACTATATAAAGATATATGGTCTAGCAACACATATCCCTATACTAAAGCCGAACGAGGAAACAACTTCTCCGAATAGCTATCGCCGAATATCCTTAACAAATACATTATGTAGACTTCTAGAAAGCATGATAAACATAAGCCGAACCTGGTACTTAGAAGACCAAAACAAATTAGCTGCTGAACAAAGCGGTTTTAGGAAGAAACGGTCCACTTTAGACCAACTTTCAAAATTATAAACGGAAGTAAAGAACGCCTTCGTAACTAAAAACTAGATAATAACTATTTTTTAAGACCTCGAATGATTTCATGTCTAACAGAACGTTTAAAGTTTATAGGAAACACTAAGATCTAAAAAACAATTTGAAGAGAATGGCGTTCCACAGGGATCAGTACTCAGTGTATCCCTATTCCTTATCGCACTTTTCAATAGAAAAAACAAAAAATATCCACTATTCAACATAGCGTCCTCGAAAAAACCCCAGTTTAAACTTAAATGGACAATCGCTCGAATATGTGAGAGAAATGCGCTATCTAGGAGTAATATACGATCACAAGTTAACAAGCACACCACATCTCCAGCATATAAAACATAATTGCAAAAAAGCTCTGAACATAATTAACGTTATTTCCCTTAACCATTGGGGACAAAACGAGAATATACTTATGACTTTAGTTAATACACTCGTTAGATCCAAATTTGAATACTCCAGTTTCATATACGGAGGTGCTAAACCTAACACCCTAAAAGTTATAAACTCTGTGTACAATACAAGCTTAAGAACATCAATGAGATCCTTTAGAAGTAGCCCAGTTTTAAGCCCCTGCAGCGAATCTGGCCAGATGCCACTAGATTACAGAAGATACCTACGGCTACAAAATTATACGCTTACAGTTACAACTAGTCATCAACACTCCAATTACTTCACTGTAATCTAATCTAATTACCAAACTATACAACACCACCTATATCATACCCCCTTATAGAATTAATGCTCTGAAATAAATATAAACCATGACAACCTATTCCACCTACTACTAACCACCCCTCCATGGATACAAAAACCCCTCGAACACGAATAGAACTCACAGTGAGATGTTTTATCGGGTGTTTATCACCTGACGTTTCTGAAGGTTTTGATCTACTCCCGTCCTCAGGTGTTTCTGGTTAATCCTGAGAAGAGTCCGTTACTCTTATCACTAGGCCAACAGCGCGGCCGTAAATCAGAATTCACTTTCTTCTGGCTGAAGATACAAACCCTGAAGTGCATAATGTGCCAAATTCATCGTCAGATGAGTACAGCTTATGAGAGACGACTGTATGCGAGTATGGTGCACAACGTTTAGAAAAGGAGCTGAAAGCCAAATTACACGGTTGGCTGAGTGACCTGGCGGCAACCTTGTTTGAGGAGAGCATAGAAAATCTCGTGCCACGGTATGATAGATGCCTTATTCGAAACAGCGATTATGTAGAAATATAGCAGAGAGTTGTACTTACATTTGCTCTACAATCAATGTATTATATTAATTTTTGTCTTTTATTCCTTCGTTCGTTGTCTGTGGTGGTACAGTGTAGGGATCCTGACGTCAAATAGGATAAAGGGTTGGTTTTAAGCCTCGTACCTTGATACCGAAGCCGGCGATCAAAAATACCTTGAAAAGCAGTTTCAAGGAAGTATTTGCTGATACCGGAGACCGGCGACCAAATCAAAGACGTCAAGGGTGGGTCTCAAGTTTGCTCTTTGAAACCGAAGCCGGTAACCACAAAAGCGGATTCAGGAAAGTTCTGGGTACTAGAAGAGGTTGAATCCATGGGCTAAAATGTATCTTACCGTTATTGACGGCATCAGTAATGCCCCAAAAGGGGCCTAGTAGCTGCGGGCTATTCCACTTCCAGCTGCTGGGTGGGTCCTTGAATCGAAGTCCCTTCAGCAGGTCAAACATTATGCTTATACTCGTATAGCTTCCCAGGTTTTACCATGGTGTAAAGAATACAAGGTGTAACGTTCCGCAGAATGTGGGCGGACCTCAAATTCAACCAATAGGACATGGGCCCACAAATAGCACGATTGGTAGTACTGAACTGTATTGTTGAAGATGCTGTCGATGTCAAATTCGAGGTTAGGTTTTGCGTCAGTTGGTGTCAGACTGACGAAAAACCAAACCTGCTAACCTCGAATTTGACATCGACTGACAGTACCAGCAACAATATACGAACGCGTCCAGGGTTACACCATGATCGCGGCCATAATGGATTTCCTGTGTAGGCCCATGGAGGATTGGTTGACATCTCACCTCTACTTTCTGAACGACTGCGCATCTCCGGGAACGTTTCACCTTGTATTCTTTACACCATGGGTTTTACTATCTCGGTCAATTTTTCGAAAAGACGCTGAGTAGGAATGTGCCCGACATCGTCCTGCGCGTGTGTCAGCTTGAGTGACTAAATTTAAACTTTTAATACGCTGTAATTTAGAAACAAATAAAAATCGAATTAAAACTTTTAGGTTTTGTAGTCATAGATTAATGTGTAATATATTGTAATGGATTGCATATAAGAAGATCCAGTTAAGTTATTAATGCAAGACAACGATTTGATATATTGAAGAAGTTGACTAAAATATTTCACTATTAGACTTATAAAGATGAATTTGGGCGTTAGTAAAAGTATATCAGAATTATTAGCATGTAATTTGTAAAATAACGGAATAATTTGAATTCAGTTGAACAATGAAAAATAAGATACAGAAGGTTCTAAAACGATTTAAAAATTACCTAAAATGTAGTGGAAGATTAATGGCAATTACTTACTTGAGAAATGTTATTCAATATAAAGGGTGTTACTATATGTGATAATAAAATATAGATTGTTAGACTGTAAAAAGTATTCAAAATTGATCACTAAAGAAATATTAACTTTTGTATACACAATAGAAATGTAACATGTTCACGTACTGTAGGGATATGTACTGTATTCCTAAATACAAAATCGTTCAGAAAAGTGGTACATTTTTGCATAGCAACACTTTCCTACATAGCAACGCATATATTGCAATGGTCTTAGGCCCTACAACTCAACTCTGATAACATTGCCAAATTAATGGACATTTCACTAAAGCTCAGGGTGAGGTAGTTTATATAACTGCAAGGCTAAAACTTGAATTTAACAGGATGAATGTATTTGTAAAGAGATGCCAGTAATAGCAGAATAATTAAATAAAGAACGCAATAAGCAAAGCTCAATTCTCACAGGGATCTAAGTTGACTGTAAAATCAATTTAAAATAAGAGGTTTGTGCACAGGCAATAGCCGAACTAAAAGAGATTATTAATTACAACAAGGATTGCAAAGGCAAGGAAATGAAGAGTAGAGTTCAAGTAAAGTTAGACAGTGAAATTTTGTCAGGGTATTAAAAGAAAGATAATGGTTGTGCTCTTTGTTTAATTTCATTTAATTAATTAAATGTTGATTAGAGCCACCATGCAAAAATTTTTTTTGCACTATAAAATTTTAGGAAGATTAAAAGTGAGTTGTATTTACTTGACTTGTCAAAATAAATGGTTATATGCCCTAATGCCTGCCCTCTTAGCTGCTCCTTGCAACGTTCATTGGTTTATATAGTTTCTTATAAATTTCTTTTAAAACCCTGACAAAATTTCACTGTCTAACTTTACTTGAATTCTACGCTTCATTTCCTTGCCTTTGCAATCCTTTTTGTAAAGTACATTTTTTTCTATAATAATTTTCAAGGTCAACCTTCTAGGGGATAACTTGCATTCCTGCAGGGTCCCTAGTTTTAATAATGTTGATACATAGATTTTGTGCTTTTTTCCAGTAAAAAAATGATTTGTCATTTTGACAGATATGTCATAATAGTGGGTAAAACGAACAGCATAGTAAAACATTGCAAATTTATTAGTTATTAAACTTACAATATTTGAAAATAATGAACGTTTGATTCTATGTAAAAAAATGAAATTTGTCAAGAGTTCAAATTAAGTTACTTTGACATTCAAAATTGACACACAACCATAATTTTGAAAAAGTTCTACCAGCACGACCTAGCGTTTTAATCACATATCTACCAACATTGTAACACTTTGACAGTTATTATAGAAAAAAAAACGTATTTTAATTAATAAATATACGCTACCCCCACCCAAGAAAAGCGCTCTTTCGTGCTTTCCAAGAATACTTCGACACTCAGCATCACTCCGTTTCGCTAATACAATGAAATATTATGAACAAGTTATTTATAAAAAGAACACAAAAAAAAATTTCTGCGAACGACCATACCTCAAAAGTTGATGTTGCCTTCATTTTCGGAGGAGCTATCGTATAAAAACGATCCAAGACTTCGGGAAGGTTCCTGGCGACCGAAATCGTTTACACATACGAACATACATACCCCGCACAGCACGTTTAGGCACCCCCCAATACGAGGGAGGGATCTAGTGCGTTGGGGTCTTCACCGAAAGATCCGCACAGCCGAGCCGGAGATTTGGTATAGCGGGTTCATTAGTCGGTTGGCACGAATTTTAGAGATATTTGACTCAGAGTGGTTTTCGATATAAGGGAATTACAATACTTCGTACACTTCGTGTCGAAGTAATCTCTTTTAGTTCGGCTATTACCTTTGCACAAACCTCTTATTTTAAATTGATCTTACAGTCAACTTGATCCCTGTGAGAATTGAGCTTTGCTTATTGCCTTCATTATTTAATTATTTTGCTATTATTGGCATCTCTTTACAAATGCATTCATCCTGTTAAATTCAAGTTTTAGCCTAGCAGTTATATACCTCACCTTGAGCTTTAGTGAAATGTCCATTAATTTGGCAATGCTAGGAGAGTTGAGTTGTAGGGCCTAAGACAATTGCAATATATTGCAATGTGTTGTATGCTTTGCTTTGTACTATTTGTAAAAAGGAATAATAAATACATGCAGTCCACCACATACCTTAATTACTTTGATTTTGAATTTTATGATATCAAATTTTAAATAGTAGTTTGCCCTCAATTTATGATTCGCTCATCGGTATAATATTTATTTTGCTAGCTCAAATGTTGCATGAAGACTCGTCTCTCATTTAGGCTTGGGTTCCTAGTTTGTTAAATTCAAAGTTAAAATATTACTGGCACGCCACTGTGTACAACTGAAACCTGTCAAACTGACTGACATAAACAGATTCGAAATACGTTGAAAGTTCGTGCGTGTAATTAATTTTAAAACAAGGACTCAATGAGCAAATTACTCGGTAAGTGTTTGAATTAAACCACCTTTGGACGGCGTCAGTAAGTTCCTTGTTTTCAGGCTAATACGTCCATTGGCTTGATTAAAAAGGACGCCTCTACGCTTTTGTTTATTTTAACCTTTAACTGGCAATTTTAATTACAAATCCTAGATTACTGGTTATTCATGGACATCAAAATAAATCGGATTCCCGTTCCTTGGTTTGTACTTCAGGTATGATCGCACTTTCAAGCCTTTGGAGCAGTTAAATTTTTCGTACACTAACCTCACAATGCTTTCAGGAACGGTAACTACTAAAGGACCCCTCTGCGTTGCCTGTCGTTGATGCAGACCCCTAGGGATGCTGGAACGCTGATGCAGTTGCTGCCGCTGGTCCGCTTGGTGCTCTACAACGTCCTCTCACTGCTGTAGCAAAGTTGGAGCAACATTCAGGCTGTCAGGTATAATGTTTTATTCAACTGTCTAACCCATTTTATTTTTGCCCCTGTGGGATCTGGTCGGATTCGAACCGCCTACCTTTGTAATGACAGCCTGGAGCTTTAGCCATCTGAGCTAACAACTATGATTATTATTTACAATGTTTTAAATCTATAATAATATTGTTCTTTGAATTTTCGAATTTTTACTGTTATAGCGCCACTTAGTTTATTGTAAATTCACTTCTCTGTTCAATCTGCCACTACACTGATTATTTATTAGTTCACCAATTGTTTTACATCCGCCTGCTTGAATTTCCTATTTATTCTGAACCTGTTTCCTTTTCCTCAAATTTTCCATCTTGATGCTGCATGTAAATTGCCTGGCTTTGTGCTATATGGCACATTTCTTTCCTTAATCTTTTCTCTTACCTCTTATATTTTTAAAATGCTCATCATAATTCCATTTTCTAATTTACTTTAATTTCTACGCATCATTTGACTTTACATATTTTGAATCTTTCTGTGCCGGTCCTACTTAATATGGGTTCGGCTTCTATTTTGCCCAAACCTTTTATACCGATGGGGCCACAACTATATATAACAGCAATGAGATAACATGAATAACAAAATAGAATGCTTGAGTAAGAAAGAGATGGCCATACGAAAAAATTATTTTAGTAGGCATGTTTAGTTGACAAATGTCATAATTAAATTAAGCGTCAAGCCTTCTAGAATATTTGCTACTATGTTTATCTCTTTCTTACTCAAGCAATACAAATTATTTTTTTGTTCATGTTATCTCATTGCTGTTATATACCGATGGGGCCACAATTATATATAACAGCAATGAGATAACATGAACAAGAAAATAACTCGTATTGCTTGAGTAAGAAAGAGATAAACATAGTAGCAAACATTCGAGAAGGCTTGAGCTTAATTTAATTATGACATTTGTCAACTAAACATGCCTACTAAAATAACTTTTATTCGCAATCACATTGTAATGTGTCAATTTCATGACATGACAACAGCTGGGAACTAGATGATTACTTGAAACTAGCCAGGAAATTATTACATACCCCGAAAAATATTACATACCTGAAGAGTGGGGTGTTTCCATGGTAACAAAACATTGAGTGGGTTGTTTTCATGGTAACAAAAACATTAGCTACATCAAGATATCGATCATTCACAATTCAATTGTAGTTATTTTTAAAATTAGATGATTGCAAATAAAATAGTATACATACCACGGTGGAAAGTTTCATCCCTGTCTCGAGATAAAGTTAACCTCGACGCTACGCGTCTCGGTAAACTACCTAATCTCTCGACAGTAATGAAACACTTCCCACCTCGGTATGTAAAATACTATTTCGTATGGCCATCTCTTTCTTACTCAAGTATTTTATTTTGTTATTCATGTTATCTCATTGCTGTTATATATAATTGTGGCCCCATCCGTATAATTGTGGCCCTATCGGTATTTTACTAAATTTACATTACTGACTCCAAACCTTTGAAAATCGAGTTTCATTACCCTTTTAGCTTATTCAAATAATTCGAATGTTAATGGCTACATTTTTCAATGTAATTTCAAACTGACAAATTATGTGAATTTACACAGTTGTGCGAATCATCCCAACTCTGTGCTTTTGTGATTTAATCTTTAATTAGTCTGCATTGCCACCAGAGCTGAGTGGAGGGCTAAATACCATTACAGTATAGATAACACAAAAATTAGAAATTTAATTATCAGGAGTATGATACACATCAATCGTACAATTACTTAAATTAGAAAATGTTGTCCCATTAAATTGTAAATTGCTGCTGATCGGTAACGAATCAGTGGAACTCTCCGGTGCAAGGGAAACCATCGAAGATTGAAGTGGAACGACGTTCTCTCCGAAAATTCGCCTGGACGTTTTAATTTTATTGCTAATGCTGTCTTCCACATATCCCTCTGCCACGTTTGTCGAACGCCATTGCCCATGACGCTTCAACATCTGTATGTCAGCTCCACTGTCGGCAAGAAATATTGCTGACGTTCTGCGTAGGCAATGCCCTGTGTAGTTCTTACTATCGGGCAGCTGCAGCTATTCTGCAATTTTTCTTGGAATCGCTGCAAAACTATTAATGCCTACAGGCTGCACGGAATATTTGCCCTTACTATAGTAGATAAAGAATCTTGAATGATTAGCATGTTTCGGACGTAAGTTTAAATAGTTTCTATACACATCAATTCCATTAATTCCCACCGGCGCCTCTGAAGTTACAGGGAAAGCACGTTTCTTCATTGTCTTCGTATCACGCAGTGTGATAACTAAAGTGGACCCAGTGTCTTCGATACCATTAACTGACAGGTTACGTAGTTCTTCCCGTCTACAAGTACCATTAAGCCCAAATATTAATACGATCTTCATCATTAAAAAGGAATCATCAAGAGCTTCCGTTAAACATTTTATGACGTTAGCCATTGTCAAAATCTTAGACTTTTTTGCCTGATATCCATCATTTTGACGTTTTAAAAATGCCAGCATTTTTGAATGCTTTGAAATATCTACATTTTCCTTTATATTGAGCGTACCTTTCAACATTGAGTAGGTTGACCACAACGTCGAGCTTTTCAAAGACTTTGCCTGTACAGAAACAATATTGAAGTAAATTTTTAAAGACAATATTTATTAGATATAAAATAGACCTTTTCCAAGAAGTATACAAGCAGGACGTTTTCACTTGCCCCATGTGCTCCTTTTTCCATCCGCCATATAGAAAATTCATTGTAGCTCTTCTCGTACTTGTCTTTCGACTTGGCTGGCATTAAATTTACGATGACTTCAGAAGCCGCGGCCAGAATATCTTAGGGCACATCCAACTCCATTGCTAATCACTTTTGGAAATCGCCTTCGAAATTTTTGTTGGTTGTTTATGTGGTTGTTTATTTACATAGCGTAACCATGCTTATTGTTACTATGGTAAATGGCTACCTAACACTTACCTATTATTTTAATTTTTGCACAACCATTCACATGATTTTTCATATTTTTATATCAAAATTTGTAGGCATTTCCTTACAGTACATGAAAAAATAGCATGTACAACACGTGAAATAAGTGTTGTTCCGAGCTCGGCGAGATTTTAATCTCGGCTTCGCCTCGATTAAAAAGCTCGCGTCTTGCACGGAAAAAACACACTTTTCTCAACTTGTACAATATACTATTGTTAAACTGAAGTTTTGAAAATAAACTCTTTTTGTAAGGTGTTTTTAATCTATTTTGGTGTGAAAAAGCGTTTACTTACGATTAAATTGGAGAAAAGAGAATAAACGAACATTTTTAAAAACTGGAAAAATGCAAATATGATATGGAGAAGACGTGTATGGTAGGAGGAACATAATTTAAAATACTACAGTCAATCGAAATGATTTCTGGAATTGGATATTGAACTTAGTTTATTGTCGAATAATTACGTCTTGTGGACTGGACAGTGTCAGTTGCGTTTACTGGAAATAGGATACGGCACATTCTTGGAGTAAGGGCCTTGGGGAATTGGAAGCGGTTTATCATCTAAAGGAGTTGAACGTGGCTGCACTTTTGTTAGAGTGACAGTTAGAGATTGACACTAGTTGAGATGACGTCCTGTGGTTTCTGACATATCAGCATTCGTATGATTTGGATTGTCAACATCTTGTTTGGAAGGGATAGTGTCTTCATTGCTGGAGGATTGTGTTGAGGTTCGTGTTGCTGAATCGTGTGCTAATTGAGATATGGAAGGTGGCATCTCCGAAGCTGTTTTCAGTTCTTGACCGTAGGCTGAATTTGTACTGGGGTTACTTGGTATACATTTGGATCTCCTAAAAGGTATATTAAGTTCCTTGAATGAACTGTAGTCACAGGTATTTATTGATCAAACTAAAATAAACAGTAATTGAGGGAAGCGTGGTAAAAAAATAGAAAGACTACTTACTATTTAAGGTTTATTGAATGACAGGTATTGTAACAGGGAGGCATTTGCAATTGATATTCCATGTACAGTTACGGACACCTCAAAGTGCACGTTTTTTTGTTACTATGGTTATTTTTGCGATTTTTCGGCTTATTAAATGAGGGTTTCTCCAGTGGCGTTGCTTGTGATTGTAAGAATAGGTATTACTTTTTTAATGTTTGTATTTTAGCAATGTTTCACAAGTAAACAAACTGTACATGTAATAATATGTATTCAATAAATATGTATCAGTATTCAATTGCTACTATGCTTTGCAGTTTGTTTCGCATAGAGTTGACCAATGTTTCCATATTGTATCCTCTCAGTTCCTTCCAAGCATTTATTATTCTTTCCCATAATTCATCGGCGTTGTTTGGTGCAAACTCCCTGGTATAATTTTTTTTAGTTAAATACCCCCAAACATTTTCGATAGGGTTCAAGTCCGGACTTTTTGCAGGCCATGGTAATAAATTGATATTATTCTCATCAAACCATCAATGAACAATCCCTGCTGCATGCACAGGACAGTTATCCTGTGAAAATAATGTTATCAATTACGTTAACATAAACAAAATTAATTAATTAAGTAATATCTTGCTGTTGAAAAGTAAATTGATTAGGAAAGACCTCTCTTACAGATGGCAGCATCACATTTTGCAAAATATTGCAATAATTTTCAGCATTCAGTCGACCATTAATTCTATAGCATGCCCCAGATCCGTGAGCATTGATCCATCCCCATACGTTTACAGAGAATCGTCTACTACTTAAGGGTTGAATAATATTGCTTCTCAAATCTTGAATTTTGTGGTCTATTATACACCCTTAATCGTCAATTGGTAAATGATTGAAATACCTTTTCATCTGAGAAAACAGTCCTGTTCTAAAAATCGTCGATTTCATTCAAATAGTCGGTTGCAAACTGTATTCTTCGTTGTTTGTTCTCTGGGGTTAAAAAAACTTTTCTTGCAGAAGTCTCTACTGCCAAAACGATTTTTAATTTTGAAAATGCAGCTCTTGCTCACATGCAAATCTGCTGCGACTCGACTCAGCGACCAGTTCTCTTCCAGTTTTGTAATAGCTCGCATTTTCTCTGCTTCTGACAAATGTCTGGGAATTTTTCGAGTTTTCAGTTTTATGACAGTTGATGACAAACGTAAACGTCAAAACTCGACGTCTACGATTAGAATATCGTATTACATGCTAAAAATCTGCCGTGCACTTTGAGTTGGCCGTAACGGTACATGATTTGAAGTAACACTGACGTTCATTGGGGTTGTCACACAAATTTGACATAAGTTTTCATTAAACAAAATAGCTATTTACGTTATTAGACCGGTAGCAACATTTTTATGGCCGCGCCAATACTTTACAGGTTGAGCCCGTAGGGCGAGGCCTGTATGTTTGGCAAGGCCAAAAAAATGCTACCGGTCGTGTATCGTATAAGATTTTTTAGGATACGAGTCCGGTAGATAAAATTTACCGGCCGGTAGTTCTACTACTGGTCTAGGCCGCTAAATTTTATCTACCGGACTCGTTTGTATCTATGTAAACGCTAGTTACCAATGCAGTATCCTAAAAAATATTGTTTTAGAAATAATAAGCAGTCTAGATGTTGCGTGAACCTTCTAGTTTTGGGGTAACGATTCATAAATAGTGGGAATAAGGAGTACTTGAATTCAACTTAATTGAGAATCATTTTTAAACAAAAATAGAATTCGTACAGTCAAATGTGACACATAAAGAATATCACATAATTGTCATAATATAAGATAATTACATATCCAAATCATATTACAGTGTAGTCAATCAGTGTATAATTAAAACTAGTGGACCCGTTGCAAAATATTTTGCAAGTTAGAACACTTCTTTGTAACCTATGGCAGGATCCATTAGGTAAAATTTAAATTTTTAAGTTTATAAAAATACTCACACCTGATATTGCTACATATACTTGACCAGGGCTAAATACTGGTGGCAAATACGATATATTCCCACTTTATCCATAGTTTGTTCTTGTGACTTATTAATTGTTATCGCAAATGATAGGCGTACAGGCCAATTTCTTTTCCGAATGCGAAAAGGTAGTGCAATATTATGTGTTAATCTATACACTGTAATAATACTCTTCTGCCTGGCTTGTGGCTTGTCCATTTAATACGAAATCTAAGCAGTAAACACATTTAAACTTTTCAAAGGAATATCTATTGATCCTATTTTTAGTGTTAAGCAGTGTGGATATATTCCACTGCAATTTAACGAATTTATTAATTCCATAGAATAATATAAAATGTTGTCATTATGTGATACAATTATATTTACACTCAAATATTGCTTTTCATATTCAGGCAAGAGAGATGTAATTTTGTTGCGCTTCACGCGAGTGCGGACAAAACTCCAAATTAACTCGCCCCAAGAATATGGACCATGTGCACGAATTTCTTTAGGAGCTTTTTTGCAACTAAGATCGCCAATCGGCGCGGACTTAAATGTCCCCATCGGATTATAGAATCCGAAAAACCGTGCAAGCTGCTAGCTTCGCTGTAAAAGTGAGACGAAGGCCGAAGTGCCATGAGTTTGCAAAATCCGAGAATCCAAAAAAAAATTATCGCCAACCTAACAAATTTCGATAGGCGCGAACCGAATATCGGCACTAAAGGTTTGTTCACACAGTATCAACCGCTAAGAGATCATCTACACCGTAGCACCCTTTGGGGGTAAATTCCAAAAATTCCTGGAAATGATTTGGTCTATTTGTAAGACGATCTAATATGCAAAATTTCAATTCCTATCTGTAGTAGTTCGTTCGTTAAGGTAATCTTTAAAAAACAGATCTATCTCATTTAACTCTTTTGAGGAGAGGCATTCTGCAAAACCCTGAAAATGGTTTTACATGATTTGTAAAACGAACTAATATGCCGAATTTCGATTTCCTACCTGTATCTATGTCGTGACGATCTTTAGAAGAACACATTTACCCCATTTAATCCCTGTGAGACGATACATTTTGAAAAACCCTGACTTGACTCGATGTGTAAAACGAACTGGCTTGACTCGATGTGTAAAACGAACTACTGTGCTAAATCAACTTTCTACTTGCAGCAGTTACCGTATTATGGCGCCGGGCTCCATAGCTCAGTGGTAAGCATTCTGGCTACTGATCTAAGGGTCGAGAGTTCGATCCCCGATCCCGGTGAGGTTTTTAAAAATAAAAAATGCGGATGAAAGCCTCTACAGAATGCCAGCATTCGGAAGTGATGTAAAGCCGTGGGTCCCATGTTACTACAATGTGTATCATGTAAAAGATCCCTTGCTAAGGTTAGAACTCCTTAGTCTCGGCAAAATTCTTAGTAGGATAAAGGTACCTGGTACTCTGCATGCCTAGACCTTGTTCATGGGGTTGGCAAAAAGGGCCTATAAAGGCCTATTTGCTAGACGTAAGTCTCCTCAAAAATAATACATACATACATACATACCGTATAATGGCGATCTTTAGAAAAACACATCTATCCCATTTCTTTCGGGAGTTAATTTTGAAAAGCCTGAAATTGATTTGACCTAATTTGTAAAACGATTTAATATGCCGAATTTCAATTTCCTGCCTGTAATAATTACTTTGTCGCTATTTTTCGAAGAACGCTTCTGGTCTATTTAACCAGTTTGAGAAGATGTATTTCGAAAAACTAAAAATTATTTCCGATTAGTAAAGCGATCTAAAATGCCGAGTTTCAACTTACTGCCTATGGTAGTTTTCCCGTGGCGATATTTTGACAAACATATTTGTTTCATTTAACCCCTTTCGGCGATGAATTCTCCAAAACCCTAAAACTGATTTGACCCGATTTGAAAAATGTTCTAATATGCTCAATTTTAACTTCCTGTAGTTGTAGTAGTTTCCTATTTAACCCCTTTCGGGGATGAATTCTGCAAAACTTTGACATTTACTTGATCTGATTTGTAAAACGAACTAATATGTCGAATTTCAGCTTCCCACCTGTAGTAGTTTTTTCGTTGTAGATCTTTACAGAAACAGGTGGCCACATTTAGCTCCTTTAGAGGAATGAATTTCGAAAAGCCCTGAAAATGGTTCGACCCTACTTGTAAAAAGAACTAATATGGCGAATTACAACTTCTTACCTGAAGTAGAAGTCAATTCCTTCGAATAGAGGGCAAACGCACTTCTTTGTAGACAATATTAGAGGTTTTCCCTTCTGGTTTGAGCACCACTAAGTTGTTTGGAGAACTGACCCCTAAACAGTCTACATAAAGTTGATCGAGAAAAAAACAGTCTTCCCTCAAGTCGACCCCAGCCTGATTCAGCGACTGTCCCTGCACCTTATTGATCGTCATAGCAAAGCAGGCTTTTACGGGAAATTGCAGTCTCTTAAATTGAAAAGAATAGACTGAAAGAATAAGGGTTATTCTCCAAAACCCATGAAAATGTTGGCCTCAGTGACGTTACAATGCGAAGCTTTCACCTGCAGTCTTCACGTTTCTCAGTAGTATAAGTGCTCTAACATTCAAAGGCAGGCGATTTGTTACACGATAAATTGCTCATTAAGACCCCATGGGGTGCTCGTAGCAGTGTCCGCCCCTCGTACGTACCCCCACAGCTCAAATGTCCGGCCTCAATCGCGTGGGAGGGTTCACAAGTTTAGGGTGCGTCTTGGGGCGAAATGCCACGACGGGGTGTCGATATCGGGTTATTAAGACAAGATTATGGGGCGCCACGACATTTGAAAGATGTTAAGATTAATAATTAGCTGACGACCGGTTAAACGTCGAAAACCAATCGCAGTAGCGTTGCGTTGCACTCCAAGGGGTACTCCTACGGCACTGGCTTTTTACACCTACCTTTCGGGTGTCCTTTCTCCAGTTGCTTAGGCCCTGTACAAAGGAATACATACACAACGCAACAAGAAACTCAATCCTTGTCAGTCACAATAATACACAAATAATTGAAATGAAAAACAAGACGTAAAGTAAAAAAATGGGTAATCTATTACCATACTAGGTACAGGCCCGAAGGCAAGTGTGCAAGTAGCAAATGCTACAAATTGGGGTTAGTAAACAATGCAACACAATAAAGGCTGAAGGCCAAGAAAGCGGCGCAACCGCTGAGAATATTGGTCACCTAGGTCCCGGAATACGCTAATTTAATTTGCCTCAAGGCTCTCCACAATTCTCGGAGCTAGGCTTCCATAAACTTATGCTGAAGGCTTCTATTTACGTCACTTGACGATAACTAGGGCTCGGGTAATTAGCACGCGGCCCACAAATAGCATATACGATAGATTGAGAGTTCCAAAACTTCGCACGTCACTGTATAATACGCAATTCACTGTTTTATGTAACTACTAGTACAATACCTTGATTTACTGTTAGGGCTCCAAGCAACTGTGTTGTTGAAGTGCTGATGCCGGACGATTCCGACCTGGAGATTCAACGCTCTGGCGGTGCTCACAGAAGAGGGTTGCGATAGCAGCTTAGATGCGGCAAGGGTTGATGAACAGGTAGGGACGGTTGAACGGCGTCCTCGGGAAATTGTGGCGGCAAGATCCTTCGAAGAAGTAGCAGGGTGGAGCCAAACGATAACTCACAACTGCTCACCCTGGATATTGATGCTTTATGTTCGTTCCTATCACGAATCCGCCGACCTGGGCGAAGAATTGTACATTCCGGTACTCAGAACTTTAAGGTACGAAAAGCACTTATAACTGCCACAAATCCGAGGGTACAACGCGCCCCTAAGAACTAAAGGGGTTGTTCTTTGTTCTTAAGTTAACTTGCACATCCGTGCGATAGCGAAGCTTAAATTGGACTCCGCGAGGGAACGCGCAGGACGCAGCATAAGTTCGATGATTACGTCATGCGTAAAACTTTCCATAGTTGGGCAACTTACTCGGCTACATAAAGGATCTATTGTTCGAAGTGCTGACTTGCAATCGCCAAAATGCAGCGCGCAACAAGGCGTGGGGACTTCCCCGTGTGTCACGCTCGCCTCGCCGGCGCGGTAACCTGATATCCAAGGCCTCGCCTTTTTAACTTGAGGACTGAATGCAAACTCCATCTACCAGTGATTTATTAAGTTACTTAGCAGGGTTCTGATGTTATGATCATGCGTTACAGCGTTCGCCTCTAGATTGAAGCAAATGCCTTAATTAAGATACTTTATGCGACAGATGTCGGGATTTGGCCTACATATGTGCCAAACAGTTCGAGAATTTGCGAAAGATGCCCGATGGCTTAAATTACGCTGCAATATACGGGAGCGGAATGCGGAATTACACATAGGTTCTTAACGAAAATCGGGAGCCTTAACACCCCCTTTACTTAAAGAGATTGACCCCGGAAGTCTCTTGAGTGGTCCAAAGAAAACCGAGACGACCGAGCTACACCTGACCTTAAATCACATTCTACGTGCGATCAGAACTTACACGGGCCAGAAACAAGGCATAGGCGGTAGGAAGCCCAATGCCAAAACGATTATTGGCTGATAGAATGTACCTGTGGGTAAGGGAAGGGGTAATTAACGTCCAAGGGACCGAAACGGAGGTATGGGCCTAGGTATAGGAACATACCGGTCAACGCCGGTGAGTCTACAAAAGACCCAAATGGAAACAACACACGCGGCGTAAACGGGAACGGTAGGTGCCAATTCACCCAGGGACAAAGATTGGTAATCGAGTCGAGTCCTAATGAAATACTAGAAGGTGATTATGAAACGGGCACCGAAAACAGCAAAGATCGATCAAAAGGTAAGGTACCTCTATGGTATAAATGGTGAGCAAAGCGCAGAACCGCTACGTAGCTAACAAATGGTACGGAAGGTAGGGATTGAAGATCGGTACCTCCCACGAAAGAGCTCCTCCGTCGCTCAGTCGTCGTGACGGACACCACATGCTACCGCCCCCGGTAGATAAAGCTATACCAGCAAAACGTGACGAGTTCACGAAGCATCGACAACTAAGGCAACCGATAAGGACAGAGTTGCACCCCCAAAAGAATTACGCACTCTGGCTACTAGATAGGGCGCGAAAGGTGTGAAGTGAGAAGAGGAAGAAGAAAGACTGGATACGCCAGTGGAAAATACGGAAATTCGGGTCGGACCTGGTGGTTCGCAGAAGGCTAGTATCCATTCCCTGGACCAGGGAAGACGGGCGACATTGGACAAGTTGTCCCAAAAGGAATGGTACTCCACCAGGGGTACACTAAACGACCAAGTTTGGGCCCCTCGGGGAACCAAACAAACACTTACCACAAGACACGAAAAACACGACAGTTTCGCCGGCAGGCTCGACTGTCCCTCCACACTACGAAACCCGACCATGCCCGAAACAGGCATGGCACGTACTGCGGCGATAGGCACGAAACACCGACTGGACCTGAACACCGGGCCCATGGCTACCGCCTAACAGCACGGTTTCAGAAGGTGGAAAATAAGGATACGCAAAGGGGTTTGGTAGTCGTCGCCGGGACACGGTTGATAGAACTGAGAGAAGAAAATAAAGGTAAAGATAGTGTGCAGAGAAGAAGAATGTGACCCAACGGGGTCGTTTGGTTGAACCAAACTGAATGCTTGAAGCACTCGTCGAGATCGGGTGAAATAATGTCTTACACCTGCATAAGTTTCCGTCCAACCTACCAATCGAACACAGGGATCAATGCTTGCAAAGATTGCAACTAATAAATAAAAAGGGGAAATATAAGGGAGCCCAGGGTTTCGTCCACGATCTACCTGGAGAGGGCACGCTGCGCGTCACGGGATCGGCGCATTGTGTAATTCCCACAGCAGATGTTATTATTCGTGAGCAAAGATGGGCAACCCAAAAATAGGGGAAAAGGGGAACAGTGACCTAAGGTCGAAGTCATTGAAGGAAAACGAACGACAAGGATTTAGTCGCCCGTCGGATTAGGTTTTAAGTCTTTAGCATGCCAGACGCCTTTAGAAGCCCCAGTTTGATCCGATAATTCGTAAGTGGCAAGCGAAACTTTTCGTTGAATATAAAAAGGTCCTACAAATTTAGGTGCTAGTTTAGCGTTAAAATGTTTAGTCGCGTCGGAGAGTACGTGATTGCGACGCCACACGGTATCACCAACGTTAAAGTGAGCGGGACGCCTACGCAGATCGTACGTTGCCTTTGCGGCTTTATACGCGGTATCTAGGCGCTTAACGATATCCTGATAGAGAGACTTCAACGCGGGAGCCCGTTGTACCAGGGCTTTACGGTCTGCTACCTGAATTTGTTCGGAACCATCCGTCTCGATAGGGTTGTCGGGGTCATTTCCCTCCAACTGGATTTCTCTACCAAAATTTGCGAAATAAGGAGTCAGTCCGGTGACTTCATGGATAGCGGTACGTACGGCGCAAGCAACTTTCGAAAGATATTTATCCCAATCACGATGATTGTCCTTTACGTAGGATGCTAGCATTGTCTTCAACACTCAATTCACCCGTTCTACCGGATTGGCTTGTGCGTGATAATAGGCGTTAAAGATGATTTTTGACTTATAGGTGTCCGCTAGATGTCGGAATTCCTTACTACGGAACTGTACACCGTTATCGACCAGTACAAACTGAGGTGCTCCAAAGAGTAAGAAAACATTGTCTTCGATCAATCGTAAAACTGTAGCCGCAGTAGCGGTACGCATCGGGAAGAATAGCGTGAATTTCGTGAAATAATCGGCGATCGATAGGATGTACACGTATCCCTTTTTAGAGCGGGGTAAAGGTCCTACAATGTCAATGGAAACCATCTGCCAAGGTTTAGTAACGACCGGGTGTCGACACATTAGGCCAGCGGGACGTTTTTGTTCGGGTTTTTGGGACAAACACGTGGTGCAATGGTTTACGTAGCGTACTACGTCGGCTTTAAGTTTGGGCCAATAATAGTGTTGGGCGATGCGACCAAAGGTTTTAAAGATTCCTAAATGGCCTGCGGTAGGCTCGTCGTGATACTTTCGCAAGATCTCGGCACGTTGGGGTTTAGGAATGACTCTTTTCCAACTATCCCCGTCATTAAGGTCTGGGTACTTGACATTAACATGTTTAAACAACTCGTGGTTGTCTACTTTCCAATTTGGGAACGCAAAGGGTTTTTCGGCTACGCGTTGACGCATTCGTTTATACCATCGGTCAGTTTGACCAACAGACGGTACAGGTTCGATAGGGTCGGGGTCGATAGGGTTGGCCTCATCGGGATCTGGTACCGAGACAACATCGACGACAGGTACAGCGCGGGATAGCGCATCAGGAACGACATGGTCTTTACCCTTGCGATGCTTGATGGTAAAGTCATATTGTTGAATACGGACGGCCCAACGGGGAAGTCTACCCGTAGGTTCTTTAAGATTGTTAAGCCATATCAACGAATGGTGACCGGTAATTATTATAAAATGAGTGCCTTCGAGGTAAGGTCGAAGTTTTTCAATAGCCCAAAGAACAGCTAAACATTCACGTTCCGTGACCGAAAAGTTTCGTTCCGGTTTCGTTAGGGTGCGACTAATGTAGCAAATCACTTGCTCATGGCCATCGATGGTCTGAGTCAAAACGGCTCCGATGCCAATATTAGAAGCATCCGTTTGAACAGTGAACGGGAGACTGAAATCAGGGCACGTCAAAATGGGTGCGGAGACCAAACAATTTTTGATGGTAGCGAACGCGAGTTCACACGACTCGGTCCACTCGAACTTTTGATACTTCTTCAACAGAGACGTTAGAGGTGCGATAATTGACGAAAAATTTCGAATGAATCGCCGGTACCACGAAGCCATACCGACCACTCGTCGGATTTCAGAAACGCTCTTAGGCTGGGGTAAATTCAGAATCGCGGATATCTTGTCGGGATCGACCAGGAGTCCTTGAGCGTTAACGACATTACCTAAGTATCGCAACTCGGGTTGACAAAAATGGCACTTGTCACGTCCCAAGGTTAAGCCTGCGTCGTGTAGACGCTGCAGAACCTCATTAAGGATCTCTAAATGCTTTTCAAATGACGGGGTACAAATAATCACATCATCTAGGTATACGAAAACGTATGGTTCGAGTTCGGGGCCTAAGACATGGTCGACAAACCGTTGCCACGTGGCTGGTGCATTATGCAACCCGAACGGCATACGCGTAAACTAGTACAAACCACGTCCAGGCACTGTAAACGCTGTTAGTTCCTTTGACTCATCACTCATTTTGATTTGCCAATAGGCCGACTTGATATCCAAAGATGTTATAAAACGCGCGTCACGTAGACGGTCCAAAATTGACGCAACATAAGGTAATGGGTACGCGTCCTTGTCAGTGACACTATTAAGTTTCCGAAAGTCAACACAAAACCGATAGGAACCATCCTTTTTCTTTACCAGCAAAATAGGGCTCGACCAAGCTGATCGTGAGAGTTCTACAACACCTGCTTTAAGCATTTTATCTAGTTCATTGTCGATATGACCTTGCATGGCGGGAGAAACTGGATAGTACCGTTGCTTGATCGGTGCTGCCGTAGTCGTAATTTTGTGTTCTACGTATTTAGCACACCCAAGTTCCGTTTTAGTATTCGAAAAATGCTGACTAACCAAAGCGTCTAATTGAAGTTGTTGTTCTTTACTCAAGTCTAAGTTTGACTGCAAGGTGCCGGTGGGCGTATTAATGGTAGCTAAACGAGGGTTGGAAAATTTCCATTCGCCACGAAACACGTCGGGTACGATACCTACGGATTTCCAAAAATCAATCCCTAAGATCAGAGTATGCGGTACATCTGGGACAATTAAGATGTCGATAGTTATAATTTTGTCATATAATTGAATCGGCAAGTGGACAGTTCCCAAACTTTCCACAGTCTGTCCGTTCGCTACTGAACACAAGGGTCGTAACTTCCTATTCAACCGTAACCCCATGGTTCGCAACACTTCCCAACCGTTATTTCCTAAAATTGTGCGATTAGCGCCTGAATCTAGCAACGCCAACATTTTGAAGCCCATAATGTTTACCGTTACATAAGGTCGCTGATCATCCAAAGACCTCTCCAATACATAATCCAAAATGATCTTATTCTTAACGAATTGAGTCTCACGCTTATCAATGGCCTGCTTAATGAATTTAGTCGAGTTAGTGAAAATACGCGTCGACGTCGCTCGACCGTTCAACGTCTCGCGGAACCGTTTCCCTGCTTCTTAGATCCTGCTTTGCAGCGTGGGCACGTATTAACGGTTACTTCCGGTTTACCACATCGATAACAAAATTTCTTTCCGCGGGGATGCGGACATACGCTGGCCCTATGGCCTAACTCATCACAGTTCCAACATTTAAAAGTTAATTTTGGTGTCGGGTTACGAGTGCTATTCTCACTTGTCGAAGCGCGCGGTGCTTCAATGGTAGCGACACGTTCAGTTGTTTCGACAACAGAGGTTGTCTCCACATACGCGAGGTCAGTTTCAAGGTCAGTCTTTTTTCGAGTCGGCGGTACGTATGTTTCAATCGCATAGCGACGTTCCTCGATTTTTCGACCGTACTGTAGTAATTCATTAATGGAACGAATATCCGTTAGTCCTAGTTGAGTCTGATACAACGGCGAAATATTACGCAGCATGATCCGCAACTGCTTTTCTTCCGGTACGCTTTCCGTCAAACGCGAAAACATGGTGCGCAACACGGAAATATAAATTCCCATAGTCTCCGACGAACCTTGAGTACGACGCCTAATTTCGTCTAGTAGTCGCTCATCGTAGTCAGTTGGTTGAAATTCCAATCGCAAAAGTCGCACTAAATCATGCCAATCGGTAGGTATTGTTCTATTGGCTCGATACCACAGTAACGCATTACCCGAAAATAAATCAATAGCCTGCGTAAATAATTCGTCCTCGGTAAGGTTCCTAGCCAATCGTAATTCATTAGCACGTTCGATGAAAGCATTCACGGATAATCCTTTTTGGTCGCCTGAAAATTGTAAATTCCATCGCGAAACAGGAGTGGCTTTATATGAAATTGTTCGTGGCGTTAGTGAGACTTTACTCGGGGTTGTCGTTACTGAAGTTAATGACGTAGTCGTTGTTGAGGTGGCAGTAGGCGTAACGGTTGCTAACGTAGCACTATTGGTAGTCGTGGTGCCAAAATTTGAAGGTGCCGGGTCTGTCTCGAGCGCAGCTACAGCTGAAACGAGTTTAACTTGTTTAATCTCATACCCGGAACGCATAAGAGACAACGCGGCGAATAATGTATCTTTCGTAGCCTTCTCCTCTGCCGTTGCTGTCGGACAATTAGTAAGTCGTCCTAACCCGTGACAAAATTTTGTTTCAATAGCCGCCGCCAATTCTTTGGTCGGGTCCGCTAAGTACGCTTGAATTTTTGTTTCTGTTTCCTCGGTCAAAAATGTTACTGCTGCAACATCCTCCTCAAACGTATAAGGGTACGCCGGTCTCGTTACTTTTTCCATGCGTCCCTCATCTTTTAACACGTCACGTAACCGAGAGCGCAAAAGGGTCACCGTACCGGTGGCATCATGGCCTCTAATTCGCAACTCATACTCCGCTTCCGCTCGAAGTAAACGTTCGATATGCATTTTCAAAACCATTTTGAAGATTGGGCAAAGGAAAACAGAAAGGTTTCAATACGTAAGGGTGCAATAACCAATGTTTAGTTAATAGGATTCTTAACACAAGAAGGCAAAACGACCTCAACCGAAAATTATCAAAAAGAAACAAGAAAAGATAAAGAAACACCAAAGTAACAGTCTTTACTCAAGGGAAAACAAGAGAAAACAAGTGAAAACAAAGAAAAAACAAGAAAAGACAAATAGAAAACAAATGAAAACACGAAAAAACAAATAGAAATCAATGAAGGACAAGAAAAATTAAATGTCATCGTACATGCTAGGCGCACAGCGAAAATGGAAAGGGTACCAGAAAGAAGAGCTAGGAGAAAGCCGAATAGAATTTTTAAATAATAGATTACAAAAGCGATGACTGAATGCAACTTCAACGAAAGAAACTGTGAGGATGGAAGGGTATAACAAACAGGTGTTGGATAACGTCGAAATATGTCTTAAAAATATACGTATGCTTGTACCAACAGGGAAACCAATGAACCAGTGTGTAAATAAGCACATCCACAAACTATAATAAACAGAAAAAAACACCTTACAGCATCTGAGCAATACCGATTTTCGTTAACTGTCATTTTACATGTATTTTGACGTTTGTCTCACTAATCAGCAGACCGTTGATTTCAAATAAGCATTTAGTAGTTACAGTAGTCCACTGCAAAAAATTGATAGAACGCTGCAGGCTGACTTCGAGAATACACTTGGTTTACTGTTACTTCATGGCCGGCTGTAGCCACTTGAAAATTATAATATGATGGTTTTTCTCTAACAATTATCAATTTACTTTCAATTTAGGACTTTTGTACACATCTACACGGCAACGGCTTTCATTTAAAAAAAGAATTATCGAAATCGGCCAGGTGGAAGTCTCAAAATAGATGTCGAAAGAAAACGCTTCACGTTTTAAATATATAGATACGTATCGTAAAACTTTAATAACTTTATTAAGAAGGGAGGGGTGACTATTGCAATATACTCTCGGAGTTTGTTACTTTTATCCCGATTTACCCTGTATACAAGCGTGTATTGTGTTTGCCTGTATAACGTTTCCATTATCACCGACCGGGCGCAGTTCTTCCGCGATTGGTTCTGTCGTCACCGAACCATTCAAAATTCAACGACGTCAAGAGCAGCAAACATGTCAGTGTCATGCAAATGTATTTCTTAATTTACGAAATAACGTTTAGCAACACCATGATTTGATAAAACATTCTCTTATTGGTTAGACATTCTATTAAAGTAAAATATTAAAATTTTGAATATTTAGTAATTTAAACAGTTTCTCTTAAGCAGTTTAAGGCTTTTTACTGAAAGTAATGATGACAACGACGACGTTCCAAAACTAAGATATGCTCGCAAATAAGAGGAGCTTGCCACGGACGAGGTCTTTTAGCCCAGTTTGTTCCAAAACGCGTGTGGTATATTTTCGTGGTAAATTATTCTTTGCCGCTAAGGATGACACATAACCGGGATAAAAGGGCAAAAGTCTCTCGTTTGTCGGCAACGCGATTTTCTCCTGCCGTTCTTATTTTATTCGCCAAATAGCGTCATCAGTGTAGGAGAAGTAATATTTTTTATTCCCCGAACGCTGTTTTATTGCATTTATGCTTGTGGTGCAGATTTAGGGCGCAATAAATCGGGCGAGGGCCTCTTCATTCGGGAGTCCTTAAAGCTCGTATTTGCTCCAAACTCTCTTGCAAAACCTTGCTAAGCGTCTCTCAGATTTCGCTGTTTATCGAAATCTAATGGCGCTTGAGGAAACTGTCGGGCTTATTGGATATAAATTTATTTTTATAGGGTTATCGACTTTAAATTGTTCTTACACTCAGTTGGCGCTTTGATGTAATGGGAAAATCAATGCGTTCACCGAATTGGAAAATCTAATTTCGACAAAAAAATTACCAAATATTTGCAATACGTTTTGAAATACGGTATCCGGAAGATATTGGATATAAAATTAATTAAAAACTGCTCCTCATTTTCAATTTGTAGTTGTGGAAAGAATCGCATCACAGATAAGGAGGAAACTTTAGTTTCAATGTAGTCATTATTGTACATATATATTTCCGTTCATTATTTTATCTTAGTTTGTCTAAGTGAGGATAAGAAAAATACAAGCAGGATATCTGTACTCCTATAGCCAGCAGCAATTTTAGGCAAATAATAAAAACTTATGTTCTGTAATATACTTACTCCATCTGTAAGAGACCATGACAAGAAAAGCAAAAGTGATTTTTTTTCTGATGCAAAAATGCTTAAGTACAGAATGCTACAGGTTCTTTATAATTTTCGTACGAACAATGTGAATATAGTAGATTTAGTGGGCTGGTATGACAAATCTATAGACTAGAAATATTTCATAAAGCCACGGAAAAGCGAGTGTTACAGCTTTCAGAAAATTACGCTTTTACAGTGTTATATACAGTGTTTATATTAACGTAGCTGAGATATGTCTATATTGGTTTCCAGCATTTTTTATTTAATCACTGACGTACGGTTTATTAATATACCTTCATCATGTAACCTCTTCACCTGTAAACATTTTCGCTGTCATAGCTGCTATTCTATTTTCAGATTTATGCTATTATAAAGCCTTCCATTTCGAATAGAATTGAATACGAATTGCTGTTACTCTTAAAGCTAGAGGAAAATGGTTTTTCTAATTTAGTATTGCAGGTTATGACATTTTCCAGGTTCATTTAGGTAGTACTTTTCCTGAGAAGTGAGAAAAAGTGCAACAAATGGAACCAACACAACCATAAAAACTCACAATTGGTTCTTGATTTCAATTAGTGTTTACATTGATATCCGTAACGACTAAAAACTAATGGAGTTTCAAAATTTCCAGTAAATCCCCAAAAAGTAACAGTTATCGATACCGCATTAGTAAAAATCTGGTGTGATACACTCACACAACTTCCTTTTACAGTGATCTTATAATTAGTCAAACATTTCATTTTTAATTTTTAACCATTTGTTAAAAATTTTCAAAAATTACAAATTCTACAAAAACGGTACAAAATCGAGTGTTAGTTGAAGAGACAAATTTTCTCTAGAATTTTAAGATGAATTCAAAAATGTAATAATATACCGGGTGTTTTATTTAAAATAGGAGTTAATAAAAAAAAATAGAAAAAAAAAACAAAAGAAACCCACTTTAGAAGTATTCAACTGGAAAATCACCTATCTCACATCAATACACATTAAAAATGTAAGAAAAATGTAAAGTTTAAAAAAAATCGTTAGAGCCGTTTTTGAAAAAATCGAAAAAAACTGAAAAATCACAAGAGTAAACACCTACTTCCGGTTATGCGATTTTCTTCAAAAGTTTGCTGTCTCATCTACATAGTACACAAAACTTATATATGAAGTTTCAACGCCATACCTCTTTTCGTTTTTTAGATATTCTGTTCACAGACACACAGACAGACACACACACAGACAGACCAATGAAAAAAAATATGTTTTTTGGGATCAGGGGACTCTAAAACGTGAAGATCCGTTGAAAACTCAATCTCGAATTTTTGGGGTGAATCCAATACTTCCTTTATAGTAAAAGGAAGTAAAAATGATGTATGCAACACGTAGAGACACTATTCTGTTCCGTACCCTGTGCAAAATGTTTTCTCCTTATAAAGCAGGAACACTTTTCCTAGATTACTCATTACTAGATAAACAGAACAGCAGAGTAAATTGATCGATTGTATTTAGACATACACAAGTACAACACTATGAATTGAACGAAATGCATGTCCTGAACTGAGAATGAGATACTGCTACAATTAACGATTGAGCTCAGGTAGGTACAATCATATCAGGTTTAAATAAATAGTTTTACTAATTTATTTGAATCAAATGTGTTCAATTGATTTGAAATTCCAAAGGATCATTGGAATTTATGCAGTACTATAAAGAGATATTTTAACAATACATAACCATATTTATTTTAAATAAAACAAAATTGCAATTTTTCTATATTTTTTAAGGGACCCAATTTGTTTGCGCAGTCAACGCTCAGCTTTTGCACAGTTAGCACTGAACCTCGCGATTGGAACGGAAAGCTTGCGGTATACGCGGTGGTGTTTTAAGCATTTGGTCATTCAGGAGTAGGGCGGGGCGATATATCGATAAATATCGATATTATTTCCATATCGATATATGGAAATATTGGATATGGAAATATCGAATATCGATATTTATCGAACATCGATATACGGATATTTATCGAATATCGATTTATTGAAATATCGAATATTGATATTTATCAAATATCAATATATCGATATTTATCGAATATCGATATATCGAAATATCGAATATCCATATATATCGAATATGGAAATATCTGATATGGATAGTTATCGAATATCGTTATTTCTCGCTATCCCCATAATTATTGATGTCGCCATAATTATCGATATCTCCATATTATCGATAAATACATATTGCAGTGACTGCTCTACTATTTTCTAAATTGAATTATTTGTTCGAATTTCAATATAATTTACTTATTAAAATCGATAGCGCCTTGAGACTTTTTTCAGGGTTAGTTTGATTATCTAGTTGCTTATTAATTGAAGTTCTATTTTAATAATGACTTTATATTGTTTAATAAAGTGAATTGTCACCTTGTACGTCAAACAGTACTCTACTAATATTTTCAATCAAATATGACAAATATTACTTTTATTTACCTCTTCTTGACTCAATATTATACAGTAAGTATTTGATTATAGTTTATTATACTTTTTTGATTGTCTTTTATTTATTATAGCTTCAACAGGATAAACTAAAAACCCACCTTGAACTGATCTTACTCTCCCTGCTTCAATGTCACCTCCAAAACAGTACTCCTCCTGATATCCACAGCCCGGATCCCCAGTTAGTCCTGCTTTGACGCACTGCCCACTAACTACAGCTGTCAACTTGTCAAACCCTTGGCTGCTAGCAGGAAAGACCCCGTTCTGTTCACCAAAGCTACTGGTACCTTCCAGAGACTCCCTCGTTCCGACGGCTTCACGGAAAGTTTGCTATCACAGATGATCCCTAATTAATATTCTTCTTCCTTAACTCCAACATTAGCAATCTCTGTCGTCAGTAACGAACAGAATCGCCTGAGTGCAGTAGTCCCTCTGCTATCCTCCGTCGACAGATCCACACGTCCTCAGCACACCCTCAACAAATCCATCACTTGACAACTCTCTAACCAATGTAACTTGTTATCAATTGTATTATTCAAACTAAACCAATTCTATCCAAATCTTATTTTCTTCTTGCTTCTTCTGCTTACTTGTATCTAGTTATACGACATTCCAAATTCCCTTCAATAATTGTTTCTTTATGAATTATAATCTGGTTTATATTTCTCTTTATTTCCACTTCGTAAACCTTACTAAACTCTTTTTAAAATGCTTTCACCAACCAATATATCAAAATTTACGGTAATTAAGTTTCTTTATTCTCACCAAAAAATCATATCGCAAGTACATTTTATTTTGTGAGTTGTTATTTTCTAATAATAATAAAAAAATCTGCCTAGATCGTATGTTACAATTATTCATGCCATCTACAAATTAAATTTATTTGGGTTCTACCTACTTGATCATATTATTTTAATAGAAATTACATTTGTCATTTGTGATATGAGCATGTATTTACTTTATCCTTTTAAAACCTCTACAGAATACTCAAATGGTATCCCTATTATCTTAATTTACCTCATTTTCGAATTATTTTAATGATTGTCATTCTAACAGCTAATTCTTTTTAACTTTTCTAAATTGATTGTATTGATCTCCCAAATTTTATTTTGTTAACATTTAATCTTCATCAGAGGGCAGTTTGGCTGATCTTAATGTATCATAACAATATATATCGAGATTTATATAATAGCTGTCAAATTAGTAGTTTCCACTTGTCTAATTCAACTGTTGTCAGAAACTGGTCACCATGTAAATGTTCAGATTGGTTTACGATAACTTTTTGTATGTATACGGTATACCTTGTATCTGCGCATGTACAACATTCCATTAATTTGAAGTGCCATAAATTCAATTTGTTTTAATAATCCTAATAACAATACTTCATGATCTAAAATAATCTACTATGTTATTTTACATATTGACCTACTGTAACCACACAGAACAAGATTTTACATTCATAAATTGTCTCTACAAAAATCGATATGAATATGGGTGCACTAAAAACGACGTTTCTTTAAAACATTCGAGTGCTGTATAACCATTTTCGAACCTAATTTTTTGCGTTGCCCCTATTCATCTAAACTGAATTTGGCTATTCAGAAACTAAAGTTATAATTACGCATGGATTGTGGTGTACAGTTGTACATACATACACATCTCATGTTACAGTAAAATAAATACCTAATACTTGTAATGCTTTACTTTTGTAACAAGATAGAAATATACTTTAATTATTCACATTTTTTAACACATATTTTAATAAGTACAATTCATTTTCTCAAAATAATGCAATACAATATAATAACATTGATAACGATATAAAGTATATTCGTACTCCGTAAGTCCGTACTCCGAATTTTGCAACTTTTAAATAAGGACTTCTTGTAAAGACCCTAAATTTAAAAATATTCTGCAAGTCTGCAGATTTAATTTGCGTGGATAAATCCTTTTCGGGCGTTTGTTTGTTTATCCTACACATTTTTCACATGGGGAATTCTACATAATATTTGATAGTCAGCACTCAGCAGTAGGGCTGGGCGATATATCGATAAATATCGATTTTATTTATATATCGATATAGGAAATATCAGATATCGATATACCGATATATCGAATATCGATATTTATCGAATACCGATATTTATCGATATATCGGTATTTTTAAGATATTTATCGAAACCCATATTTATCGATATATCGGCATTTTTAAGATATTTATCGATATATTGATAAATAGAGATATATCGATAAATATCGATATAATTCTGATATCGAATATCGATATATACATTTTAATATCGCCCACCCCCATTCAGGAGCATTCATCAAAGCAGGTCGAGTGAGTAAAAAGACACAAAAGTTGCTCTGCGATCTCTTTCTTGTGTTTGGTGTGCGCATATGCGCAGTAGGCTGTCACCACAAATGAGTCGTTAGAAACAGCCATATATTTAATAGTACTATATTGCTAGCGGGTGTAAGTGGGGAGGTCACAGCGTAAGTGAGACAGACAACCAACTCTTTTACACACTTGGTGAGCTGTGCGCAAGCGTTGTCCGCGCGGAGGGGAAGTGAACCTCACGGTCAATTTTAAAATTCGCTTCTAAAGGCGGAGTTCGAATTCTCAGGCATGAGCACGAGACGCGTAGTACTCAGAGTGAGACTATGTCGGCTCCGTAATGTTTTCGCCCGTTCCCAGACCCTGCTAACAATATAAAAGTAAAAATATATGGAAACAGCTGCCGGAGGGATTTAATTTTACTATTCTGAGCTCCAAATAATAGCATATAAAAAGCTGACACAATATTTGTTTATCATTGATACAAATAAATGCATAGTAGAGAGATTTTTGCGCATAGATTGATATTACTGTTGGTATAGATGTTAGTGGAAACTCATCATGGATTAGCAATTAACGAAATTATTATTTAACATATTTTTCTACAGAAAATTGTTACGGTATTAAAAGAACTTTACGACACCCACCCAAGGTGAGCATCGCACCACGGAATCAGTCCTGAAAAACTGGCACACTTGCCCTGAGATCGGCTCAAAATAGGCTAAAGGCCACGGCTGGAACGCTCAGGGAGTCGGGCGTGAGTCACACGATACGTTCTGGGCAAGCGTGTTGCGGCATATACAGTGTGTCCCCGGATTGAGTTCACTATAGGTATAATTGACAAAAAATTTTACAATTTTATTTTAATGTTTTGGGATTCCGCCCTGCTTGGTCTGAAGAGAATTTTAAAAATATTTATGTTTTTGAAAACACAAGTTGGCCTTGACAGTGAAGCAAAAACTATTTTCTTTTCAGGTAAACTACCCTTTCTGTTTATGATACGGCAAAATTTTACCAAGAAAAGTTGTTCAGAATGATAAATTATGGCTCTATACAAAATTTCAGGAAGATCTACCTACTTAAATTAAACCGTTAAAATTGTAGTACCTATTTATTAAAAATTACGGTTTGATTTAAGTAGGTAGAACTTCCTGAAATTTTGTATGGGGCCATAATTTCCCATTCGGAACAACTCTTCTTAGTAAAATTTTACCGTATTATAAACAAAAAGGGTAGTTTACCTGAAAAGAAAATACAATAGTGTGTCCCAGGATTGATGTTATAAGAGGTGAAATGGACTAAAAATTTTTGTATTTTATTTTAAGGTTCTGGGATTCGGTCCGGCTTGGTTTGAAAAGAATTTTAAGAATATTTTCAGTTTTTGAAAAACAAGTAGACCTTGGCAGGGAAGCGAAAACTATTTTATTTTCAGGTAAACTACCCTTTTTGTTTATGATACGGCAAAATTTTATTTAGAAAAGTTGTTTAGAATGATAAATTACTACCCTATGCAAAATTTCAGAAAGATTTGTTGACTTAGAAAACACTATTTTTTAGATAATTGTATTTTATTTTCAGGTAAACTACTTTTTTTGTTCATGATACGGAACAATTGTATTAAGAAAAGTTGTTCATAATAAGAAGTTGTGGCACTATACAAAATTTCAGAAAGATCTGTCGACTTAGATGAAACCGTCATTTTTAATAAATGCAATTTGTTTAATCTAAAAAATAACGGTTTAATCTAAGTCGACATATCTTTTTGAAATTTGGTACAGGGCCATACGTTTTTATTCTGAACAACTTTTCTTAATAAAATTTTGCCGTATCATGACCAGAAAGGATAGTTTACCTGAAAATTAAATACAGTTATCTAAAATAAACTGTTTTTTCTAAGTCGACAGATCTTTCTGAAATTTTGTATAGGGCCATAAACTATCATTCTAAACAACTTTTCTTAACAAAATTTTGCCGTATCATGAACAAAAATGGTAGTTTACCTAAATAGAAAATAGTTTTTTCACATTTTTCATGGCCGACTTAATTTCTAAAAATTAAAACTCTGCTTAAAATTGTTTTCAGACCAAGCAGGGCGGGATCCCAAGACATTAAAATAAAATTGTAAAATTTTTTGTCGATTATACCTATAGTGAACTCAATCCGGGGACACACTGTATATATATATAGGGTATGTCAGAATTATGAGCCTGTCTTAACCCGACTAACCGGGCCTGGACGGTTAGATGGGAGCGAAGCACGCAAAATACTCCGACGATAGGATTACTCAAGAGTTGCAAGGTCAAATAACAATTTCGAGATTGCCTTATGCAAAGATTGTAATTAGGTGCCAATCCGACCGCGACTACGCAGCTGTCTCACCCACCTGTACGCTCAAAGCTCCCTCGTCCCGTCGCACAATAATCAGTACACTGAAGGGGGCGCTTATCTGAAACAGAACATGCACAAGTCGAAACAAAACAATAGTTCCCTTAACTAACAAATCATGTATTGAATCACGGGTTACAGTGGGGCAGCGGAGTGCGTAGCCCTATATCTATGAATAGATTATATCTAAGAAAACACCAGCTGGCGCGCGCTCTAAACCTAGCGACAGATGTTGAACAGTAATGAACAAAGTAGCACTTGTAACATAGACAGTCTGTAATTTGGAATGAATGTACAAATATGCGGGCGCGACGCCTTATGCAACAAACAGTAATGCAAGCCCTTGTAGAATAGACAGTCTGTAATTCGGAATGAACGCACAAATATGACGACAGTGCCTGTAGGCACAAGAGATGTGACGGGCTCGCTCGCGGCGTCCCAATACAGCTCGTACGCGGGGCTTAATGCTCTCCGCGGGACAGGTACACTCGCGTTCACAGCGGTAATCAGTTCAAAGACACATACCTTAATATGTAGGCGGTTGGGGAGCCTGGTACAGTTGAGTTGCGACAGGCTGCAGTCTTAGGTGGCAGGTACATTCGATGTTCGACGGCTATAGGGATGAGTGGACATCCGCCATACTGGCGACGTGAGACGCGTCAGGACGCGTACAACTGGACGACGAAAAATGGGCCACTTTCGTTCTGCGGGACAGATCCTCGAAGGTCGAGATGAAGGGGCACGATCCCTTACTTACGGGAGCAGGAACTGGACTCAAGATGCACCCACGCTACGCCGAAATAATTCGGAGCACGCACAAACACAACACCTCTCGAAGGTGAAACAATTCTCGCAGCGCTCGCTGCCACAGCTCGAGACGGGCAACGGAAAAGAGGGCCTCCACGGCAACAATACTAAAAGGACAGCGGCAGGCGTCCTTGGGCACCTAAGGGGCCGAAGGACGCCGCCTGGGTAACACAACCACCGAACGTACGCTTTCTGCAACGGGCTGCGATCAACTGCCCAGAGGGAAGCGCTGCCACAGGTCACATCGGTCGCGTCCCCACGTGACTAAACCTCGGCAGCCAATCGCGAGGCGATAAAATGAAACAAATTAATGCCGGCGACAATGGTAGCACGCCGCAACGCACAGTGGGGCCGAATCCCGAAAAGCTGGCCAAAAATCGAAAACTCGAATAATTGATTTGACATTTATTACTCAGGGATTTTCGTTGTTGCTGAATATGAATCCGTTATACGAATTCAAATATTCAAAATGGCGGATCCAATATGGCGAATGCAGACATGAAAAAAGCTTATACTTTAAACAAAAAAAATATTTTATAACAAAATTGGATTCTGCTATACATGAATTGCAAGAATAGAAATAATCAGGGTCAATAAGAAAATTGAGAAACAATTTATTTATTTTTTAAAACATTTTATCAAGTTTTACAGAAAAAACAAATTTCTTGAGAATTATTGTCGAAATAATTAACTGAAAATGAGTACAGTGATATATAAATAGATAAATTAAAATTACGTCACAGTAAATATAAATAAAAACAAATAATAAAATTATTGTAAATATACAAAATTATTTATTTGTAACAAATTATATTACAAGAAAAAGTTTCTTTCATCATCATCATAATCAGATGAAAAGTTTTCATTTGTATCTGTGTCTGCTGAACTTTCTGAGGTTGAATCAATATCTTCTTTTGGAAAAATATTTCCATATATTTGCCCAGATGGAGGCAATAACAGGTCAACCACTTCTGCTGATAATGATTGAAGCGGTTTAAGAGGTAATTGCCGACAACTTGAAATGTATGGATCAGATGTAACTAGAAATCGTAAAAAAATATCTTCCATGGTTTTTGCTCGTGAATATTTGCGCGAAAAATCTTGACGAACTTTTTTGAAAAATTTATTACAGGACTCCTGTGCATCTTCAGACATTTGACCAATACACAGTGGGCCGAAAATCCCAAAAAGTGGCCAAAATTCTGATTATATTTTTAATGGCTTAGAAATCACTTATGTAATAAGAAAAAAATAATGAAAAAAATCACAAGAGCCAGGGGTGTTTTATGGGGAATTTTTTTTTTTGAAAAATAGGAATTTATACATTTTTCCGTCTCAGCTCATTCAAAATCACTAAAAACATACGGGAAAAATAAAGAAAAAAATTTCACGCCCCGAGGGTGTTGTTTAGGGGATAATTATTTCGCCGAGTTGCTAATTTATAGGGTTTTTAGATTTTACTTGATTTAAAGTCGCTCGTACAATACGGAAAAACTAAGGAAATCGATATAGTATTACTAAAAATTCCGGGGGTGCTTTTAGGGGGTGATTACTTGCCAGAGAAGCAAATTTTTAAGTTTTTCAATTGTACCCCTTCAAAGTCATATACAAAAGACAAACAATGATCTAAGTGTTTGTAATATTACGCTAAATCGTTGAATTATTCCAGTTATTGAAGCAGAGAGGGCTGTATCTTTAAAAAATCTTCTGGCGGTATTACCGTCATTTGTTGTTCCGCTGCCACCGCTTTTGGGTATATCAACAAGTAGTCCCAATTTAACGCGAAAATCATTTTGAACTTTTCTTTTTCGCTCTTCAAAAATTGCCTTATTTTGTACCCCACGAACTTGTCAAGTTTTTATTTCCAGCCAATAAGAAATGTGCAAAAGACACTCAAAAAATCTAATCCATGCATGAAGCGTAGATAACCCAAACTGTAACGTATCTGCATGGAATGGTTTTGCAAGAATTTTCTCCACTTGGTTCATCCCCTTGAGGGTTGCTTTAGAAATATAGCATGTTTGTGCTGACGAGGTTTCCGTAATAGCATTACAAACCTTGCCATTTATCATTGTCATTACACAAACATACGAAACAGAAAGTTCTTGATTTTCTTCAATGTTGTATTTGATCGGCTTAAGTTGTGCAATTTGGTTTTCTATGTAACTAGTTTCTTGTACCGTTAATTCTTTAGTTTCCTTTTTGAATTGAAACCGAATTGGTCTACAGAATCTGGTGGAAGAAGGACGTGGATTGTGCCATATTATTGTCTCTGCTTTCCCCGGTTTTTCTAAATATAACTCTAATGGGACTAGAGATGTCAAAAATAAATCACCATCACCTACACCTGACTCGGTAAATAGTTGCTTATATTCAGAATGACCCGTACTTCCGTCGCAACCCCATTTTACCAACAATACTAAATTGCTCAACTGCAGAGGTTTCAGTTACAATCTGAGCCTCCTTTCGTGGATAGCAACGGGATTTAGCTTCTCGAACTTTGTTATACAAGGGATAAATGTCGGCGAAATTTTCTTTCGCTGCTCGCCTATGAATATTGGTGTTTGCTGTTTTTTGCTTCTACCAGAATTGAAAGTGCTTGATCAGGTGTGAACGGTACAGGTTTTTGACATTTCTGGCTTGCCTTCCAAGCATCCTGCACTTTTCTTGCTCTCGTTGGAGTTGTAAAAACTGCCTCTGAAATTAGTTTTGCGGCAGTATCCTTCCCTTCTTATTAATACTCTTCTTTGCCACTAAAGTGAGTTCTTCGGCTTCAAAAGTACCACACAGCTTCTCAGTTTTTCTCCTCTTGGTTCTGGAACTACTTTCCTAAAACTTTAATTTCGGACGACCACGACCGCTGCCACTTCCAGATGATGTAATTGGTTGTGAATCATTAGTCCCCTTCAATTTCTTCGCCCTCCACTTCAAATATACAATCTTTGTTAAGCCAAGATTTATTTTTTTCTAAAAATAAGGGGATATATCTTGAAGACTCTTCGAGTTTTGAGTAAACTGTACTGCAGAAAATGGAGTTGATTTTTCTAAGATGTGTTTTCGCAGTTTGGTTATTTTTTATTTTGTATTGCCATACTAAACAGTTAAACAAATATTCAGTTTGGCACGAACGCCCTTCACCTTTTTTCCCATATAAAATATCAAAAAGATGTCTTCTGGTCAACATTTTGTTATAACTTAGTTCTGTAAAGAAGTAGGAAAATTATTGCAAGATATCAATAAATAAATGATATCATAACTAAATATTATTAGTAATCCAATCGGCCGATGCGCGCTCGTTACAATGCGACGTGCAGTTACTCTGATTACATGCACGCGCGGCGTCTTGGAAAAAAAGGCAATATTTCCTAAATGGGCATAAACGGGCATGCGAATCTGATATATATTATTAAGGAATGTACAAGGAATTTTTTGAATATTTTCTGAAAGCCCAGACTCGTCTGGATTTTTTGTTTGCTCAGAAAATGCTGACTAATCTCATGTAAATTTTTGTCTAAACACCCCCATGAATATAAGTAAAATGTTTAAATGGGTAAACGCAGGGGTACTTGACAATATGTATAAGTTGACGTACTTACCCTGAGAAAGCTTCTTGCAATATTTCACTTTAAACACAGGCGTCTTATAAGCACAATCACTCATCAAAAGTTTGTGATAAAATGAGCTGTAAGTACGGAGCATCAACGTACCACAAGGGTCGTGTTTACGACCCTCTAGCAGGTAGAACCTTCGTTCAATGCACTTGAAATTCTAGGAAATAATGCATTGACTATCCCTTTAACTATCTACGGAAGCACGTAGGAATATAAGCAATTTAAAAAATAGCTATTTTTGGCCACTTTTCTGGACTTTGGGGCCCACTGTGCAATAGGTAAAAGTGAGTGAGATATTATTTCGGATCCGTGAATTAAAAGCTTGTGGACGGAAGTTGGCATATAATACCAAGGGTAAACCTGTACAAATTTTTCAGCTGTTTGTAAAGGCGTACTGTTTAAATTTGTCTATGTTTATATTATAGCCAGATGATATTGCCTGCAATATAATGTAAAAAACGGTGGATAAGATCTTCGTCAATTCCAGTTATAAGTGCGGAAGTTGCAGTATTTTGAAAAAAAACGCCGAGCCGTATTGCCATCATTTGTGCTACCATATCCGGGCTTTGGCTTGTCAACAATCAAACCTAATTCCTTTTTAAAACCTACTTGTACATTTTCTTTTCTCGTTTTGACAGATTTTTTGTCTTCATCGTTGCGAGCTTGCCATTTTTTAATATCTAATTTATATGATAAATGCAAGCAACATTCGAAACAACGAATCCACGCATGTAAAGACGATAAACCAAATTCCAGATTTTTTTCATTGATTTCCTTATTTAAAATGAATTGAAATCTTTTGATGTTGCTTGGCACAGGTAACAACGTTGCATGGATGAAGTACTTGTGATAGCATTACATACTTTTCCATCTATCATGGTCAAAAGCTAATTGATATTTTACAGATATTTTATGTCCATCAATAACTGTTTCAAAAACAAGAAGTTCGTCTACTTGTTCTTGTACATAATTTGTTTCTTGTTGTGTAATTTCAGTAGTTTCATGTAGAAATTGAATTTTAATCGGCCTGCAAAATCGTGTTGATGAAGGTCGAGGATTTTTCCAAACAACAGTGGTCGTATTTGTTGATTTGTTTATGTGGACTAGCTGTAATGGCACAACAGAAGTAAAAAAAATGCTTTCATCTGTTTTATCTTCATTATCACCGAATTTTTGCTTGTACATACTATGTCCTGAACTGCCATCACAGCCCCATTTACAAATCAAAATTAAATCTTCGCATTGTTCATTACTCAAACATTTAATTACATCTAACTGATTAAGTAAAAATACGGCTAATTGTGTGGTCGAGTAAGGGCTGTAATTTAACTTCTGCACTACATTCATTCACTATAATAGTTGATTTTGGATAACAATTCCTCTTGCTTTTTAATATTTGTTTATAAGGTGGAAACAGTTTTGATTTCTTTCGTAAAGAAGCACTACGTAACATCTGATATCTGTTTCTTGATAAGCTTAATTCAATAAATAGAGAAAGAGCTTCGTCGGCTGTAAAAATTTCGTTTGCGTTAATCAATTGTAAAGATTTTCGATATTTTTTTGCTCTAGCAGGACTGCCTAATGTTATATCTTTTACTACTTTTGCAGCATCTGCTTTTCCTTCTGCTCGCAACTTCATTTGCGTTGCATATGAAAGTTCTTCAGTTGTTGCTTGTGAACGTAAATGTTCTGTTTTTCTACGTTTACTTCTATCACTAGAATCTGCGAAATCTAAGGATGGCCTACCTCTATTACTGACATCTGTTTCTACACTTATTTCTACATTTTTTTCAAACGAAATGAATACGTCTAACCACTCCCTGTGAGCATCGAGGAATCTTGATTCTGTTCTCTGACATTTTTTCCATTTCTCTTTTATATCAAACATTAATTTCCTTATGGTTTGTTTGGCATTATGAGGCAAATCGTATAATAATTGTAACTTGCAGGACATCAACTTTTCAATTTTAGAATATATCTCTGTTATATTTGCATTCAAGTTATTTTTAAATAAATCGAAAATTTCTTTTGTTACTAAGCCATCTTGGGCTGAAATAGTGGACCCTAAAAAAATGTTCATGCTTATTAATAAAAATATTTCGTCCACATCAATATAATTAACATTATTTTAGAAAAATATTTTAAATAAAATGTGTCAATTATTGCTAATTTGTCAAATAATTATTTTTCAATTAGCTCAAGCAACAATTTGTTCGGAAACAAAAATACCCACTAATGAATATTTTTAATTATAAAAAAACACCTTCCAAAACACGAGGGGCAGATTCGGGCAGCTAAATTTTATTTCATATTATAGATAATACTTTCATCTACAATGTACAATAGGTTTAATGACAGAATTCTACAGAATTATGCAACTTTTTTGTCAGAAAAATCTTTTTTAAATTGAAATGTATAAAAATCACGTACAAACTTTACTCTCATAATTTTCTGCTTTATAAATGAATACATTATAATCTATTGTTTAATTCTACTTACTTCCAGGAATTGATTCCATTTTGTTATAGCACAATCGGTTATTTTTTTGAATTTCAGCCTCTTATAATATGTGCGTCGCGCGTCGTTTACTTTTCTCTGAAATACAGCTGCTATTCTGAGCGAAGGTCACTTTTGAACTGGCATTTTAGAGCAGGTAGAAACAATCCAACCCTCTTATAAGTAAATTCTGACCCTGGGGATATCACTTCAACCAACCCAACGGTAAAAACTCCCCAACTAAAAACATTATTTTGCTATTTTTGGCCAGCTTTTTGGGATTCGGCCCCACTGTGCAACGGCGTGTTTTCTAGAAGATTCGGAATTCTTGCGAGCGATAACGCTCGGCTGCCATAGCGCCATCAGAGGGGCGCTCCAACCGACGAGAAATACTGCGTTTGGGGCCAAATATGTGCAAAATCATGATTCTGGAATTAGGCGATGGAGCCAAATAAGTAACTAAAAGGGTTTAGCATACGGGCACGCTGCCCTAAAGCCTAGGTGGCTATTTAAAATACCAAAATGACCTGACAAAATATATGTTCTTGTTAATTTAAGTAAAATAAATTGGTTTTTATTTAAGTAGATATTTAGATTTCAGTTTTTCAACTTAGCATGGACCAAAGCCAATTCCAGGGTTCAATACAACAGGAGATTTCCATAACCACGGCTGAGGTAAATAAAATAAAAGAGATCTCATTACTATTGGGCTAGCTGGCAATAATAAAAGTTAAACGTAATTAATAACAGCAGGACGGCATAATACAGGCCCAGTTACATAGTTTAACGTCTTATGTGAGTTAGCTATATTAATATGCCACCTCTAAAATCATCAGCACGTAATAGTTGTTGCTACAGATACGATTGCAGTCAACGTGATTTCTTTATAACAAACGGTAGTTGTAGTTTATACGTCGTAAGTGCTTGTTCAGGTGTCGTTTTAATATCAAGCTTCGTGATGCTCTTCCGCATCGAAATGTAAGAAAAATCTGTTTTGTGCCTTCTAAGAATTGGATTGACGCTAATATAAGAAAACCTGTATATATTCGTGCTACAGCAAATTTTCATTAAGAAATGGAAAGAATTAATTCAACCGAGTCCAATGCATTATTTTGGTAGAAAATCTTATAAAAGGATCTTGACTATGATCCATATAAAATGTCAATATAATTGATTTTTTACCTTTACTACCACACACTTACCAGCATGCATTTCATAACGAACTGGGAAATATACGTATTTGATCGTATGGTATATAGCAGGTATGTATTGTATAGCAATGGCATCATTTGATGTAATTTTTTCGAAGATCAAACACAAAAGTGTATCTTGTACTATTTAGTGAATAATACCAAATCGTAGAAATATCTAAAAATGTGCGCAGGTTCAAAATCTATTCGATAATTTGCATTAAGGTGACAACATGCACTAGTGGGAAGAATAAAATATGTTCATAATATTTAGTTAGAAGTTAGGATTTTTAAGGTGTGTGAATCGTAAGTTAAGTTTTATACGCTGTGTTTGTTTATTTAACAGCTAAATAAAGCAAATATGTTGAAATTTATAAAGAATATAATTAAATGTTGCCGTAATGCATTGACAAGAGAGCTAAAGCTGGCTTAGATATATACAATTTTAATGGAGGTTAGATCACGTAATTATAGACGGAGTATATTTAAGGTCGATAGTAATCCACATATATGATCCTTGAGTAATAATCAGATTTATCCCGGAGAATGTTTGTAATTCTTTTCCATCGGGCCCCACTTTCACCTCCAATCAAATATTGTCGTAACCCGATACACGGCACGGCGCTTTCCAAGTTTCCAATTTTCCGCAGAGATGTTGACCGGAAGAGTGCTCACGCCGTTTTAAGGGCGAGCTGGGTTATGAAGGGCGCGAAGATGCACTCGAGTCGAAAGTGTTTCAAAATATTTGTATCGGGGCTCATTTGTAGAGTTCCTTATTTTTGTTTTCCCTCTTTTTTCGCCCGCACTGCTTGTCCGAGATAATAAAAGCCTCGGCGAACCCTTCGAGGGCTTGATCAACCCTCGACGCTAGAATTTACGAGCTTGTGACTTCGACATTCAACAGATGTCTAGTTGCTTTGATAACGATTTTCCACGTTTCTGTACAAGATTTGTATGAGCCACAAAGGGCACGGCACGTTTATTATTATAATTTTTCTTTGCATGAATATTCCAGACACATTAAAGTGAACCTTCTCTATAAGGTGACTAGTATAGACTTAAAAGATATAATTCATCTTTAAACTAAGGAAACTGAGAAAGTGCACCTTTTAGTATAATAATCGATAACATTTAGCGATAAATCAAAAATTGTACAAATTCAATTGAATTTTCGTTCTGTTTTGATTTCAACGCTACTTTTACTTTTACGTTGATGTACCTTAAAATTATAGTTATTAATATTCGGCTTTCGGCAACATTTCTGATGTTTTACCATAGCCATACACCTAGATAGTTTCATTTATGTTAAAGAAAGTGTAACAGTAATCAGAATGGCCCGGCGGGATGACTGCGATTGGAGAAAACATGGGTATGTAGTGCAATAAAAGAGTTGATTCAATAGCAGATGAGTGTAGCACAATACATAATACAACAGGTAGAAAGTTAAACATTATTTCCACACTGCAGAGCTATTTAAAAAATATATACAGGGTGTCCCAAAAAGAATGGGACACCGATTAGTCATAGATTCCTTACATCATAGTAAATCGATTAAACCTTATATAGAGGATGTCCCATAATTTTTCGTCAGATTTAGTTTAAAAGATAATTAACCAATAACACAGGTTTTCCTATATGTTTGGACAAATTATATTCACTTAATAAACTATTTACAAGAACATTCAATGATATAGTGAATAGGGCCCTTTTTTAGCTATTCGTTTTAAATTTTCTAAACAACCTGCAATTAGTGATTTTATACAGGAGTCGGGCACCTTTTGGGAATCATTCTTATAAATTCTTTTGAAAGAATTCAGATTCTTTCCTTTTTTTACACCTTCTATACTGCTGCTTTACCAGTGCCCTGTACCTGGCTGGGACGTTGGGAGGATTTCTCTCCTTAGGTACCACATAAATACCCTCTGTTTTTAACGTTTCTAAGATTGCTGAGGTGTAATGGCATGTGGCTTTGTCTGACCAGAATATGATATCCTCTGTTTTATAATACGTTTTCATAAATGGAATCAACCGTGCTTTAATGCACTCTTCTAGATAAATCCTACCGTTCATAGTTCCAGTGCACACGAACGAATCTGAACGTCTACCTTTACTGCGTAGAGCCTGCCACACTAAATACTTTTTTGGAAATTTTTCCGTCACTTTAACTTTAAGTTCTTGTTTACAGACTGTTTTATCTGAATAATGATATAACTTTAATCTCGGGACTTGAACTGGATCATTCACAAAATAAGACCCGTCATCCACTAGTAGAATCTCTCCACTTTTTAACAATATCAGTTTTCTTACCAAAAATTTAGATCGACTTTCAACTTTCGGTAGCTGCTGTTCCATATATTTTGGTGCAGATATTTTTTTTTCCTAAGCATAAACCTAAGATGTCTCTTAATTCTACCCACAGTGGTTTTAGAAATTCCCAACTTTTCTGCAGCAGAACGAACTGAATACTTGGCCGAATTTTCAAACATCTTCCTAATGTTGCGAATTCTCTTAAGAGTAGCAGTAGAAGGAGGCCGTCCTGTACGTTTCCTTTCCATAACTGTTCCTGTTTCTAAATACATGTCAATTATTCCTATCGTAGTAGTTCGGGCAATGCCAACTCTTTAAAAGTATTTCCAACAAGAATATTTGTTTCCACCAACTTCATTATGATGAAATGTTATTATTTGTTTATGTAAACATTCACGACTTTCTTTCCCCATGATTAATTACTGACTCCAAACAATTATTTTTTGTTTTGACAGACACCTACTGAAATAAACAATGAAACAACGCATAACTGATTTCTCTAGAATTACTTGATTTGTGAATATATAATTAAAATGAATATGACGAAAAATTATGGGACACCCTCTACCTAAGTACAAAGTCTCTTCAATAAGAAGTGATACGGCCTTGAAGTTCAATTTTTATTTTTTTGTTAATTTCCACAAATATAGAGATTTCGATATTGGTTTTGCCATACATACTTATTATTACGTACAGCACTAATGAGAAAAATGTCATAAACTAGAATGAAATAGAATTAAAACACACAAAAATAATGTGGTCTTAGTTTATAAGCGTATGAGCAACTGTTTACCTTTAAATGCCCATCAAAGGCTTTTGGTTGTCATTAAGACGTGCAATTATCAAGTAGCCATGATCACAAAAACAGTGGGTAATGATTGTAATCTAGTAAACAACAACAAGAAACCAATTAATGACGTTGGTGACGTCAGTTTATTTGTCTTTTGTGCTTACGAAAATGCTGCGACTTAACGAACCTTTCAGCATTGAAGAATTCGTTATGCAGCGGCATTTTCTTAAATAGAAAAGAACAAATTCGTATGTCACTATAAATGTCCGAATATATTTTTTAAACACCCTTTATGATTCTTTCTTTTAATGCTTGTACTTTATCATTTCGTTTGCAATTCCATCAGTTGCAGGTGTATTTATATATTGTATTTCTCCTATGTTTAACATTTGTTTTCTGTTATATATGCTTTGTATGGTGTTGTTGGGATGTAAGACAGAGAAATTGTTAAACCAGTTTTGCTCACTAACTTTCTCGCTAGTCTGCTAACATTGGGTAACATTGTTTTTGTTTCGGATCATTCTTCATATTTTTATCTGTAAGCCATAGAAATTTCTTTCTAGGACTTTCGTATATGATTCGCAGCAGTCCCACTTGAACCTTCTTATGTCCGCATTAACCTCGTCCCTTATACGTTTGCATTTTGTCAGGTCATTTTGTATTTTAATTAGCCACCTAGGCTTTAGGGCAGTTAAACCCTTTTAGTTACTTATTTGGCTTCATCGCCTAATTCCATAATAATGATTTTGCACATATTTGGCCTCAAGCGCAGTATTTCTCGTCATCCGGGGCACCTCTTTGTTGGTACTTTGACAATCGGTGGTTAACGCTCGCAGGATTTCCGAACCTTCTAGAATTTACGCTGTTGGTGTGACTGCGAGGCCTCTCGCTCTCTTTGTCACCGGAACTTATTTGTTTTATTGGGGGCCTCGCCATTGGCTGTCGAGGGTCACGTGGTAACGCCGTTTTGGCTGACGCCACTTCAAGCGTGGTAACGCTCCTTGCGGGCATTGAGCCGAGAGCCGTCGATCGAATAAGAGGTCGGATAGTGTGTGTGTTCGTGCGGCGCTCCCGCCCTTGGCGGGGGCGTCAGCCTTTTTCCCGTCTCGTGCTGCTGCAGCAAGTATTTGATAAACTGTTTCGCCTTAAGTGGCAGTTCTACTCAGGCGATTGAACAAGGGAGGTGTGTGTGCGTCGTTAGCGGCGATCTTATTACGCCAAGGCGTAGGTGTGATGGAATTCCATGCCTGGTTCTACGTCGTCACGTAAGGGAGTGTTCCCTTTAGCTCGTTGTGCGAGGATTCCGTTGAGGTAGGACATCACTTGGGCTAGTTTGGCCGTCGTAGCGGCGTTTGTTGAAGCGCCAGCCTTTGTCGCTATTTTGGGCGCATCCAGACCATTCACACGTCGGCCGTTTTAGCGGCGAATGAATTGCCACAGGCAACCTGTTTCCCGCAAGCTGGACCGCATGCTGATCTCTTGGATCGTCACCAATAAAATTAAGGTATTTGTAACCATTGAATCATACTAACTTCTCGTGCGCGAGCTGTGCGCTTAATCATGTGAATAACCGTGAAATCTTGTGCACCGTTAAAAACGTACCCTTCGCATCTTAAATTGTTGTCGCGAAGTGGCGTCGCTCGCTCATTTTTGATCTAATCACTTCCCTCACTTGGGCTTTGCTGTGTTTGCCCAAATTATCATGTGCGCATTTTTATGAACAAACGTTCCCTTTGTGGGACTCATATGTCAAACTGCTTTTGATTTTGTACAGTTATGGGTGTTGTTTAGTAACCGTAGTGCGCCCATCAGCTGATGCTTATTTATAAGAATTAACGCAATGTTTGCGGCACGCTTTGCTGCCCCAATGTAAGACTGGACCGATAGACGCTTATCTAAGTAAGAGACGCTTTATTCTTGGTCGCTTTGTGCATGTTCTGTTTCAGTGTGCGGCCATCATTGAGGAGATGAATGTAAGGTGGAGCCAGTGAGATCAGAGCGTGCAGGTAGGCTTGGTGGTGACATTGCCGTGGCTGAAAAAGCCCCCCTTCATGATCTAAGTATTTTTGCCATCACGAAATCGTTGTGTGAGTTTATAATTCACGAGTACCCCTATCGACGGAGTGTCTTGAATACTTCGCCCCCGTCTAACCGCCCAGGCCCGGTTATCCGGGTTATGACAGGTTTGGTGGCGCCCTCATAATTTTGACGTACCCTATATATATGCCTCAACACGCTTGCCCAGAACGTATCGTGTGACTCACGCCCGACTCCCTGAGCGTTCCAGCCGTGGCCTTTAGCCTGTTTTTAGCAAATCTCAGGGCAAGTGTGCCAGTTTTCCCAGGACTGATTCCGTGGTGCGATGCTCACCTTGGGTGGGTGTCGTAAAGTTGTTTTAATACCGTAACAATTTCTCAAATTCTTCGTTTGCGTTTTCGACACAAGTGCGCTTTATTTTGTTTGTCTTTATATAAAAATAAATGTTTATCTTGTTTGTCCAGTATGCGTTCCTATACCATTCATCCGATTGAGATGCAACTTTGTTGAGTTCAGTTCGTGTGTGACAAAACAAGTGGCGTGGATTGTGAAATGCCAATTGCCGGTCGACATTAGATAATGAATATCACACGCATAGTCGTCATAAAGTATTACTTTCGCTGTCAAAGCCTCAAGCACGAAAGGTTTCTTTGTTTGTTTGTCCCGTATGCGTTCCTATACTATTCATCCGATTGCAATAAAACTTTGGTGAGTTATTGTGCGCACGCCCGCGAAGGCTTCTGAACTACCATTTTATAATAGGTGACGCTGCAATCGAGATATTTCGATATACCAAAGAGCGTTTTTTGTTGTTTAAACTTTTTCAGTACGCAGTGATTACTTAGGTATTCCTATTATATGATTAAAATCCTGTCCAGATCGGAGGTATGCAAATTTCTTTAATTAAGTAACGTCGGTTCTATTCTAGTCTCATATAGGTTTCTCACACTCCCTTCCTATTCTAATAGCTCTTTTATAAATTCATGTATTTGTTCGTTTTTGTCTATTTTTGCATTTATAATATACTGTTGGATTCGAGTTCATGTTATTACCACATTCTACCTACCCCCTCCCCCCCCCCCCCGTTATTGTTCGATGAGTATTCGTCAAAAGGCCGCTCAACTTCTACCATCGTGCCGTTCCCTACCTTGCCATTTAGATGGCCTTAAATTAGCACGTAGTGGATTGTTGGCGTATAGTTTTCCGGAGCATACAGGCTAAATATTATATTCAAATTGGAGCTGTGCAGTCTTATTATTGTCAGTTGTTCTGAAATTGTTATAATGATAGAAGTTTACTGTTTTTTTATTGGACAGGATGTCTACTCCGACTCTTCCTCTTTCGTTCATTCGTATTCTACTTCATGTATATTAGGTGGTAGTCATCATATGATGCAAATTCCGTTTCTTTTCTCTTTGTTTTAGTAAGTGCACAAAGGTATATTAAATAATTTTTATCTACTTCTACTGCACAATGGCCATTAATTATGATTCATAATTCACAGTTTGCAGCCAATCATAAACTTCTATTTTCATTATTCAATAGTTTGCAAGTTGCAACCAATCAGAAAATTCTATTTTCATTACTCAATAGGTTGTAGCCAATCACAAAATTCATTCTTATTATTAAATGACTTTTGAAGTTAACATCTGTCACAAATGTCATAATTGGGAAATATGAACACAAGACTCCTATTGCATAGGAGTAGATAAAATATCGTATTATATTCGCGATTATGGCCATTATTCACTCAGATGACTTGCGCCAAGCGCCTTCGGCTTGTGGCGCAAATGTCATCTTCGTGAATAATGGCTGTCATAATCGCTCATATAATAATATACTATTAATTTTTATAATTCATTCTAGACATTCTTCTCTTCAAGGTCTCAAACCTCAATATTCGGCAGTCGCCGTCGTTGTTGTTTATTTTTCCCGTACAGTGATTGTTTATTTGAGCCATGACAGTTCTACAATATAACCTACAATGTTTGATTCTAAATAATAAGTCATATTACGGAATTTATGAGTAGTTGAAGAAAAAATAGTATGTTTCATTCGTACAAAAAATGCGTTTTCGGGACGCGTAAGGTTCGCCGGACTCCGCTGCGCGTCGTCCGGCGATCTTACTTATCCCGAAATCATGCATTTTTTGCACTAATGAAACAAATATTTATTTCATAATCGTCTTCCTTGTTCGCGTCGGTATCGCTTCCAATTGATCCATCCAGGACCTAAGCATTATGCCGGTTCTAGAAACACATAGTTTTTACTGTGGGTAGAATACTAACCCTCCATCTTTTCCCGGCTTAAGACTGGCAACGACAGGAGCTACTCAATCCTCCCACCAAATGCTATACGGAAATTTGATATGTTACAGCAAACCTTTTAAGTTAGTAAAGGCAGGCGGGCCCACAACAGACAAGCAATTTTTATTTTCGATTAACACTTTCTTAAGTGGAGATAAAAACTTTTTATTTAATTAAGTTACAGGTAATTCCGTGGGTTTTATTATACCTTAAGTTAACTTTCGAAAGTTACATCTTGCATGTGACCACTATTAACCTAACTAAAAGCTTGCATTCTACATTACAGAATCAGCATCATACGACGTAGTAAAGTTCCATACGGCTGCAAATTCTTCTAGAATCAAGATTTTTAATTCCACAATTGTTGCAGAACAGCTTGTATAGATCCGTGCTTTTCAATATTTCCATAAGAATAAATCGGGTACCATTAAGTCTCGAGGGCCAAATCGTATTCCGAAATCAAGAAATGATACGGCTATTAAAAAATTCTCCCAGAATTTTCATATTGTTTCTGGCCGTATCAGGGGTTGCTCCGTTTTTCTGGGATAACAGGTCTTCATTCATTAATTCTGGTCTATTAAACCCCGGAACGAAGTAAGTGGGTAAAATGTTTATGTAGCTCTCGCGTGGGACTGTTATAGTATATTGACCGATGATCCCGAATAATCTTTCACCAAACCTCTTCTTTACTGTGAAGATTCTTCGTAAACACTATGCGATGATTCTGAATGTTCTAGTATCTGAAATTCTGTTTATTAGCAATGGCGACGAAATGAAAATTGGCTTTGTCAGTAATCAACAAATTCATTCAATCTCGATGCAAGTACAAAATGCTTGACAAAAGTCGGCTTCTTTATCTGGATTTTGGAGTTGTTGTGTCAATGGTACTCGTATGGATGGAATTTTGAATCTTTATGAAGAGTTCTGTGAAGGCTTCCCTTCGATTAGCAGATCAGTTTGGGCTTCTCGTAAAAGCAGCTAATTCGTTCGGTATTTTCACGCGTCCTTTTTTCTCAAATGTGGCAGTTAACCATTTTCACTCCAATAATGCACCCCCACAGGAACAGTTTTATGAGTTAGCGCACAACTTTCATTATCGTTGCCATGAAACTATGGTCTAAATGCGTGTCTAATTTGCTTTATTGGCCGAGTTTGTAAGTATGTGTCTACGGAAGCCACACGTTGTAGGATTGTGTAATCCATGGTTGATGATATTATTGTAATAGTGGAAAAAAAATTTCAAATACTTGTGTTTAATTTTTTTATGGAAACATCAAGTCACACAAACTCATGATTTAATCTGATTTGTGACAGCCGAATACTGAATAAATGCACATTAACATATATCTCACAGACCATATAAAATATTCCACTAACGAAGAAAAAACTGAGTTACCTTGAATAAATGCTGTTCGAAAAATAAAATGAGTAGTCTATTATAAGGAAGAGCTACTGCAATTGGGAAGTAAATATGTTTACAAGCAACAAGATTTAAATTTGGGAATATTAAATTTACAGTTGATTACCTTCAGACTCGGATAGGCACTACACAGTTAATTTTAGTTTATGTCATCAAAGTAAAATTATTACTAAATTTACTTTATAATATTAAAACAGATAGAAACAGCATAAAAAAATGTATGAGCAATAAAACAGCACAGCAGGCTAACAGTTTTCAACTGTTTTCAAGAAATTAATAGACGAAGTAAAAGCGGGGAAATGTGGAAATAATAAAAAAAAAATATTATAGGTTTTATGGTACTATGATGTTGTTAGTATCAGTATGCAGGGGAAACTTATTATTCCCATTGTTAAAGATCAAATACTTCTTTGTATAGTTCTATAGGTTGAACGAATTATTTATTCTACATGAAATTCATGCAACAATTAGCCACACAGAACGTGACAAATTAATGAACTAACTTCAGTAGCGTCACGATAGCTATTTATAAAACATTTTGTATAACGCGTGTAATCGATGTAATTATTGTGCCATGTCAAATAAATGTTAATTTATTGAAAATCAAGTAGTTACGCTTTTGCGTCTTCGTGTCAATTTGATATACTCAATATCCGATCTGCTGGAGGGGGCAAACTTCTTTTATTAATCCAATTATTATCTTTCGGAGAGTTTTCATTTCAGTTACCTCAAAAACTTGTATTGTTTTGACGGTGTCTGTTCTGCCATCTATACTATACGTTAGCATAGGTATGTTACTTTTATATATTTCAACTTTTGGTTCACAGTGTAAGAACTCATTATATTATACTGTAACATTCGAATGTTTTAGCGGCTTTGTTGGCTTGATGCATAACTACCTTCTTTAGGTCACTTGCAGTGGTTATGTTGATCCGTAAAGCCCGGTTCTACATTTCTACAATGCAAGTATATACGTACAGTAAGCTATCCGAGGTATAATTACCATAGTTTCCTATATTACAACAGTCGTTTCTGGGGTATTTATTCCACGGATATCTTTATCCCTGGTTTGTAGAAGCGGCTCTAAGTAGCTAAAATCTTAACTTGTTGTGTAAAATCCAATACTTCCTTTATCTTAAAACGAAGTAAAAAATAGCAATTCCATATTTACAGAGATCTAAATTAGCAACTCCCTAAGTGACGTCACTGCGTGTACGGTCGAAATGCTCAATAAACAAAGGCTTTGAAGGGGCTTCTTAACTTAGTTAAACTAACACGGTGGCATACAAATCCTGATAGGATCTTAATGCGTTTACCTTGACAGTTTTTTTTGTAGTGCATGTAGGCGAAAGTCAAATATTTTAACCTTACAATCATTCTAACGCACTGTTGTTACATGCACATATAAAATAAATTCTACTTGGTGGCATCTCGCAGGATTTTGAAGCGCTATAGGGCGTCCCCGACTGTCGGTTATTTCTGCTAGCACTCGAAGGAAAATAACCAGCCCTTGGAGCAAGGTTTCCATATCTTAACACGACCGCAGACGAGGTCGTGGTAAGACCATCGTCAACCTAATCACTTCTCTAAATTATGACTCTCCCACGTCACATTTCCGCCTCAGGTCAACAACATGTCCTCTTCACCTTAGCCTTGAGTGCTTTCTTGAAGACGTAACTTGAGCCAGCAGTAGTACGACGTGCTCACTTGGACCTTAAGGCTCCACTGAATAGCTCAAAGCAAGGTCTTTTGTTTTGTGATTCAAAGTAGTTTGACTTTAATATTCCGATTTTTCTCTTAAATTCACTTTTATCAGTGCTTATTGTTCACATTTTTCGTGTGTTTTTCGACAAAATGTCAACTTTGCTTCATTATCTAGATTGCGGGGGTGTTGTGCCAATGGTGCTTATATGCAAGATTTTTTTTATCTATGTGGAGAATTTTGGGAAAGCTTCTCTTTGATTCGCAGACGCATTTGGGTTTCTGGTAAAATCACCTCTCAAGCATTTGGTATTTTCAGGCGTGCTTCGGTGACCAGCTTTCTTAAAATTTTGCCCACGCGAATTACGAACCGAACAGTTTTACTAATTCGAGCATAATCTGTATCTTATTGCTGAAGTGCGCGTCTAACTTGTTCTATTAACAGACTTAGTAAGTAGGTTTCAGCATAGTTTAGATTGTGTAACAACGTTGTAAAATATTTGTTTAAAAAAAATTGGACTCTCAGTGCAAAATGCAACGTAATAAATAATAGCAAACTACACAACATACAACGGCAAAAGGTGAGAGAATTCATTCAAAAGCGCTAGTACTGGCTCAGTAATATAGTGTCGATAAATACAAACGTAACCCCCAAAGAGATTTGAAGGGTTCTCCTTGGTAGCACTTATAACAAATTACAAATTATTATAATAGTTTCGTAAACGAAGAACTGTCGCTTCACGAGGCTCAAATGGCTCCTTGAGCATCGGTTGGTTCGCAGCAAACGTCCGCAGTAGGTCGCAGGTCCACCGGGGTTTGAGGTTTAATTCCGATGCTTCACAAAAGAACAGCGTTCAATAAAATTGACTAGCACTGTTGTAACTTACAGGAGCAGCTGTAAAAGCAAGCACGCATGTTCAATGTGATTCACCATGGTGTTGGGCTGCCTGAAATCTTACGTAGGCTCAATGAAATACACAGTTGCCTAATCCGCCATCTTGACCTGAATATACTTTATTGGTCAGTGTACCAGGATCTTATCCTCATTCCCAAATTCAAGTAGGAGGTGAGCGGCACTGTGCAATGGAAACCGACGGCCAGCGCGTAAAAAGATTGCACCGCGAGAGTGAGATTATTATGATTCTTATTATGGAGCCACCATAGTTGTGTTCACACTAGCCTGTATCAGTCAATAAGGTGTAAGTTGATACAGCTATTTTTAATACACAAATCACAACAGATCAGCGGAGGGCTGCCTGTTATCAAGCTGCTGCTACGGAGATTTCCTAAATATGACGCAACGGTACTACTCTCTAAGAGAATGAAATTTGATAGACAAATAGCGTATACCTCTCCCAGGCGGGGTTGCATTTTAAATTTTAATCCATTAAGCGGAAATTACGCAGTATCTTACAAATAGCATTCGAAGTGAATGCTGGTGAGCATGTAAGATTAAATAATTAATGGATTTCAGCTGTAATGCAGTAAGTAACGATATCCTAATTGAAGGTAGGAGTTTTCCTGCAGCCGGAAACGGTGCGCCAAGCGATGGAGTGAATTAGGCGGTCTATGGTCATGGGCGATAAATTTGCCTGAAGCTGCGGGCTCAGAATGACGAAACGACGGTGGCCGTTCAGTAAGCAGGAACAAACTGCTCGGGTGAGAAATACGGGTTGACAGCAATCCGACTAGGATACAGTTTTTCTGAATTCGGAGTAGTTTAACAACGAGGTCATTTGATACTTCAAAAGCAACCTAATTATAACTTAAAGTTATTAAATACCAAGTGAGTGAATGATCCGACTATAGCCGTAGGGTTGCCGCAAGGGCCGCTAAAACTACACGCAAAAGGCAATTCTACATTCCCCGCTGAGCCCATTGTCACAGCCTGACCTCCCTAATCGCTTGTTCGTCTGATTCTACTTTCCGCCGTGCAGGTTCGGCTCACGACGAAATAATGACCATGGAACATGTACTGAGAGCATTCTCGAACATATACTTCTTAGGCACCCTTGAGGAGACGTGCAACCTAGGCCTAGCTCTTCTACTGTAGTTACAAACTGTTATATATGAGTTTTATCAATGAACTATTGTGATCAAATTGTAAAATTTGTTAGTTTAAAGAATATACGTGAGTAAATTAAGAATCCCTAGCATTTTTACAACAGATACGTTTTAGCTTATATCTAAAGCTGTAACATATTCGTCAATTTGATCATGCCACATTAGTATATTAAGGTGTTTCGTTCTAGAAAAGCAATTATTTTTTCACCTTTTAATAAATTGGGCTAATTTCTTTTTTAACAATATCACAATTATATTAAAAACCATTCTAAAATGTCTACACACATTCTAATTGTATTCCAAACGTATTTTATTAGTCCCAAAGGTCGAAGTCAAAGGTTTCGCCTACGCGCTATCGAATATTTCCAGCTATTAAATTTCTAGAGTTTGGGGTCCCTAGATAGTCATCTTTTACCGACTCGAGTGATCACCAGACTTGAAATAATATTTCATTTTATATTATAAAATGCGTCGTAGTGATTCATGCATCATCCGTTATCGAAGCAAGTGGGTTTATAGCCAGTAGGCATCAATTATTTAGAACTCTTTACTGGCTTCTCTGGAAATTTTAAACATATAACATGCATGTGCATACAGCTGCATTCATGTAGTCAATTACTAGTTTACTTCAACGTTATTGCGTTTTTACTAACTGTGTATGTATCTCTGATTAAATAGAATTAAATTTATTCTTAATATGATTAGTTTAAAACCTATAATTGATAACGTATTTATTAATTCAGGAAATACTCCAATTATAAAGTTGTTGATATTCTAGATAATATCACAACTGAAATTTTTTTTCTAGTATGTACATTAGCTAAGAATTGGCTATTAGGTAGATAGGGTTTGGTAAATTGTCAAACAGCAGCCGTTAAGGACTTGGTTGTGAAGTTTTCTTTGTTATTCTCAGAAGAACTTATAGATCTGAGGTTAGTTTTAGAGCTTTGTTGCCTATTAAAATGGAGTTACGACAAGTAATCAAACCAAATTGCTTCCAGGTAACTACAATGGAATACGGGCGCGGTTTAAATCTAAAAGGGTCTGTGTTTCTGACTCAATAAATTCAAAAGAGACATCGCAACCAGGTAATTATTATTTTTCGGGTACCACTGGACAAATCCGGAAGCAAACGACCTAGGCAAAAAGGTCGCTGAAGTTGGAAAAGCTGCGAACTTACCAAGGCCTTCATCTGTTCACGTTTAACTAACTTATAGGACAACATGCAGTCAGTAGCACAGAGTATAGAAAAATACAGTTTACAAACAATAACGTGTATTGAATTCATACAAAACTACATGACCAAATATACAGCCGCAGCAGGCACTCTGCGCTATATAGCTTATTACTTCTTGGGGTAAATCGCCCTAAGCTCACAGGAAGTTTAAAAGCTATACACACCAAACCTTGCAAACTGTTCATAAGCCGAACTGTCTATTGACATTTAAGGCGCTTCCTGAACTGGAAGAGAGCTCGAGTTGATGTCCGCGAACATGCGAATAACACACAATCGGGTATATACTAATAATATCTGATTTACTTCTAATTATGTATGCAGATAAAATCTAGTTGCAACTAGAAACATGCAGGAACTACAGGTGCTGTCGAGGCTATCCAGAAAAGATCGGAAATATTTGTCTCCATGTGTTAGAAAATCGAGGGTAACACCAATATTGGCTGTAAGTTAACATAATCAAGGTAGGTATGAAAAGGCTAAAGAAGTACATTTAAGAAGAGAATATTTCTGAGCCACCATTTCCTACGAATTTGAAAGTTCGCCCTCGTCAAAGCAATGTGTTGAAAGGCTTCAAACTGCTATTGGTATTTCACTTAGTATTAGGTCAGTTTCCAATTGGTGTAATGAATTCAAGTGCGATTGAGTTTCCCTCAGTGATGAATTATCTGCAGTTACGGATGAAAACATAGTTACTGTTAGTAATATGCTTTCAAACTCTGGCTCATAATAGTAGTTTATATACGAACATAGGAAAATTTCTATGCGGTTAATTGGCCAGTAACAGGAATTAGAGGACCCAAACATTATGCCAAGTAATTAAGTAAAATTCGCGCAAAATCCATTCATCGAGATTTTAGTTGTAAAGTCGAATGCCTGGCGTTGCTAAAAATAACAGAACATTTACCTGCGTTTTCGTTTGAAAATGGTCTAATGCAAATAATAAAAATAATATTTATTCGCAAATGAAACACTTGAATATACAACAACAATAATAATAATAATAATAATGAATCTTATTTATATATACATATAAAAAAGCAATTTTTCAGAAATAATATAAACAAAGAATCATTTAAGAATAACAGTATTAGACCACTTAGACCGCTAAAGGTCGCGTGTGGTATTGCGCTGTATAATCATATTTATTCTAGCCGTGGCTGGTAGCTCAGTGGTAAGCATCCTGGCTACTGATCGTAGAGTAGCGAGTTCGATTCCCGGTCCCGGTAAGGCTTTTATAAAATAAAAAATGTGGATGGAAACCTCTGCAGAATGCCATGAGTCGGAAGTGATGTAAAGCCGTGGGTCCCATGTTACTACGATGTGTAGCATGTAAAAGATCTTTTGCTAGGGTTGGAACTCCCTAGTCTCGGCAAAGTTCTAAGTAGGACTTTGACCATATGACCAAAGCAGTCGGTGTCTATGGTACCTGGTACTCCACATGCCTAGGCCTTGTCCATAACAAAGAAACAAAGAAACAAATAATTATTCTACTTGTCCGTTTATTTAAAGTAAAAACTATAAATGATGTGTAACATTAATAACAATTAATTCGCATAGTTTTTGTTTTAAGGTGCATATTGTTTTTTTTTTGTTGAAACCCTTAACTGAAATCTGTCATGTCTGTAATATTGTGTCACGCAAAGATCTTACATTTTTTTTTATATTTCTTAAATTTAAATTTATATCTGATTCTTTAATGTATCTCTGAAATTATTAAAAACCTTTGGTGCATAGTATTTTAAGCATTTTTGGCCAATTGCCTTATTGGTTCTTACTGGAACAGCATCAGTTTTGTTTCTAGTACTATATTTATGAGTAAATTGATTAATAGACAAAGTGTTTTTATTTATATATTTTAAGATAGAAAGACAGCAGGGGAAGTTGTTCTACCTAGGGACACTTTCTATTCTATTTTTTTTTGTGAGCCTAGATAACAAAAACCTAATAACGAATACGTCATGTGATGCACTACTATGCCTAGTACATACAGGTAATTTTAGAAAATCCTGTGAAGAAATTTAAAAATTTTACATTACATTTAACTTGTCAATGTTTTCTGTCCCTAGGTACGTACCCGGTATGTGCCAGGGGACATACTATGTTGGACCTAGAAATAATATTATAAAGAGAAAGTTATGAAAGAAAAATAGTATATTTACTGCCCATATGTTAGGTAATCATACAAATAAAGTTAAAATTAGAAGTAAACAAAGATATTAACCCAAGTGGTATAATGAAAAATCCACAGAAAACTTAAGATGATTAGAACTTCTCTTGGTGGATCCAATGGTTTCAGGCGGAGAAAGTTTCATAATGATATCTTCACATCTGATAAAATACATTTGTTCATCTACCTTCATAACAAACTTTTTACTCATTTTCTTGAGATACTTCACTTCATAATTATTTTTTGACTTTTTTGCCTGTCTTACTAGCGCTAAAAAAACAGTTTTGTTTCTTCCCCCCATGCACTGAATTAACAGATAATCACCTTCCTCAATATTTTCATCTTCAATCCTTGCTTCTAGTTGGCTAGCAGCTAATTCATCTTCCACCTCATCGCTAGGTAAGTCATTTAACGGCACTTTTGTTGCAGCATCTTCGTCACTACTACTCTCAAATAATGTTTTCGTAACTTGCTGCTTCTTTGATTTAAATGTATTTGTTAAATTCTGCTTCTTATTTCCCTTTTTGTCTTTAATCATCTGCATTTCCGGTGTATCAGTTATAATACGGGATTTTCCTATTCTACGCCTTGTTTTGGTTTTTCGTTCACGGGCTTCTGGAAAAGGCTTAATTGTTTCAGGTGTTACTCGCACAATTTCCAGTTACATAGAAGAAGTCTCCTCGACACCTTCCATATTGCTAGTTGAAGCATCTGTTTCTGGAGTTGTCTCATTTTCAACAGGTAAAGGTCTATCTGTTACGTTGGATGAAATAAATTCAACATTATCGAAGATATTTTCATTTACTGGCACAACTCCAGTGAATTTGAATCCATTTGTTATATTTCTCAAATTGAAAGATAGTTCATAAGCTACCCCATATATGGTGATGGGTTTTCCTGCATTACCAGGTGAGTTCATCCAATCATTCATGGCTTTAAAATAGAACGTTTCGTCCAGCAGAAACGCGTTCTTCTGAATTAAAATTAATTCGCGCGTTTCCCCCTAGCGATTTCTACGTTACGTTACGAGTTTGAATTTTTCGCCCGCGCGGCCGAATACGTCATCGAGAGATCCCGCTCCACGTATGCACTGCTCCCCCACTTAGAATGTCCGAAGTGGTCTCTAGATGCACGAAGCACGAAGAGGAGCCCATAAAAGCCGCTTCACGACCGTTCCGGGGCCATTCATTCAGATTCATTGATATTCATTCATTCGCATTCATTCCCGAGGTTTCTCCCAGATAACTCCCCGTTCCCGTTATCCTGAATCCTAATTCTGTCCGACCGTTTAGAGAGAATTTCCCGTTTATACTTTGGAATCCGATATCCTTTAGTATTTCCCGTAGCTAAAGTCGAACTGATGACTCCAATCCTGGAGGCCGTGTTCTTAGCTAGCACTTAAATAAGTCCATTTCCTAAAGGATCAGTTTTCTGAGGCGATGCTCCACCAGTGGGGAAACCGTTTCGCTGATCAAACCAATGCCTGTTATAACCTGGACTCAGCGTAGACTTTTGGCCCCAAATTCCGTTGGCAAATAATTGTATCAAATTTCCTGGAGGACGTATTCGAAACGAGGGTTTAACAACCAGGCCGTTTCATATGTCTATTTCGTAATAATAATTAAATCAGCCAAACAACGTAAAATTTTCCCGACCCGACCGTATCAAATTTCATGTTATTACGGTCCGGCACGTAGCCAACTTCAAAGGCCCCTTTAAGTTTGCTCTTAATATCTGTCGACTACAGAATTGTACTCACCGTTCCAAACATCTTCCCATCGCAACACCGGAGATCGACAGCGCCGCAACGATCGTAACCCTGCGTGGGCCGAAGATACGAAGCAGGGCCCCAGGTAGACAATCTCCGTCAGCTTCCCATTCCGTCGCATCCCGCACAAACATACCGCCGAATCCCCGGGATTTGCAACACTATCACGGTGTCGTAAGGCATAAATCACAACATAATCGAATTAACCTATATTTGGAGCTACACGTGTATTCGACGTTGAACCTGATATTCGAGCCCGAAGGTTGGCCCACCGCGAATTACTTTGGGCAAATCGTCTTCCCGACCAGTGGCGTTCCGATTATTTTACAAAACTCGGCCAGCCGGACCATCCACACACAGATGCAAAACGGGTTGCCGGGACGTAAGGAACTCGCAACAGGACGTCCCGTATAATTATTAAATTTATTGTAAAATACATTTTATTTGGTTTTAACGAATAATACTTATGTTTGTAAATATTGAACATTATAATTAAACTGTCTAAAATTATCCTGGCGTTTGTTTGTTGATCTCAGGGGGTATATCTGTTTGAATCAAATTAACTCCGACTGAGAAAGCTACCCGAAGGTAATTTATTAAATTCATTAGCCCTTATTAGCAGAAGGGCAAGAATGTTACAAAATGGTCCGGAAATTGTGCGGTCCAAAGGCTGGAGCTTATGCGATGTATGGGGCGGCAGGAGTAGTATTACAATTCCAGTAGCTTTGGCTCTACTAATAGCTTGTGGGGAATAGTGGCTTTCGTGGTTATCCAATATCAAAAGCTGTGGATTTTGAGGACTCGCTTGTACATGCATTATAAAATGTTCTAGAAATTTCAAAAATATCTCCTCATTTGACCATCCGCTAGGATTAGCAGCACCAATGGAGCCTGGGGGTGCCCCGTTTAGCATATTATTCTTTAGATGAACACTAGGAAAGACGAATAATGGTGGCACACCATTACCAGCTGAATTCACTGATGCTATCACGGTCACGTTAACTCCCTTTTCAGCACTAGTCATAGTTCCAATCTGCTTCATACCCCTCGGAGCCAAAATTCTTAGAGGGACGTGAACTGTAGACAATCCAGTTTCGTCTGTGTTCCAGATTTGATGAGGTTGGAAATTATTTCTTTTTAGAATGTCTTGATAGTTTGTAAAAAAATCACTAACAGTAGTTCTATCGAACGCAGTCGCTCGCGCCACGCTGGTAGCCTCCGGTTTCCTGACTGAAAGGTTGCGATGTCTATTACGAAACATGCGTAACCATCCTTCTCCAGCGATATCATTTTCATGCCAATTAGGAACCTCTACGTTGTTAGCTATAGCAAATTTATAGGCTAATTTTTCCGTTTCTACTTTAGTGAGACCATAATTAAGCTTTGCAGACAACAATAAGTAATCAGAAAGTTCAGATTCTTGTTCAGATGTAAAAACCTTGAGATGATCATAACTGGGATTGTAATTAAACTCATCTTCTTCGTTCTTCTTAAATTTTTTAATACTTCTATCTATAGCAGATTTAGGTATTCCATTCTTGACTGCAGCTTTTCTAAGTAAAAGTTTATTTTCCAACACATCTTTGACGGCAGCTTTCATTTCCGCTTTATCCGGGCAAGATCTTATTTTACTGGTTTTACTTCGGGGCATTGTGCCTGTCTGATAACAAAAGAAAAATAGCATAAATAACTCATCATCATCATAGTTTACTATACCGAAACACAGATTACTACATGTTCTACCTGGGGACATGTCTCTAGGTGCATCATGCAAAATTGCCCCTGGTACATTCAGTGCTCATCTGGCACATAACCTAAATTTTTTCAGCATGCTTAAGTAAATTTGGAGACTTACCTTGAATTATCTTGAAGGGGATACTGATTAATATAGGTACACTTAGAATTTGACACTTATAATAAAAATTTCAGCTGAAATTTAACTCACACTTTTAAGAAAAAATTTACATCTGCACATCACGAGAACAATACATCAAATATCAAGGTTAACTGGAATCACAGACAAAGTTTGAACAAGATAGGTAACCATATATAAATAGAAAATAATTTTGTCACATAACTTACAACTCCATATACGACTGATGTTCAGTAAACGCGTTTGTCCCTAGGTGCATACTGTTCCTAGGTAGGACAACTTCCCCTACAATTGAGAAACGTTAAATATTTCAGTTTATTGATAAACGAATAGGATATATTCTTTTTTCAAAATTACCTTTATGATGCAATTGTATATTATCTTAACACCTTCCACATAGAGCCAACCTGCTCCACCCCAGCCAATAATACAATATGATACTTATTATTGCGCTAGTGCATAATAAAAAAAAACCTGCTGATTTAATGCTGGGATATCCGTAACTTAATTCTGGGTCATAAACATCGTAAATTAAGCAATTGCAGAAATTCCTTGAAGTAAAACAATAATCTTCTAACAGTCATTAAAAATTTTCTCAGGAATACTTGCAATGGGAAGCACTTTTTGCAAAAAATTTTCAACACAACGATGTTGGTAGGTTCATAGTAAAACTTCTGTTTAAAACTAGGGTCTAGGACATTTCGCCGTCGCCGTTTCGCCGTCGCCGTTTCGCCGTCGCCGTTTCGCCGTCGCCGTTTCGCCGTCGCCGTTTCGCCGTCGCCGTTTCGCCGTCGCCGTTTCGCCGTCGCCGCTTCGCCGTCGCCATTTCGCCGTCTGCCATTTCGCCGTCGCCACTTCGCCGCCGACCACTTCGCCGTCGCCGTTTCGCCGTCGACCATTTCGCCGTCAACTTGAAAGCGGAACAAAGACCGTGCTGCCAAATAATTATACTTTAATTTATTTTTATACTTTAATGTAATGCAACCTTCACTTTATTTATTTGGACATTAATTTGTTTGCTTATAAACTATCATCTTCGTTAACTTAATAATATAATTGTACTCCGTTGCCGAAAGACAATACATAATAAGTTTAATAATTTCTATTGTACTTAAACAGCAAGTATACAGTAATATTTAAACTGTAAAGTAACATATATACAGGGTGGTTCAAATGTATTTCGGGAAACTTTAGGAATACACAGAACACTTCAAAATAAAGCGGAAAACGTTAATCAACTTATATCGAAAACCGTATAATAAGCGAGATGTAAGACGTTAAAGTTGAGTTAAAAAATCTGGTGTGATACACTCACACAACTTCCTTTTACAGTGATCTTATAATTAGCCAAAAATTAGATTTTTAATTTTTAAGCATTTGTTAAAAATTTTAAAAAATCACAAATTCCACAAAAAAGAGCGTTAGTTGAAGAGATAAATTTTCTCTAAAAGTTTAAGCTGAATTCAAAAATGTAATAATATAAGAGATGTGGGTGTTCTATTTCAAATAGGAGTTAATTAAAGAAAAACAAAAGAAACCCATTTCAAAAGTATTCAACTGGAAAATCACCTACTTCACATCAATACACAATAAAAATGTAATAAAAATGTAAAGTTTGAAAAAAGAGCAGATCACTAAAATCATCATAACGGCCATACTACCTTAAAGGGAATTTTCTAAACCAAATCATTATAATGACCACCATGTGCATGATAAAAGAATTATCAAAAAGTAACAAGTGTGCTCATTACCATCAACAACTAATCAGACGGTTTAATGCATATAAGAAGTGTAACTGTAATAACCTTTAACATCCTCCTAATGGGAAATAAATGTGAATAATATTTTAAAGCCGTTAAAGATTTCGAACATGTATCATTTAAAACATGTAAAACTTTGATTCCATGTTTTGCTTAGATATAGATAAGTGAAAAAGTGTTTTTTTAAGTCGGAAATGTAAAATAGTCTACGGCGAAATGGCGACGGCGAAATGGCGACGGCGAAACGGCGACGGCGAAACGGCGACGGCGAAACGGCGACGGCGAAATGGCAACGGCGAAACGGCGACGGCGAAACGGAGACGGCGAAATGACGACGGCGAAAAGGGGACGGCGAAACGTCCCATTCCGCTTTCAATACTCCCGCAGATATCGTAATACACGGTGTTATGCCTAATATGTTGCTAAATCGTCATTTATAGTTTCATTGGGCACAACAAAATGTTAGGCGATTACTAGAAGTATCAGTATTACGTTAAATGTCACTAATTGCTGTGATCGAAGCTGATGTTCGATAGATATATGAATTTTAATCGTTTAACAAATTGCAAAGAATACTTGCATAATGCACACGTTTCGCTTATAATTGTTATTTTAAAAAATGAGGGATTTGTTAAAAGGTTGTCCTTAAGCGAATTACAAAATGCAGCAAATTTAAGATTAAAAATTGTATGGAAGTTAAAATTTCGGGCCGATTTACAGAATTTCACATGCAATCTTTGATAAAAGATAACATTGAAATTATTATATTCATGACCTTGGTTTAATCAGTGCAGGAGATTGATTAAAAAATTCAGATCTGCTTTACAATTGTCGATTTTCTGTTGTGTTCCCTAAGAAGTATGTAACAGAATTCATTATTAAATTAAGACGCGAAAGACATTTATATGCTGGACCATCAGCTGCAATAAGAGAAGGTTATTGGCCATTGTCAACATGAAAGCAAATCAAGAATATTATTAAAATATTCACGAAATGCTTCCGTGCAAAACCTGGTGGGCTCAATCCTATACCGAGCAATTTACCAGTAGAAAGAGTTGCCGCTGCACTTCTTTTTATTTACTGCTGCATTGATTATGCTTGACCAATAATTATTAGGAAAACAAAAAGAAGCGTACCACGTATATGTTTATCTGTGTTTTGCGGGTCCATATCATATCGGCCAACGTTCATATCGGCCAATTTGTTCATATCGGCCAACGATCACATCGTACAATTAGGGGCGTTCACATCAGCCAACTTGTTCATATTGGCCATTTCTATTTTTGTTCATATCGGCCAACTTGATCATATCGGCCCATGCAGGCGGTAACCGTAAGGAATACCGATACTAGCCGAGGAGCAACTTCTACCGCTACGGTAACGTAAACCGACCGCCGGCGCCGGACGCGCAATATCTTATTTCTTATTATGTCTGTTCAGTACGCCCATCGGCCCATCTAGTCAATCGGGTGGCCGAATAAAAAGCAGTGGAAAAAAGCCGGAGTATAAAAATCCGGGAAAAAAGCAGAAGAAAAAAAAGTCGGCAAAAAAAGCCTACGGAAAAAAAACCGGCGAAAAAACCCGATGGTATACATATTTAACATATTTAATGCGTAAATAATTCAGACAATTGAATTCCCTGTTTGTGTGGATTTTATCTGTAGAATTTATAAAATATAAATTATGGAAATAAGTACAAGAAATGGGACCAGATTGACGTTGTTAATTTTTCGAGGAGGTGGGGGGTGGTTAAAGGACTTACTGGAAAGTTTTGGGTCTTTAAAGGGTTGTAGTCATTTCCCTTGGCGTGCTTTCAAAATCGATCAATTCTGGATTAGGCCAGTTGACAAGTACATTAATAGCGGAGCAATTGTGAACAAGTTGGAATCAATTTTAATCTATTCTGTTGGGAAAATATATATTAATTGTGCACCCCTTGACAGGCTAATTTTTATATTTTTTCTAGTATTAGTAAATATCTCGATTAGTATCAACTTTTGAGCAAAATACGTATTTATCAGAATTAAAGTGGAGTAAATTCTCTAAAAAATGTTCCATGCATTTTTGTCATACATTCGCTTGTTTCGAATTTATATGCCTCGAAATATATTATTTTTTTCGAGCATTTGGTTTTTTTTGTTATTGAAGTTCGATGCGATAAAAATTCCTTTTTCGTACTATATACGATTTCTATTACTCATGTAAAGAAATTATGTCGCTGACTTTGTACTCACTTCCACATTACTTAGAAGTAGAGTACCCGGCGCGTTTTTTAAGCGGTATTCCCAATAGGCCTAATTCACTATGTCAACTTTGCTAACTTCAAGTTTCTTTGGAAGTTGACGTCTCATCATTTTTTTTTTGCCTTTTTGATGTTGGTAGTTGTTCAATATAATTCTCAGTATCACCCTGACTTTCAACATCTGTCTCATATTCCGAGTTTGGTTCATAATCTTCGAAATGTTCTATTGATTGTTCTATATGGATATGCAAGTCCTCGTCGTCTAATTCGACCACGTCCACAGTATTTTAACAATATTTGCCTTGGCAGAAGCCACACATTACTGGGGAATGCAAACCTGCTTTGCGACAGCTACAAGCTACTTTACAACGTTTTGCGCATTTACAAGAAATGAGTTTCAGCAATTCCTGGGGAGCTGCGTTTTGTACAGTGGGAATGGGTATTAACCCATTCTTCGAATTTATCCATCTCCAATCCAAAGCTGATTTTTCGTTTCCATACCATAGCTAAATTTGATTGTAAGTACGGACCGAATGCGTCTTTGGTTGGTGGTAATGATTCTAGATTTGGTAAACTTTTGTTAATAGATTGTATGAAACAGTGGTATCTATATTTGTTCCATGATGCACAATTTTTTATGCATACAGAATAAGAAGAAATTGTTCTCCCACTTTATCTATTTCCTTTTGGGACGCGTTTGGGTTTTTAAACATTTGAACAGCCTTCTGTAAGTCTTTCTCTTTCTACCTGTATAATGTGGAAACAGTATCACAGCCACTAAATGTGTTGAAATAAAATGTTGCCCTAATTGAAGAATCCAAGTTTATATTATAGGGTGCATACATCCGGCTACGTGTCTTTCCCTTCCCTGGCTTCAGAAAGTAAATGTTAGAGCGAGACTCATTCAAGGCGGTAAGAATTACCAATAAATCAGTGTCTTCCCCAATTATAATTACCGATGTGTAGTTGTCACACTTAAGAGCAGCTAGCCGCCATCCCGCAGCCTCGACTTTATTTACTCACACGCAGTCATGGAGGTCCAGAAAGAATACACTTATTTTTTCACAGGCTTTTAATAACACCTTCAAAATCTGAATAATAAATGCGTAACTTCTGAACAACGTCATTACAATTTTTCTCTACAGCTACTTGCTTCTAAACAGAAAAATGCGTCGTTACCGCTGTTACAAATAACTATTAGTGTCTCCAACAGTAGTGATTTGATTGTTCAATTGCAGTGTTGACAATGAAGGTATCAGCATCTTCGGCAGCCTGCTTGCCTTTGAAACCTTCGTTCGTTAATAGTTTGCACATCATTGAGATGATTCGACATTTATTTCTCTTATTTGACAAGAATTTTTCCTGTGATATATGTAGTTGCTATTATTTTTTAATAAAAATGTATTTCCGCTTATGAACCAATCTTCAATCGGCGAAGTCGCTTAGCAGTTTTGGCGCTTTTTGGTGCAGCATCCTCTGGGTATCCATCGCAAAACTATTATTGCATTCGTTGAGTAATGTTTTGTTACATACTCGACGTATTTATCCAAAATCACACAATAAGATCCTTGTTGATGCTAGACAATTTTGTGGAGTAGAAATTCCCCGTCTATCACATGAAGAGTATTTTCAGAGTCTAATTGGTTTTCAATCGGTAGAAACGCATGGTATAGGGCTGATTTTGTAGCTTTACGAATTCTTGTCTAATCGAAGAGTGAAAGTGGATAAGGAGCCAGTTCGTATTTTAAAGTAATCTTCTGTTTCTTAGATCTTCTAGATGGACTTTTTCTAATTTTACCAGAGTTACATGTACTGGCCTTATATGTTTGATTGCCATATAAACTACATTGACAATCTATAAAAGCATGCGCATGATTTCAAGAATGCCTGCAATAAGAAAATTAGCAAATGCCCTTAAAATAACCTCGAAACCGGTAGTCGCACGAGAAAAATGCATAGATAATTTTTGGTAGATAATTTATTCTCCTTCAATTTTGATAACGATGTATTTCACTCTAAAGTTGATAATAACCGAGATATTTACAAATAATAAAAAAAAATAAAACTTTTTGCTCTTTTTTCTAGATGGCGGCCAAATCCGGGATTTCTAAGGGGTGCAATTTTAAGAGACATTTCTTAACACAAAATCAAACAAATTAAAATTAATTCCAGCTCGTCCGGAATTGCTCCCGCTAACAGCCATTTTAAACGACTTATGGACTGGCCTAGATGGACTTCCCAAGGATTTACTTTCTCTTGGCAGAATTACGAGATCGATAAGCTCAATCACACTACACGGCTCTTTATGGCAGTCAAAAATTTAACTCGCAATTTTGAACCAAGGACATGGAGCATAAGGAATGAGGAAAACAAAAAAATCACAGACATCTGATATTCTAGAAAGATCTAAAAATACTGCGAAAAACTGTTCAAAAACAACGATATTGACATAGGAAAAAACATCAACATGACAGAAAATTATGCCAATGAACCATACATCTTAAAAGAGGGAATTGAAGCTGCTATAAAGAAACTGAAAAAAAATAAGGCTGTTGGCTGCGATGGAATCACAGCCGAAATTATAAAAGCCACTGGAGAAAACGGAATCAAAATCTTCCAAGTTTATATCAAAAAATCTGGTACTCTGGAGTATGACCACAGGAATGGACAACATCCATCTTACTTGCCCTTCATAAGAAAGGACCGAAAGACATCTGCAGCAACTATAGACTAACCGGCTAAAATGCAGAATCCGGGGCACATTCCCCTCCTTTTATTAGCTGCCCTTGTAAATTTAGTTATGGTTACTAGAGAAACATGGTTAATAATGATTAATATTAACAATAGGAGGAAAATTGACCCCGGATTCTGCATTTTTCCCGACTAATCGCAATAATTGATCATGCCAGTAAACTACACCTACACATTATAATGTGTTGATAATTATCAATCAACGCCTTAAAACATACCTAAATTGGTAAATAGCTACAAAGCAAGCTGGATTCAGAGAAGGAAGAGGTACCCGGGAACAGATCTTTAACTTACTCTTAATTACCGAAAAAGCAAGAGAATTTAATACCCCTGTGTACATCTACATTGTCGACTACACCAAAGCTTTCGACAGCATTAAATGGCAGAAACTGTTCACTATATTGTCAGAGATTGGCGTCCCAAAACACCTGATATGTCTAATAAAAGGACTATATGAGCAAAATAATGCAGTAATTAAACTGGATAACCATGTATCAAGTCCATGTAAAATAGAAAAAGGAACCAGACAGGGCTGCACCGTATCACCAATTCTATTCAATATTTACAGCGAATTCATAATGAGAAGGGTCTTGGAAAACTGGAATGGAGGATTCACAATCAACGGAGTTAAAATAAATAATCTAAGGTATGCCGATGATACGGTTACTCTTGCTAACGATGCCGAAGAAGTAACACAACTTATCGAAAAGTTAGAAACAGAAAGTGGTCAACTTGGCTTGAAGATTAACTATGAGAAAAGCAAAGTAATGATAGTTGACAGAAGAAACCTAAGTCGACCTGAGATTCATATATCTGGAATCCTTGATTACTAATGACGGGTACTGTACCTCTGAAATGAGAAGACGTATAGAAATAGCTAGAAGCACTGTTACAAAACTACAGATATAAAATATAAACGGTGCTGCGCGCGCTATTGTGCGGTCTATTCTATTCAATTTATCACCATTTTTAGGCCTGTTAAGTTGGGCTATTCCGTTCTGATACACACCCTTCCCCTGCCTCCCCCTGCCGTCCACCTGACCAAAGAAGGAAGTACTCGGGGATCCGCCCCTCCCCAAGGGAGCCCTCGGGGCTCAGCCTCTCTCCAAGGAGACCCTCGAGGCTCCGCCCCTCTCTAAGGGGCCCTCAAGGCTCCGCCCCTCTCCAAGAAGTCCCACGATTGTCCGCCCCGGTCGCGAAATCGAGGCGACCGCGAAATGCATGCAAACGCAAATGGGGTACATCGCATCCGCAATTAATTGTCGTGACGCACACAACGTTTGGATCGTTCTCCTTTATTTATACGATGGGCAGATCGCAATATTACTATTAATACTAAGAAATCAATGAAAACACTAGTATAAACCATACTACTCTACGCTTCAGAAAGGTGGATAGTGCGAAAAATAGATACCCGACGAATAGACTCCTTTGAGCTATGGTGCTGGCGAAGGTTACTCAAAGTATCATGGACGGAGAGACAAACTATCGTGTCCATCATTGTAGAAATCCAAGAACCTATAAGATTATCCAAACTCACATATGGAACAATTACAAGATACTTTGGCCATATCCAGCGAAGAAATTCAGACAACCTCGAAGGATTATTTGTGCAGGGCAGAATTCAGGGATCGAGACCGCGAGGACGACCACAAAAAAGGTGGACGGACCAGATTAAAGAGGTCACCGGCCACACTATCGAGCAGGCTACAAGAACAGCCCGAAACAGAAGTCGATGGCGTAACATTGTAAAAAGAAGCATGCAGACCATGTAGTTCTTGTATAACGACGCTTCTGACAAGAAGCTTACGACGGAGAGAGAAAGAAGCTTTGGATGGACTTTCGAAGGATTTTTCTTTTCCCTTTCGCTCGATTTCACGATAGATAAGCTATGGATGGACTTCGAAAGAATTTTCCCTTTCCCATGGCATGATTTCAAGATCTATAACTTTTGAAGTGTTTATTTTCACAAATATAATAAAATTTAATAAAAACAAATAATTTGGAGTGCTAAATTTTATAAAAATAACTGTACTTTTGTTAAATAAAGGCTGCTGAAGTAAATTACTTATCATTCCCATTTAAAGATAATAGCCGCATTGTTGCTATCTCATATGCATAATACCTTTCCCTCCAATAAAAGAAAATATTTTTTAACTTGTCCAAAAGGTTTTTTTGGGAGTCCGATCGTACTTCCAGTATTTATAACGATCTACAATTTTTCTTAGCTTTCTTAGCGAAGTAAGTACCGATAAAAAAACGTAACAAGCAAAAACTATAAATGTATACGTGAAAAATTTATAAATCTAACCTAAAAAATGGCTTTTTAAATCCAAAAATCTTTAAGTTTTGTGGATAATGCACATTTTTTTACTGAAAACGTGTTAAATATATTTATATATTGCAGTCATTATTTTTTCTGTAGCTATATGGAAGTAAAACGTACGTAAAACGGTCTTGTCTACGTTAATGCCATTTTGTAGCTTACTTTTGGAACTACTGTGGAATTTCTTCCACTGGCGCTTTTTCTTGTTGCATTTTTTTCGTTGACTTTTTTCTGGGGATTTTTTTTTGGAAATGCGTTTTCCTAGTTTAAAATTGATTACATGCAGTGGTGTAACGGCGATTACTATAAATTAAAATTGTAAATGTGCTGTGCCGACAAACCTTAAAAGATTATCAACAATTATCAGAAATTTGAGCGAGCATTTTCAACAAGAATCGTATTCACTTTACAGTTCCCCATTAGTATTTCAGTAACTTAAATTCATGGCAATTTTATATTTTTTAGTAGATAGTAAGTCGAACTTGTTCTGCAGTTTCATAAAAAAAGTGTACATTTTCCCGATTCAGCATAAAAATAATTTGTATTGTGTTGTTTGGCCCATCAGCCGTAACTATATTGTTAAGCTTGGGGTACGCAGTAGTAGAAGTATTTTTATTCATCATAATATACACCGTGGTGCTTAGATATGTCACAATTTTCGTTAAAATATAAAAAATACAACGCATTTACAGAAATGAAACAGTTATCTTCAGAAAAATACAGTAACAACAAAATACTATAGTCAATAAAACAAGACAGTCTTAATTTTCAACAAATCTGAAATCGGGAAGTTCATAGTAAACACTGGCCAGAATATGTTTTTTAAGCTTAACTCTGAACAGTGTTGTTGGGGCATTTTTGAGAGGACTACCGAGCGAATTAAATAATCCTATTCCGAAATTGTTTCGTTTAGTAGATGTTAACCTCTGCTGCGGAACCTGTATATCGCCTCGACTGCGGGTGTCGTAACCATGGGCATCGCCGTTTTTTGTGTAATCACCATAATGTTCTTTTATATGTAATCGATTGCAATATAGTATTGAATCTCCATGTAATTTTAATCCCGCCTAATGACTTTTCTAAAACGGACTGATAAAGCCCACAAGGTTAATGATTTACGATTTCTGGAATTTCTTTAATATATGTACCCCTATAATCCCAGCAGTTATGTTATTATAGAACCTATAAAGTTAATAAATGTTTATTTTTCCTCTGTTTCCAAGACTTGGAAACTGTAAATTTCTGTTTCAACCCTCAAATTACACTCTTCACCTTCAATTTTTTAAATTTATATTAAACAGACTAATACACAAGAATCTGCTTCTATTCTGAAGATAGCTATATGATTAACAGTTCAATTGTGTTGATTGTTGACAGCAAATTTTCAACGTGTTTGCAGCATTTATTTAGCAAGTTTTCTGTAAAAAAGTAAATTCGCAGTAAGTCGTTTGACACCGAAATACAATTTCTTCTTCTATAAGTCCTGTAAATAGTACAGATTCTTGACACGCAACAACAATTATATACATTAATTGCAATTTTATGTTTTATTAATGTCTTGTAGTCAATAATTTAATAAAGTATCCAACACCAGAATTCATACAAATTTTTAATTGCTGGGCTAGTTGTTACACCGTGAATGGAAAAGTAACCGCAAGGAAAAATGCCCCCAGAAGTAAATTCCCCTGGAAACCCCAGGAAAACGAAATGTAAACTACAAAATAGCATTTACAATTGACATTTAAGTTCTTCTTTCACACTATTGTTCTGTTAAAAAAAACGCTATACTAATGAATTTAGGACGAAAAAATCTGGTGTGATACACGCACATAACTTCCTTTTACAGTGATCTTATAATTAGCCAAAATTTGAATTTTTATTTTAAGCATTTGTGAAAATTTTTCAAAAATTACAAATTTTACAAAAACGGTACAAAATAGAGCGTTAGTTGAAAAGACAAATTTTCTCTAGAATTTTAAGCTTAATTCAAAAATTTAATAATATACCGTGTGTTCTATTTAAAATAGCTGTTAATAAAAAAAATTGAAAAAAAAAACAAAAGAAACCCATTTTAGAAGTATTCAACTAGAAAATCACCTATCTCACATCAATACACATTAAAAATTTAATAAAAGTGTAAAGTTTGAAAAAAAAATTGTTAGCGCCGCTTTTGAAAAAATCGAAAAAAACTGAAACATTACTAGATTAAACACCTACTTCCGGTTATGCGATTTTCTTTAAAAGCTTTCTGACGCATCTACATAGTACACGAAACTTATATATGAAGTTTCAAAGCCATACCTCTTTTCGTTTTTGAGATATTCTGTTCACAGGCAGACAGACACACACACACACACACACAGACACACAGACAGACCCACACAGACACACATACAGACCAATGAAAAAAATGTTTTTTGGGTTCAGGTAGCTCCAAAACGAATTTTTGGGGTGAATCCAATACTACCTTTATTGTAAAAGGAAGTAAAAACCCCGAAAAAAACTCCCTAGACTAAAACCCCAGACAAAAAACCCCCGGACAAAAAAAAACACGGAACAAAAGCTCCCGCTGCCCTCGAAAAGTTGACCTTATAATGTGCTAATCATTTTCCTTTAGCTCTAATAATAACGCAGATTTCCATTTAATCGAATCGAAAATTTAACACCCTGTAAACTTAATATATTATGGTTTTGATCCGGTTTTTTTGTCCGGATTTATCCGATTGAATTGTCGAAAACTTTCTACACCAATCGATTTAGAGTTTTGTGCAATTACAATAGTGACAATAATTGTGATCACTTAAAATAGCTATTTATGCAACAAGTGCTAAAAGTTGACGTTTATGTACGAAACATAAAAATTACGAAACGCTGCCGAAGCCTGAGTTTCATAACATGTCGAGTGCATAAACGACTTTTAGCACGCGTTGCATACACTATTTTATCTACGACCTTAATTTTACTGTTATCAATCCCTAAGTATCGATTTAACAAAGGTTTAATTATTTCAAAAACACTTTACCTGTAACGCAAGAAGTAACTAGAATAACTTTACAACTTCACTTCCAGTTCGAAATTGTAGTTTTATAACCTCACTTCACTTTATACCACAGATGCCCTTAAAGTAAATAGCTGATTTCTTTAACCACGCCAAACTATAAAACGTCACTTTTAGTGAAACTAGCGCTAAAAGGCTTACTTTTAGTAGTGGTCGCAGATAATAGCTCTTTATGCAACAAGTGATAAAAGTCGATGTTGCATAAACGACTTTTAGCACGCGTTGCATACAATATTTTATCTACGACCTTAATTTTACTGTTATTAAACCATAAATATCGATTTAACAAATGTTTGCATCTATGACAGTTAGAATTTATGTCATAATAAAGAGAGGGCCTTGGTACGAGGGCGAATGTTTGTGAAACCAATACTGTCAATGTCAGTTATCAAAGGTAATTATAATAGTACACATCTGACTTAATTCATTACATAACGCTTTAATTGTTTAAAAAACGCTTTACCTCTAACGCAAGAAGTAACTAGAATAACTTTATAACCACACTTCCAGTTCGAAATTGTAGTTTTATAACCTCACTTCACTTTTAGCACATGGGCTGATTTCTTTAAACACGCTAAATTATAAAAGGTCACTTTTAGTGAAAAAAGCTAGCGCTAAAAGACCTACTCTTAGCGGTGGTCCTAGATAAAAATAATTAAACATTTTATTTTTTTTAGTGAGTTTATAATTCAACCAAAAATCTAAATTTAAATAGGCTATAAATGTAGGTTACATTTCCTGAATTATAAATGATATAGCCACATTTTTTATCCTAAAATTATCTTTAAATAAAGAAACTGCTCTAATTAAAATCACTAATAGTGAACCTGGATCGCAGTTTTCATTTTTCGTATAATTCGTAGTAGTTATAAAAACGGCAAATGACTCAAATTAAGGCCATACTACCACATTTCCTAAACTGGGCAAGTACGTTTCAGTTAATTCGCTTTACGAGAAAAATCACTTCTTGCAGAAAGTATTAACCGAATAACACTTCTGTGCTGGTAAGGGCTGACAGTCAGCATATTCTCATCAGATAAGCAATTCAAGCAACTATAGTTAAAATAACATCCCATTTATAACGAACACACAAGCTATATTATGAAATTTGAGGATATTCAAGCAAAATTTGCAAATAAATAGCTATTCAGCAGAAACATTTGGACTACAATCTCAAATACCGATGACGGCATAACCCTAATAACAAATAAATATGAGCACGAAAAACGGAAAATAGGTGAAGATATTCAAATTAACATCGAATTTAAGTGTTCAACATTTTATTGTAATTTTGGTGAAATATTTTGAACATTTTTGGCTATAAAATTACGGAAAGTTGGTTTAAGTTCAGGTACTGCTAATTTCCTATATATTATTTTGAAAAATTAAAACTGTTCTACTGGTTTGGAAGTTTTTCTAAGCAACATGGAAAGGGTAGCAAAAATCTCATACAAATTTGATTTGAGAAATGCTGTAATTTTCTGACAATTTGCTGCAGACTTTAACAATTTACTGTAAATATGTTAAACGGCTGTACAAACCTGCTAATAATTTACTATGAATATAATAAACTCGTGCCGCAAATGAATCATGTCTGATATATTACCTATAAGCTTGAATTTTACAATACTTTTTTCGAATTGGTATCGGTACCTACTTCGCTAAGAAAGCTAAGAAAAATTGTAGATCGTTATAAATACTGGAAGTACGATCAGACTCCCGAAGAAACCTTTTTGACAGGTTAAAACGTATTTTTTTATAGGAGAGAAAGCTATTATGTATATGAGATAGCAACAAGGCGGTTATTAACTTTAAATGGGAATGGTAAGTAATTTACTTCAGCAGCATTTATTTAACAAAAGTACAGTTATTTTTGTAAAGTTACTTAGCACTCCAAATTATTTGTTTTTATTAAATTTTATTGCATTTAGAAAATACACTCTTCAAAAGTTATAGATCTTGAAAGCATACCAATGACTACAACTCTTTAAAAACCCAAAATTTTCCATTATGCCTTTTCCACCCCCCTACTTTATTTATTCAGTCTGTTTACTAAAATTAAGTTACCCTCCCTTCTTTAATTTTACTTTATCACATCCTTTAATACACTATCCAGAAAGTAAATACCATTATAATAAAGGGTTTTTATTATACAAAGTTGCTTTTACTCAAAATACATATTACAAATTCAGAAAAAATTGGTTATTCTTGAAACATCATTTTATCTAGCAATAATAATTTATAACAAATTTCTATATGATATATTTTATTATAACATTTCATAATTGACTTTTTCAGATGATTATTTGAGTTGGGCTTTCACAGTTATTCCGATTATCAGTTAATACAAATTAAAATCTAAGCTCTGATGTTACTAAACAACTACCCCAACTAAATCAACTTATATGATCGAACCTTCTTAATAAACTTTTCACAATTTATCAGTAACTGTATCTATAGTATCATTCATTAAACAATTCTCAAATATTTATGTTGTACTTTTAATGTATTAATCCCCTCTTGTACTTTTTAATTGCCAATTAATTTATTCTTTCAAAATAATTTCCTACCTAGAAATACGCTTATAGATAATTAGCAGTCTCAAGAAGCTACCACTACAATATCTATCTGTTTGTTGGGGGCGCTGAGTAATTTTTTTTCTGAAAAGGGGGCGGTACGTCAAATAAGTTTGGGAGCCACTAGCCTATATGAACAAAATCTGATGTTGACCGATATGAACGCGAAAGGAAAGTTGACCGCATTAAATTTCTTTGCTGTTTTTAAACAATTTATAGTCCGTAGAGGTATAGTGCAAAATATTTATTCAGATATGGCCTCCTATTTTATAGATGCTTAGCGCCAATTAACTGCAAGTATTAGTGAATACCTCATGAGTAATGATATTAATTGGCACTTTATAGCGAAGTGTGCACCACACTTTGGTGGAATCTGGGGAGTCGTTATAAAATCGGTGTATTTCATTCAAAAAGAGTATTGGGAAACTAATTGTTGCCATTTTAAAAAACGCATACGCTACTAAATTAAATTCGTAACACGTGTGCCCACTTTTCGAGGACAACGCGATTTAAACGCACAACAATTATTGGTTGGTGTTCCATTAGCACATACATCCCGAAACTTTGGTTATCGTCAAGGAAAACAGTCCACCTTGAAATTGGAAACGATTCTTGAAGTGCACCCAAGTTCGAATGCTGTGACAGGAGTGATTACTGTGAAGATTTCGGGTGGTGTTACCGAAAAGGCAGTTTGAAATGTGTGTATGTTACCTGTAGATAGTGTAAATTTTCCATAAACTTATTAATTTATTTGTATTATCGGCATAAAGATGGTAACAAGGATGTCTAGCTACGAACCTTATTTAAATTGTATTTTCTTTATTTAATAATTTAGTTTATATCTTTATTATTGTATATTATATAAGCTCTTGTTTGTTAGGTGTATGTTTATGTTTATGTGTATATTGTATTTATTAATACTATTAGTATGTTAATTAATATTATAGATGTTATTCAACCTTCAGTTCAATGAAGGTTGGGATATCTGAGCCTTAAGACGTAGCCACCGTAGTTGTCACGGCGGCGGCTTTAATTTAATGGGTTTTCGAGGAAGGGTTATCATAAATCTAACCTAAGATGGCTCAGAATTAAAATTTTTAGAAAATATATAAGCAGTTACCGTTCAGTTTCGGTTACGAGTGAACGCCCATGAAATACTTATTGGAAATGGTTTCCCTTTTATTATTAAACAAATAAGCGCCAGTGCCTCTTAACGAGTATTAGGAGAAGCATAGTTTTAAACCCAGTTTTTGTAGTTGTCCTTCGGTCAGTTTGAGTGTGCATTGCCCAAATAACTACTTTCAACTATCATATACTCTAAACAATCTACTAGTCGCTCTTTATAACAAAAAAGTATGCATTGATGGTGTGGTTTTCAAAGCTCTTGGTATCCAAGGGTGTCTGCATGGAATCCCCAATATCCTCCTCCTACACCACACCTGAAACGCCTCTATTGATCTACTATAATTATTTTTGAATATAGTGAAGGAAAACACTTCTACAATATTGCAACACATTCCTCTATTTACTTTAATAACACTGCGCACAAATATAACATTCAAGTTTAAAATGATAGAGAAAAATGGCTCAAGAATATCTTCGCAAGAAATTAACCTGACAGTAATAGTATCTCGCTAATAGGCTGAAACGTTTGCTAGTACTGAAACGGCGCGCAGTTAAAACTACTGTGTAGCAACATAGACGTTGGTGGTGTATACGTATAGTTTAATTGGACGTGTAATATTCTGACACCTCGCCAAGCCCAGCTGTACGCTTAACAGTCTCAAAGCTCCGGATAATTAAATAAATTGCTGTTATGCATTATATCGGCGCAGTAAACTAAAGTGCTGAGATGTAAGCACTTGTATATCCTGGAGGAGTAATTAGACAAACGACACCTCGTAGGTTTGCATTAAACTTTATTTCAAGCATTTGCAGGATACGGAAATGTGAAGGTTACTCTAGTTGGAGCAGTATCAGGTTTTGATGGCTTGACATAAAGAACCTACTATGATTAAATACTTATACTATAATACGTAAATTTCCTGTTATCTACAGAAAGAAAATAGGCAATAGTTGTTTGTCAGATAATTTAAAATTAGAATAAAACTGGTATACACTAAAACTCTATTCAAATATTTTTGGTAAATATGTAGCAGCGCCTTCACGAGGAGGTTTCAATACTTAATTTTGCAAATCGATTATTAGCTTTTATTTTGACAGTAACATTCAGCATGTTTGTCAACAATTTTAGCATGTTCATAAATTGCAATGATAACTGACGCAGATGTAGATAAGAAAATATTTATTTGTATTCGAGCGGGAAAGTTGGTCACTATATATCCTATTTTTGAGGGCGTAATGAGTCACTTTAAGACCCCAGCACCATAAAGTACTTAACGCCCCGTTAACCGACACAAAGCGGCTCATTATAGTACATTGTGTAGACCGGAAAGAGATACTTTGCTGCTCGCACTGCAAACGTGTAAGAGCACGAAAGTCTCTTTAGGCTGGAAGTACACATATTATTTCTTCTATGACAGCTCAAGCAAGAAAAAAATTGTTGTTTAATACACAACATAATCAATCGCACAGGCACTTACAGTTTTTGTATCTAGTGGCAACGCAACCATATCAGTTTTTAAGCTAGCGGAAATTGTTACTTTTCCCACGTTGCTAATACAGACGAGCGGAAAAGTGACGTGCCTGATTATTCATCAAGAAACATCAACTTTCTGACGTCAAATGACAGCTCGAAAGGTGTAATTTCCAAAGCTGTCGTAGAAAGGGTACATTATTTCATAATGTACTGTATCCTTCCTTTACAGAACTAATTCCAGTCTGTGAAATAGAACTGTATGGTATAAGATAGGTAAAAATACTGCAGTACCGCCTTCCAGCACTTGAACCGTAAAGTCTAATTTTCCGGACTGAAATTATTTTTGCTACATGCATTTCGGTCGATGATATCAAAATGATTTTAACTTTTTTTTTAACTACAGTATCGGCAAAATAAACCAGTTGCTATCACAATTTTATTAAGGCAAAGAGATTATCAACAAAAAAAGGCCGTATGCCCGTAGGTGGTTTCTATCCAGCACGTCTCCAGGTAGCCGATAGGAGGAAGCCCAGAGTATTTGCGCAATTTGTTGGTCAAATTCAATGAGTAAGGTGGTGATAAGCTTATCACAGCAATAAACCAGAGGCTTGAGCAGTTTGAGCCCTACAACATGGTGGTGAGCTAGTGAAGAGTCTGAGCAGTTTAAAACCTACAACATGGTCTAAGTGAATACTTCCTGGGGCACTAAACCCTCGGACTGGCTGTTTAGTCGTGGCTAAGTGCCTTCACCTGGGTAAACTGCGTCGACAAACCCTTTTATCTCAGGTAAGGGTAATCATCAAGCTCTGAACATCTTCGAAAACGAGAAGGTGGCGTGCTTTTAGGTCGTAATTAAAAAGAGCGCTTAGAATCACAAAAAATAAAAAAAATAAAAAGCTAAGGCTTACCGTTGAGATTTTCTGCTCCGTTTGCCAAAATGTAATACCATGTGGTGGGTCACGTACAATTCCAGAAAATTTCAGTTTTTGAGAAAATCGCGAAAAATATATTTCAAGGACATTATCAAATTTCTACAAATGAAGCCGTAACATAATATTGATTTCTCAAACATGGATGCAAGCAGAAATCCCAAATAAACGTAACATTCAACTTTACAAATGTATTTCACATAGGAGTCCTTAGATCCTTCCTCCACCAGCGGAAATGGGCAAGTGACAGAAGATAAGCAGCTTTCCAAAAATTTTTGAAAACCTTAAAAATTCAGGATAGGCAACCACATTAGGTCGGTGGGTGAAGTATTGCATACATATTATTAAACTATTTAGAAATAATTTTACACAGATATGTGAAAACTTATTTATTATTTAATGATATTGTAGCTAATATCTTGATTTATTAGTGATGGGGCGATTAATTACGTAAATCTTTTATAAATGATTTTTAACACGTAACAATGCATGGAATTTACGGTTACAATTTTTCCATACATTTTTTTAGTTTGTTCTTACTACTTGTCGTCATATATAACAGTAAGCCACGAACCTACTATGATATCATTGGTGTTCTGAGTTAACGTGCTGTTGTTGAAAAAAGTTATGGGAGATATATTGAGAGAACAAATTAAATACCTATTTATTAATTCATTGCCGTTTGCTCTAATAGAGTAAGAAAATGATATCCATAACATCTCCAGTAGTCGTTTAAAATACACTGAAAGACAAAAAGTGGGACATTTAATATTTCCTAATTTTGAACCAGTCTGAGACATCAGCAGTAAATTATTAATTTAAAAAAATAATGTAGTAACGGTGAAACATGAAAAACAACAAATTCAAGATATTAATCAACATACACACAAGTACCAATAAATAAATAAATGTGTTTATTGATTTCAGGATACTAAGCCTTTGTTTACATATACAGCAGTAGGCTGCTAACTAAATCATAATGAAACAACTGCATCTATACGGTAATATTCCTTTACCGTACATGGCAACCATTACCATACTGTAACCGATAAACTGTTGAACAAATCACCCATGTTAGGCATCACAACAGCTTTAGATGTCTTAAAATCCTCGCTCTACGAGCTCCGATTTCAAAACGTCTGCTGCAGTTATGATACTTATAACATTCCTAGATAGTAGCTGTAAATTGAAAAAAAATACTAGCCAGATCTATGAATATGATAGAGGATTAATATTTGTACATTGGACATAAACTCGCAGATACAACGTGAAACCACAACAAAAACAATAACTTCACAAATTATAAAGATGTTCACATGCTTGTTAAATTTAAAGGTATTTTGAATTCAATATGAAAATGAATACTAAAACGAGTGTATTTGTTAAACTAGAGTAGCAAATAAGCATTTCAAGGCACATTATCAATTTATTTTCAGGATAACTTAAAAACCAACTGTCCCACTTTTTTGTCTCTCAGTGTATACGAGAACAATTTTTCAGTTCGAAGTGTTTGCAGTCAAATGAGTTCAGACATTTGGTACAACTAATTTATTTTAGCGCAGTTATTTTTCGTTTTCACTCTTCCATATGGGCTAGTGTAATTTTATCGTTTGTGCAATAGGTTTGAAAACCTCCACGAAATAATGTATTTTAGATACATCATTCGTGCTACTGGCTGGTCTGCAGTTCTGTTGAATATCCCTCCTACGCCATCAGCAATACTTTTACCGTGACCACATTCGCTGATTATATGTCATTTCAGAAAATCCGAGTTGTTTCATGAAATGTCACACTCTTTCTCTGTGTAATTTTTTCAGGTGAGTGGGAAAGTACAGTTCAAAAGTCCAGGACGGTTGTGAGGATTAATCTATTATTCTACTCCAATCTCTAACCTGGTTTCGCTGCCAAAAAAGTTAGATTATATTTATATTGTAGTCTGTATGTCTGGCTAAAAAAAGGAACACACTGCTCATTTGGCAAAAATATCATCACATCACTACTAAATGATATGATCAGCTTAGCTTCTCAAATTCACAAAACTTCGAGACACTACATGCAGACTACTACACATTAAACACGTACAAATCCAAGACCACGAATGCTGTGGAATTGAAGTTAGCACCGGAATTGTAGTATGTTGCCCTCGAGTGAATATTTTTCCACTAAACATTTGTCTGGGACGATTGTGAACCGATTCGTGGTTACCATATGTGCGATGGTATGTTATTATCAAATGTTGATTAAAGCGTTGGTTCTTTTGAAAAGTACGTTGCTCCATATACTTGTCATGCAAAAACTCTTTAGGATCCGATAATTTTGAATCAGTTCAAAGAAACCATTAAAAATGTGTTAGAAAATAAAGAAGATACTCGTGACGGTCGTGAGACATCGCCCATTGAGTGGTGAAGAAATTTAAGTAATGATTATAATAAAGGTATTGCCAGAAATTTAAACCCAGCATTACTTTTAAAAAAAGTTGCTGCTGGAAGTATGAAGATCCTGGATGAAATTGTACAGTTACCGAAAGATACCACTCTCTGTAGAATGACCCTCCTGTCTATGTAATTATTTTCAAGCCAAATTTATTACCGTTTTTTATTACAGTATAATTTGTAGGATCTTTTAATTCCTTATGTATTCGTCTTTTTTCATGCAGTAAATCAAGCATTTCCTGGTTGTAATTTTTTATTCATTATCATTGTTTTTTAGTTACTTAATCATATATTGTTTTCTGCTACTAGGTTTGGGATGAGCATTGATTTGAATATTATGATAAGACGCGTTATCTAACACTATCACAGAATTTTCTGGTCAGTTGGGAATTAGATTATTTCTTATCCATTTTTCATAGTTTTCAGCATTTGTGCTGTCGTGGTAGTTACCAGTTTTGCATCCTGTTCTAAATACTAATAAACCATTTTTAATAAAACCCATTTCACCCCCACCATGAACAATAATTAAACGCGAACCTTTGCCAATTTTATGCTTCAGACCGTTATTGAACCGTCGCTCCAGCTTTTTGCACATGTGTGTAATTTGATTTATGTAGATTTCATTCATATACACAATGTTTTGGTTCTGTCCACAAGTCTTTCATTTAAAACCTCACGACTGTCTCCCGATTTTTTCCACTTAAAATCTAAATTATTAAAATCTTTCTTAAACTTCAAAGCGAACCTGCCCAGCCAAAATCCTAATAATAGTATATTATGTAACAAGTTTTATAAACCTCACTTTAGTCACGAGTTTTTTAGGCACTAGCGGAGCCTAGCGCAGCGAGTCTTTATTAATAAACGAGTGTCTAGACGAGTTTTTATAATGTGTTCCATACTTTACTTTTTCTACGACCACAAATTTAGAAAATACCGGGTGGCTAGAAAAAAACGAATCCTGTTTAAGTCCTCTCATCTCCGGAACGCTTTGAGATAGCAAGTTCAGTTTTTGGTTTCTAAGAAACAATGGATTGAAAATCTGCCAAATTACAAACAATTATTTTAAAAAACACAGGAATGGCGAATTTTTAAATATCAACTAGAAAAAAATCAATTACAGGTTGACAATGTTCTTTAATATTCCACCAATAAACATCTTGTATGGTGCATTCTACTTATAAATATGTTGTATGGGACCATCATTTTGTAAATTCACAATTCTTAGTCTATGTTTAAACTGTAAAATTGCTCTTCTGATTAAATTTACAGACACTTCTGGCTCGTGATGATCGACGGATTTTTGCATTTAGTGTAATTGCTGGGGTTTGCAACCTTTTGTAGCATGTAATACTTACACGTTTTTGAATAACTTGGACAGACCAGCGACGGATTCTTGTCCTGTCTGCTATTTTACGCTGAGATAAATGAGTCCTCGGTTGATTTTCCTGTGACAACGACAATTCGCCTACGATTTGTGAATTTTCATGATTTGTAGCAGTTACAGGTCTTCTCCTTCCGGGTTTTCTGTAAACAGATCCGGTTTCTACAAGCCGTCGAATAGCACGATTTATGCTAGAAGGTTGCCATTTCTTCCTTGGAAACTCTCTGGCAATTCTTTTTCCACTCCAATGTTTTTCTCGATAATACATTGCAATTACCTCTAAAAGTCAGACTTCGTTAAATGAGGTGCCATTATTAAAAGAAAAAGTAAGTTAATCAGCACGAAATGTCGCAAAACTAATTGCGAAGTAACAACTTACTGCAAATGTCACTCAGACCTTCATTTGTTTTAACAAAAGGTTGCTTCGATTTAAGATGCTTATTAAATTATCGACGTGTAATTGATTTTTTCTAGTTGATATTAAAAAATTCGCCATTCCTTTCGTTTTTTAAAATAATTGTTTGTAAATTGGCAGGAATAATTTTCAATCCATTGTCTCTTGAAAATCAAAAACTGAAATCGCTATGTTAAAGCGTTCCGGAGATGTGCCACCCGGTATAACATCATATTATTTCATTAACACTTGGAATTTTATGTTAGGTTAAATTATGCTTCACAAACGTCAACGTTGACTGTTGAAAACAAACTTGATTTTAGTTTTGGCTGTGGCTAATAAAGCAAATAATGTCTGAACCTAACTTCAACTCGTGACTAAAACGTCGTTGCCAACTTCAGCCCGTGACTAAGAGGCTCTTTAGTCACAGGTTATGAAAAAAAAATCACTTAGCGACGTGTATGTTAGTTTGGTATGTGCCGTTTTAGTTACAGCAGTAGAAAAAGTTTTTTTAAAAAGGGGTAAAGATACGTGCCCTTTTTCTACTAAATGAAAATTTTAAATTATATTTATCAGATCCTCAATAAGAAACCCTTGATGGTTGGTTATGGGGTGAGATTTTACAAGTTTCATAGGGCTTGTCAATTTCTTCTTCCTGTCTTGAATTCTTATACTTTTCTTACTTCGTATTTTGTGGCTTTTGAAACCTCTACATAAAACCGTTGCTTGGTCATTTTTGATTTTTTTTCTTGATAAATATTCATATACATTTGAAATTAATAATTTTGATTGTGATTGTAGCTTTTGATAATAACGACACTGACAAAAGCTGACAGTTTAACATGCCGCTGCTACTTGATAATCACAAAACCTTGTAAAACAAAATAAAAATTCTAGATTTATTACGCACATTTAGATCTCGTCAGCTATACCTCTTATGTACTAATTACACTAAACCGAAACCTCGGAAGGTGAATTATTAGTAGGTCGTGGCTTGGAGTGCAGCTGTTGCGCTAATATACGTTAGAAACTGTGGCACCAATGTAAATTTCATTTACGCTAAACGGGCTAGGGTTCTAGTAGATAGTTGTACTTATGTTTCAATACCACTCGGAAGGTATCAGGCTTCTTTCTGGAAAAGCTTGTCGTATGCAATCTATGGTGAACATTATTTTTGGTAATGCATGGAGATTTCCCTTATTTTAAGAGCTATTAATCGGTTAAATGAAAGAAAACCTGGTTAATACTCTAAAAACATATTTCACCGAAGCTGATTAATTGTAGGTACATAGTTGAAGCACACCTAAGAATTGTTCTGACATTTTGAGCTATTTACATAATCATCGAGTTTGTTTTTTAAGGCTCAAGCCGCTATCTGGTATTCAACCATGCAGCAGGGTACATTGACTGAAATATAACGACCTTCCTAAATTATATTCGAAATAACCGTTTTAGCCCAGTCAAATGTTACACAAAAAATGCGTGAACTAACGTTAAATGGGGTATTAATAATTTTTGCAGAGGTGTTCCGGACCATTACTGGGACTACAAATCCAAATTTGCAACCCTCAGAAACCTGTGCTCGCTGAATGGCGGTCGAAAAACAGCAACTTTTTCGGACTTTTTTCGGATTTTTGACAAGATCTTCTAAACTATGCGTTTGTTGGAAAAAATGTTCCATGGCTTTTTTAAAGAAAATTAAATTTTCTACAAAATAGGATCAAAATCGTTTTTGTAAGTTATATAGTTATCGAGATACAGCTTTTCAAATGTTGACCTTTTTTCCAAAAAGTGAAAATTTTAAGTTTTCTGCATGCTTCGAGTTGGGATACCGGCAAAATGACACGTCTTACAGAAAATTTAAAAGCACGAAAGTTGTAGGGAATTTAATAAGCTTTAATATGAGCTAAGGCTGATCCTTGTAGCTCAGATACTCTCGTCAGAAATTACAAAAAACAAAAAGATGAAAAAATTTCTTTTTGGTTGAAGGTTAAGTAACATCGTTTCCTTCACCAACACCTTAATTAATGTTTTCTTCATAACATGTTGGCGGAAAATGTCGTATAACTAAGTTGAGAAAGTTTACAGTGGTTTTTATAGTCATTGAAGAACTTTTTAAAAGGGCCAGCTCACCAAAAAATCCGACGCAGAGTTGAAAGTCCACTTCAAGTATGAATTGGCCCCTTACCCAATTTCTCTGTTCAACGAAACTGAAATGAGGAAGGGAACTAAGTCAGCTCTATATTCGTGTTTCACATCTCTCACTACCAACATCTCCCGAGACGCCTATACCCACATCGTGCTCGATGGTGGCTACTTGCTCCACAAATATGTGTGGTACTGAAACACTTCAGTGAAGCCCATCATTGACGGATACATTAATTTTGCGAAAAACCATTTTGGGACAGATGTAACCATTGTCTTCGATGGATACCCGGAGGACGCCTCTCAAAAAAGTACTAAAAGCGCCGAACGTCTCAGACGATACTCCGCCCTCAACTGCAGTGACATTGTCCTATCAGCTTCAACTACTATCAACGTCAAGCAAGAGAAGTTCTTATCAAATGACACTAATAAGCGTAGGCTGATAGAGCTACTGGTGATACACACGATAAGCATGATGTTTTGCAGCATCTGTGGTTGGTGGCAGACGGGGCGAGGTTGACTTTAGGCTGTAGCTCCTGACCTAACGAACTGGAGGTATCTCAGGTCATTGAGGGTGGAGTCAGTCTCCTCCATATCCCGCGACGAGGCACTTCTTCCCACCTGCAGCTATTTCATCGTGACTCACATCTGGGCGGAGGAAGACTTCTGCTTGCCTGAATAGTGCTGAATTCTTGAGGAAGGTGTTGACAAATTTGGTTTTCCCCTGCCAGAAAAGGACAGAGGTCGTGTCGCACCCGCTAAATGCGTGAAGAAACATAATTACCGCAGCAGAGTAATTAGAGGTTCTGGTGGTGAATGATGTAGATGAATATTGGACGTCTGGCTCCCCTCTTCTGCCTTTCTGGGGGTACTCGTAGATGGTGTATTTTTTGGAACTTAAACCAACTAACAACACAAGCAGGTAAACATCTTCCCCGATGATTACAACCTTCTCAGAAGAGTCAGCTTTGGTGATGGCAGCTCTCTCTTGCGTGACATTGATAATAGTTGAAGCTGATAGGACAATGTCACTGCAGTTGAGGGCGGAGTATCGTCTGAGACGTTCGGCGCTTTTAGTACTTTTTTGAGAGGCGTCCTCCGGGTATCCATCGAAGACAATGGTTACATCTGTCCCAAAATGTTTTTTCACAAAATTAATGTATCCGCCAATGATGGTCTTCACTGAAGTGTTTCAGTACCACACATATTTGTGGAGCAAGTAGCCACCATCGAGCACGATGTGGGTATAGGCGTCTCGGGAGATGTTGGTAGTGAGAGATGTGAAACACGAATATAGAGCTGACTTAGTTAACTTCCTCATTTCAGTTTCGTTGAACAGAGACATTGGGTAAGGGGCCAATTCATACTTGAAGTGGACTTTCAACTCTGCGTCGGATTTTTTGGTGAGCTGGCCCTTTTAAAAAGTTCTTCAATGACTATAAAAACCACTGTAAACTTTCTCAACTTAGTTATACGACATTTTCCGCCAACATGTTATAAAGAAAACATTAATTAAGGTGTTGGTGAAGGAAACGATGTTACTTAACCTTCAACCAAAAAGAAATTTTTTCATCTTTTTGTTTTTTGTAATTTCTGACGAGACTATCTGAGCTACAAGGATCAGACTATATAACTTACAAAAACGATTTTGATCCTATTTTGTAGAAAATTAAATTTTCTTTAAAAAAGCCATGGAACATTTTTTCCAACAAACGCATAGTTTAGAAGATCTTGTCAAAAAACCGAAAAAAGTCCGAAAAAGTTGCTGTTTTTCGACCGCCATTCAGCGAGCACAAGTTTCTGAGGGTTGCAAATCTGGATTTGTAGTCCCAGTAATGGTCCGAAACACCTCTGCAAAAATTATTAATACCCCATTTAATGTAAGTTTCGATGTAACATTTGACTGGGCTATTTGTGTATCACCGAGCAACGGCTGTATGAAGTCTACTTGAAATTTTGAAATACTTTAAACTAAATACAATATAACATACGAAGTAAACCGAAATAGGCGGTAACAAATTTAAAACAAAACATTTTCATTCAAAAAAAGTCTTGACATCAGCAATGACGGATGAAAAATAATAAAAAAAACTTGAATCTTTCAGATCACTGTTTATAGCAGATGGAAACTGATCTAATGGAAGATGTTTTACGTTCATTCTTGCGAAAAATACAAAATTGATATGCCACTTTCATATTTTCAGAAAACCTATGTCATTCCGCAACAATATTAAAGATTGGAATATATGAAATATCACTAAACTTTTCCACATAAAATAGCCGAATGAGCCTTGCGTTGCCATTTATTGAAAATATATATCGGTATTCATTTCTGAAGAATTGGTAAGAACCAGTGGAATATTTCTCCATTTTCTAATTATATTTTAAGGCATGTTTAGTGTACTATAAAAACTGGCACTTCTTCTGTATTCATTCAAATAGAGTAGCATTTACAAGTACACGATACTATGTCTTATTATATGATTTCCTAATTTCTCCTACCCCTGTCTTGACGAAATTCACATTGCTGTTTCTCTACAGCTTGTGTGCTATTCGTTTTCTTACCCCAATATCTAGAATAGACCTTATATACAGACTTCACCGAACATTTTCACCAACAATAGTATATTATTATATGAGCGATTATGACAGCCATTATTCACGAAGATGACATTTGCGCCACAAGCCGAAGGCGCGTGGCGCAAGTCATCTGAGTGAATAATGGCCATAATCGCGAATATAATACTATATTTTATCTACTCCTTTGCAATAGGAGACTTGTGTTCATATTTCCGAATTTTGACAGCTGTTAACTTCAAAAGTCATTGAATAATAAGAATGAATTCAGTGATTGGCTACAACCTATTGAATAATGAAAATAGAATTTTCTGATTGGTTGCAATTTGCAAGCTATTGAATAATGAAAATAGAATTTTATGATTGGCTGCAAACCGTGAATTATGAATCATAATTCATGGCCATTGTGCAGTAGAAGTAGATAAAATATTTTCTACAATTATTACGTCTCTACGATGACCGTTTCTATATAAATAAGCTCTAGTTGTCAGTTCCCAGTCTTTAGGGATGTCTTTTAAATATCCAGACATACTTGATCGTTCTCCACATAACTTTTGTTACCTCTTTTCACATATATTTCAGCCTTTCCATTGATATCTCATCTTTTCCCGTTACCTGTTCTAAGTGTAGTTGGCCTATGGAATTAATTATCTTCTCTATATATTTCCATATAAATGGCACTCATGAAGTACTCGAGTTTAATCTGGCTGTTTCTCCACTGAGTTTTGGCCAGACCCCTTCTCCAACTTTTCTATCCACTAGCCTCTTTTGACTAAACTCCTAAACTCCTTTCGTACTGCTATTATTCTCAAAAGAAAAGACTGATCCCTACAATTCTACAAAACAGTCTGCCTAACAGATGGATACTTTCAAAGCAAATTATCTGGTCCTCCCAGCGTGGGGGTTCGGCGTTGGGCCTGTGCCGCGGGCACTGTAAAAAATTACAAAACGTTTTAGTGACTAGTCTCAGACGCAGAAATAGGTTTAGAGGAAAACGAATAGGCAAAAGGGAAAAATATTGTGAATTTTGGCAGTTGCATTATCCGAGAAATAAATAAGAAACAAACAGAAGTCTTTGAAGTTATTAAAACAAAACATAGTAGGAATTCCAACAGAAATTAAAAGGCGATATAAAAGGATAGAAGAAAGGAAGGATTATGTTCATATTTATTGTGTACTCGACAAGACGAAAAAGCTGAAAGTAGTTAGTGAGCGTGACTTGCTCCAAGCTGCATGTGTGTGAACGCCTTCTAGTGTATTGTGGGAAAATAAATAGTACCGGCTTAGGTAACCTTTGCTGCGCTGAAATTGCTGCATAAGTTTGAGTGCAGCAAACAGCGTTTGCGTTTCTAGCAAACGCCATTTTCATCGTGTACTGAAAAATTAAGAAGCAGCAACGTATATTTGTGATGGCTGTGTATTTAAAGGAGTTTCACGCATACTCAGCTAGCAAAATAAACAAACCAGGAAAATAACTTAAAAACATACTAAAGCGGGCAACACGTCTTATTTAAATAAACATCTTGGTTCAAATTACAGAAAAATTTATCTTGAAAAAAGTTGAATAAGGGCGCAAAGCAATGCAGTTACCAAATGCTCTACTCCAGTCAAATAAGATAACAATGAAGGTAAAAAAATAATCCACATAGGTTTCGGAAGTATGGGTAGTTAATAAGAAGTATGAAAAATCATAAGAAATAGATTTCAGGAGAAATTGTGGAGTCTCCATATTAGAACGAATGAGGAACAACTCTATACGGGAACGCATGGATATGCTAGAAATAATTATAGATTCACTACATAGACAACATCTGTTCTTTTATGAGCACCTGCGACAAATGCTAAATATAGCAAACCCTGATATTGAAATCATGTCACTCCTAGCCACATAAACGCCCATCTTGTCCTACTGTTAAGACAAAATAATTCTGTCGATACAATACGGTAAAGCAACAAAAAATCATAACCTTGGAACAGAAAGACGTGATTGGAACGCCGAGTTTCTTCTGACTTCGCCTCTTAGTTGCCGCCGCCTTCGAATATTCACTGCATATTTCCATGTGAGGCAATGCACAATGTGTATACTGAAGCTGCAATTTCCACTTAAGTTGGTTCTAGCATCTGAATTGTCACATGTGACAGCCGTGAAGGTGCAATCAAGTGAACAACGAATTTAACTATTCGCAACTTACGAAATTGTATTTCTGAACTTGTCGAAGTAAATTTATTGAAAAGGTCTGAGAGCCTCTTGAACTTCCAAATCTACAAACTAAGAAAATTTTTACAATCACCTTATTACTCAGCGTTAGAATTGTATGAACCCTCCTCTAAGTATAACGTTATTACATTCGAGGAAATGCAAAACGTCAGGCAGTTGGATTGTTTCTGTCTGATAAACGAATAGCAATAATGCTTTTACTTCCAGAGACGTGAAACTGACAGTTTTACCAGCTCTACAAGCAATTTCTCTACTGTTTGAAGTTTAAACAAAGTATAATAAGTTTCCCAAGCGCTTCAAATTTAACCGCCCTACAGTTGTCAGATTATAAGCTAAGCTTTCGTGCGATATGGGAACTTTTGAAAATTCAGGACTAGGAAACCATTATCGTAAACAACTTTACTGTTAAATATTCCATAGGGAATTTCCGTGTGAGTCATAACTCATAATTTAAGAGGCAGCTTATTTCACCTTAGCACGTTCTATTTTCCTTACTGTACTGTTTTGCTCTAAGCTCTAGGGATTATTTGCGAAAGCCATTACGCTTGAGCTAACTTAGAAAAATAGACCTACACATATACTGCGCCCTGTATTCACTGCACATTGCAGATAATAAAGTTGTGATGAGAAGCAGTTATTAAAAGTAATTCAATTAGACCCAATTCATATAAAATATTGTTACTTGGTAGATGGCCTACGTCATAAAGGTCAACCTACGTTAGTCAGCTTTGAAAACCTTTATAAACTGATTCTGCTCTCAGGTCCAGTAGTGTTTATAGTATTATTTGTTTTCATAGTGGTGGTACTTATGCCTTCTCACTTTTTTGTTGCTTTGTAATTTATACCATGTCTCTGACAGCATTTATAACATAAAGTTCGTTAATATTTATTAAAAATTAAATGGCATTGTGAGAGAAAACCAATCGTGAATTCAGTAATCTACGTTAATAAATTATGTTATGGGTAACTCGTTTCCTACTTCTAACAAGCTTAATTGGTGCTTAGGATCGCAACGTGATGGGATCTGGGGTGCTACACTGAATTAAAAGGAGGCTCGCTCGCAGCACTCGGAATAATTACACCTTGGAAGATACAGAGGTATGCGAATAAATTCGTATTTATTTAAAGCACCACCACGGGGCATTGAACGCCTGTGGTGGAAAGAAGGTTATACAGTGGAAAATCTACTAAGCAATGCGACATATGTGGGGTGCTCAGTACCGAAATTTAAAAATTGCATTGTTTCTGAATCTTTGAAAATGTCTGTAAAATATGCGGAACTACATTGCACTTTGCACATGAAACCACACAGTAATTCAAATTCAAATTAGTTGAAAACGTGATAATTCGTCATCAATTTGCTAGGCGCTACCAGAGTCACAAGAGCCATCCACACTCGGCATAAAGGCATCTGAACCCCATAAGAAGTTGCGTAAAGCCAGATGTTCGTCGCGAAAACCAGGCGTTAAACCTGCGAATTGTTCAAGCCACGCGGCGCCGCGCATTGAGAACAATTCCCACTCTCAGCTCCCACCAGTTCTCAAGTTTAACCCCTCCGTAATCAAGCAGGTTGAGAGCTTAGATAGGATAGAAAATGATGGTTCTAGTATTACAAAAACATATTCTAATCGTAGTTTCTCCCCTAGAACTTGCACACCCATTCTGGATAGTGTTAGTAGAACTGCATTTTAGCCACCCTCCTGTTCATAAACTGTCCTGATTCCATACATGTACCTAAAGCATCCAGTTTGGCTGAGTGACTGGCAGACAGAAAACCATATTAACCTGACTAACCTGTTTCCATCCATGTGGCGCCCGGTTTGGATGGCTAACTGGCTGAAAGCTATTAGTTCAATATTTCTAGGTCTTCTTCTTCTTCTTCTTCTTCTTTAGGTTCCCCTCCTATCGGAGGTTGGAAATCATTATGGCAACTTTAATTTTGTTGGCGGTTCTTCTGAATAATTCCCCGGAGCTGCAGCTGAACCATTCCCGTAGGTTTCTCAACCAGGACATCCTTCTTCCTCCAACACTTCGTTTTCCTTTTATTTTTCCTTGCATTATGTTTCTTAATAGTTCATATTTTGCCCCTCTCATAACGTGTCCCAGATACTCAAGTTTTCGTCTCTTAATAGTTATCATAGCCTCATAGCTTTTCTGTAAGCGTTGTAATATCTCTACGTTTGTTACCCTTTCGGTCCACAAAACCCTAAGCATCCTTCTGTAACACCACATCTCAAAGGCCTCAAGTTTCCTGATGTGAGTTTGTTTCATAATCCAGGCCTCGACTCCGTACATTAGCGTGGAGAACACGTAGCAGCGGAGCATTCTTAGTTTTAAATTATTATTGATGTCCCGACTGCAGAGGAACTTTCTCATTTTATTAAAAACGTTCCTGGCGATTTCAATTCGGGATCTGATTTCTTTCGTTTGGTCGCATTGTTCCTGTATCCATGTCCCTAGATATTTATAGCAGCTGACCCTTTCTACATGTACATTATTGATGTTGAGAGTATCACCGTTATTTGGATTTTTTGTTATTATCATGAATTTTGTTTTATTTAAATTTATCTTTATACCGTATTCGTTGCAGTATAAATTGGTGTTGTCGACAAGGTATTTTAAATCTTCTAAGTTACTTGCTATTATCACCGTGTCGTCCGCGTATCTTAAGTTATTCACTATTTCTCCGTTAACTACGATGCCTCTCTGTTCTCCTTGCAGTGCTTTTTGGCAGACTTCTTCACTGTATAAATTGAATAGCAAAGGAGACAGGATACAACCCTGGCGTATACCACGGCGTATTTCAATTTCATCAGTCAGTTCGTCTTCGACTTTTACCCTAGCTTTTTGGTTCCAGTAGAGTGTTGAAATAATTTTAATGTCTCTGTTGTCCAAGTTTTTACTAATAAGTATTTTTCTTAGTTGTTCATGTCTCACGTTGTCGAATGCTTTTTCAAAGTCGATAAAACAGGTATATACTTCCTGGTTCATATCTAAGCATCTTTGCGTTAATACGTTTAACCCAAACAACGCTTCTCTGCTACCGAAACCCTTTCTGAATCCCATTTGAGTGTCACTTATTTCAGTTTCTAATTTTTTGTATATACGATTGTGTATTATTCGAAGAAAGATCTTAAGTGTATGGCTCATTAGCGCTATAGTTCTGTGTTCGCTACATTCTTTTGTATTGGGTTTCTTAGGTATGTTTATGAAGGTGGAGATTAACCATTCCGTAGGTATTTCACCAGTTATGTAAATGTTGTTGTAAAGATCCAGGAGAATATCTATAGCCTCTTCCTCTATTAGTTTAAGTAGTTCTACTAGAATTTCATCTGGGCCACTAGCCTTTCCATTTTTTGATTTTTGTAAAGCGTACTTAATCTCTTCGTTAATTATTATCGGACCATCATCGCGTCCCATTTCTTCATATTCTATCCCATAATTGTTTCCTCTGTTTTCATCTTTGAACATATTTTTTATGTATTTGGTCCATTTTTTCCTTTTCTCTTTAATGTCAACTATTATGTCCCCATTCTCATCTCTTAACATACCTACTTTCTTATTTTTATTTGTTCCCGTTATCTCTTTGATCTTCTTGTGTGTGTTAAACGTGTCATATTTCTTTTGGTATTCTTCTATCTCCTGGCACTGCTCTTGCAACCATTTCTCCTTTGCCTGTCTTATTTTTACCTTAATTAACTTGTTCACTAGTCGGTATTCTTTTGGATTAGTCGTCTTATACGTCCTTCGCTCATCCATGAGAGTAAGTATTTCTGTTGTTATCCAAGTTTTGTGTTGTTTATTTTGGGATTTTAGGTTTTCTTTGCCTACCTCTCTTATCCCATTAGCTATATTTTTCCATTGATCGTTCACATTTTTTATATGTTGATTTTGTTCTTTTACTTCTCTCATTTTCTCTTTTATCTCTGTTGCTACTTTTTCTTTTATTCCAGGTTCTTTTAATCTTTTGAGGTCTACAGTTCTTGCATTACCTTTCCTTACTTTCTTCATTTTTATTGTCATAGTTGCAACTATGGGGTTGTGGTCCGAGCCTATATCCGCTCCAGGATAGGTCTTTGCTGAGGTGATGCTGTTTCTGAATCTTCGTGATATTATTATAAAATCTATCTGATTTCGTACGATTCTACCCTTCTTGTCTGCTGGGGATTTCCATGTATAAAGTCGACGATTCGACTGCTTAAAATACGTATTTATGACCGTCATTTCATTAGATTGGGCAAATTGAACCAGTCGATCACCTCGCTCATTACGCTCTCCTAACCCATAGTTTCCTACGTATCCCTCAACTGTTCCCTGGCCTACTTTGGCGTTAAAGTCGCCCATGACAATCGTGACATCGTGTTTTTTTTCTTTTTCAGAAGTTCTTCAATTCCGGCGTAAAACTCCTCAATCTCATTTTCGTCTTTATCTGCTGTTGGAGCATACACTTGTAGTAGATTGATTTTATATCTATTAGATTGTAGCTGTATCATTACTATTCGGTCTGAATAAGGTATAAAATTTGTCACTGATTTACTTATTTCTTTTGTTGTTATTATCTCTACTCCATATCTATGTACATTATCGTTGTTTCCCGAGTACCATAGTTTTCCGTTTCGAGTCATGTTCTGTCCAGTTCCTGGCCATTGGACATCAATAATTCCAAGTATATCCAATTTCAGACGTTCCATTTCAACTATGGCATTTTCTAACTTTCCTGCTGCGTACAGGCTTTTTACATTCCATGTTGCAAGCTTAATGAATGCATTTGTCTTATGAGTGTTAGTTTTTCGAATATTCCTGCTGTTCTTCTCGCAAGGATTTCGCATGCTGACGACCTGGGAGGCCTTGTGGTCAGAGATATCTCCTCTCCTGCCGAATCTTGGCTTTCGTAAACCATGATTAGTAGTATTTTGATATATATTATCTTTTGCCATAATAATTTTTACTAGGGACATTCATTTCGGATATTTAATGCAGTGGTTTCCCATTGCCTTCTCCATTCCCATGCTGTTGACTATGCTTAGTTCATCCACCTTTAGGGGCGATTTCTCATCCCAAGGACAAGAGAGTGCCCTGTCTTATGTTTGTTCTTCCACCCTCATAAGAGGCTGTTGACAATACATAATTGAATCACTTATACCGGTGATCATTCGGTCTGCTTGGCCGGGGACTGCTTATTCATCAACCATTTTTGCTTATTTCGCAGTTAACCTCTATATCTAGAGGCCGTTCACTATACGCCACCTGTGACCCCCCAGGGGTCTAGGTCTGTAAATCGTTGATTCCAGGTTTGACCAAGTTACTCAATTCTGTCAGTCCTCCCTGTTAATCAAGCATTTCTCAAAATAGCATGCCATGGTTTCACGAAGCCGTAAATATTACAATATTATTATTTCCACTGCCCGCAAGTGCGGCGGAGGTTGCTAGAATTTGCAGTGGTCATCGGCCTCAAGCACACTGTTAATTTTATTTTGCAGGCAAACAGAGCGCTCTCAAGGAAACTACAGATCGTCGCCGGTGGCACGATTCAGATAACGTAGCATTTTGATGGCCACCTTCCGACGCAGCGTTGTGAGTTCCTGCACCAGGGATTATTACTAATAGCCCTCAATTGATTGTTGTTTTAGCCCTGTCATACTGGGGCTTGTAGAAGCCCCACGGGACAGTCCTGTAATTTGTCCATTTAATTAGAATACTTTTAGCAGTTCGAGTCCGAGACACTCCATTTGCAGGAGCTCACCACTGGCACCCCCCGCAGGAGCGGCTAAGGCTAGGCAGCGAGTTGACCTTCTGCTCCATAGTTATTTGTGTTATCTTTAATTGTTGATTGTGTGGGTCAATTCACAATCCCGGGCCGTTATATGGCATCCTTCGCCAAGTGGATGGTCTGTATCGTGGCAATTTTGAGAGCTGTCATTCATAGAAATATATTTAAGCGAACCTCAACTAAAAGTTAAACCGCAACGAACAATGGTTTCCAAAACCTTATCTAAGGAATTTCTACTTGCTCGTCGTCACTTCACGCGGTAACAAAAACCAGCAGACTTTCGCGAAACAAGTCCTACAAGGAAATTTAATACTGATACATTTGACGCAGAGCGCCGACGGCAGTCCTGCGCTGCTAACAGGAATACGCCTCAAAACTTAGTTCACAACGAACAACTTTGAAACCCATACAAATATGGACGATAATAGCTATGTCAAAAGTTATTCTAGTTACATAGAAAATATATCAAAATAACGATAAATCCCCATACTTTGGATAAACCATAAATGACTTAGCTGAGCGCAGCGAATGAAACGGTGCCAGAAGTTAGCCTAGCGATAAATCGATTGCGGACAAAGTAGATCGAGATTTGTAGGCTTGGAAATGCAGCGAGTTCATAGCACCAAAACAGATCAAATCCGGTAGGTTTAAGGACTGAGTAAGCATTAACGTTACACGCTATGTAGAAAAAACTTTTCTAGGGTTTTGTGTCAAGAATGCACAGCGGTAGTCCTAGCAGTCAGTGTGAATCCATATGCGATAAAGGAAAAGTGGTTCCAGGGCTTTGACGGGATGCCACAGGCGGGTCCTGTAAAGGGTATAACAGGACACGATGTAGGACATTCCTATCAATGTATCCGACAGGTAAAGGTAAAGGTTCAAGATAATTTCAATTCTCCCAACTAGAGGCAGGCTACTATAGGGACCTTGCGTCAGCTAAGAACCGGAATTTTAGGATGGGCGAGAAAAAAGAGGGATGGAGAATGGAAGAAAGGCAGACCAGGAAAGGTGGAGAAGTACTGCCCCGGCATTCGCCTCAGAGAAAGTACTCTGTTGACTCAGGCAAACCACCGAATCTTATGAAAATTACAGTTCTTTCTGGGCTCGCATTGTCTACGTTTCTTGCTGGTCCGCAACTCAACTAGCACGTGTGTGTTGTTGGAGGCTGTCTTGGATCTGGGTCGAAGTTTGTACACTGCCCTGTATGTCATGCGACCGGAGCATCACTTTTGCGGTGGACGGGCCCACGAATGTGGCGGTTTGTTTACGTTTCGCAGTAATATTCGTAAAATACAGTAATTGCAAGATAGCTGTTGTTCCGGGGCAGTGTATTAGCTGGTACAGGTCGTGATCGTTTCTTAGTATGAAAATTCGAGATTTTAGGAGTAACGGTAACGTGGGATTTTACCTATTGGAATTCGCTCGCTGGTGGCCGATGAATTTGACGGCGAAGGTGCTTGAAATCTGCGGATGATTCAACGTTCCTGTCAAAGCAGTGCGGTTTACCTTCGGTCAACGGCAGAACGACGTCGCTGGAAGTACACTGCTACTCCTACAGGTATGTTAGTTATTAAGTTATAATCTCCTCGTTGATTCCGGTAGTGTCGAGGATGTAGAGTTTTGAATTGACAAGGAGTGCTCTAGGAGACAGTAAGCGCTGTCACATTCTAGAACGCACGCGGATTTGGGAAATGTTTTAGGAGACAGTAAGCGCTGCCGCATTCTAGAAAGCAGGCGGATTCGGGAAATGTTCTAGGTGACAGTACGCGCTGTTATATTCTAGAACGCAGGCAAATCAGGCAGTGTTCTAGGAGACAGTAAGGGCTATCGCATTCTAGAACACGGGCAGGTCAGGGAGGGCTCTAGGAGATAGTATGCGCTGTAACATTCTAGAGCCAGGAGAGGATTAAAGGGAGAAAGTCTGGGGACTCAAGTCGGACGGACAGGATCAGCGTCTAGGCCGAAGAGGGGCAAATATCATATCTATCCTCTTCTGTCTCATGTTTCTTTCCGCTCTTCCAGGTTAGAGTATTTGCTGGTCAGGATCGGAAGACTCATGTCATTTAAAATGGTTGCGGAGTCTTTTTTTATTATTATTATTATTATTATTAATGCCTTTATTAATTTTTTTATCAACTACAATAACAACATTTATTTATATCTGAGGCGAAGTTCAGCCTAGGCGCCATGTCAGCGCCCGCTGCTCTTCCACTTAACCCCTTTTCGCGCTATATTTGTGACAAACAAAATTATTGGTAGAAGTGAATTGAATAATAATTATAATATTATAAAATTATAGAAAAAAAAAAACAATTAAAAAAAAAACACTAGTTCCTTCGGCAGCTAAGCAAAAACAAAACTAGCTCTTGTAACCGCAGATAATAGGGCATTACGCATTCAGACAGGACGTAACGCGCTTTGGCGAAGTTTCATTTTCAGTAATTTACTTTTAAAATGCTTAATATTAGAAGATTTGAGATCTAAGGGTAGCGAATTATATTTATTGACAATTTGGTAAGTAAACGACCGCTTAAACATTTCGGTACGATGAATAGGTGGGGTCAATAATCCCTTAAATCTCAAATTTAAAGTGTGTACATCTGTACGATGAATAATTTTATTGTAGAGATAATTCGGCTTTTTATTTAAAATAATTTTGTGATATAAACATACAGCATGCAGCAACCTGCGATTAGACATATTTAACCAACGAATATCAAGCAGTTTGTGAGAGATATGGTCGAACTTACGTATTCCAAATATTAACCTTAAGCATGTGTTCTGTAATCTTTGAATTTTTTCAGAATCAGCGTAAGATAAACAAGGACCATACACAGAGTCACAATAATTAAGTTTAGATAGAACTAACGATTCACATAAAACTTTTCGGAGTTCCCGACTTAAGACGGACCGATTTTGATAAAGCAATCGTAGGGCGTTAAAACCACTGCTGATACATTTATTAATATGTGACGAAAATCGTAACTCTTCATCAATAATTAAGCCCAAGTTTTTTGTTTCTCTAACTAATTTAAGTTCAGTACCGTCAACATTAATTTTAATTTGAGATTCTATAAACACTCTGTCCATTTTTTTACAAAATAACATTAATTTCGATTTGCTTGGATTTAGTATTAATGCATGTAACCTTGCAATATCTAAGAGAGATTTTAAGTCTTCGTTTATTTCCTCACAACTTTTATTTATATCGCAGGAATAGAAATGTTTATATACCTGCGTATCATCTGCATATAAATGAGGGGAGGAATATTTAAAACAACAGACAAAGCGTGATGCATATAAAGAAAAAAGTAAAGACCCTAAAATCGAGCCTTGAGGTACTCCTGCTGTGACATCTACAAATTCGGAGATATTATTTTTGTAAAAAACCGCTTGGCATCTGTTGGTTAGGTAATCAGACAAGAGTGAAATTGCATTCGGTTCTAAACCAAAATGAGAGAGGATATATAGTAACACGGAATGATTGATTGTATCAAATGCCTTAGAAAAATCGAGTAAAACTAATATAGTTGCCATTCCACGATCAAGTGCCCTGAAGATGTCGTCAGTTATTGTAAGAAGAGCACTATTGCAGCTATAACCCGTTCTAAAACCCGATTGAACCTCCGGTAGAATATTATTTAATTCAATATATTCACGTAATTGCGTATCCATTAGTTTTTCGATAATTTTTGAAAAAACTGGTAATATGCTAATAGGACGCAAGTATATATATTATACTCTTTGGGCGGCTTTATCGGTACAGCCACTCTAGGTGAGAGGTGATTTCGCGCGTAGCGGGTGCTTGCTTTGTTATCGCCAGCTCGAGCGTTGGATAGATGTAACGCCTGATTGAGCGATGCAAAAATTAAACACATTATTTGATATACACTCTTTAATTTGCTGCAGATGCTAGCGTTACAACCTAAAAACCTGAATCAGAGCAGACGGTCGTTGGCATCGAACCCACGACCTCCAGCATGCTAAGTAGACGTGTATCGGACCATTGATCGATGTGAAACAACAAGAGGCTCAAACGTGAGAAGCAATTTCGGAATTTCAAAAATGTAGATTGCTCTATGAGGTCAGAGATTTTGCCAACAGTAGAAATTATATTTGTCTGATCCTAAAATTTGATTAATTGCAGACTTTATTCAATTTATCGGCTTTTATAGCTTTTTTTGCTCTAAATACGCAGTTATCACCTGGACTGGCCGTGTTAAATAAATAAATAGTTTATTTTAGTTTAACTTTTCTGTCGCACCGTGCGTTTGTCTTCTGTTCGTTTCACTTTTGATTATTGATTTATGTTTAGGGTGGAGCTTGTAGTGGACTGTATGTTTTAATTTAGTCAGTTACAGGGTCATTCCTAGAAACCAACGGCCTTATGCAGTCTCACATAAGGAAGGTAGTAAAGACTTGGTTCCGTTGGTTGAGGATGGTGTGACAGAACGCCTTATATAGTCTCACATAAGGAAAGTAATAAAGACTTGGACCCGTTCGGAAGAGGTTCCTGGACACAGAAAGATATCTAACTGCATTGATTTATTGACTAGATAGTATAAATGTATATATACTACAATGGTTTGATCTGTGTTGTAATGTTATAATGGAGATGATAAAATAAATACCAATTGCCACTACCTGCAAATATTCTTTTGTTTAGGTGAAATTTCGACTAACTAAAAATACTCACTGTGTTCGTTAATCATTTATAAAGTAAATAGTATTGTGCCCTTTATTATACTTCACCCATCTACAATTTAATCTTACAGAGGCTAACTCGGTAGGCAAGATGACTCATATCTTAAAGCTGGGTTCCCTGGTACGTTAATATTAAACTCGCGCAGACGCTATTTCTGTCAAACTCCTAGCACACATCGGTTTATTTTGGTTAGTGTTTCGTTTTTGTGATTTAAATTAATAAAAGATGTTTTATGAGCGATTTATCAGGTAAATTTTGAATTATCGCGCTCTTAGCGTCACTGATTCTCATTTGTTTGCAGCAAAACCTCCACTTCGTTGTTACAACATTAAATTGTTTTTTGGAGCGTCGCTATGGGATCAATATAACCTCAAACGTGATTATGGCAATTACTGGATATTTGATTTTTGATGGATGCTAAACTCTGCCTGGGTCTCGTTCATGAAGGTTTGCTCTAGTAGTCATGCGAATTTCCGGTTTCTAACACCGTTACTTTTAGTAAAATTTGGTACCTTGTCGATGAGAGCTGCGGCAGTTCATTCGGACTGCAGCTCCTGGTGATATCTGCCGGATACGGGGTCCTGCGGTGCTGCTACCGTTGTGGGAGCCTCCTATACGCTGTGCTGGTATGCTGCTGCTAAAATCGTGGGCTCGGGAATTCAAAATGTCATGCATTTCTACGTAATTATATCTGCAACCGTTGTTTATGAAATATACGCACAATTAGTTATAAAATTTCAAACATCATGTTTTGGTTTCTAGACGATTCACTCAGTATTGATTTAGTACCGTTTTTTATATTAGGTGACGTGTTTGCTTTCTGCTGTTAACTGTATTCTTATAAGCTTTGTTGTTTTTAGTCTGAAGATTGTTCTTTACAAGTTAAACCGATATATGTGGCCACACTGCCTGTATAACCAAACATTATATTCCAATTTTTATGAGCAAGACTATGTATATACATATATCTATGTATTATACCAGATCTCAAATATTGCATGGAGACATAGCCATTGGCTAAATATGTAATGAATAAGATAAAAGTAGGTCAACGAGCTATGGAACGCAAAAATTGGGTACCTATATGACTTAGAGATATAAAAATAAACATTTGGATAAGATGAAAGACAGAAGTGACAGAAGCTGCATAAAAGAAAAGAAAAAGCCCGTATTACCGCCGAAGATAACTGTGCACCCCGAGAGAACCGAAAGCAAAACCCGAAGCACAACCTGCTTCATTCGCAGATACTCAAAAGGGTAGTACAACTCAAGTTGCCTTAAATCGGTGGCAATACAAAAGGCAGTGGCTACAAGTGTTCAATATTTTATCATTTAACAATCTTTATAGGGCGTTGCACGAAAAATTCAGTAATAATTGTATTTAACCTTATATTAAACAAAAAACATTTTAAATGGAGGAAACGACGGTCTCGATAAAGACTATTGCGTATAAAGCTATTTATTTACCATTATTAACTTATGGTGGACAACTAGGTTCACTTTAAAAGAAAACGCGTAGGCTATGGGACATAGGAAATAGGAAATGTGTTCCATTAAATTTACTTAAAGTACGTTTTTTTTCTATAATAACTGTCAAAGTGTTACAATGTTGGTAGACATGTGATTAAAACGCTAGGAAATTTTTATACCTCGTGTTGGTAGAACTTTTTCAAAATTATGGTTATGTGTCAATTTTGAATGTCAAAGTTTCTTAATTTGAACTCTTGACAAATCTCCTTTTTTAACATGGAATCATCATCATCATCAATAAAATCGGATAAAAAAGAAAACCAAGAAATACTTTAAATGAAAAAATGAAGCAAGCAATATTAAATTATGACATATCTGTCAAAATGACAATATTTTTTTTAGTGGAAGAAAAGAACTAAAAATCTATGTACCAACATTATTAAAACTAGGGACCCTGCAGGAATGCAACTTATCCCCTAGAAAGTTGACCTTGAAAATTATTATAGAAAAAAAAAATTACTATAGTGTGCATTACATTAATTAAACAAGAACCATGTTTTTCTATTTTTCTATCGGTATGAGTGCTGTAGTTCCCTTACTACGCAATTTGAGGCCCATCAAATAGGAACTTTTCTGGATATTCTGTTGATTGCAACCATGCCTAGAAGTTTGTAACACCTTGTATAATATTATTATTATCGTGATAATAGTTTTATCTAAACATGACTAATTCTGAAATGTTTGTGTAAATCAACTAGAATCGCGAAAATTTTTAAAATGTATTACTCATCAAAACATTGAACATGTAAACTACTAGATACGCATCCTTTAAAATACTAACAATTACATGGATTTGTTTTAGCACGAAAATTACATTAGTTTCAGCCCATTCTTACTAGAAAAGCCACTAACATCGTCAAATATTTGGCCCGCGATAACATTCGATAATTTAAACAAATCACGAGGTAAAGATGACGGCAACTCATTAGTAATTCCTGCACCCAGATATTGACAATGCCTCGAGTTCGAGCGTTCACGTTAGTGGCTGTTGGTGATAAAGCGAGCGAAAAGACTGAATTGCTGCTAAAATATACATCCGACCGAAGACTGCGAAAACACTTCAAGCCATCAATGTAATCGTGAAATTGTAGGGAGAAGCAAATATTTAAAAGCCATTCTTTTCAGATTTATTAATAACGTCCAGAATATCGTCGTCGACAAAATTCCGTATTCTGTTTACTTTGTGGATGCCGAAAGCGACGATGATTACCAAGTTTTGCGCGACAACGACTACAAAAAGGTAAGATGAATTATTTGTGAATTATTTTTTTTAATGGACTAACACGGTGGTAACGATTGACATTTAAAATTTGTAACAAACAAGACTAAAATATTATAATGGAAGTTGATGTACTCTGTGACGTTTATAACATGAAATCCAATTTCTTTAACTGTCCGATGGCAATCGTTAGGAGAATAACCTTTTTCGTAGTTTCCATTTTATGACTTCAACTAAAACCGATAGTAAGCCAGCAAGAACAAGCAGTTTGGAATGATCATAGGTCGACGGAGTAGTATTCGTACAGCTATTTATAAATATCTTACTATTGTATTATGCCATTCTTAGATATGCAGAAAGAAGCAAACACAATCCAGTTACAAGTTTGTTATTATATACTTCACATATTAATTTGTAGTAACGACTTGTCACTAAATGTTTAACCATATTAGTTTCGTTTTGCTTATCCGGAGCGTATTGCATGTAAGTTTAATGTTTTAAAGAAATCGCATTGGCAGGCGCTATAATTCACATCTCACCACCTGTAATGTTTTTTTTATACAAAATTTATATAAATCGGAATTGCAAGTGTTTTCTTTTATTGTTCCAATATTATTAGAAACGTTCAGATACTTTTACTCCTCTGATTTTTAAATTTATTTGGTGTCACATCGTCTACTTGCAAGGAAGTTCTCTTTACATATTCTTTTCTCAGGTTAAAAACTGGAGTATATAAAAATGTTCCATTGCTTAACACAGTTTTTTAAAGTTTTTTTTTATTTTTAAGTCGTCTTTTGTTACGTTGCTATGGCAATAACCTTTGTTTTTTAAATAGTAAGAAAACGATATTAATGTAGTCGGACTATATCACAGCTGTATTTGATGATTCAATTAACAGTGAAATACGTAATAGAACTACTTCAAATATTGATATTTAACCATATAAACTTAATGTACCTTTTTAATTTGTTGCCAATTACGACGTAGGTACTAACCTCACCTTCGTAACTAAGCACATGTTTTGCTGTGTAATTCCCTGGAAATTTAAACTTTATTCTGCTTTGCCTTAAGAAAGGAATACAAATTTCCAAAATATTGGCTTTTCTAATGAATGAATTCCATTTATTTACTATATTGTTTATCAACCAGTCGTTCACTACTGTCCCGCAGTTTTATAAACAGTAAGATTAGTACTTCACGACATTCTTCTACTGTGTTATTGTTATTATCATTGTTTGAATTTTTCTTCTCCTAACTGCTGTCGTGTAAAGCTTCCCATAACTAAAATAGTATATTGTGTATCTAGGACGAAAAGCGTAACATTCCCAGACGACTGTGAATATTGTTGGGCGAGGAGAATGCCGAGCCCAACAACACACATACTATTTTTCCGCTAATCGATACGAGTAATTAAAATTTGCGACCGGGGCGGAGCCCCGAGGTGCCCCTTGGAGAGGGTTGGACCCCCGAGAACCCCATTGGAGAGGGGCAGAGCCCCGTGGGCCCCCTTGGAGAGGGGCGGAGCCCCGAGGGTTTCTTGGTGAGGGGCCGAGCCCCGAGGGCCCTCTTGGAGAGGGTCGGCACCCCGAGGGCTCTCTTGGAGAGGGGCGGAGCCCCGAGGGCCCCCTTGGAGAGGGGCGGAGCTCCGAGGGCCCTCTTCTTTGGTCAGGTTGGCGGCAGGGGGGCAGGGGCGGGGTGCGTAACAGAACGGAATGGCCCAACCTAATAGGCCTAAAAGTGGTGGTAAATTGAATAGGGACAGACCGCGCAATAGCGCGCGCAGCCCAGTTTATTTCCATGGCCTATCGTGTTTAAAAAATATCGAGTTGCCATGAATACGAGTAATTACAATTTGTTTTTCGATAAATTTTTATTGTTAAGTGAAGTGTCACAGTGGACCTTTTTAAATGTGCTGTGGCTGATTTCTTCAAAATTTCAATCAAAAATATTAAAAAATGATGAGTGACGATGAATATCCTATACCTGGAACTCCGCCGGAATTGCTGGAACTTGTAAATAAGGCGGCAATAAGTTTACTACCAAAGAAATCAATGGAAAAGTACGAAGGTGCATATAAACGTTTCATGGACTATCGTCGGGATAAAGCTACTACTTCTTTTTCGGAGAACGTTGTAATGGCATACTTTTTGGAACTATCTTCAAAGATGAAGCCGTCAACTTTATGGGCAAATGATTCCATGTTAAGGTCAACGCTGGCCATTAAAGATGATGTTGATATATCTAAATTTCTAATACTTCGTTCCTTTTTGAAAAGGCAATTTGAAGGTCATAGGGCAAAAAATCAAAGATTTTAAGTAATGATGAAATAAACAAATTTATTCTGGAAGCTTCAGATTTTGAATACTTAATGATTAAAGTAAATAGCTAAATTAAATTTTTGATGAAATTTACAAACCTATTTATAATTTTTCCAGGTCGCTGTAATTTTTGGTGTTTCGGGTGTGTGCCGACAGGATGAGCTAACCCGAATGACTATAAATGATATACATGACCTACAGTCTAAGCTTCTAATTGGCATACCAGATACGAAAACAAAAAAACCAAGATCATTTGTTGTAAATGAAAGTTACCTAAATGTGTACCGGAAGTATGTTGCGCTAAGACCAAAACATATGGAAAGTGAACGATTTTTCTTTAAATATAATAAAGGAAAAAGCTATGGACAGGTTGTGGGAGTTCATCAATTTGGAAAAATTCCGCAAATTGTTGCGACTTATTTAAACTTGCCAGAGCCGAAACGTTATACAGGCCATTGCTTCCGTCGGTCGTCTGCCGCTATATTAGTTAATTCCGGAGCAGATATAACGACTTTGAAGAGGCACGGGGGTTGGAGTTCCTCAAGTGTTGCAGAAGGATACATTGAGGAATCTGTAAACAATAAAGTAGAGATAGCAAATAGAATTTTTACTGTAGAAAATGTGCGAGAAAATACTTCTACCAGTTCTTGTTACGTTGCTAATAGTTTCACTGATAATATTAATCATAGTTTTGACAATGTTCTTTCCAGTTCTAACAATGTCGCTCACTGTTCTAATAATCTTGCTCATTTCTCAGCAAATAATACTCCCTCATTGTTCACTAACTGTACTAATTGTACTATTACTGTAAATATAACAAATACAGATTAATTTGTTATAACATAATTATGTAACGAAATTAATAAACGATTTATCTGTTTCCTGTGAATCAATCATCATCCTATAACATAAAATTGTTGCTCTCTTTTTTTGTATGTATCTTTGTTCGCTATCTCCTCCAAAGATACTGGACCGATTAAGTTGTATGATGGTTTAAAAGTTTGGTAAATTTTAGACTTAGGTCGTAGGCCCGCCAACGAAGCGGAGTGTCTGTCTCCCTGGGCTACGGTGTGACAGCTGCTGTGGCCGTGTGCTGTTAGTAGTGTTAGCTCGGGTGATTCACTATGTTCATATATCATTACAGCAGATTTGAATAATACAAGATATTTTGGTCTGGTGGTAGAATGCTCGCCTGTCACGCGGGCGGCCCGGGTTCGTTTCTCGGCAGAATGCACCTTTTTTTATAATTTAAATTAATGAATCTCTCTCATCCTTTTTTTAAATTTATATTAATGAAACTCTCTTCAATTAGCGAACCGAAGCATAGTTCGGGTGACTCACTAGTCAGCAATAATTACATTCGAAAAATATACCTTGCCTAGGCCGGGAATATTATTCCTGTACAGTTTTATTGTATATTGCCTAGCAACGGCTGATGTAATGGAATGTTTGACTTTGCTCAACAAAATTTTGTCAATAATGTGACAATTCTAGTACGATTGGCGGAAAAGGTATATTTTAATCATCTGCTTCGTACACAAAATGCCTCTAATTTAAAAATATTTTTTAGACCTAGGCGAAACTCTTGTCGTCAAATATTCCATTAGAAAATTTGCAATTTCCAAAGTTAAAATCTTCTCTAATTTCTAGTAAGTTGTTAGCAAATACTAATTCTGCTACTGTAACTTTCGAATATATGTTTTAAAGCGGTTCAACATTAGCATATACGGATATAGTATTTCGCTTACATTTACAAAGAAACATTTTTACATTTTCAAATTCCTCCACAACCAGTAATTATTACAAGATCGAAAATTAACTTTTCCCTCTGTGTGACTGTAACAGCATAGTCCGATCTTTGGTAATATATCAAGAACATTCATTTATTCTATCTATACCGCTCAGAAAGTGCAACGGAGGTAATGGTACGCACGCGACTTTATCACGCCCACTCATATCCAAACATACCACACACTCGACAACCCTAACCCCAGCTTACAGCTAAATTAACCTATCAATAGCCCATATCAATAACAATTACAAACATATTAAATGGAATTGTTTTGTAAAATACCTTTTTCACGTACTATATAGAAATTTGCTCGATTACAAGATCCTAAGTGGTACTTCCATTTGTGATTTGGTCACGAGTATATCGTTGCTTTTTGCTGTGTTGTGTACGTTTTTCGTAGCAACTGATGATGACATCGTGACTGTCGAAATACGTAATTAGCAGTTGTTAAATATTTGTATGGTGAGGGGTTTTAACGAATTTGTGATATTTCAAACCACAGGCTCCAGCAGTGTTTTATTTCTTGAGGTCGACAAATACTAGATGAGTCTCAAGATTTCTAGCGTGCCGTTTTTCTATAATCTGTCTTAGGCAGAATATATTTTCAGTACATGATCTACCTGCACTAAAGCCGCTTTTCTCCTATATGTCGCCCCAATCCTTCTCCATTCTTGGTTACAATATGCATCCATACAGCCTTCCGATAGAACTTGTGACACTAATTAATATGTTATTGCAGTTTTTCCTTTCTTAAAAATTGGTATAATGAAATCATGCTTCCATGCTATCCGTGCCCCTGCATGCGGTGACCTTGATCTGGCTGTGCTGCTATCAGTCGCATACCTACCTTGGCATGTCTCAGCCTCTGCTTATTTGGCTTCGTCACGTAGCGTGCTGAAGGAGCTCACCAAAGGAGGCTTATATCAGGATTTACCTATGTTGATTTTCGATAAACCACGGCGTAAATTCGAATTACGATGACTTTTAATTTTAATTTGTAGTAAAAGATATTTTTACTTACTGTTGTTTGAGTTTTTGTATTTTAGTACTTTAAACCTGTGTTAAACATTATTCTAAAATCATTGGAACCGCGTACTAGTCTATTCTTGTAATATGTGCTATTGTTTTATCTGGTATCTTTACGGAATGCTATTGACTCAACTGACAACTATACACCGTGATATTCGCATTCTGGCGTTATTTAATTGTTACTGCTACCTGTAACTACTTGGCGCTTTATTTTTCAGAAAGTTAGTACTGCTGGAGTTTACGGATTCTCGTAGAATGTCTAACCACATTTGGCGTAATTAGAAATATTCGTTGGCGCTTTCTCCGGTTTTATTTAGTTATTCAATTTTAAAACTTAAAGAATTTCACGCCGTTTTCAATGAGCCAGCGGCGGCAAGTGCGTTCAAGTAGTCATAAGTTTGTTTATTTCCTTGAGAGATTAGCTAACGAATAGCTTTGTTATGATAAGAAGATCTTTAACTTGAGTGGTACTGTGTTTGATCAATTCAATCGGAATTCCTCCAGGACCTGCGGGTTTATTATTGTTCATTCCTTGTAAGACTTCGTCAATATCTTTTACAGTGAAGCCCTCTATGCTCTCCACAGAATCGTCAATGTTAAAAATCATCTGACTTTTATATTGATTTCTGCCCTGGTGAACCAGTCCTTCGAAGTCATATTTCTATTTCTGTATCAAGGGTATATTACTTCTTTCCTGTACATTTTGCCGCCTGTTTGTAGAATTTTTCAAGCTTCCTTCGTTTTGATGATTTCTGAGGCTTTCACGGCCATTGTCATTAAGTAACAAACGACTTCCGGGATTGAACCGTGTCATGATTGAGATCGAAGAACTCAACGTTTCGCCCACTTTCATGAGGGGCTTCATCAGGAGGAAAATCAAAAGAGCACGGTTAATCAACGTGTTAACCACGCCAGAGGCGAAACTCTTTGCAAGGGAAGGGAGAGAAGAGCCCGGTAACTCAACGTGTGAACCACGTCAGAGGCGAAACTCGACTGAGCTCTTTCGTTTTGCTTCCACTTATTAGTGAGTCTATTTGTTGACACTTATTTAACCACATTGCATCCTGTGCTTTGCTGACCTGTTCTTTACTGCTATGGGTAGCTCTCCTGTCTTCTGGGCAATTGGTGCTTAGCCTTTTTGATAGGCTCTTCAATCATTTGCTTGGTATCTTTATTTAGCCAAGTAGATGTACTTCTAGTAGCTGCTTAGTCTACCTCATATTTCTGGTTGCTGTTCTTTTCCATCCATTTTGTGTTTTCGTAGTCAGTTTGTAGAGGAAAGATGTTGAAGCATCATTCATACCTCTGTGTTGTATTTTCAACAAGTCTAATATGTGATTTGTTGTTTTGGGGCGTTTGGAGGTGTTTCAGGTATTTAAATTTGAAGAGAAGTTTTGATCGAAGAAAGAAGTGATCATAATCACATTCTGCTCCACGATATACACGTACATCCTCCGTTCTAATGATAGAATGTTGTTTTAGATTAATATAGTCGCTTATAGACCTCAATTTCTTTGTTGGCTGAATCCATGTGTACACGTGTATCTGTTTGTGTTCAAAACATTCATTATGCGGTGTGAGAATTGTTCGCCTTTCAGCTCCTAATAATAAATGAGCGAAAATTGATAAATAGATAAAAATGTCTGTACTGACAACCACATTGTTACAAATCAGAGAAGAAACTTTTTATGTCAGATAGCCTCGACATAATGTATTAAGTTATAAATAAAAAATGGAATATATGCAGCTCATTGTTACCAAAATATGCGCGTATATGCATCCTATTTTGGAAAATATGCAATCTCATTTACTTTATGCAGAATTTAAAGATGTTTTAATTAAAGGTGGGTTGATCATAAACCTATAATAAAATTTAAAGAACTGTTAAAGAGTTTACACGCAACTTCCCTCTAGCAAATTAGATCAATTTGCAAAGAAATTTGGTCCGCTGAGATTCGAACTCCGCGCTTCCAGGCGAACTTTTCGAAGCCAGTTTCTTGTCCCCCCTAAAATTACTGAGCGACGGGCGTGATCGAATTGGACGAGCTTCTGCTGCGTTATAAAGACACCATACCATTCTTTCCCATTTGAGATGTTTACCCGATATCTGACTGGTCTCATTTTTACCACTGATAAAGCCTGAGCTGTGTGCAAATTATTACTTTTATATATTTCTCAGTTAAAGCATAAATTTTATTTTCAATGCTGCTCAATGACTTAAATCAGAATTAAGCAATCATTTCAATAAACAAACCAGCAATACCAAAATTGGTAAATTTGTAGTATATAATAAGAATATTCATAATTATCAGACTAGATTTCTAAGTTACTTTAAATTACCTTCAACAGCAAAATCATGTTCTAAAATGACCTATTCTATAATGGACTCAAATGATTTAATGAAATACCGAATGAAAGAAACAGGTTTCTAATCTTTATCAGTTTAAAAATCTGTGTTCAATATATGTTAAATCTGTTTTGTAAATGACAATATATGTTTTTGTAAACATCTTAACAATGAATAAACCAACATCTATATATTTGTTTATCTATCCAAATTAATGGTGGTCAGGAAAAAATAGTACAAGCAAATGCTTTTATACACTTTTCAAGTAGAAACTTATGCCTTTTCTATTTGAAAACGTACTTAAAATATTTAAAACGATCTTTCAACATCTACAGATGTATAAAGAAAATTTATAAAATTTGCAATAACATTAGAAGCTACATCAAGGCCCTCAACAAATTCACCATTCAAAACCGAGCTTATATTATTTAAGATAGTATAACTAGAGTTTTCTTCATTACTGAACAATTTTTTTTCCTTAAATTTCAATACTTGCTTTTACTTTACAATTTGCACCTTCTGATCTCTAAGAAAATAATTATTTACTTGCTTTCTTCGGAGATAGTCCGCAGATGCCACTTTCACGTTATTTTTTACATTCCTAATTTCTAAAAGCAATCTCAGGATATGTTTGCCAAACATGTATAGGGTTATGCCATAATATGCAACTGCTAAAATATGCAAGAAATGCTTACATATGCAAAATATGCATTACTTAATTAGTGTTATTTAATTGTAGAAATGTAGTACTTTCAATTCGTGCACATTTTTAATCGTATCTTAAAATATGCATAAGTTATACGATATGCAGTTTGCAAACAATCCGTTCTCTAGTTATAAGTAAGACACTCAATACAATTACTGTCGTTCTATTGAGATCTAACAATATTTATAGATAATGCTTTTATTAAATTTTCAGGCAGATTGCTTCCTGCTGTGCTATTCAATCGGAAGCAGGATATCTTTCGAAAACGTAAGCAGGAAGTGGTGCATCGATATACGAAAGTCTTCCCCCACCACACCAATCATTTTAGTAGGTACGCACATCAAGTTAATTAAAATTAATTTATGCTTGTACGCAAACTTACCTTGCAACCTAGATGAAGACTGATATTAAATCCGGCGGGAGGTGGCGTCTGTGACATTTGCAGCTGGCAAGCACCAAATCCGCGCAAAAGAGCTCATCAAAGAGTGCTGCTTTAAAAGTCTAAATGAGAGCTTAGTTTGCTTTTAGAGCACGTGCCGTCAAATTGTCCGGAGTAGAAAATAAACACAAAAGATAAAGCAGCGGGCACCTGGCTGGCAATAGCATTTCTTGGCAAAATTTCATAAAAGATGCTTCGTTGCTTTTGTTGCATGCGACACAAAAGCCGAGCCTTTCAAGTCAGAAAACAAAGGAAGTATGTGATGTCATAATTCCTCAAGTATCTCATTTTCTTCAGGAACGGGAACGGAAACGAGGTGTAGCGGATCATCGGAATCAGTGTCGATTGAGGAGGGTGAAAACTTAAAATACCTGATTGGAGCGGCGGCCTTTGTCGAGTGCTCTATAGAAAATTACGTTGGAGTTGACAGTGTCTTTATTGAAGCCGCTAGAAGTTTAAGCTGGAAAAAATGAGATAAGCGTTTTAATATAGATATAGTGTGATTTCTCATCAATAAAATAAAATGAATATAAATTCTTGTATTTTTATTAATCGGAATAGCTAGAAATACTCCTAGAATAATAACGTATCAATACCATCTTGGAATATCGTGTTCAAGGAAGATTTGATGTGGTAAGATGTGAGACGTATGCGATGTTCTAAGAAGAATATTAATCATCAGCTATGATAGACCCAATTTGCATACCTCACATACATTATAAATTCCTTCCGCTGATTTATTTTCCTGCATTTACTACAATCTTTCAGGATTGTTATTTTTGTTAAAATTAGATGTACGAGTTGAGCAACCCTGTCTTCATGGAGCAATTGAAGCCTACCACCTCTGATCTTTTATTCTACATTTTTTATTGTCTGGTTTACTCTGGCAATCCTCAATGTGAGCCCCTTCAGACATCAGTGATTACGGTCGTCGTCTAAAGCTGCGACAGTCTATGCGTATATTCTCTAGTCCAACTAGAAGTGGGCTTTGCAACTATGTAAGCAGCACTTATATTTTTTACTGCAACGAACTGCGTTCCCACTACACTCTTATAGGTTACGAAGCACAGTAGTTACGAATTGTAAGATTATTTCTTTTGCAATGTTTGTGTTCCAATAACCACAATCTAAAATGTTACTAATTTGAAATACATAGTTTTACATATCTAGCTAACTTCCATAGAATGACAATACTTTTGAATTAATTTTAGATGTATTGCTGTAGTAATCCATGGTGACAGGATAAAATGTTCATTATATGAAGGAATAAGTTATTATCTTACTTTTACTGAGGATAATTTTTATGGCTTATGTGAGCACTTACGTGTAGTAAATGCATGTATTATTTATCTGAACCTGAATCGACGAAGCAACATTAATTCAAATGATCATAAAACTTGAAATCGAATAGCCCGCTGGCAACTTTAACTAGGTAAGACTTTAGACTTTAGAGCTAAGGTGTTTTAACGTGCAATACTTATAGGTTCACGTGTTTATATCAGTTTATTCCACTATAGACTAACGTATGTAATTACTGTATTTACTGCTGTATCCTCTGGTAGTTCCAGCTGTGTTAGAGATACGATATTAGAAAATATCGAGGCAGGCTGCTTGTAGTTTATTTGACATGAGAACAAAAAATCATTGAATGTAAGATTATTACTTTCCTTCTGACGATTGGAAGACAACATTTGTATTCAATTCGTTCCATTCTTAATATTTTTTTTCACGTACTGCAGGGAAATGTACTGCATTCCTAAATACAAAATCGTTTAGAAAAGTGATACTTTTCTGCATAGCAACACTTTTCTACATAGCAACGCATAAATATAGATAACACAAAAATTAGAAATTTAATTATCAGCAGTATGGTACACATTAATCGTACAATTACTTAAATTAGAAAATGTTATTCCATTAGATTGTAAATTACTGCTGATTGCTAGCGAATCAGTGGAACTCGCCGGTGCAAGAGAAAGCATCGAAGATTGAAGTGGAACGACGTTCTGTCCGAAAATTCGCCTGGACGTTTTAATTTTATTGCTAATGCTGTCTTCCATATATCCCTCTGCCACGTTTGTCGAACGCCATCCCCCATGACGCTTCAACATCTGTATGTCAGCTCCACTGTCGGCAAGAAATGTTGCTGACGTTCTGCGTAGGCAATGTCCTGTGTAGTTCTTACTATCTGACAGCTGCAGGTATTCTGCAATTTTTCTTGGAATCGCAGCAAAACTATTAATGCCTACAGGCTGCACGAAACATTTGCCCTTATTATAGTAGATGAAGAATCTTGGATGATTAGTATGTTTCGGACGTAAGTTCAAATACTTTCTATACAAATCAATTCCATTAATTCCCACCGGCGCTTCTGAAGTTACAGTGAAAACACGTTTCTTCATTGTCTTCGTATCACGCAGTGTAATAACTAAAGTGGACCCAGTGTCTTCGATATCATTAACTGACAGGTTACGTAGTTCTTCCCGTCTACAAGCACCATTAAGCCCAAATATTAATACGACCTTCATCATTAAAAAGGATTCATCAGGAGCTTGGGTTAAAAATGTTATGACGTTAGCCATTGTCAAAATTTTAGACTTTTTTGCCTGATATCCATCATTTTGACGTTTTAAAAATGCGAGCATTTTTGAGTGCTTTGAAATATCTACATTTTCCTTTATATTGAGCGTACACTTCAACATTGAGTAGGTTGACCACAACGTCGAGCTTTTCAAAGACTTTGCCGGTACAGAAACAATATTGGAGTGAATTATTAAAGACAATATTTATTAGATATAAAATAAACCTTTTCAAAGAAGTATGCAAGCAGGACGTTTTCACTTGCCCCATGTGCTCCTTTTTCTATCCGCCATTTAGAAAATTCATTGTAGCTCTTCTCGTACTTGTCTTTCGACTTGGCTGGCATTAAATTTACGATGGCTTCAGAAGCCGCGGCCAGAATATCTTCGGGTACATCCACTTCCATTGCTAATCACTTTTGGAAATGGACTTCGAAATTTTTGTTGGTTGTGTATTTACATAGCGAACCATGCTTATTGTTACTATGGTAAATGGCTACCTAACACCTACCTACTATTTTAATTTTTGCACAACCTTTCACATGATTTTTCATATTTTTATATCAAAATTTGTAGGCATTTCCCTACAGTACATGAAAAAATAGCATGTAAAACACGTGAGAAAAGTGTTTTTCCGTGCTCGCTGCGATTTTAATCTCGGCTTCGCCTCGATTAAAAATCTCGCGTCTTGCACGGAAAAAACACACTTTTCTCAACTTGTTGTACAATATACTATTTCACTACACAACTAAAACAGGATTTGACCCAGCGGAACCTGTCCTCAGTAACACTTCAAGTAACTGGATGGCAAACAATGATTCATTTGTGTTATAGTATTTACAGTGTTCACTATGGTCATTTTGCGCGGCCGAACTGGACCACGCCCAAGAAGGTGAATTTCACTGTGAGGCGTTAGAATTACTTCTCGGCTTCCAAGAGTTGTGTCGAGTCGGGTCCCTATGCAGTTCTGCAGGCTCTAAACTAAACAACAAACAATGGTGAATACACCGGCAGCATATCCAGCAGGAGATGGACTCCGAAAGTGTGATTCACGCTGTCAACAGACATGCCACAGCTGGGCAGCAGTTACATTGCATACCTCAAGCAATTAGTAAAGGTTAATAATCTTCCCGTTGGATATCTGTGAAATTGTAAAATTACAGCATATTGAGTCACTAGTATTCCAAATCAGGACACATTTTTGGGCATGGCCTACAGATATTGTGGAAACTTCTGACTTTAAGCGTCACTCTTCGCATGAGTATCGGATTACACACAGTTGAATGTTCGCGTAGAAAAAACAGTTATTTTGGTTTTCTTTTTATATTGTGGGGTAGCGGGTAAGCACTTCTATATGAATCCCGATAGAGAACAGGCTTACTTGAAGGAGGCGCTCCTGCTCACGCGAGCCATGGGTTTTCTCCGCCTCCCGCCACGGAGAAAATAATGTCCTACGCCGAAATTCTCCCACCACCCACCACATCCTTTCCCATCCCTTTCCATCTTCGAACGCGCTTGGCCAGTGGGGAAGATTATGGACAAACCAATCGAAAATGGCGAATTATTATAACCCCAGGTGCGGGGGTACGAAATCCCACCCCTCTAACGAGGGCTGCCTCACGGAATATGGGGGAGGCAAAAACTCGTCTTATCTACATTATCTACGTAATCTAAAGAACATATACTCTAGAAAACACCCAAATCTTTCACACAAACAAATTGAGTTATTTATAGCCACTTACAATATGCAAACCATTCAGTCAGACACCGTATAGAAGAATTAGAAGAGAAATTAGAACCCATAAAATGGGATGTAATAGGTTTAAGCGAAACGAGAAGACCAGAATAACAAACATATATTTCCCTTAGATCAGGGCATCTGTTATATCTGAACAACAAAGGCACGGATTCACATATAGGAGTGGCTATCTTACTTAACAAAAGGATTAAACATCGTTTAATAAAGATGAACTCGATATCACCCAGAGTCATATACATACTTTTGGAAGTATCAAAGAGATACCGTCTACATGTTATACAAGTCTATGCTCCAACTAGCACTGCAGATGAAAGCAAAATAGACCAATTATACGAAGATATAACAACATCACAGCAAATTGAAAGAACACATTATTCTATTATTATCGGCGATTTTAATGCCAAGGTAGGAAATACTAGCATTGATAATATTCCAAATAGAGGAAAATTTGTAATTGACAATATAAACGAAACAGGATCAACCTTATTAAACTACCTCGAACAAAACCAATTATGTTGTATAAACATCTTCTTCAAAAAATCAGAAAGTCGCCGATGAACCTGGAGAAGTCCTAACTCTAAAACAAGAAAATAAAGAGATTATATCATCTGTAGCAAAAAATACATCATAACTGATACAACTCTATTAAACAAATTTGACTAGCGAAGTGATCACAGGCTTGTTAGGGCAAAGCTAGCTATCAACATAAAACAAGAGAGACAACAATTAATACGTACACCACAATTCATAGCATAAGACGAATTAAGCAACACGAACATGAATATCAGAAAAATCTAAGTCGCAAATTACTACCCACAACAAATCTTAGAAAGATGGGAGTAAATGAATTGGAAAATAAAATTCAAGCTAATATAAAAACAGCGATCAATGAGGCATGTTACCCCAAGTAAATAAAAAAACTCTGAAATATCAAGAGAAACTAAAGCACTAATGGAGAAAAGGCGAAGCTTGACGAAATATACAACGGAACATAGAGAAATAAATAAAAAGTAATGTGAGAAGAGATATCAGGAATTACAATACAGAACTCGTAAAAAACACCCAGTGATTGAAAACAATAAAAACATGAAAGTTGTCAGATCTATGAACTCAATCAGGAAGAAACGAATACACCAACTGAAAGATGAAAATGGACAGGTGAAGCTAGAAAAAGACGAACTCACTCAAATAGCTGATTAATTTTATGAGCAATTATATCTTTCTGTGAATCCAAGACCAAATGTTATACAGTCCATTAAAGTACCAAATGTCGGATCAGAGGAAGTACCTGATATTATATATGAGGAAATAACTCTCGCTCACTCACAAATTAAAAACGGACGCGCCCCTGCGAAGGATGGTATCACCAATGAAATGCTACAACTAGGAGGCACAGCAACTATTGAGATTATCCGACAAATTAGAGAGCTACCAACTACCAAAGCAGGCAAGGTTCTGTAAAGGTTTTGCAACAATCGAACAAATACAGAACATCAAAATATTGGCTGAAAATGCAACGAATACAATATCCCACTGCACATATTATTCGTTGACTGCCATAAAGCAGTCGATTCTATAGAATTGTGGGCCATATTTCACCCAATGGACAAAGCAAAAATTGATTCACGATATTGTCATATCTACGAAATAGCTACTATTCAAATAACGATCGAAGAGAACATAACTACCTCTAAAATAGCTGTCCACCATGAAGTAAGGCAAGGAGACAATTTCCCCCAAGCTTTTCACATTGGCATTGGAAGAAGCATTTACACATCTTAATTGAGAAAACAAAGGGATCAACATCGAACATGTCGGAATATAAATCATCTTAGGTTCGCAGATGATATTGTTTTAATCAGCAGCGGTATAACAGAACTACAAGAAATGCTTACAGACTTAAAATTAGTATCAGAACATATAGGCCTAAAAATGAATTTCACCGTTCTTACATCAGATGATACACCAATTCACGTCTAAAATAAGATAAAACAAGTGGAACAATACGTATATTTGGGCCACCTCATCAAGCTAGGGAAAGAAAATCGACAAACTGAAATCAGCAAGAGAATACGGCTAACCTGGGCTGCTACAGACTAATGCTCGGAATCAACCTAAAGGACAATGTACGAAACGAGGACATCCGACGAAAAACGAAAGTATCAGATGTAATAGAACGCGTTGCCACTTTAAAATGATCATGGGCGGGTCATATCGCCAGACAGGACGATATAAGATGAACGAGTAATTTCTCTGCTTACTGTCTACGGTTCTTATTATTGCAGAAATCATTACTGAACAGGTTACATAAACAAATCATTTCCGGTGTCTCTCTGTATAACTCAAATAATTTCTAGTGGCAAGCAATGTCAAAGCTTTAAATTCTATCATGGTCAACACTGTCAACAGGTTTACAAAAGGAAATACTTGGTATGATACACAATAAAAAATAGCAAACTACGTATTCCTGTGGATAGAAAAGTGCAATATTCTCGAAAATATCATGGTCTCCTATACGCTTATTATTCCGATTAAGAAGCCCACATTGCTACTACCTCGCATTAGCTAACTATAGTCGAAAAGTAAACGTAATCTTTAGCAATGAGAATGTATAGTCCAGTCTGTAGAGACAAAAAAAGGCCTTTGCCTTACAAAAAATGGAGTATGAACGGTTTTTATATATGTTGTTCAGGTCGGGATCCTGATGAAAAATCCAAGTTTTCGACCTTGGAGGGGCGCCGCGCGAGCAGCCATCTTGGATTAAAGGTGCTAAAAACTGGTGTTATCCAAATAGCTCCGCAACGGTTGATCAAACGTCAAAAAAGTTCAATATAAAGTTAAAGAAGACAAGCTTGTTGACATTTTTTGTATATTAATTTTTGTTGTAAGTGTAATATGTATCGAGTTACAGCAGCTGAAAGTTGAACATTTCACCAAAATATCGTTAAAATGTATTTTTGTTGATACATTTTGTAAGAACAACTTACACTATATTGTTTGTAATATTTTTCTACATCAGAATAACGTTCTATAGAGAAATACAAAGTATGATCAAAAATTATTTTCATCTAGTATAGCTATGGAATAATTCTTAATATATAAACGCAACTATAAGTCACTTATATTCTCGCACATGCAGTCGTTGTTTTTGATGAATATCCGTTTGATGGCGATAAAAAATACCAAGACTGCAGAAAGGCTTCTTCGATCGAAAAAGCAGATATCTGCGGATGTTATTTTGGATGAAACAACGCCGGTTCTAGTTTCCCAAGAACGATTTCTAGCAATCGAAAAGAATAAAGTCCGTCTGATTTCGATGCTGTAAAAACATGCGAACATTACTGTATTACAGTTAAGCAGACTGAAGAAGATGGTGATGTGTTGATTGTCAACACGACGATTTCTTTGTGCTCAAAATTTGATGCTGTTTTCGCCATTGGAGAAGACGTCGATCTTCTAGTTCTGCTGACGGTATTAGCAACATCTACCGTCGCAAACCTATGAGAGGCAAAATTGTCGAAAGAGTGTATGCTGCAAATAGTTTCAAATATGAAAAAGCAGCTGAGAACATTTTGTTTCTCCATGCGTTTAGTGGCTGCGACACAACGTCGTCCATCTACAACCAAGGAAAAAGTTTGTTTTCGCTTGTCCAGAAAAGCACAAGACTCAATGACATTATAGGCATATTCAAAGATCACAATGCCAAACCAGATGATATCGCAGATGCTGAAGCACGCTTTCTCGTTACTTTGGTGGCTACATGGAAGAAAATACATTGGAAGAAGTCCGTTACCAACAAAATCAAGTGCAAGAAACACATTTAATCTTGCTTCTTTGCCACCAACGAAGGACGCTGCACGGTATCACGCATTTAGGACCTGGTCCAACAGTGGTATGAATTGAAAAAAATGCACAAGACTGGGGCTGAAAAGTTGGCACGAATGGGCTCACTCCAGTAACAATGACAGAGAATCCATCACCCGAGACTTTATTAAAATTAATTTCATGCCATTGTAAAAAAGGACGCGGCGAAGCATGTGGCTGCAGGAAAAGTGGGATGAAGTGCTCTATTCTGTCTAGATTCTGTAATGGCCAATCAATTCGAACATGCACCAGAAGTTCACACCGAGAGTGGGGACGAAGATGAGGACATTTCATCAATGGACGTCTCAAGTCTCAGGAGCAATGACTTCGAAGATAACATTGAGACTAAAAAATCTTATGGAGACGTCAACATCTACCGACCGGGGCATTCAAAAATAAAAAAAAAACTAAATAATATAATCGCGAACATGAAACATCACTAAACTGGAGCATCTGTGGATTAGGCCTACTGGGGATACCACAATAAAAAATCTGGTGTGATACACGCACACAACTTCCTTTTACAGTGATCTTATAATTAGCCAAAAATTTGATTTTCAATTTTTAAGTATTTGTCAAAAAATTTAAAAAATTACAAATTCTGCAAAAACGGTACAAAATAGAGCGTTAGGTAAAAAGACAAATTTTCTCTAGAATTTTAAGTTGACTTCAAAAATGTAATAATATACCGGGTGTTGTATTTAAAATAGGAGTTATTAAAAAAAATTGAAAAAAAACAAAAGAAACACATTTTAGAAGTATTGAACTAGAAAATCACCTATCTCACTTTAATACACATTAAAAATGTAATAAAAATGTGATGTTTGAAAAAAATCGTTAGAGCCGTTTTTGAAAAAATCGAAAAAATCTGAAAAATCACAAGAGTAAACATCTACTTCCGGTTATGCGATTTTCTTCAAAAGCTTGCTGTCAGATCTACATAGTACACAAAACTTATATATAAAGTTTCAACGCCATACCTCTTTTCGTTTTTGTGATATTCTGTTCGCAGACAGACACACAGACAGACAGACAGACAGAGAGACAGACCAATGAAAAAAATATGTTTTTTGGGTTCAGAGGACTCTAAAACGTAAAGATCTGTTGAAAACTCAATTTCGAATTTTTGGGGTGAATCCAATACTTCCTTTATTGTAAAAGGAAGTAAAAAAGCGCCATTAACTCTACCTCATGGTGATGTGGAAATGAGTTTACTATACGTTTATCAAATTATTATAACTACATAACGAATAGCCAGAAATAATACAAGAGAAATTTTAAAAATGAGAAATGACACTATTTTTTTAGAGAAATGTTCATCTTTCCACCGCTGTAACTCCTTTCATATTAGACTTACAAAAAAATAGTTATATACAAAAAATGTCAAGAATGTTGTCTTCTTTAACTTTGAATTAGACTTTCTTGGCGTAGGGTTAACCGTTGCGGAGTCATCTGGAAAAATCCAGTTTTTAGCACCTTTAATCCAAGATGGCTGCTCGCGCGGCGCCCCTCCAAGGTCGAAAACTTGGATTTTTCATCAGGATCCCGACCTGAACAACATGTATAAAAACCGTTCATACTCCATTTTTTGTAAGGCAAAAACCCCTACTGACTGGATTAGTAAGTGTGTAACATAAATCGAATGTCCAAGGCGCCGCGCAATTGCAAAAGGCGAATTTTTCACACTGCGAAATGGAAACCACCAAGAGCGTTCAGGGAGCGTACTTCGCAGTTATTGCTCTAATCACAAACTTACTGTTGATGTACACATTCTCTGGAATACTTGTACAGTCTAACTTAGAGGATTAGTATATTCGCCGGCCAGTACCGGCTCAAACTTTATTTCATCAACAGAGGGAGAAGTGAACTTGCCTATCCGGTTTGAACCGTGATGGGATAACAGCCCTAAATACCAATCCCTACTTAAGTAATGCAGAGCGGTCAGAATGTAACTGCACTACAAGTGGTCATAGATTTTACAACAGTTGTTTTACAAATTTAAACTACCATAATTATGATTTTGCTATTAATCTAATCACCTTTGGTGGTACTCCAAAGCTCTGTATAACAAACAATTTTTCTCTCGTGATTTTATCATACACTTGTTTAACCACAATGAAGATCACTAGTAACATCAGGTCCTATTCTTAGGCGTTTGTCGTTATTTACTTGAATATAAACAATTGATCATTAAATATCGAACCTGCGTAAAACCACACTGATAATCTCCTATTCATATTTGTATGTGAATCTTTTTCTAGTAATCATTGCAAGCACTTTATATTCAAAGTACTACAACACCTATGTAGTATGTAACCCCTATTTTCAGGATTCGGCAGAGTATCTCGTCTCAATGTTAGACATTACTTCTATTTTCTAAATTTCTTATATAAATAACTGACTGTAATTGTCTGCAAAAATTCGTCATCCTCTTGCATTAACGATGCCGTTATCCCATTTTCGCCAGGGTTCTGCTTGTTTCTCAGTATTCCAATAGCGATTTTTATTTCCTTTTTAGTAGGCATCTTTTCTTCAACATTGCCATAATTTTACTTCAATTCTGCTCTGTAATTGTGGTCCTTTTCTACATGTACCTCTTTTCCCCTTTCGTTTAAGGTATCCTCAAAAAACGTCTTTCATTTATCCATATTTTCATCTATTCCACCTATCAGCTGTCCATTAATATTCTTACAATATGTCACAGCTCTATTACTTGATCTCTTTTCCCTTTTAATTCCTTGTTTCTAACTTATTCTGAACATTTTCATCAATTCGGTCTAATTTTTCATTCACCATATGGCGTTTCATTCTTTTACGTACCTGCTTGGCGTCCTTTCCTTTTTTAGAGAATTGAGGAGAAATAACATCATTTACAGATGGCTATCCGAGAAGTGGCGAATGAGTTAATACCGAAAACAGCGGTGGACCTAAGAGATACGACTAGAATGAAAATGTGTTTTTAAAAAAATCTTCAAAGGGCTTTACTCAAAACTTCCCTCGCAATGGACGTTGTAACACAAAATTGAGCAAAGCTGTATTTTCGTTAAACGTATATTCCTTTAGCAAAATTACGGTTAAGCACAATGTTTTAATATTGCTGACATCTTGAATTACTCAGAATTAAGGGCGGATGGAACAACCGAGAAACCAGGAAATTTACAGATGGGCACGGGTCCAGCGGTCCGCTTTCTGCCAGCAGAAGCAATTGCCAAGGCGGCATTGTTCTGGGCTAGTTTATAGTTTTATGAAGATACTCTCATAAAGACAAAAAGTGGGCGTTGTGACACTAAATAATTTTAAATATCGAAAGAGACTTTGGGTAAAAATATCTTCACGTTTCTAATAATACTAAATTAAATTTTTAAATTAAAAAAAATATCCTAAATGAGATTCGAACTAGTGCCTGCAAACGAGCCCGAATATTGAATTACCTTGTTCCCCGGTGAACTACGGCTGCGCTGACTGCCCCACGCCCGCTCTGACAATTCCTGCGATCCAGGTCTATTTAACATAAAGCATACAACAGTTTTCCTGTATTTGTTGATTACCATTTTTATCAAGGATAAAGCCGGCACTGTGTACAAATTTATTTAAGGTGCTCACCCTCTATATACATATTGCGGCAGGCAACTAGGACCATAGCAAAAGCAAGGGGACCTTACATGTGGCCATAATTGTGTTTAACAAAAGAACAATCAATGTACGATAACGGTAGGTCGTTTGGATCATTATAAATACAAGGTACATATTCGATTTTGAATTCTTTTAAATACAATTACGGCCACTTGTAATAGTGTAAAGGTAATGTAATGTAATATAATATCGTAATAATTTGAATTGTAATTACAACTACCTTACTTACATTTATTTAATTCAAATGTTAGCCTGACAAAAAATTATTATGTTTTAACTGGGTTTGTTAACTACTTACAAATAAACAGTATTGTGCCCTTTATTGTATTTCGTTCATCTGCAATTTAATATTACAGAAGGCTAGCTCGGTAGACAAGAAAAACTCATTCCTCAGAGTTGGGTTTGTTATTATTAAAATTCGTGTGATACGCCACTGGGCTGTAAATTTACTTCAATCGCGCAGACGCCGCTTTGCTAGGCTGTCAAAATCCTACACAAATTGGTTTATCTGTTGCGGTTCGCGTTTTGTGATTTAAATTTAACAAAAGCAGTTTTTATGCGCATTCGATAAGGTAATTTTAGAATTCTGGCGCCTTCAACTGCATTAATCTATCTTTTGTGTGCAGGCAAAACCTCCACTTGATTGTTAAACGACGCCAACATGAAATTGTTTCTCCTAACCTTAAATCTGGATTTTATAGAATTACTGGATAATAGCTTTTGATAGATGCTTTAATCTGCCTGGATCTCTGCTCAGTAAGACTTGCGCTTGTTTGAATTGTTGCTTTCCGGTTCCTAACACCGATACTTTGATTACAATGTAACCTGAGTTTTCTGCAGTGCTGCGGTAACTCGTTCGGACAGCGTCTCCTGATGATCTCTGCCTGAAGCTGGACCCCTGGGATGCTGTGGCTGCTGTGAGGGCCTCCTACAGACTGGGCGGATATGCTGCCGTTGAAATTTTGGACTCAGGAACTCAATTGTGCCCGTAACTGATGATCGTAATCTGCACTGGTCCCTGGCGAAGTCCCCAGAAGGTGGTAGCGGAAGAAATTATTTTTTATGTAATGGAATGTGCTACCCACACGTTTACTGGTGCACTGGTAAATTCTCTACACAATGGTATATTTTTTATTGTTATCAATTAAATATTTTTATATTAAAATTGCAATTAAATGAGAGACCAAAAACTGTGTGTCAATAATTAATTTTATTCAAATGTTTCTCCCTCCTGGTCATTAATAACAAATGCCTATCTAAACTACAAAAACGGATATAGACGAAGTTCAATACAATAACCTTCTTAACTAATATTCCTTATAACTAAAATTATTTGCAAAATTTCTAATTCTAGAATATTGTCTTTTCAATTTTATTTTAACTGTCTCATAGCGCCACTCACTTTATATTATTTAGATTGTCTTTTCACTCTCGCGTAATTACACCGATTTGTTTTAAAAATAGTCCACTTCCATCACCAATTTTGTTTCACATCCTGTTGTGTGTCCTTTTCCTTGTATTTTCATCCACTGTCTACTTTTCTCAGATTTTCAAATATTGCTGTCTAATATTACAATTGCAATGTTCGCTTGGTTTATGCGCTTTGCAACGTATTATAATAATTCTGCTACTTTTACCTTTATTTAAAATGCTCATAAACATATCCTATTGAATTATTCTGACATCTACGCTTCATTTAACGCACATTATAAACCTTTCTGTGACAGTTCTGTTTATTTGGTTTGGCTTTAATTTTGCACAAACCTCTCATTTTTGGCTAATTTAAAATTATCGACTCCAATCTATGAAAAACGAGCTCTACCCTTTGCCTTTTGTACTCAAATCATTTCATTACTACTGGCATTGCTTTGCAAATGTAATTACGGATTGAAATTTATACGCTAAATCTTGCAGTTGTATGAACTACCCCAACCCTGTGCTATCTGACTTGCTTTATCTATTTGTGCTGCAAGCAGAGTTGAGTAACGGGCTCAATACCATCTCAATGTATAATGTGTATGCAAAATATCATCTTTCTCCGACAAATAGTTTTTGAGTTATACCACCAACAGACAGAGAGACAGACAGACAGACAGACAGACAGACAGACGGACAGACGGAATTGAAAAAAACCTGTTTTTCGTCATCTAGGGACCCTAAAACGTGGAGATCTGAAGAAATTCCGGAAGGTGATTTTTCGTGATTACAATACTTCCTTCGTCTTTCAGAAGAGGGCAAAAACAGAAAAGAATATTAAAAAAGGCAAAGGAACACTTAAGCGTTTGAGGGGATCTACAATATTGCTGCATTTAATATTTGTGAGTGTAGGCTAACGTTGTCTATGTTCTGAAAATAATTTTTGTTGTCGCTTATCTTGTATAGTTATTCATATTAGTAATATTTGCATCAATTATTGTAATAATAGAGAAAGAGGTTGATAATTTTATTATTTCAAATCATCTACCTAACTATTTGTGTTTTGTTGAACACGTTAGAGCATTTTTTTAAATAAAATGATTAAGCCAATTCTATAATAAAAATATAAATTTACATTAGAACATCAGCATAAGCATATGACTTCTGCACCTCCACCTACAACCACGAAAAAGCGATTTCTTGTAGTCTCTTTAACACTTTCGACTCATTTGAGCATATTCTTGATATTCAAGGTGTATTAAAACGGAGTAGCAAAACAAGAAAATTAAGCCAAATATACATTTGCATAAAGTTGTACCTCTGATGACTTACAGCCCCTGAATGATCAAGAAGAAGAAATACATTTAAATTCATTAAGCAAGAATGCCTTGCTACATAGTACTCATATTTGAATTACTTCATTTTAATACACCCCGTATATTTATGCAGCAGGTTGATCTTTGGCGAAAAATTTTCTTAATACTAGTTGTTTGTGGAAAATTGGTTTTAGTAATCAATATTAACAAAATGTATTTATCTTCTCTTTTTTACTTTCCTCGTCTAAAAAACGAAGGAAGTATTGTAATCGCAAAAAATTCACTTTTTAAGATTTCTTTATATCTTTGAAAAATAGTTTTCTCAATTTCGTATGTCTGCCTGTTGGGAGTAACTCAAAAATATTTGGTGGGCGAATACGATATTTTTCATGCAGATTATATGTCCGTCTGGCATGAAACGGGTAAATTTAAGAGAAATATATACGGGGTGAGCATTGTAAAAAAATTAAATGTTGTTTATTCTGGATTTAACTGAGACTAGAGAAAAGTAATAATTTGCACATAGCTCAGGCTTTATCATAGGTGGAAATTAGACGTAACAGATTCAAAGTAAACATCATAAATGGGTCAGAATAGTATGGTGTATTTATAACGCAGCAGAAACTCGTACAATCTGAGGGCGGTCGCACCTTAGCGGACTACATTTTTTTGTACATTGATGTAATTTGAGCGAGGGAAGTTCCGTGTAAACCCCTTTACAGATTTTTATGTTTACTTCAACAATCTTGAAGTGCAGGTATCTTGGTTGCATCGCTAAAGAGAAAACTTAGTAGTAGTATATACCGTGTGACCGGTTTCAAACTCGAATATAGCAAAAGCGTGGTATATGGCAAGGTTACTAAAAATAGTTAATTTAATCTATAAAACAACGTTGCCTCTTTCAGAAGTTCAAATTAGAGGGGGATGAGAAGCTAAAAGTTTTTAGACATCATTTACATTAGACATATCAGTTGTTTACTAAAAATTATAACCTTGCTACCTTGAGGTTTGAAACCTGTCAACCAGTATAACATATTATCCAATTTATCTGTAGGTTATAAAAGTTGCCTTTAAAAAGCCGTTCAATATACTTTTTAATTCAATCGTAGAGTGAATGCGGAAATTAAATCAGTTTCCTAAATCCGCTTCAATCTATTTTGATGAAATAATAAAAATGTGTAAACTTGGCTATATAGGATAACCATTATGTCGAACCAGTGATCCGATTAACTTATTATCTCAGCTATCGGCCATGGAATTATGTATTATCTTAACTTCATCAAAATAAAAAGGCAGGTCTTTAAACCTGATGAAGCATGGTATCCGCGAAATTGCAATCAAGCCAAGGCTTCCTGTTCATTAAAGGTTTGAGCTCCTTAACTCCCTGATGATATTTTTCATCGAAATTGCGATTCGTGCCGGTAAATTTTACAATTGGCAAAAATCTATTCGGACAAAATTGATTTACTAATCTGTAATATAATACAATATATTCTAATGATGTTAGAATGTAACAACTAATGTAAACTATTTAACAATGCATTTCTCACAACTCACGTCCATAATAATTATTTATTTTTAAATTTATAGTGCGTACCAACTTCATATCTTCTATATTTTGTAGTTCAAGTGACCTATACAGATCCTCAAAAGGTCATAATATACCAATTAGGAAAAATGTAAGTGCTGCATACCAGCCTACAATGATGAATTAAAAAATGCAAATATCCTGAACTTGCTTTAGTCATCAGGGTAGATTTGTTTTAAAAGTCAATCATTTTGCTGTCCTAAAAATTGTTAGATGTAGCACAAGTAATTAAATTTTATAATATATTGATTGTTGCGCTAGCGAACTAGTTTCTTCGGTATTATAGCACTTTTAATATATGCCATGTTACTAGTTCGTGCTTCAGTAACAATGAAGAATTCCACAATTGCAATTAAGCCGTAGACCTAGTTTTGTCTATAAACAGCACTTTCAATATATGTCATGCCATGGTCGTTATGAATTGACAAATGCAGAGTTGCATTGTTACGTTTAGACATTGCACCCAGTGTAATATATAAATATCGAGTTATTTTTATAAACCATTACAGTTCTAACCATATTTGTGTTCACCTGTTTGTGAGTTGAGGTAGGCTGCATATGTCGTAAAGAGTGATTTCGGCCTGCCTTTTCTGCTCACGGAGATCACCCTACCTCAAATCATCAATAAGAGTTCAATTATCAAATGCCCATTCTTTCAGTACCTACCAAATTTACTAATCCGGTCTTTCCAGTGAACATAACTTAACTATCTATGAGTTACTTACTAAAATAATTTCAGATAGCACAAAAATTATATTTAAGAAGTACGACAAAAACTAGAAAACAAAAGACGTGTAACTGTTTTTATAACTTTGTTTTCAACGCACTTACGTTAATTGTCCTGCAAAGAATATATCACACTACAAAAAAATTTTTTTTTGGTCTCAAAATAGTAATCTACATCTTCCTTTAAATGCTCCATCTGTTGCCAAACGACGTCCTCTGAGGTTCTTGCTCTAATTTCTGAACCTATAGAAGTCTAGCAGCGCCATATCCGAACTATAAGATGAATGATCTGACTTAATAAAGCAGTATTCCTAGAGAGTCGGTTTTGCCTTTGATAAAAGCTACGTTAAGGATAGAAGCAATAAAATGATCAAAATAAAAAATGAAAGGAAATACTTGGAATTCGGCTCAAAAACGAATTGCTGATTTTATAGTATCAAGGTTTATAATCATGACATAGCTACGCTCAGGTGTCAACAAAACCCATTCTAACTGACTACGACCCGTTAGGACTGACAAAAAAGATAATCTCTACCCTGATAAATATAGGTCGAGTCTGTCGATAGGCCATAGAAAAACTTATCAGTATAAAGCAAGGCATGGAACAACAAAATAAAATATAAAATTTTTGCTAGTTGCTTTAGGCGCCAGAAAGAAACTTTCCTTGGTACTATCTTACGCACAACTATAAATTACATATAAAAATTATTAAATATAGCCAATGCTCTAACACAGCGATGCCCATCTGGTTTTCACGGGGCTGCAACACAATCGCCTTACAGGAATGCAACGAGTGTCGGACAAAGCTTGAAAGACACCAGAGTTTTTCAGCTGTCACGAACGGGACCGGTGCAATTGGCAAAAGACCATAAGCGCCAAACGGATGCCTTGAAATGGCTTGCGGTTCATAGCTTCCGAACGTGCACCAAGGCTTCATAACGTTTCCTAACGTTTACTAATGGACATATAACGCGAATCGCCTAATAAAAAACACTAAATTAAAAGGAATAAAAACCTACCTGAGGTGAAGGGCGGTCCACGTGCACATGCTGTGGAGAATTTAAATTCCCACGATCTGCATCTTATAAAAAATACCACAACGTCGGCTTCAGAAAAGCCATGTATGACTCTTAGCACTCGATGTTCTCGGAATAAGGTACAGGAAACAAATTGCAAAAAACCCACAACATAAAGATACGAGCTACCTCGTCTATGGACCTACCGGAAGTATCGGTTCAACCAAATTTCGACCTTGTGTCGCCTTTGAAAACCACAAAGTGAAGTTAGCTCTACTCCCTAAAATTTATTGAACTAGTAATAATAATAAAGACAGAAATAGGCGTACATTCACAGGAGAATCTGAGCTGCCAACGCCAATATGCAAAGGGGCCGTTATAGAAACGGGTGCACATCGCTACGTGACAAATTGCGACATCTTTGTATAATAACTGCAAGCAGCGTTTTGAGGGTATTACCGTCTTTGTTAATTGTAGGGTCTTTAGCAGTATGTTCAGTTAAACGAATACTATGCATGTCCCAAAAAATGATTGCCATAAGTTTTACAGCTGACGACTGGCTACGGATGTTCTATGGAGGATAAAGCATGCACACTTTGTCTCTGAATCCCAGTGATGTGCCCAAGTCTTATTACCAGTTACTAACCGTATTAGAAAGTTTGGATCAGCTTCTACAAATTTGAACCTGTTTTAACGAATTTGCTGCCTTCGCAAACTTTGCTCGGGAGAACACGGTCTGGGAATGGTCTTTCTAAAACTGTACTGGAGTATTGTGAAAACACGAGGTTTTTCCAATGCTGTAGCAATTGTGGATACTTTGGTACCACGATCCTCAAGAACAGGGGCTGCCAATTTTTGCACATTTCAACACTTGTTGATTCTGCAGGTTTTCCACTTATGGCATCATATTCTACTGATTAAAATTTAATTTGATACGACGGAACGCTGTATCTGTACACAATTGTCTCTGTACACAACAATCATTCGCTCTCGGATTATTTTCGACTTTTGGCCTTCTTTTGTGGGAAACTTGATTACCCTTCTATGCTCCAATTTTACAACACTCGTTTTCAGACACAAAACACTCCAAAAAAATAAATAGTACGAACCAAGCTGGATCAAATTTAGCAAGTAAATATCAGAGACTTGTCACTATTTGGCGTTGAAGGCTGAAACACACCAATTTCTGTTATGGCTTGCTGGATGATTTTTTTTTGGTTTCCGTCGTAATAATTATCTAAATATGATGAAAACCTAAAATTACTTAAACTACCATTTACTTGATAAGGTAGGACACACTGTATGTCTAGAATTTAATAGGTTCGTTCAGTTTAGACGAAGTTAAAATAGTTATACTGACGATGACACGGGAATCCGAAATTCTAATAAAGAAACTAGCTTTCAAGGTTTACAATAATATACGAATCGGTTCGTAACAATAGAATATAGAAATGTATATTGGTACGATATTCGCCAGATATATACCGTCTGTTCTATAAAAAGGGCCCAAGACTCTAGCGACATTATTTTTGATTTTAAGCCCTACAAACCATATATATTATCAAATGGGACAACGTTTTCTACAATTTGATAAACATGAATATTCTTTTAACGTCACTAGTTTTTTGTGATGACGTCATCGATGTTTTTTTTTAAATGACATGGTATACTGTTTTTTATACATTCTTGTAGAGCATTTAATTTGTATTTCATATGTGGAAAGATTTAATAAGGTTGCATAATAAACTTTTTGAAAAAAACGCAAATATTCAAAGGCGGCATAGGAGGCCTTGAAATGTAGTTAGAAGATTATCTAATTTATTAAGAAACTAAACAATAGACTATGGTTTTCTAAAGAAACACCATCAACAAACGAGAAATGGCAATAATTCAACTACGTACTGCTACAACTAGGTCCAAACAATAGAAAACAAAATTCTAGCCTAGCATTACAACAATTGTTCAACTCGTTGATATTATTCATTCTGTTACGTTACAACACAATTATTACAATGAATAATAGAAACATCAAACAAGTGACTGTAGGATAGGGTTAGTTAAATCTCATGGCCTTCCTCAAAAATTTTCAAAATTTTTATTATACAACTATACAAAATGTTCAGACAGCTGAAAAATACAAAAAATTTTCTACAAGATTGTATAATAAAAACTGTACCATGCAATTTAAAAAACTGCCGATGACATCATCACAAAAAATTGGAGGCACTAAAAAATGTTTGTTTTGGTCAAATTGTAAAGAGCATTTTCCCATTTCAGAATATATGTGGTTTTATAGGACTAAAATAACAAATAAACTCGTTATAGTCTTAGACCCTTTTTATAAAACAGACGGTATATTGCAATGGCATGTCTAATTAGTGTTGTAATATGTTATTAATTTTTTTTAAATAAGGGTACCACGCCAATATTTTTCGTATTCGTGTTATCAAATCTTAGGTTGATTAAAAGTTACTTGTAAATTGATAGATAAAAATAAATAGTTGTATGCCCTTTATAATATTTCATTTATCTGCAATTAATCCAATAATACGCTAGCTCAAATCGATAAAACACAGACTCATCTCGGTTGGGTCCACCCTGAATGCATAATTTATTAAAATTATTAAATACGGATCTGTCTCCGCATAAGCTCAACTGCGCACAATCGAAACTGAAATTGGGTCAAATATAAGCCAAGATAAATGTCGTCTGCAAGATCGCGTCTAATTTAATAAACAAAACAAATGAAATCGATCACAGTTCTATTGGTAACTATTTAAATTAGTTGGTTTTCGCGGCATTAATCCTCATTGGTTTCTAGTATTTGTTTATGGGGCCCGCCTCTATCTCCCAATTGTTTATTTTGGCGTCGGTCTGAATCTCACCAACGGATAACCTCAAATAATAGAGTTTGGGCTTTTTGGAATACTGGAATCACTCGTACGGGGCGATGAAACTTGCCTGGATTGAATTGAGTATTGCTCTTCTTATGCATGCATGAATTTCCGGGCGCTCACTTAATTAGTTTTAGAATGAACAGTACCTGCACTAGTCGTTCTCAAATCGGAGGGTTCGTAGCTACTCTGACCTTGTTGCGGGGCTGCTATGGGTCGGATTCTGCTGTTGGGGCACGGGCTGCTGAGTGGCACTGATGTCTTCCCCAATGTGCTGGCTGGACTGGTCGATTTCCTCGTAGCTGTCGGAACTAAGGCTGCTTCGGATCGAGGTTATGTCACACAACATTGGAGACCTTAACAATTTTTGGTGGCGGATTTTGATAAAAATAATATCACATGGACACAACATTTTTCTCAACACACTGGTAAAGTTTGAGACTTTTATTTTTAATATAAAAAATTTTAATTTTAAAACAAAGCACAATTTCACACGTCAAGCCATTAATTTATTCATTTGTCTTCCTCCCGTTATAAACAAAAGCTAGTTAGTTTCAAATTAATTACGGATGTTAACATGGTTCAAAATAATGACTTTTAACAATAAATTCTACTTAAAACTAGGATTTTGTACACTAATATTACATCTAAAATAATTGTTTACATTTATACTAATTTTGCGTGTCTATTTGTCACTGCACGTCTTTATAATGTGCGTTTAAATATTCACATGTCACTGCACTGATTAGAGTATTTAATTCGCGCATTTCCTGCCCTGGCTTCCTTTGAATTCACTGTTTTATTTTCCACACATTTTTAAGTTCATATGCTGTCTCTTTTTCTGCACTTTCTATAACCCCTGCCTTTTGATTCTTACGGTTTCCTTCAAATGCTTTAATTCCTTCATTCTTATCTGCTCGTTGCATGTTCATAAGCTTATCTATCTTTCAATTACCTTTCTTATAAAACCCTGACTGGATTTCACTATTAAACTGTACCTGAATTCTACGCTTCATTCCCTTGTGTTTGCGATCCATCTTGTAATTATTAAATTTCATTCGGCTTGTCATTTACTTTAGCACAAACCCAATCAATTAACTGAACTTACATTCAACTTAGATCCCTGTTCAAATTGAGCTTTGCTTATTGCGTTCATTAATTGATTATTCTGCAATTACTGGCATCTCATTACAAATGTATTCATTCTGGCAAATTCAAGTTTTAGCTTGGCAGTTACATAAAATATCTCACTCTGAGCTTTCATGAAATGTCCATTAATTTGGCAATGCTAACGCACAAAATTTAAACGAAATTGTAACGATAAATGACGAGCAGCACGGATTTCGAAGAGGGAGATCGTATAATGATGCGATATTTATAATTAGACAAATAGCAGAGAAAGCTATAGAGTACAAGAAACCAGCGTTCATCTGCTTTGTAGATCTAGAGGCAGCGTTTGATAGTGTGAAATTAGTGCATATGCTAGACATGTTAGAAAGCCAAAATGTGCCCAATGGACATACAATATACATACACAATAACATAAGAATAAAAGTAGATGGAAAGCTAACACCGGCAATAACAGTAAATATAGGTATTCGGCAAGATGATTCGCTAAGTCCTCTGTTATTCAACGTACTTATGAACGAAATAATAATGGAAGTGAGAAAACCACGCGGATACAGACTGGAAGACAAAGAAATAACGATGGTATGTTTTGCGGACGATGTGGCATTAGTCGTAGATAACGAATTTGCAATGCCTACTATACCACATGAATATTAGCTGCAAAAAGTGGAATCTAAAAATATCAACAAAAAAGACGAAAACCCTAACAATAAGTAAGTCCCCAATAAGGTGCAAGTTGGAAATTGAAAATAAGATTATAGTACAAGTAAGCAGTTTTACATACCTTGGTGCCGAGATTACTAGTAGTGGAGGAATGAGTAGCGAAGTTAGACTTCAAGCAAATAAAGCGGCTGTAGTATCGGGTTGCCTAAACGATACAATCTGGCGTAATAAATATTTAAAAAAAGAATCTAAAGTAAAGATATATAAAAGTGTCGTCAGACCGATATTAACTAATGCGGTGGAAACCAGACCAGATATAGCCAAAACAGAACAAATATTAGAAACAACGGAGATGAAGACCCTAAGAAAAATAGCTGGAAAGACAAGACTAGACCGAGTTAGAAATCAGGATATAAGAGAAGAGTGTAAAATAGAAGCAATAGGAGAGTGGACAAGAACAAGACGAGAAGAGTGGAATAACCATATATCAAGGATGGACAAAACCAGGATGGTCAGAATAGCGAGAGACATGTCTCCTAGGGGCAAAAGAAGTATCGGCAGGCCCACAAGAGATGGAAGGACTATCTACCTGAAAGAAACAGGCGCTAGGGCTATGTAAAAGTAGAATAAGAAGAAGAAGACGATATTCGCTTGTACGTTCTACTTTTTTCCGATTACAGAAAATGAGTAAACAAAGTTGATTTTGTAAAAGGAAAATCAACATCACAAGCAGATATTTTTTGCCGTAAGGTTCAGGGTCTATCGATCATTGTAAATAGTTCCATATAGGGTATACGTTTATAATAAATTAAGATTTAGGAGATTCTGGTAAATATTAGGCAGTTAACTCATTATAATTTAAGACAAGCACACATGCAAAGTGCGTTTCATGTAACACCAATTATTGCGATTCGAAGCATTTTCATGGTTTATCGAAGAAATGTGAGGTTATGTTTGGCAAAACCAAACTAGAATATCGTACACCTGGAAATCGCATTTTTGGCCACACAAAGAGTCGGAAAGCGATTAGGGATTCATATTCGTTTTAGTGAACACAGAATAAGACCTTTCCGACAAAGTTTGTGCGGTACGTAGTGCATGGAAATATAATGATAAAACTAAACATGCAAGTGTAGTTACGTTTAAATAAAAGTGTGTAAAATCGGGTCACAATACCAGAAATGATACACTCGGAAGCGGATATCAGAGCTGGCTTGAACCCATTGGAGGCCGAGATCGGGGACAACTTAAAGATTGGGGCTGCAACTGTAGAATTCGAGGCCTTCAGCTGAGAAGCATGTTATGTGTCTGTAATTAAGGATTACAAACACAGAAAATTTAATACTGTACATAGAAAAACTACGAAGTTAAGTACCAGAGAAGTTAGAGCTGTTACTAGCCAAATTATGCAATGAAAATACTCTATCGAAAGGCCCGTGCAAGGTATAAAGCGGACATATATTTGAAGAAGGTGTTTATAGACACCTTTAGAGCCTCTATATACTGGCAGAGCCAGCAAGCTATTAGGGCCTCTTGTTAGTTTTAGTGAGCATAGAAAAAGACAATTGCGCAAAGTTTTGTGCGGCACAGAGTGCATCGAAATGTGATGATAAAACTAAACAGACAAGTGTAGTTCCGTTTCAATAAAAAGTGCGTAAAACCGGATCAGAACACTCGAAATGGGCACTGCAGAACAGATAGGGCCGTCGTCATTGTACACTGCAAGCGGATATCGGAGCTGACTTAAGGTTAGATGGAAGTGCACCTCGTCGGCAGCACAAAATTGGGGCCACGGCTGCAGAATTCAGGGGCAGTAGCTGAGGAGCATGTTGTGTGTTCATAATTATGGGGCTGAAAGACAGAAGATTGACTACTCTACACAAGATTGCTACGAATTTACAACAAGTGAAGTTAGAGTTGCTACAAGCCGAATTAGGCACCAAATATACTCCATGTAAAGGCTCGAGTAAATCCCAAGGCAGACACATACTTGAAGGAAGTGTTTTTCGACATTTTGAAGACCTCATCTACTGACATAGCTGTCACCTCAGGCGAGAGTGCCAGTCGCAGTGTCACATTTGGCTGTACAATCCTTCGGAAGTAGGATTTGTGCGTTAAAATCTTAACATTTAGGTGTTGGTTTAAAAGTAATTTTTCTGACAGTTTCAGAGAGACAGAGTCAGTTTAACACTGTTAATCTTTATTCATGCTATTAAGATTGTCTTACAGGTGAATGATTGAGCTTTTTATTTGATTAGAACACCGCGATTATACATTTATGAGCAAGGTTACGATCTGCAATATATTGTTATGATACATGATGCAGGAAGCTTAATCATATTAAAGAAATATAAAAAAAATTAACTAATAAATTTGAACAGTTACAATAATTAAATCTTAATGGATATAAAATTTTAGATTTCAATGATGAAAGTAATAGAAACAGAGCTCTTGTTGCGTTATTCATTGGGATTCATTAAATACTGGTAGGATAATTTGAATGTATTGAAATTAATAGTTGGATATAATAAAATCAAACCAAGGTTACATTGACAATTGTGTTTGTTAAGCAAATTTTGTATTAGTATTATTAAAAAATAATAACTAAAATAGTATGCATAAATAATCGTTACTATTAGATATAAAAATTTGTTTAAAACAGTTACGTAAATAGAACTCAAGAAAACAGATGTAATTTAAAATTTGGCTAAAGCAATATTGAAAATAAAACGAATTTCTGCTTTATTTTTATATAATTTGATATGGTAATATGAAGTGGTGAATGAGAAGTTATTAATACAGTTATTTGAATATTGGAATACAAGAAATAATAAGAGTTGATGGAGATTGGATTTATTGGTACAAGCGACATATAAGAAGAGGTAATTTTGCAATAATTATTAATTGATTTGGATACTTGGTGCATGGTGCTTGAGACGTTTGGGTATCTGAAAATAAATGGGACAAAGTTATAATTGGCATCAATCAAAGGAGACAAACTTACCAGGACAACAGATCGTGTGACGAGGATATCTAGGGGTTGCTGATAGCTGTGATGGTTGTATCCAGAAAGAGCAGTAGCAGCTAGGAGGATCAGGAACTTACAGCAGAGACTAGGACGGAAGAAAGGAGCCGGGTAGTTGTTTGGTTTTGAAGGAGCCGGTAGCATATTGACAGGGCTTGGATCTGTGGTGAAGACATCCAGGAGGAGTAATAGCTGTGATGGTTGTATCCAGAAAGAGCAGTAGCAGCTAGGAGGAACAGTAATATCTAGAACGAGTCAGGACTGGATTTTGGAGCCGACGTCAGTTTGACAGGTCAAAAAGGGGTTTGCTATTGCTGAATGCTGTGGTTTGTTCGAGACGGAATACAGTGGTGAGTGTTGTTTTTGGTGAGGACATAAGCAACTAATACAGGTTTGTTACGATAAGTTAATAAATAAATGTTGAATAACTATCAATTTTGAAAGCAAGTGACATAAACTGAGGTTAATAATTACATAACGTATTTGAATGGTAGTAAATGTCAATGTGAGATACATTTGTCAGTACACCTTGTTGAATTAATTTGAAAGTCAAGTTTGACATTTAACGTCATTGATAGTCAGAGAATTTAAGGTTAAAATTTTTAATGGTTCAAAAAGTAGCAGACTAGATTTGATGAAGCCAGCCCTGAAAAATAAGAGTTATCGATGAAAAGTAAATATCATTGTGATATTTAATTAATTCAGAGAGTCAATGCATAGTTTACTTGGTAAGCTATAACATAATTAATGGTTGATTATCTAACGTAATACCTGCTTGGCATCTAAAAGGTGTGTCATAGCAATATATCACAGCAATATACTAATAACGTTCGGTAACTTCTAGCTCTATATGTAGGTAAGCTCTAGCTATTACGTCTATTTCTATGATGGTATCCTATGTGGTGCCACAGTTTTTTTAATCCGATTTATAAGGGTTGGTTCCCTTGGCTTATTTTCTCGAAAGAGGATTTTTCTATGGCGTTTGGTGTTGGCATCATCGAAATCATTCTGGAATTCTTTGGATCCCAACATTTTTTAAATGTTTTCATACTTTAAAACTTTTTTCATTTTAATTCCGTTATATGTTTCAGGTATTTCTGTACGTTTTTTCCCCGGTTGTTACCCTGTTAAAAATCTGGTCGTGGGGAGTGAAACAATTTTTTGGCTCCGCTTAATTGTTTCGCCAACAAATTTATTTCAGGCCTAACCTGTATATTTTTATTTGAATTAGAAATCCTCAGCATTTCGAATTTTTAAATTTTCCAAAGCAGCTTATTTTGTACCTGGATCGAGTTCCTTTCGTTCCCGCGATGCACTTTTGACCCGTGCTATCTGTTATCACAGGCCGTTGCAATGCGAGCTTTCCTTTGGAAGCGAATTTTTTGCCGAGGCACTTGATGTTCTCTCCTGAGCCCGCCGTCACCGGCGCGGCTGAGGTTTCATTTTAATTAAGTCAAACTAAGTGCGCTCAACCAATTTTTATGGGCATTCTGTTTCCAAGGGCTGATTATGATCAGGTACGATGACGCTTTTCTGTTTTGTTATTCCCATAGTAATTACATTTTCTCTTAGCTCTTATATAATAGTTTCAACTAAACCAATTTAATCTAGGACGCTGGGCCGACGGTCCGCTTTGATTCTCGATTCCGATTATATCCGGCCTAACTGCTGCAATCTGGAAATTTATTCTGCTTCGATTGCGGGTCCATTCAGGGAGCTCCTGATTATTTGGTATAGCAACCCTTGACCAGTTTGCCGTCTACAATTAGTGGGTGCTAGGAACTCAAGGTTAGTGTCGCCCTTGGTGGTAATTACTGTGTGGAAAGCAGATGGTTTCCCCGGCCTTCAAATTGATTTGGTCCGGCTGTCTACAATTACTTTCTATTAAATTACATTCAGTACTCGGAATTTGGATTCCAAAACCATGCACAGTTAAAATTTGTGTTTTCGCTCACTGTCATTACATAACTATATAGCTTAATTTAACAGATGTTTTTATTTGATATGTAACTGGTTATCATTTATTTAATCTTGATCAATATTTAAAGCTAAATTTTGATGTGTATTGACCCTTTGTAAAAGGTGTATTCATGTTTTTTCTATTTCAATAGCTTAAAGGTTTTATCAAATGACTGAGATATGCATATCCCACGCTTGATTTGAAGTTACAGTTATTAGAATGACCCGAAAGGGTTTTTCATTTATTTTTATGCGCGTCGCAACCTTCAGTTAATGTACTCAACCTTGTCTTGACTGTAATTGCATTATTAATTATTAATTAAACGCTAGTCAATTGCAGTTTATTTCTTTTATTGTTCGAAATCATTTGATTTCTGGCGCCTATTTCCTTTTTTAAGACATTCCAGGTTACAGAGTTGATGATTTGAACCTACGATCCAAGGCCGCCGAATTTGAGTTAGCTCGGCTACCATCGATTGATTTTATTAATTAATCGCAGGTCGGCTTCTTTATCGTTTCAAAATGTGGTACTTTTCTGCATAGCAATGACGATTCGTTTTACGTTTTGCAGTAATGAAGTGTATTTTTGCTGGCTCTGTAGGTCTATGTCAAATTCTAGGTTAGCAGGTTAGGTTTTGTGTCAGTTTTGACATAGACTGACGCGAAACCTAACCTGCTGGCCTCGAATTCGATATAGACTTACAGTCACCAATAATACACTTCATTATTGACAAATGCATAAAACCAACTGGAGCAGTTATATTTTTACATTTAGTGTCACTTTTATGTAAAAATTTAATATATTACATTTCTTATAAAATGCGATATAATATTCTACGCAACACGTTAGGAAAGTGGTTTTATTGAACTCGTGTAGCCGTTTAAGTATTGACTAATGCTCATAGTCAAACCAGCCATAATTGTTCAGTAAAATATCGCTTTTCTACACTAGTTGCGTAATATACTATTTTCTGGTGTTTTGCAATTGAAAAAAGAATGGAGCCCTCCACATTTAGATCTGCAAGGCAATTCCAGATAGTGTACATTTTTTAAAACTACATCTTCGCGTGAACATCCTATGATCGAATGTATGGTCCCTGATGCCTTACTGTAATGCGAAGCACAGCCTCGCTCAAATTACTTTTTCCGTGTATTAGAACGTTTGCAATTTGCGCATTTATGCGGCTCCCGACCTAAAAAGATCGCACTTTGCTCCTTTTTGTTTCATTTATCCTGTATCGGTTGGATCCCATTTTTATTAAGGATAAAGCCTTAGATATGTGCAGATTATTACTTATTCCTCAGTTAAAGCAAAAGTAAAAAAAATATTTTTCAATATGCTCACCCTGTATATATTTGTCTGAATATTTTTCGTTTCCATGTCAGATAGATATATAGTGTGTATGCAAAATATCGTCTTCCTGCAACTAATAGTTTTTGAGTTATATCGCTAACAGACTGACATGCAGACAGACAGACAAATTGAAAAAACCTGGTTTTGTCATCTAGGTTGCCTGAAACGTGAAGATCTGAAGAAATTTTGGAATGTGATTTTTCGTGATTACAATACTTTCTTCATCTATCAGACGTAACATGAAAGTATATAGTCTCAGCTGTTCAAAATTATAACTAAAAGCCACTGCTGGGGTACGTTGTACCTCCCACAGTACGGCCAAGGTTAAAGAAAGCTTCAGATCGCAGGTGGTCAAAGGTTAGCAGCTTCTTAAATACCGGGAGATCCTGCTTTATTCGGTCAGATTACAACAACTCACAAAACTGATACATAAATGCTGAACCTGATTATTGATTACTTTAGAGGATGAAATCCACTTTCAAAGAGTGCGCCAAAAACGTATCCAAAAATGTGTGCTACTGATCTAAGCATAGCGAGTTCGATCCCCGGTCCCGGTAAAGTTTCTAAAAATAAAAGATGCTGACGAAAACCTTTCCAGAATGCCATCATTCGGAAGTGATGTAAAGCCGTGGGTCCCATGTTACTACGATGTGTAGCATGTAAAAAATCCCTTGGTGGGATTGGAACTCCTTAGTCTTGGCAATCACAGCAGTCGGTGTCTAAGGTACCTGGTACTCCGTATGCCTAGACCATGTCCATAACAAACAAATTCAAAAGTTATGAGAAATTATATGCTCAACGTTTTAAACATTTCTGAAAACTTAAGTACAAGCGTAGGCAATCCAACCTACGCAGTAATGGTAAAAATTTACAAAAACGATTTAAAACAAAATACAGGAACTTTGGTATCAACACGCTATAAAATCCTCCAACCTAAATTACAATCACTCTCTCCAATCACAAATCTTTACCCAATACTCAAACCAAGAGAATTAAAAACCCACAAAAACATGTCACGGGATGTAAAATTCAAAACAACCCACAGGACAAATGCTAAAAATGCCCTAAAATAAGAAACTCCAGAAAATTAATAGAGAAGGGGCTTAAATCTAATCAATCCTAAGACAAAAAGACAGATGAATGTTTATCCTACAGGAAAAGAAAGGTAATCACATTCAAAAACGAGAAAGCATGACTTATCCAACAGTATCCAAACCAACCACCCAAGATATAGTACCCTAAATTTGCAAAAACTAGTCCACTAATCCTGAAAAACAATTCATACATAAAAAAAATTTCAAATTAGAAGAATATGTATTTTTAATCAAATTGCTACTGGGCGAAGGAAACATTAAATATAGTTACCCTTAATGACTGTACGCTTTCCCAACATTTCACATCCTTCTTATGCTTTAGTGCTGTATCAGTAATTTTTGAACTTGCTATATACCTATTATCCTTAACTTTTAAAATTTTTATAGTTACTTTTTTCTTGAAGCTCAACTAATATTCCTAAATACTATAAAGATTTTATTTAACTCAAATAACCAAATTGGCAAGTGCAGCAGCTGCACCTTAGGATTTAAAATTTTGATTTTCAGAATCTTTCATGGTCCTTCTCTCTACATACCTAATCATCTGTGTACCAGAGTATCGATAACATGAGATTTGAATAACTCACTAGCGAACCTTTATTCTCTAAAAATGATGTTTACATAATTGTTACATAAACACATAGTGAAGATGCTTTACGTCTTAAATATACTGCATTAGTATTCCCCCAGTTTAGTAAAGCAAGATCTGATATATGTAAATCTTGATTTGAATATTCCTGGTGCAAACCATTTGCAAAATAACCTTGAATAATAATTTGGAGGTTCATAGCGTCTGTCTACCGTTCATACTCGGGTAATAGCTCCAATTGAAGTTGATTGATACACAGTTAAGGTGTGATGGATCGATAAAATTCTATAATGTGGCGCCATACATATAGTAATGGATGTGGGATATAATTTTCAGATAGACTTACGAAGACTGCGCTAGTAAACACCAAGTGGTCCAGCGAGTTTAAAATATATATAATGAATTGGCATATATTAGTATATTTCCATATTGATCAATTATCTGATATTTGACACTACCAACTCTACTTTGATAATTTAGAACTTAAAATATAATACATTCAGCAGTAAAACTTTTAATGATATACCGTTAGTTACCTAGTACTCGAACCACTTAGTTATATTTCTACATTTGCTATCTAGCAGCGTCCTATGGAAAAACTGGTCGAAATATAGGTACTGAAAATACCCATATATTTATTTTTATTTAATATTGACGCAGAGGATTATGTTTAATTTTTTTCCTATTTTAGAATGATTACGTCACTCAAGGTTTGCACTGAATTAACATAGTGATGCATTTTAGTTACGGCTTGGGTCTGTCTTGCATCTTTGAAATATAATATTTAGTAGATATAAGAAACAGTTCTCGTTCCCCATATTTTAGAGTTGCGAATGTAGTAAGTCAACTAACTAAATTATAGTTGTTAATTTACAACTCTGGTTGAATAAATTACCAAGAATAACAAACAGCTCGGGTTTTAAATGCAGCTTTTAATTATGTCTAATTGAATATCATCACAACTAATTCGAAAACATATTTCTCTTTCGGTTTCAATTGTCTCACTTCCCTAATTGTTTAGTTGTGTTACACCATTAGCTAACCGCGTCCAATTCTCAAAGTCTGGAAACTCCTTGGGTTTTGTAAGGGTTTCTAATTGCATTAAATAATGGAGCTTGTTTATTTGATTATTACAAAGTCCACTTCTAATTCGCAAGCAGCTTCTATAAAAAATCGCGAAAGACTAAATTTAGAAGACCCGGAAGCTCTCATTTCGCATTTTTATATTACAAGATATTTCTGAGCCTGCCCTTTAAATGTTCTCTTACTTCGACGACGATAAGGCAGGCGTTAGATTCTACTTTGGGTAGCTGCGCCGTGTTTTATAATCTCGTTGTGTTGCAGCTTTGTGTCCCATACACAACATTAACGCTTTTTCTTACTTTCCTCAAGTACTCGTTACCGTCATTATCACTACGTACTTTCCTTCGTATTCTATTTAAATCTCCTTTAGAGCACATAATTACAGCAGCTGTTCAAGATGAAATTCAAGGAGTTGCATGTTCTTTGTCGCAGTTAACCAGCCACAAAACGTATAGTGTCTCTTATAGTGACTATACAGACTATACAGCTAGTATTTACATTATGTGATCAATCAAAAGTAATCGACTAACGCTTTTGTTGAAAGATTTATTTTCTTCTGGAAAATATACAACAAGCAACTTTCTACTCAAAACTAAACAACAACCCTTGTAAGTTTTTCATTTCAGAACTTAAGAAATGTTTTCGGGGCTCATGCGGCATTAACGGGATAAAATTCTTTTTACTTCTTACGAACTTCAATCCAGGAGTTCATACTTCCTTGAAATAACCTTCCAAAAAATTTATAGCAATAAAACCAAAGACACTGAATAAGGAAGGTAATCGAAATATTATATTAACTTGGGAGTTCAACTTACCTACTTAGGAAGCTCACAAGCAGTTTTGAAACTGATAGCCATTATATCTATGGTTGTTTAGTAAAGCATTGCCATGATTCGAATCAAGCATCAATATTTCTTTAGTGGGAAATTCATGTAGTTTGTAATGTGGCTTCCAATAGCACCGCCGCTGTGTCTAATTTTTGTAACACGACTTTACGTTATGCCCTGTTTGTTTACTCAGCTAGCTCAGTACACGTGAAGCTTTGTTAAAATTACCTCAGTTCGTCGCTATGTAGCATCATTCTTTGCTAAACCTGGCCTGTAACTCACTGCCAAAAACAACCTCAACGGCACACATAAGAAAATCCAGTTTGTTTATACAAATAAACATAAATCTATTGACGTTTCAAATACACATATAAAACCATAACAAAAATTAGGATCAAATTCTAAAAGAGATTTCGATTGCTAAAAAAATAGCTTAGGACACAAATAAATGACTCACGCGCAGTACTTCTGGATACACTCATTTATAGTCAAAGGCGGTTACATCTGGAGTACCAGCAAATATATTTAATACGCGAACGCAAAATACACCCAGATTCTGGTACGAATGTATTTAAAGCACATTTTTTCACGTTCGCGATTTTACCCTGTGAATCGCTTACAAATGTGATCCGTAACTATATACGTAGTATTTTAAAGGTTAAGAGTAATTATTGCTTGATATTTCTTCTTCTTGCACCACTTTCTATGTACTAGTCACATATACTAATGCTGGAAGTAGGCAATGCTCCTTGCCATGCCGATGTTGAAGAAGTATTCACAGATGAGGAACTTAGTAACCATCGCTTATTGAGGTTAGGTCCTTATAATGCGACTGGTACATGTTTCTTATTTCTCAATGTGAAGTTGTTTAATCCCAATTTGAAGATGTTTGGTTCCAATTTGAAGATGTTTGGTCTCAACTTGAATGTGTTTATTCCTCATTTGAATATGATGGGTTTCAATGGCAAATTAAAAAGATGTAGCTTGTTTTACCGACCTTACTGTGTTCTTTTCATTGATAAAGACTGTCAACTCTGGTGCTATATTTTGGACGGTTTTTATATTCTTCTTCCTCTCGTTGTTATTTGATTTCTTACTGTGTTTGGCAAATAACTACCCAGAATTTTTTGTTCATACTAAAGTCGTCTTACATAAAATTGGTAATATAATGTGTTCCTCACTGCTCACTCCTTAATTCTGGGATAGGCAGTGTGTTACAAATTCATCGAAAACCAAAACGTTTGACCTATATGAAATGTTAAAAATAATTGTAAATGTGATCAATATTCTAACTAGTGAAGAATATACAAACCTGATAAATTATCATCAGTAGGTCGTATAATACAGCTAAAATGAATGACAATCCTTTTAACCACCGGCGCTTAGCAGACCAGAATAAAATACCACGGAAACCTTTGTACAACCAGATATATTTGGTAAGAGCCACTTGCGTAATCGTGTCTGAAAACCGACCCGTTGTATTTAACAGTAAAATTAATTAATGTTCATCACTTTAGAGACCTGACTCGAAGAAAAAAGTCTAGCAGAGCTGTGTAATACATCTTAAAATGTAAAATAAATATACTGTATTTTAAAGATTATGCTGATTTGCATTCAAAATTAGTATCTAACCTTAAGTGATCCATCTTATTGCAATTTAAAACTCATTAGTCACTACTGGGGTGCTAATGGGGTAGTGATGCGCAAGTTGTAGCCTCTCATACCCAATTGTCAATCTCACCCTCTCTTCAGAATGGTCTTGGTGACCTTGTTTTTACAAACGAGGCTCTGACGACGAATATGGGCGGTGTAACCGTTTTGATTTCGTGATGTAAACATAATGTTACGAAGAGGAAATGAAATTCAATATCCTGCTGGCCGGCTAAGCTGCCCAAGAGGTTCTATCGTCTCAGACCTCTCTGTGCGTTAAGAGAACACCTAGCTGAAAAATAACAGAACTGCTGGATGTCATATTTTCAGATCAATTAGTAATGAGCTAGTTTTTGAGCTAAATCCATGGTTCGTCCACATCTGGGAAGGGAAAACAGTACCCCAAAACTTCCCAGATGCTGTTACCGAACGAAAACGATACTACGACATAATCGGGAAATAATCCTAGAATACAAGACCCTAGCTCTGTTACGATGGCGGTAACAGGAAAGGTTTGCTCCAGCTAAAACTCAGCTGCGAGGGCGGGTGCTTTACGACGTTTGAGTTAGGGCTGTACTCCGGTACGAGATGTAAAATATGGTAAATAATTGAAAGCGCCACCACATTCAAGATGACTCGGGATAAAATTAACAACAAATCAACACAGGTAGGTCCACTTTGAATGTGGCAGTAGTAAACCAACCTTTCTAATTCTGCCTTGGCACAATGTGAGACAGCGGAGGCACAGCTGAATTGAACCTACCTTTCATGGCATCAACTGACACTCATCTGGTTACCTGTACAAAACAAACACAAAAGAAACAGCATGCAAACACCAATAAAGAACGTATAGACAATTAACAAAACTCTATTAATAAAATAAAATATGTAAAACAGAGAACAGGAAATGTTTATTGGTTACATTTGCAACTAATCAACAAAAAATGTACAGCGACGCCTATAATTGGCCTAACGGTTGTTGGCTGAGTACCAAAATAAAAAAAGAAAGGGGGTTAGTTTGGTTAGATGGTGACGTTTTAACTAAACACAAATGACAAAAATGGTAACAATGTTTACTTGTCAACACAAAACAACTTATCAACAATGTTTACTAAAATTTCCAACGCAAGGCGACATATAAGCATTAAAATGTGGCGATAATTTCCTTTAAAATGGTAGTGTCTGTTTAACCATCACGCACTTTAAACGACAAAGCATAGCTTGACGGAACTTCACTTCAACCAATCACTATAAAATTAAAGGGTAACAATTTACTTTTATAGGAGGTCAAATGGTTACTTTGGTTCTCATCGCTTATGGTCGCATCCCCAGATCAGTGCCACAAATAAAATGAAGTACTGGAAACTACATCGAGCGGTATTCAAGCAGACGTTGTAATGCTAGCTGAGGCTTTACAATGATTTCTGGTTTATATTTAATTTAGAAAAGTAAGCCTGTAGCATTATTAATTGAGCCCTTTTGAATGGTAGCTGCTTATTGGGACTGGGTCCTGATTGCTTACACTTTGACTGATTTAAAGAAACAAGACTTAATAATAGATACAGTTATTCCCTACTAATTACACATATAAAAATAAAGTAAATTTCTTTGTTAAATAAACTGCAAGCTATATTGTATTCAAATTTTGATCCTACGGCTGGTCTCCTGGGTCGGTAGGCCACCTCGCGTACATCGATGTATGCCACCGAATTTCACAGCGTTCATTTGGTAAAGTTGGCGAATCTGTAACACCAAAACAAAACTTAAAAATGTCAACTAGTGTCGGTGTAAACAAAAGGCAAATTCTAATTTATTTCAATTATAAAGTGACTTGATTGAAGCTAAGACTTGTTTAATTTAAGTGAACACCTATACACAGGCAAGTCCTTGCGATAGCATGCTTGTGCACTTGGCCCTTGACCACAGGTCAAATTCGATCTAGTCAGGTACCTGAGGGAGTCGAGTTATTAGCTCGAATTCTTCCGGTCGGTTTCTGGTGTCGGAGACGATGAATCTTCCGCGGCGAAAGCCGCGAAAAGCAGCTGAAGCCCGGCCTAGTTTCTGGTTACGATCTCCTTGAGTATGCTGCTCTAATTTGGTTTTAAACGCGGCGATCGGCTCTCGGGACTGTTCGCGTATTAAGGAAGGAGTGCGCCGTGACCGATCCTTCGTATCAACCGCGTCGATCGAGTGGCTCGCGTTGATTCTGCCAGTTCGAGCGGCATTGGAAATTTTTATTGTTGTAACGTCTATTGTTGCGAATATTAAGCGCTGTACATTTTAAATTACGTTTGGTAGCGCTTAATTACGAGCGAAACGTTACAACGTGACGATATATATGGGAAATGAAAGAAAATAAAACACCATTTGACAGGCAGTTGCGGGTAGAAGATTGGTGACTTCACTACGAGAATAGTTTAGCAAGTTGACTGGGCTTTTCACTTAATAATCCGCCATTGGCGTACATTTAGAGATAGCAGCTCTACGATAACGAAAAGAACGTTTGGCTAAACCTTTTACGACATTACTTGACTGACTTGACGACGGCAACAATGGTGTTTCACCTTTAAACTATTTCGACTTTAAACTTACACGCATCGCCGGGAATCAGTGAGCGACTCCCAGTGCACGCTCTGAGTGCCGGACGATGATTGACGTTTGTCACGCTAACAAGAAAGGCGAAATGACCAAGCGCAGACGCGACTTATCCACGTCATTGTCCTACTCGTTATGTCAAGAACACCACTGACTGAAATGGTGAAACAACTTTTCTTAAGCAGGAAATTCACAGGTTAAGTCATGCAGTCGCCTATCTGGAACCAGGAACTCATTAAGATGCAATCACAGCAGATGACAACACCCATGGAGAATGCGACGGCAGAACAAACTTGTTTTGTCAAACAAGCTTACGGGGAATTGTATAAAGAAACTGCAATACGTTAATACTTGAACTGGGCGAAAGAAAGTATCTTATGGACTAAAGTATTGAGTACATCACTGAATTACGAAGTTAACTTTCGTGGATCGGGAAAATGCTAGGATTTGGAAAATTGTCCTAACAATGCTATAATGCTAAACATATTTAAGGGGAGTCTTTCCGACTGTGGCAACTATAGCGGAATTTCTCTACTTGAGATCGGAGAAAAGATGATAGCCAAGACAATGGCTAAAAAAGTAATTCCTGTCCTTGTAGAGATATCCGAAATACAAAAAGTCAAAGAACACCAATCATACAGGCCTTTTACTCAATTAATAAACGTCCTTTGTCGACCACAATGCCAAACCATTCCCTTATAGTTTGATGCTGTCTGAGAAAACCTCCATGTAAATAACGTGCCAAGGGTGATATACAATGGAAAATAAACTGAATATTTTCAAACTCAGATTACCTCAGATCCCCCTGCTGTTCAATATCTTTGTAACTGCTTTGATAATCATTGTGGATAATAACTTAAGGAAAGAGGACTTAGCTTACGCTACAGATTTGACGGGGGTCTCTTTGACTTAGAACATCTCAGGACTTATACCAAAGTGTGTTCTCGCTACGTAACTGACCTGCAACACGCTGATGATTGTGCTGCCCCTTGCTCCTTGTGCAGAAAAGCTCGAACTAATGTTAAATACTTTTTTGGGGGCATATGATGCTTCTGGCCAGAAAGTAAATAATTATAAACGAAACTAAAGTCTTGTCAGTTCCATATGAAGCGCAGCAGGAGGACATCACCCTAGCAGGAGAATCTGTGGAATATGTTGAGCAATTTAGCTACTTGAAGCAAAGTCCATCACAAGATAAACTCAGAGATACAGAACCCTTTTTCGAAGCTAAAGCTTCGCGTGTTCCATAATCATGATCTTAGTATTCGAAGAAAGATAGGTGCCTATTGTGCTGTCATCAACCCGATCCACCTTATTGTATGACTGTGAAAGTTGGGTCCCGTATAGAAGACACATCAAAGCTTTTGGAAAGGCTCCAACAAGGACATCTTTAGCAAATCTTAAAGACCAACTAGTACCACAAGAATTCGAACGCTGAAGTACACCAAGGAACAAATTGCAGCACTATTGAGAGGTTATTGACAAAGTCGTGTTTGAGATGGGTAGGTCATGTTGCTGGAATGGCAGATAACGGGCTTTCTAAATGCATAATGTACGGGGAGGTGCTAGGTGCAGCACCGAAGCAACTGAAGATGTACAAGAATATTCTACACGATATACTCAAAAGCATTAGTATCGTGAATGCCTGGAAAGACAGGGACAGGGTGGAGTGGAGGAATGTCGTAATCAGCTCTAGTGGATCTGCTGCAAAGAACCGCGGAGAAAACAATTCTATCATAGGAGAGTTTGAATGCCCGGATTTCGGCCTCATTATTACTTCAAGGATTGTGTTTTATAGCCACGGGCGCCGTTATATACAGTGTATCCTCGGATGGACCTAAATATACTTGTAAACTTCCTTATTTTGCATTTTAGAAAGAACAGTCATTCTTTATAAAAAGTTTTGCTTCATCTAGCAAGTCCGTACCCACTACCAAAATTTCGAAATAACATACAGGGTGGTTAGAAGACGAGACAACGTGAAATTTGGATAAGAATAAAGTACCTTTTATTTGAAAGGAAGGTATAAGTATTACTGGGAAAAGATGTTTGAAATTTCAATAGAAGCTCACATATCTAATCTGAACATGGTATCTCAAAGTTGACATAAATAAGTAATAACAAAATTTATACTAGTAATAAATTTTGCCAAAGTGGTTATCGCAGGTATCTAATGAAAACAAATGCAACTGAGAATTTACTCAAATGATTGATTTCAAGTCAAATAATTGTTAGTCAATGTTTGAATTATGTTGTCTCTTAACCAAATTTCACGTTGTCTTGTTTTCTAACTACCCTGTATCTTATTGTGAAATTTTTATAGTGGCTATGGACTTGCTAGATGAAGCAAAACTGTTTATCAAGAGTGACTGTTTTTCCTAAACTGCAAAATAAGGAAGTTTACAAGTATAGTTAGGTCCATCCGGAGACACACTGTATAAACTCTTAGTTTATACGTCTGTAGCATTTATATATGAAATTACGAACTTTTCCAGTTTCAATACTTAGAAGGGAGTAATAAAATTAAGTAGTCAATTACTGCCTGTAACAGAGTTACAAGGTTGTGACGACTAACTAGTGGGATGGGACGAACCTTAAAGTGATGTTCGCTTGCGAAAGTCAAGTAATTTAGTATGGAGAAAATTATTTTGGGTGCCACCATGATAAGTAATTTTCCGGTGATGTAATGAGAAGGTGCACCATGGATACATCCTGCTAATATCTTCGGAAAATGCCGGTGCCCAACGCTCGAAGCCGAACTTTCTCTGAAAAGAACTATCTTAATTTTCTTAAACGTCGTCTGTATTTTGCTTTGCAAGAAATCAAGCAGGATGAATTCTAATACTACTGCCTTTAATGCACAAGAAAACTACAGTTCTGGTTGGCCCAGCTCGGTAGGCTGGAATTCATATCAAACAACCCTTCAAAATTCATCTTAAAGCGTAATCTCACGACAAGTTACAGACCTGACGGCAAGTAGACCACCGGTTGCCAAATAGCAATTTGCTGCTGGGTTTTTAAAATATGTCAAACACCTGCGAAAAACTATAACGTAGATTGACTCAGCTGCATGCAATACATACAAAGTTGACCGTGCGAAATGAAAAGGAAGCAGGCAACTGGCGAGAATTGTAGTCCAGCTTAATATTTAAAAAATAGTTGTAATTAAAAGGGGCCGGTGTTATCGTCTAGTACATGGCATTACGCGACTGCGTAGGCATAAGCATCGCTACGAAGATGATGTCGCTGCAGAGACGGCATCGGTGCGAGAATAGATGCTAGATGGTATCCGATGCCGATGAAATTCCTCGATACACCAACGGAACGTGAACAGAGTTTAAAATTATGTTGCGCTTAGAAAACTTATTTAAATCCGGCCATTATATGCTTCCACGAGGCAACTACATCGTATTCTAAAACGAGAAGACCCCGACCTGCTGGCGATCTGTTTCAGTAACACATAATAATCTTTTTAAAGCTTTTTAGTTTCAAAGTTTTAATTAAATAATAATGTAAACGCACAAATCCAATGTTTCGGTGATGTTTAGTAACGAGGAAATCTGTGTTAGAATATCTAACCTGACCTAGTCGGCTAATATGAAAAGAATGACTAGACTATTTGTGATCTTATAAATAGGTATTATTGAAGCAACCGTCAATTATTTTCAGCTGTAGAAGTACTTTCTGGCGATTAAATATTAAACAGAGTGTTTAAGCAAATTCTAAGTATTTTATATCGCAATACCAAGTAGTCTACGCTCAGAATACAGTTTGTTACTATTAGCGAAAGTTATGGAACGAAAAATTGCTAATAAATATTCGATTTCTACTTCGCATTTAAGTAGATCAAGATAAATAACCCAAACATGTATTTTTTGTACTGCTCGTCCTATGTATACAATATTGCAGGTAATTAGTTACTAAGCGTATTCTTTACCAATGTCATTAAATATTAGCACTATGCCGCCATATCCATCTATACAATTAGTGCTTGATTACACAACAGAAAATCGAGTATTATTTTACTTAAAAAAATGTACTCTCATTATACAGGGTAGCTATTATGTATGGGACCAAAGCTGCTCTAGTCAAACAGTTTAAGATATGCGTTTCATATTTAGTGTATGTTAGTTTCAGGTTATTTTGCATATTCTGAAGGAAAAAAATGTTTTTTTATATAGTTTGTAAGTGCGGTCGCCATATTGAATTTAAAAAAATAGCAACCTAGGCTGTGTGATACATCAATAGAAAGCTTTTTTTTCTCTTTTAAAAAAACATTTGAGGCATGCGTAATTCGTTGCTGCACATTTAGTGAAGTCTAGTAACCATTGCATTAAAAAAACGTCATAAATAAACCAAACACAAACAAAAACAAGTAGTAAGAACTTAACAGGTGAAAAAATAAACATCACACATTGTTAATTCTTCCTGTAGTTGTATTGCCTCGCAAATAATTTTTAAAATTCTCCAATATGGATCGTTTATCAGAAGGAGAACGGATAGAGATTTTCATGATGATAGGTTATGGTGACAGAAGACGAACACACGACGAGGTACGCCATTAATTTAATACGGCACATCCCGATTGGAATCCAATTAATAGATCTACAGTAACTAGACCTTTAGAAAGGTTTATTGAAAGCGGAAGAGTAAAATATCGTCCTAAATGTGGTAGACCAATGTTTGCCACAAATGAAGAGAATTTCCTTGAGGTAGTACTGGATGCGGTTGAGCATATAAGCATATAAGTAGACGTTCCATTCAAGCAATTTTAAAAAGAAATAAGTTTTACCCTTACAAGTGTATTCAGTGCAGGAATTTGCAGAAGAATATTTCGACAGAAGGCTCGACTTTTGTGAGTGGACAATGAAAGTTATTTCTAAAAATTACAATTTACAATTCAGTTGTATTCGCGGATGAAGCTACTTTTCGTTTGAATGGATCTGTAAACAGGCACAACTGTAGATACTGCTCTGATACCAACTCCCATTGGATAGAAGAAGTTCACATCCAGCAACCTCAGAAAGATAACGTATGGGCTGGTATTGTTGGTCGCAACATTATTGAACCATTTTTCATTGAAGGCAACCTTACGTCAGAGATATATCTTCAAATGCTGCGGGAAAACATTATTCCTCAAATTATAAAACTCGTTCCAAATCATTATAACCCAAATGCAGTCAACGAAAAGATCTGGTTTCAGCATGATGGTGCGGCTCCCCACTATGGACTTGCAGTGCGCAATTATTTAAGCAAAATTTTTGATCGGCGTTGGATCGAGAGAAGAGTAACTGTGGAGTGGCTCGCTCGGTCACCAGATTTGTCTTCGTCGCGTTTATTTAAATAGTCCTGACAATTTAGAAGAACTGAAAAATCGTATTGCTGAAATGGCTGCTATTTCTCGCAATTCTTTGCGAGACTCTTTAGACAATTTTAAATAGTGCATTCATTATTGCCAAAAAGTAAATGGGCAGCTATTTCAACATCTCTTCTCTTAACTACTGTTAATTAATAATGTTGTTGTTTTCATTTGTATTTACGAAATGTTGTTTGTCTTCCTGAATTTTAATTACGGTTTGAGTTTTTTTTATTGATGGCATTTGCAACGGTTACTAAATTTCACTAAATGTGTAGCAACGATTTAAGCATGCCTGAAACGCTTTTTTAATTTATCTGCGTTATTTCCTCATGTACCCCTATACATGTGCAATATTTCTGAAAATAGAAAAAATAAGCTTGCTATTGATGTATCCCACAGCCTACGTTGCTATTTAAAGCAATTCAATATGGCGGCGGCACTTAGAAACTACATGAAAAAACATTTTTTTACTTCAGAATATGCAAAATAACGTCAAATTAATATATACCAAATATGAAACCCATATTTCAAACCGTTTGACCAGGTCAGCTTTGGTCCCATACGTAATAGCGACCCTGTTTAGCAATTTTTAGTATTTTGTGTCGTATGAATTTAGTACAAAAGGTCTGTAAAGGGCTTTACTCAGAACTTTCCTCGCAAGTTCAAGTTGTGATATTAAATAATTTTAAAAATCAAAGGAAAGTAGGGGTGAACATATCTTCACGTTTCTAATAATACTTAAATAATGAATGGAAACACTTGATACTCCAAATTACATTAATATTCAAATAAAAAAAAAATCGGCAGTCTAATTCGAACGGCAGCGGCTGCAAATGCGATTCCAACGTTTTATGAGATATTGCAAGCACATCAACCGTTAATTATACGAAACACTTGTCGCGTCGTTGGGTCGCGCCTGCCTTACATAGAGCGCATTTTTTGTTGACGTTTTTTTCTGTTTTGCAGCATTTATCCTCTATCTGCTGGGTCCCATTTTCCTCAAAGGTAAAGCCTGAGGTATGAGCAAATTGCTGCTTTTACATATTTCTCAGTTAAATCAAAAATAAACAAAGTTTTTTTTGTGTAAGGAGCTCAGCCTGTATATAATTGTTCGAAATTTTATTGCCAGGTATACATATAATCTGCATTCAAAATATGTTATTCCTCTAACAAATAGTTTTTGTGTTATACCTCCAACCGACAGACAGAATTGAGAAAACCTGTTTTTCGTCATCTAAGGATCCTGAAACGTGATTACAATAGTTCCTCTTTTAGACGAAGAATGTGAAAATATTCATTTTAAAGTATATGTTATCGTTATTAGGATTTTCAAAGTATAATACTGTTATTTTTATTTTTCATCAGTTGAATTTGTTAAATAATTAATACTTGACTTTTTCAAAACTTCGTTTTAGCCACTACTGTACATACAGATGACACGTTATTTTAAATTCTGTTTAGACCGGTAGTTTATTTAGGATAAACGTGAAGGCTCGGAAAGTTATCTTTGCTTATTCACTTAGTACTGCTTTGTATAGTAGCGTTAGCCCCAACTCATGTTGATATTTTAGAGAACTTATCGTAGAGGAACTTGGTTGTTTCTGTGCAAATATTAGTGGTATGTTTGACTAGAACTACACAGGTAAAATGTTTTCCATGATCAACTTAGGCGTACATCACCAGCCCATACAAATGTCGAAATAAATTGAATGAGGGCTCAAATATTATTAAAGGGTAACTTCTAGAGAAATATCTTGGAAATATAAACCACATGTTAGATAAATGTAGCTATAGTATGAGGACAGTTTATCTCCCTTAAAATGACAAGTATGCACTAACTGGTTTTTTTGCTTAAGGAAATCAATGCACATGCATCTTTTACTTCAAAAAAAGTCAGTGCCGCCTTTCCAGCAGACGCTATCATGTTTTTTTTGTTGTTGCAGGGGATTGCATGTATCTCCGCTTTAGACTATGTAATTTCGGCTTGGGAATAAACTGGTGCACTCAATATTCATTGCACATTAAGGTTGCCTCTCTTTTCTAGCTTGAAATTTCAATGCAACTTTGTTCTTCGTAAATATTTTACTTCGCATGGCCGAAACTTGTTCCCACATATTCAAATATCATTTTAACCATGACTCGACGGTTGGGTTGCAAAACGCCGTCTACTTTCTGAATATTCATGTTCAGATACAACAGTACCAGCAAAATTTTGAGTATCCCCAGGAAGTTGTTACAGATACACAGATTCTGCTACATTTGTCATTTTTTGCAGCGAGTTGGCTAATCATACAGCAATAGAGGTAATCAAGAAGATCAAATAATTATTTATGTTAACTAACGTAGAATATATACGTTACGCTTAACATCAACATGTAATATAATACGCAGAATTATTGACTCTATCAAAGTTAGTACCAGAGCTGTGACGCACAATTACAGACGTTATTGATACTCTTATTTATTAGTAAGTGAATTTGTAGAGATTGTTTTATGCGCAAAATAATGTCGGTAAGATACATCATGACCGGAGAATAAAATTTTTACCAGCATCAACAAGCAATTTCAAAGGGAATTCGAAATAAATTCGGGTCTCGACATTTTTGAGAATGCATCTTAAAGGGTGACGTATCAGTAACGTCATTAATCTGAGAAATTTAGTATTGTCTATTACATCCCATTATCAAGCTTTGGGTTTTACTTCTTTATGTCAAGTTTCAAACCTGTATGTCAAGAATAACATTAAGATATAAACAATGCTGCGTTTCCCCAAATTAATTAGTCTAAGAAACCTCAACTTTCTCGTTGCATGTCCAAAAATCTCGAGCTTTCAAAAATAATTTTAATATGCGGAACTGCACTGCACTTTACAAACGACAATCATATAGTAACTTTCCTAAACTCTATTAAGATACTATTCACAACATTAAATTCAAGCGTATTAGAACCGCAACGAACAAAATGGGCGGAAATGCCGACGGAAGATCTTATTGTAGGCACATAAGACACATTTATGATTGAGAGTAAATCCCACATTCATCAGATAATAAACAATAAATAAATCATTAAGTAACAAACGACTTCCGGGATTGGACCGTGTCATGATTGAGATCGAAGAACTCAACGTTTCGCCCACTTTCGTAAGGGGCTTCATCAGGAGGAAAAAAGCAAATGAGCACGGTAACTCAACGTGTTAACCACGTCAGAGGCGAAACTCGAGTTTAACACTGCGGGGCATTTTAACACATCTTCTAGATATTCTTTGAAAAGAGCCCAGTTTATCTTTCCAGTAATAAGAAGAGGATACGGTTCCGTATACTCGACTGCTTTATCAAATGTTATTATCACTGGTAAGTGGTCAGAGTCAAGTTAAGGTAGAACCGACTGATATATTGGCCGATGAACTTTTATAAATAGTGTGATATCCAGGATGTCGGGGCGTTGATTAGCTCGCGTTGGGTGGTAAGTGTATTCAGGAGGCGTTGAAATCTGGATGGCATGTTTTGTGAGGTATGAATGCAATTTTATTCCACTGGGATTGTTGGCTCTACAACCCCAGATCGTATTTTTGCTATTGAAATCTCCAATAGCTATGGTGGGTTTATTAGTGCTAAATAGTGCCGTTATGTCGTTTTACAATAATTTCCTATTTGGTTGTTTATACACACATGTTACAATTATACTTTGTTCACGTTTTAACTCCAAGTTTAGGTTTGTCGATTGGGTTTGCTTTAATTTTGTTCTTGATTATTATTGCAACACCACCTGAGGCGTGATCTGCAATACGGTCTTTTCGGAAGATTTTTTCTGCTAATATACCATTGGCGTTTCAATTTGTGATAACTAGGTTATGTATACCTTGTAAATATTTATTTGTTTGAGCCATTGGTAAGTTAAGTTGGAATTAAATTTATTAGGAATGTTTTGATTTGGTCGATATGTGGAGTGATTATGTTTAAAAGCGCTTGTAGTAATTGTGAAAGTATCGTTGATAGGGCAGTTGTTGCATCAGTTGAGTTTCCTTCGTTAAGTAGTGCGTCTCTATATGATCTGTTTTGATTATTATTTGTGTTTGGATCATCGTTTTGTATTTGTAAGTGGTTGATGTTAGCTTCATACGAAATGTTGCTATAAACTGGTTGTCTTGCTTTGGGTTGTGTAGTTTGTTTAAAGTAAATACACCCTCTATAATTCGCTGTATGGTCACCTCCACAGTTTACACATTTCGGTGTTTCTTCGTGACTTTTTGTGCATTCTGAGTACAAATGTGATCCTAAACATTTCACGCATCTGGGTTGTAGTCGACAGTAATTTTTTGTGTGACCCACTATTTGGCAGCGAGTGCATTGAGATATTGTTTTTGGTTTTCGTCTTGGTTCTACTCTAACAACACAGTGTAGTAGCCTATCAATTTTAAATATTTCATTATATTGTTTAGATTTTTTTAACCTCAACGGCGCACAGTGGCATTGGCTTTTTGACTTTATTTAATAATCGAGTTACTTTTATAACTTCTGTGCTTTTCGTTTTTAGTGCATTAGAAGGACGAACAGACCACGAATTATTACTGACTCATTATTTGTCTTTGGGTTACGATAAGTGTAATAACGTACTTCCTTTGCTTCATCGTAATATTTTGTTAAAGAACGGAAGCCATTGAGATCAGTTAAATTTATTTTCAAATATTCGCCTTTATTGATTATTGTAAAATTTTCATTTTGTATTATCTCTTTAATATCTTGTACTACTGCGTTAAAATTATTAGCATTATCCTTCAAGTACTAACGTGTCTGTTGTGGTGTATTAGTGCTAACATGACCTCTCAGAGACGGGCATATAGTTATTTATGAATTTATTACTAATTTTTTTTTAAACATAAAGTACTATGCAATGATGTATCAAGCATATTTTAATCACATAAAAAATATAAATTCATAAAAATATTAGTATTTACAGAGTCAAATAGGAAACCGTGTGTAAATTTGTAGATGTTAACTTAAATACAGAAAAAGGCAATTTTCAATATTTTTTTTTATTATCAGCAACCATATTTCAACAGACAATGGTATTCTAACACAACTTAACTAAAAAAAAGTGAGAAATAAAAATACGTATAAAATTTCACACCACCCTAAGACTATACAGAATTAGTGCAAGATGAACACATTAGGGTCACTAAGTATAGCAGAATTTTTATCAATATTAGGTTCTCCGTTACTGTTCTCACTGTCTAATTCATTATACTACTGGAACACTTGCTGCTCAAGCAACTGTCTGTTGATCTAACCGTATTTGAGCAAGTTGGTTTTTGATCCATCATGCATAAATAGTAGCGTACAAACTAACGTGACTTCTCTGAGACGGAATTTATTTTTAAATATAAATAACTTCCGCACAAAACATCCCACCGCAGCGAAATTTTAAAAACTGAGTTATTTTTAGGTAGTTTGAAATTAGATGAAGGATCAACCATAAATCTTAACTGGAGGGGGAAATATAACACGCCCATCGAGCATTTTTGTCTCTCAGACGTAACGTTAGTACTTAAGGGTTATGTAAAAAAATTGGTGGAATTTACTTTCTCATTTTTGTGTGATAAATTTTCTTGTTGTTCCGTGTTAAGTATAAAATATTTGTTACCTTCGATTAATTTATCCGCTTCAAGTAAATATTTCTTGTTTGGATCGCTATCGGTTGGGGTCAGGGTAGGGTACGCTTGTTGTTGGAATTGTGATTACTTTATTTCCATTGGTGTAACTTTAGAGCCTCGGATAATAAGTTTTGGTTCGGCCAAAGGACCTGAAGACATAGTAGAATTGCCGCTTCTTGAGCGACCAAAGGCCGCCCGCTTTTAGGAGAACCGACTTAAGCTGTTTTCACCAATTCTGTTATTAATCACTGTTGAATAATACTAATATTTGTTTAATCACTGAGTAGTTCAAAGCACTTTAATTTAAAGTCACGTCCTCGTTCTATCGCTGTTCGCCCGAGACTCGGGACCTAACTTGAGTAAGCATGCCGGCAAGCATGGGTGGAGTATTGCTTGGCAACCAAGTAACAATTATGGAATCGGTTCGTGTACTTGAGACGTTCTCAAATCGGAGATCGAACGGAGTACGGATTATGAGTACGGGCATAAGTAAGTAAGTTTTCCCGCTGCTGATCATGTAAGTCAGTGATACAGCCTTAGTAACAAAACATGTAAGTCGGTGATAATATTTGTTTGCTGCTTTCCCTTAACAACATAATATTATTATTATTAAGTTCCTAGGATAATATAGTTAGCAACGCAAGATGCAGACTTAGACGTTTTGTTTATAATTGCAAGTGTTTATGTGACATGTGCCACTCACAGGTAACACGACTCACGAAAATTAATCTTGGTGACAGATGACAAACCCAACGATTTTTTCAAAAATCTAGGAAAATTTCGAAAAACAGCAGGAAATATATAATAAGATAACTCAGAATGTATCGCCTATTAACATTTTCGGCAGGCAACAAGTCGCGGCTTCGCCTTGGCTTGTACTTGCCTTCCTCAGATGTTAATAGGACCTTACATTCCTTGTTACTTAAATAGCCATTATTTATCAAGAAAGATTTTTACAACACAATGGCACACAATTCATTTACAAACAGATTTGACATAGAACATAACTTTTTAAACTGAGATACATTTGTTGCCTGTTTCGCTTCATCAGGCATTTCATTATACAGGGTGTCCCTAAAATAATGGGGACACAGATTAGTCATAGATTCCTTACGTCATAATAAATCTATTAAACGTAATATACCTTAGTACAAAGTCCCTTCAGTAAGAAGTTATAGGGCCTCAAAGTTAAATTTTTTATTTCTTATTTTTTTGTTAATTTCCACAAATGTAGAATTTTGGTATACATGCTTACTATTTTGTAGTGCACTAATAGGAAACATTTCATAGACTAGACTTGACTGTAAGGGGTATTTTACACATCTTTCAAAACGTTTTTGTAGCTCTAACTTCGTTATCTGAGACATTTTCTAAAATTTTAGGTTACTGTCTGAAAGAGAATTAAAATGCACAAAAATAAAATACTCTTAGTTTATAAGCGTAAGAGCAACCGTTTACCTTAAAATGCCTATCAAAGGTTTTTGGTTGTCATTAAGACGTGCAATGATCAAGTAGCCATGATCACATAAACAATGAGTAATAAATGTAATCTAGTAAACAACAACAAGAAATCAATTAATGACGTTGGTGACATGAGTTGTTTGTCTTTTCTGGTTACGAAAATGCTGCGACATAACGAACCTTTCAGCATTGGAGAATTCGTTATGTAAAGGCATTTTCTTACACATAAAAGAACAAATTCTTATGTCACTAATGTCATTAATTGATTTATAATTGTTTTTTAATAGATGACCATTGTTTATGTGATCATGGCTACTTGATAATTCCACGTGTTAATGACTACCAAAAACCTCTGATGGCCATTTTAAGGTAAACGGTTGCTTTTAGGCTTAAGAACTAAGAGTACTTCGTTTTTGTGTTTTTTAATTCTCTTTCATATAATAACCTAGAATTTAAAAAAATGTTACAGCTAACGAAGTTAGAGTTAAAAAAAGTTTTCAAAGATAGGTAAAGTGCCTCTTACAGTCAAGTCTAATTTATGAAAAAAAAATGTTAGTGCAGTACATAACAGTAAGTTTGTATACCAAAATTCAAATCGACATGTTTACATTTGTAGAAATAAACAAAAAAATAAAAAATAAAAAATTGAACTTCAAGGCCCCATAACTTCTTACTGAAGGGACTTTGTACTAAGGTATATTAAGTTTATTCGATTTATTATGACGTAAGGAATCTAGGACTAAGCGGTGTCCCTTTTTTGGGACATCCTGTATAATTTTAAACCTTTGTAATACCCATTTTTTTGGGAACATGCTTTCGTTGTTGCAGCTAATGTAAAATTATTGACGCGTCTTGTCTCATAACTATGTACACCTCTATTGTATACAATAAATTTATTTAAATATTCAGGTAATTTGTTATTAACAATTTTAAAGATCAGAATTAACGTATTAAGATAAATTCGCTGTTTAATACTAAGCCATTGCAGAGTTTCCAACATGAAATTGATGTTTGTTTGTTTATTACAAAATAGAATAATACGCATTGCTCTATTTTGTAGTTTTTGTAGACGCTGCAAATCACCTTCGTTGGCTACATATAATACGCTAGCACAATATTCAAAATGTGAAGCAATAATTGTTTTGTAAACAAGTATCTTCGACCACAAGTTTAATTTGAAACTGATTCGCACAAAGAAACCTATTTTTTAGCCGTTTTACCTACAACAAAGTCCACATGTTTTTTTCATAGATAGCCTATTATCTATTACAATACCAAGATATTCTATTTTAGGAGCATATTCAATTACTACATCGTCAACAATTACACTAGTTATCGTATTGGTAATAATCGTCCGCTACTGATAATCATTGCTTTTATTTTAGATGTATTTAATTTAAGTTTAAGGATCAACGGTGGGGACGCCGAGTAACTGTCAAGTGCAGCCCCCACTCCAAATACGAATCACGGTATTTACAGTGAAAAGTGAACCAAATAAGTTCAAATTAGAGTTTAAAGGTGCCGCGAGAAGGCCAGGAGCAAGTGGACTTAAGAGTAGCGCGGTAAGTTAACAAAACAACATAAACGATACAGTGAGAGTGAGAAGTGATCAGTGTAATAGAGACGTTAATTGCACGGAAGCGACAGAGATATCGCGACCGCGACCGTAAATACGTCACTCTACGTCACGCGGCGATTTTGCTCAGGATTGGTGCATGCCTGACGACGCGACCGTCTTTGAGCTAAAGCGGCCCATATACGCACAAACGCGGCCAAACGCAAATTCACGTAAACGGACCACAAGGAGGAAAGAGTCAGACTAAACTCGTAAATTAAATAACCGTTCTCAAAGAGGAGCTCAATGTTACAGAGAACACCACCACAAAAGGGGCATAAACAGACATAAAACATGGGGGATCTAGCAGAAATAATTAAGAGTGTGAATGAAGAACTTAAAGCCATTAAAGAGGACACAAGGAGCACAAAAGGAGATATAAAAGAGATTAATGAGCAAATGAGAAGCTTTAGAGAGGAGATAAGAGCCCTCAAAGAAGATGCAGTTAAGAAAGAAAAAAACTGGGAAAGACAGAAGAACGAACTAAGACAGGGGATAAAAGCTTTGGAAAGCAGACTAGCGACCCAAGAAAGGAAAGACAAGAAGAACAATATAATAATTAAGGGGGCAAAATTAGAGACCTCTAGCACAAATTGGAAACAGGAAGTGAGCCGGTTTTTCGAGGAAAAACTTGAGGTAAGGACTAACATAGAAGAGGCATACAAATTGGGGAAAGGAGAAATAAAAGGGATTGTGTTGAAGTCCAAGTGTTTCGATCAAAAGTTAGAAATGCTAAAACGAAAATGAAAATTAATAAATAAAAACGTCTTCCTTGACAGCGATCTGACATTCGAGGAGAGAAGAATACAGACAGCAACAAGTAGAGTAGCAAAAGAAGAAAACGCAAATGGTAAAACTATAAGAGTAGGATACAGGAAAATTACAATAGATGGAGTGAACTTTGAATGGTCAGATGAAAAGGGTGGTAGTTTACAGAAGACTGGGAAACCAACTCCAAAAAACTTATAAGACAAAAAAAGGACGGATCATTGAAGACGAAAAAAAGCGAGAAAACGGAATAGGGGAATGCAAAAGGGATATAATTAAAATCGGAACATGGAATGCGAAGAGCTTAACAGGAAAAGAGATGGAATTAGTAAGAGAATTCAACGAAACAAAATTGAGCGTACTGGGGATTACAGAAACAAAAAAGAAAGGACAAGCCTGCATGGAAGTAGAGGACGACATTACTTACTGTATAAAGGAGTAGATACAAGAGAAAGAGCAACAGCAGGGGTAGCGTGTCTAGCGTCTGAGGATCTCAAGAACAAAATCATAAGATCGGATCTAAAGTCGGAAAGAATGATGAGCATAGAGTTCAGTTTAAAGGAAGAGAGGCCGACGACCCTAGTAATAGCCTACGCACCGTGTGATAATGAAAGGAAATACATTAAAGAAAAACTCTATGAAGAATTACAAGAAACTTCGGATGCAGCCAAAGGAGTAAGAATATTATTGGGAGACTTAAACGGAAGAGTAGGCAAAAAAGAGAGAAATTTGGAGGAGCCATCGGAAAGGAAGGAGAAGAAAAAGTAAATGGCAGTAGCCTAATACTGCTAGAAATCTGCATAGTAGATAGTCTGATTATCACAAACACATTTTTTAAACATAAAAATATACATAAATATACTAGGAGAGGACCAAGCAGAAATGAATACTCTATCATCGATTATGTCATAATACCAGAAGAAAACAGGAAAATGATCAGAAACACCCAAGTAAGAAGAAGACCGGAGATTGGAAGTAACCATTTTCTACTGATAGCGGACCTTATTTATTTTATTTATTTATTTATTTATTTATTTCGCACTCAGCCAACAGCCGTTAGGCCAATTATAGGCGTCGCTGTGCAGTTATGAGGACTTCCAACCCCACTAACGACTGTCATGATGTTGTATGACCGCCGGGACCAACTTTTTTCCGTGATAGCCGTACCACGAGGCGCCGAGAGATGCAGCCGTGGAACTCCCATCCAAGTTCTGACCAGAGACAGCGTTGCTTAACTCTGCTGATCGAACGTGGACGCTTGTTCAAGCTACACCACTCGGGACCCCTGCTGTACAACGAATCAAGACAGACCAAAATAAAGAAGGAGGATAAGCGAATAATAGAAAAAATAAGGGTATACAAATTAAGAGACATAGAACATAAACAAAAATATCAACAGTACATTAGAAAAAGAATAGAGAGAATTAATGGAGTGGAGGAGGGAAGCTTAGAACAGAGGTGGAAAAAGTTTAAGGAAATCTTAATAAAAGCAACCGAAGAGGTATGTGGAAAAAGCAGAGCTAGGAAAAATAAGAAACAGACAGAATGGTGGACACAGGAGCTTAAGGAAGAAATAGCGAAGAAAAAGAAGCTGTGGAAGAAATACCTGGGTACACAGCAACAGGAGGACCTGGAGATATACAAAATTCAAAGGAATGCAGTTAAAAAAAAGTGCAAGAGGCTAAGCTCAAATCGTGGGATAACTTAGGAAATAAAATGGAAGAAAACTTCAGAGAGAACCAAAACCTCTTCTACCGAGCACTAAAAACCATGAGAGAAGAAAAGTAAAGTCTACTAGGACAGCTGGCAGATAACAATGGGAAAGTCCTCACAGACGGAAAAGAAATAATGGGAAGATGGAAACAGCACTTTATGGAACTTTTGTAAGGTACGGATGCAGTAAACGCGAGGAAGAAGAAAAGGCGGAACAAGAGAAGGCAGAAGGAAGCAAGCAAGATGGCACAACAGCTGAGGAAATATCGCCCAAAGAATTACATGAGGCAATCAAGAGATTGAGATTAGGGAAAGCTTTCTGATACGATAAGATCTACTCCGAAATGATAAAATGTATGGGAAAGAAACGTGAAGAGCTGCTATAGGCCAGTCGATAAGTCTTTTAAAATGGCTGTTAGCGGGAGTAATTCCGGACAAGCTGGAATAAATTTTAATCTGTTCTGTTGGGACTCAGAAAATATATATTAATTTTGCACCCCTTGACAGGCCCGGATTTAACCGCTATGCTTAAAAAAAGGTCTAAATTTTTATATTTTTCCTAATATTAGTGAATATCTCGATTAATATCAACTTTTGAGCAAAATACGTAGTTATCAAAATTAAAGAAGAGTAAATTCTCTACAAAAAATGTTCTATACATTTTTGTTATACATTCGCTTGTTTCGAATTCATAGGCGTCGAAATATATTTTTTTTTCGAGCATTTGCTTGTTACTTTCTTTTACTATAAAAGAAGTATTGGATTCACCCCAAAAATTCGAAATTGAGTTTTCAACAGATCTTCACGTTTTAAAGTCCCCTGAACCCAAAAAACATGTTTTTGTTCATTGCTCTGTCTGTGTGTCTGTCTGTCTGTATGTCTGTTTGTTAGCAGAATATCTCAAAACGAAAAGAGGTATGACGTTTAAACTTCATATATAAGTTTTGTGTACTATCTAGATGCGACAGCAAGCTTTTGAAGAAAATCGCATAACCGGAAGTAGGTGTTTACTCTATTTAAAATAGGAATTAATAAAAAAAATTGGAAAAGAAACCCATTTTAGAGGTATTCGACTGGAAAATTACCTACCTCACATCAATACACATTAAAAATTTCATAAAATTGTAAAGTTTGAAAAAAATCGTTAGAGCCGTTTTTGAAAAAATCCAAAAAAACTGAAAACTTACAAGAGTAAACACCTACTTCCGGTTATGCGATTTTCTTCAAAAGCTTGCTGTTGCATCTAGATAGTACACAAAACTTATATATGAAGTTTAAATGTCATACCTCTTTTCGTTTTGAGATATTCTGCTAACAAACAGACATACAGACAGACAGACACACAGACAGAGCAATGAACAAAAACATATTTTTTTGGTTCAGGGGACTTTAAAACGTGAAGATCTGTTGAAAACTCAATTTCGAATTTTTGGGGTGAATCCAATACTTCTGTTATCGTAAAAGAAAGTAACAAGCAAATGCTCGAAAAAAAATATATTTCGACGCCTATGAATTCGAAACAAGCGAATGTATGACAAAAATGTATAGAACATTTTTTGTAGAGAATTTACTCTTCTTTAATTTTGATAACTACGTATTTTGCTCAAAAGTTGATACTAATTGAGGTATTCACTAATATTAGGAAAAATATAAAAATTTAGACCTTTTTTTAAGCATAGCGGTTAAATCCGGGCCTGTCAAGGGGTGCAAAATTAATATATATTTTCTGAGTCCCAACAGAACAGATTAAAATTTATTCCAGCTTGTCCGGAATTATTCCCGCTAAAATGTACTTGTCGACTGGCCTACTACCCAATATCATGAAACAAGCATGGAACAGCAAAACAATACCAGTGGACAGGGAAATAGCGGTGATACGGCCTATTCATAAAAAGGAAGACAGCAAACAATGTAAGAACTACAGGGGAATCTCATTACTTAGCGTACCAAGTAAATTGTATGAAAATATACTCGAAAACAGACTGAGAAAATAGGTAGAGCAACTACTAGAAGAATCACAATGCGGATTTGGAGCAGGGAAATGAACAAACGATCTAATATTTAATGTGAGACAGCTGGCAGAGAAGACTATCCTACATAATCAAAAAATTGTATGCTGCTTTATCGATCTAGTAAAAGCCTTCGACCGAATAAATAGAGACGAAACATGTAAGGTGCCCGGGAATAGAGGAGTAAACGAGGGGCTCATCAAAGGTATACAAAGCCTATATAAAAAATGCAGAAATTGCATACCGACAGACAACATCGAGTTAGAAATATTCCTGACAGAGTTATTGGTCAGACAAGAAGGAACTCTAAGCTTTCTGCTCTTCATATTGGTTCTAGATGAAGCGATTAAAATGGTGAAGAATAAAGTAAAAAATTTCCATGTGGGCTACTACCAAATGAAACCAATTGCAGTGTCAGAATTGGTATACGCAGACGACATGCTTATAATAGCTAAAGGCAAAGAGGATTTGCAACACTATTTAGAGATATGGGATGAAGCACTGAGAAGCAAAAACATGAAGATTAATATAGTCAAAACAAAAGCAATGGTAATAACACGACAACAGGAGGAGATCAAAGTGGCATTAAGAGGAAATAGGCTGGAACAGGTGAAAAGCATTAAATACCTAGGTGCCACAATCAGTGCAGAGGGAACAATAGAAGAAGAGCTGAACAACAGAATAAAATCATCAAATAGACTGTATTATGCCATGTACAATAGTTTGATGAACAAGAAGGAAATTTCGGCAAAGGTTAAAATAAAAATGTACAAAACAATATACGTACCAACCATCATCTACAGCAGTGAATCGTGGGTACTGAACGATAGACAAGCAGAACTAGAAGCCACAGAAATGAAATTCTTACGAAAAATCCGAGGAGTCACAAGAACAGATAGAGTGAGCAGCGAAATAAATAGGCAAGATCTGGGAGTAATATTAGTAGGGCAATGTATTGCCGTAAATAAACTAAGATGGTTTGGACACCTAACCAGAATGGGAAATCAAAATCTCACCAAAAGCATATGGGAAGCCAAACAGTCGCGAAAACGCTAAAAGACAGGGTCTTGAACTGGACGGAAGCTGTAGAACTGGCCAAGAACAGAAACGCTTGGGGGAAATTCACCAAGTCACATCCACTAATAAACACACCTCGACACCAATAATGGTACAAGAGGACCGGATTAAGTAAGTAAGTTAACTTAAGCTTGTTCAATTTTAGCCATTTAGATATATTTTTGAGGTCACCATTTAATTTATGTACTGCATCGTTCACATTTCTATCGGTACTAGTTGCCAGAGTGTCATCTGGAAATAAGTTATATTGACAACTTTGCACTGCTGAGTTTATATCATGAATATATAGGATAAACAATAGATGGCCTAAAAGTTGAGCCTTGCGGAACCCCTAAACACACTTCAACTGCTCGAGAATCTTTACCTTCGTATCTAGTAATTTGCTGACGGCCACATAGATAATTCAGCCTTAATTCCAATCCCTTGATTCCGTTCTTTTCCATTTTTGCTACTAGCAGATCTCTGTCGATTGTTTCAAATGCTCTTTTCAGATCTATGAACGCTGTTACTATTTTTTCCCATGTTCTATATTTCCTTTCCAGTTCACTAAAACTAAATTTAATGAAGTTTCGCAAGAGTGATCTTTGCGGAAACCTGAGTGTTAACTAATTAATTTGGATTTTATTTTCCTCTAAATAATTTTCTAGTTGTTCCTTAGCTATACCTATGTTCTATGATCTTTTCGAACGCAGATAGTATATTGGATTGGTCTGAATTCTGAACTATTTTTTGTCCGCTTATTTTGGGCATTGGACTTAAAATCGCCGTTTTCCAAATTTCAGGAAAAATCCCAAGTGCAAACGATTCATTATAATTTGCAACAACATCTCTCCTATCACTGGCAAAGCGTCACAAATTAATTTAGGGTTAATGCCATCAGTACTGGATTTGTTACTCATTTTTAAAACCGCTGTCTGTAATTTTTCCAAGGTAATTAGTTTAAATCTAAATATGCTTATGGTATTGTTTCCAATATCGCCTAAATATATTTCACCATTAGCTGATCCAATACTTCTATGAATGTCTTTAACACTATCGACGAAATATTTATTAAACTGCTCCGCTATCTCTTTGGGTTCCGTCAATTTATTGTTATCAAACTCGACAAATTCAGCACTGTTTGCATTTTTGTTTTTGATAAGTTGTTTCAGTTTTTTCCACATTAGTTTAGAGTGTTTAGACGATCCTTTGGCCAAATCAATCTGTTTTTCGTAATATTTGTTTTTACAAGTTTTTAATGTACCGTTATACTTGTTTTTAATATTTGTGTAGGAACTCCACTCCGCAGCAGAATTATTGCATTTAGCAATTGTATACGAATCATTTCGTTGTTTTTGCATGTTTTTTTTTAATTCGTTAATAAACCAAGGATTATGTTGATTTATATTAATTGTTTTCTCACTAATTAAAGTATTATAACCTACCTTCATTTTTTCCACTAGGAAAGCTAATTTTTCACTTAAGTTAAGCGCTTCCGTGTTGCTCCAGTCATACTGTCCCAGTTTTCTTCGATATATTATATCAGAATATGCAGATTTGTCAGTAACTATTTTTTCCTGGATTCCCATTGGAAATACTATAAATCTACTTAGAAATTTAACCACCCTAACCATCAAAAACGAAAAATCTGCTTACTTTAACTACAACAGAAACTGTAGCCCGAAGTATATGTGGAAAGAAGTCAAATCTTTGCAAATCACTAAAAGTGATAAGTCTAGAATGCTGCCTACAGCACTGCAAAATGCTGACGCTATAACAAGTTTTTCTTAGACAGCATTCCGGCTCCACTAGCAGATCTGGATTTGCTTTCAAGCTATGCCAAATCTAGAACTGATAACCTTATATCTGAATTATTATTTAAAACTATAGATGTCGATGTAGTTGCAAAATACTTGCGAGAAATCAAATCCAACTCTAGCGGCTGCAATGGATTAAATACTTATATGCTGAATATATGTTGCCCATTAATTCTTCTATATATAACGCATGTAATTAATACTGCAATTTTTCAGAACAAATTTCCAAACACTTGGAAAATGGCCATTGTTGTGCCGATTCCAAAAAAAGTGATCCTACTTCATATAGCGACTTACGGCATATTAGCCTCTTACCAACTTTATCGAAACTCTTAGAAAAAGTCATTAACTCGCAAATAAGAGATCACTTAAGCTTAAATAGCATCCTCCCTGAGTCACAATCTGGATTTAGGCCTTCGCATAGTTGTACGAAGCGCTACTCAGTGTTACAGATGATATCATTGCAGCTAGTGATTGTGGTAAAATAAGTGTACTTGCTTTGCTGGATTTTAGCAAAAGCTTTTGACACCATTTTCCATTCAGTTTTACTATCAATTTTGCAGTTTATTGGATTCGGCGCCAGTGGTGTCAACTTTATATCTAGTTACCTGCATAACTGTTCGCAGGTGGTTAAATTACCAAATTCAGTATCCCACAATAGAAATATTGTAAGCGGTGTGCCACAAGGCTCTATTCTTGGTCCACTATTATTTACAATATACACTTGTACCATGCCTGCATTTTTAAAAACTTGCAAAATTCAAATGTATGCTGATGATACGCAGCTTTATCACGCCTTTTTGCCTGATGAAGCTCATCGTTCAATTAATGAGATCAATGGTGATTTGCAAGTTTTGGCTACCGTATCGCACAAATATTCACTTTCAATTAATCCTTCTAAATCAGCTATACTAATATTTGGCAGTAAAAATGTTGTAAGGGATTTTAGAGACATTGTCAGATTCTCTATTGATGGTGTTGACATCCCTATAGTTTACCACGCAAAAAATGTAGGTGTTATCATGGATTTCTCACTTAGATATCGCTTGCACATAAATAGTATTGTACGAAAAGGTTACATAAATTTAAAACTTTTATATGAACATTTATTTATTTTGGTACTCAGCCAACAGCCGTTATGCCAATTATAGGCGTCGCTGTACATCTTATGGGGACTTCCAAACCCACTAACGACTGTCATGATGTTATTATGACATCCGGGACCAACTATTTCCGTGACAGCCGTATCACGAGGCGTCGAGAGCAGCAGCCTGGAACTTCCATCCAAGTTCTGACCAGAAAAAGCCTTGCTTAACTCTACTGATCGCACTTGAATGCTTGTTCAAGCTACACCACCCGAGACCCTCACAGGCATTATTTAAACACAAGGACTAAGGCGATGTGCGAGGCACTTGTTTTATCTAATTTTTCTTATTGCTCATCCTTATATGGACCATGCCTCGCACAGGATAGTCATCAAATAATTTAACGTGTGCAAAATTTTTGTTTACGTTATATTTTTGGAATTAGAAAATTTGAGCGCATATCACACAAGTTTTTAGAATTAAGATGGCTTAATATGAATAATAGGTTGAAGTTAAAAATTGCTTGTCATTATCATAAAATAATAACAACAGCAAAGCCTGCTTACTTTTTTAGTAAACTGACGTTTCGAACTGATGTGCATAATTTAAATCTACGTAACTTAAACCTTATTATTACAACCCCTGCTCACAAAACTGCTTTATTTGAGAGATCTTTTCGTTACCATGCTTCGAAAATGTATAACTCTCTGCCGTATGATATTAAAAAGCTTGTGGTCGTTCGTTTATACAACCGATGCGTCAAAGACTTTTTTGTTGCAGGAATCGCATATGTAATTTTTTTTATGTATATACATGCCGGTTTTGTGTTGTCTCATTACTTTCTATGCTTGCGTTACTTCTTGTATAAAATGATTTTTTTTTGCAGAATTATTTCTATAGTCAATTTCTTAATTTTCATAATTAATTTGTCAAAGTTTGAATGGCAGAGCAGGGTCTAACTAACAATTAGGCATCTGAACTCCGCCTTGTGGTTCTTGTATAAACCTATTAATAATAGTTTTTTTATTATTATGTATTCACTACTATGTATTTCCTATTTGATTATGTTATTAAACTAATTCCTGTTTTCTTTTTTATACAAGAATAAAGACATTTATTATTATTATTATTATTATGTTTTCACGTTTCCTCTTCCTGGACAATTTCCAAGGTTTTATGATCAACAATTTTGCGATGTAATATGTTTACGGAAATATTTACTGCTTTGCAACCCCGAGGGACCCCAGCAAATAGTCCCCCAGAAAAGGGGGTTGCGCGGTGGGCCTGCCCCTCACTTGCGTAAAAAAAATACAACTGGCAAAAAAACCCAGTAACAAGCCTCGGATGCAGGACGGATATAACCTACGGCGACATAAGCAACGAAAATGGACTCTGAATGTTGGTATATGGAATGTTCGAGGATTAAAAAACAAACAACAAGAGGTTTTAGCGGAAATGGTAGAAAGAAAAATTGATATAGTTATACTTTCCGAAACTAAAAAGAAAGGTAATGGCTGCGAAAACACAAATAATTACATTCATTGCTTCAGCGGAGTGGACAAAGATGTCAGAGCTAGAAGTGGTATCTGTATAATGATAAATAAAAACATGAAGAAATGGGTAAAAAATTGGGAGGCCATAAATGAACACATAATTAAACTAACAATACAAATAAGAGGTCATGCTATAACAATTGTTGGAGTATATGCACCTAATGAAAACTCTCCGTACCATATAAAGGAAGATTTTGATTCCACCTTAAGAGAAGTTATTGAAAAGATACCTGACAGTCACGAAATAATAATGGCTGGAGATTTGAACGCCAGGGTAGGCAGACAAGAGAGTAATCCAGTAGTTGGACCATATGGAGAAGAGACAGTTAATTCTAATGGTGAAAGACTGATTGACATATGTACACTGTACGGACTCAGAATAACGAACACCTTCTTCGCCCATAAAGATATTCACAAATACACGTGGTACCAACACACTAGAGGTTTAAAATCCATAATTGACTACCTCATTACTAAACAACACTCTAAAATAAAAGTACAAGATGTCAGAGTTAAGCGAGGAGCTGTCTGCGGTAGCGACCATTGTTTAGTAACATCTAAAATATATATCCCGTTTACTAACAGAAACAAAGATGTCATTGAAAGTACTTCTAATTTAAGTAACGTAAATATCAAAAGATATAACTTAGAAAGTTTACACGACGATAGTACTGTATACCTGTACCAGAGAAGATTAGATGAAAAACTGACAGTGGAAGACAGAACAGCTGAGGAAGAGTACAAACATATAAAGGACAGTGTACAAGCTGCTGCAGAAGAAGCCCTTGGATTACATCAGCGAGAAATTAAGCCCTATTGGTGGAATAAGAAAATAGAGGAAAAAATTAGGAAGAAAAAACAGCTGTACTTACAATTCCTTCAAAGCAAGGATAACAGGATAACACAACAATATGACACTTTAAATAGAGAGGTAAAACGAGAAGTGATAAAGTATAAGAACGAAGCATGGGAAAAACGATGTGAATATGTGGAACAATTTATAGAAGGTGCTAGAAATTCAGAAGCATGGAGAACAATAAAATCTTTAAAAACCAATACAAGCAACAAGATTAATTTAACAAGTATAACTCCCAGCCAATGGATAACACACTTCCAGAACCTTCTCGTAGAAAAAAGAACGCAATTTGCAGAACAGACTTATATTAGAAAACAAAAAAAAACAATACCTGACCCTAGATACTGCACAAATACAAGAAGCAATTAAGTCGCTAAAAATTAACAAATCGCCTGGTCCAGGAGGTATATATCCAGAGCTAATTAAGTATAGTACTCCTAAACTGACAGAGATGTTAAGAAACCTCTATGAAAGATGCCTAAATGGGGAAAGTTTACCTAACGAATGGAAAACCTCATATATGACCCCTATCTACAAAAAAGGCTCTCGAAGTGAACCGAAAAATTACAGAGGAATAGCTGTAATATGTACTATTGGGAGACTATATTCAAAAATTATAAGAAATTTAATAGAGAAAGAAATCGAAACAAAACAACCTGAAGAACAATCTGGTTTCAGGGCCGGTAGATCCACTATTGACAACATTTTTACTCTAAAACTGGCAATAGAAAAACGAATACAGCCAGATAGAGAAACACATATAGCACTGATCGATCTCGAGAAGGCCTACGACAGTGTCCCTATCAAAAAATTATGGAAAGAATTGGAAGACCTTGACATAAATACAACCTTAATAGAAGCCACCATAGAATTATATAAAGACAACAATACAAAGATCAAAGTAGGTAATAAAACAACAGAAGCAATACAAACTACAAAAGGGCTTAGACAAGGTTGCTGCCTATCACCAACTTTGTTCAAGATATATTTAGACAGAGCTTTACAGAAATGGCAGAACAAATGTAAGAACTTAGGATTGAGGATAGGAGACGACATGCTTTACTCTCTTTATTTCGCTGACGATCAGGTTGTAATCGCTGAAGACCATGATGATCTGAGTTACATGGTCAGGAAATTACTAGAAGCGTATGAACAAAGTGGACTAACCATAAACAAGGATAAGTCAGAATACATCGCCATAGGAAATAAAGAAACGGATAATCTACCCCTGGAAGATAACTTACACTTAAAAGGAGTAAATAAATGTAAATACCTAGGAGTTATTATTGATAAAAACGGGAACAGTAACGAAGAAATAAATAACCGAATAAACAAAGGGCGAACCGTTATTAGGTCACTTAATTCTATTCTATGGGACAATAAGGTTAGAAAGAAAACAAAGAAAAGGATTTATAAAACAATGGTACAGAGTGTTATAACATATGGGGCAGAAGTGTGGGATATAAATTCAAGAAATAGAAGCAAACTGTTATCAACCGAAATGGATTGCTTACGAAGAAGCTGCAGGAAGTCAAGACTGGACAGAATACGAAATGTTACGATAAGAGAAATGATGGAAATGGAAGGAGATATAATTGACGAAGTGCAAAAACGACAATTGGTATGGTTTGGACACACTAACAGGATGCAAGAGACGAGATGGCCAAAGAAAGTACTGACATGGATACCACCGGAGAAAAGAAAACGGGGAAGACCTAGACGCAGCTGGAGAGATGAAATAGATGAAGCCATGACCTAAAGAGACCTCACGGAAAAAGACACATACAGAAGAATGGAATGGAAACTGGGGGCGGAAAAACGGCGTCAGCTGTAAAAAAATCCGCATATATATATATATATATATATATATATATTTACTGCGTTTGTTATTACTACGTCAATTGTTGTTTTTGATATCGGGGTCACCCGTGTATATGTGTTGCCTAACTGTTGCATTCCCAAGTATGAAACCAACCCCTGCAATCTTTTGCAGTATGTGTATTGTGTCGACACATCGATATTGAAGTCGTCAATAATAGTGTTTACATTTTGGGAAACGAGGGAGTGGTCACACCATGATTCAAAAAATTCAAGAAACTCAGCATCACTTGAGTTGGGACTGTGATAAATAAGCGTATATATACTTTCGAAAATCCTTTGGATATTTTGACACTTAAAATCCACGCATTTTTCTGCAACACACTGCGCTCGATATTCATATATTTAATACCACTTTGATGTACCATCGGTTGCATAGAAAACTGGTACAGCAAAGCAATCTATTTACCCGAATATTTGAAATTTGAAACAGCGATTTCACATTGATTAATTTCTTCTGTTACACGTGTCAGTCTAATTTTTTAAAAGTTTATGGAATATAATTGGCCTTGATAATAATTTGTACAACGGTATTAGAAATAGTGTTAGCATTAATTTGAACAACAAAATGTAATCAGACTAAGCTTAGAAATGACGTATAACAATGTAAGATCGAAGAAAAAACAAACAATTAGGGGAAAGAAAGCCAAGCTGTCAAGTGGTTACATTTGGCTTCCCCAATAAATAATTATTGATACGTGAATAAATACCCTTTTCTCAATTCAGTGTGTTTGAAATTAATTCTATATTCTTTGGTTAGACTGTAGCAGTTTGTATTCACTTGTAGTTCCTCTGCAGAAGTTTATAAAAGTGTTTAATTTGTGAATCGAGTGGTAGCTGGTTTTCCGAGGTTGTCTACGAGGTTCGAGCAGTGTAGTTGGAGCCCTGTAAGCTAGAGGTAGGCAGCGACCTTCGTGGGAAGCAGTTGGAGCCCAAGGTGTAGGGCAACGGCTAAATTGGAGGCGCTTTCGGGGCGGTAGAGCTGCAAGAGTCGTTCTGCAAGGCATCAGCGGCATGTATTTGCTGCCCAACTGAGAAAGAGGGACCCAGCCATCGTGGGATATGTTGGGAGCGCGTGTTAAGCTTTATTTTCCATTGCAAAAACAACATAAATGTCAGAAAAGTGTATTCGAAAAGATTGAATTTAGTGATTTGCAAGTGGCGTCGGTTTTTTGTGCATTTCCGGCAGACTCACTGAGTGTTTTTTGTTCGTGACGTCTATTTGCTTACTCCTATTGTTATTACCTAGGCAGCGCTTTAATTACGTAATCACCAATAATTTGTAGAAGAATAACGTACTTGTTTGGAGAAATTGTGAGGTTGGATCGCCATATTTGAATGTGGTTTCCATTAGTTAAAATGTTTAATATTGTAGCGGTCCCAGTGGTGAAATGAGCATTGTTCAAAGCGTTTACAAGTAAATTATTAAAAAGATGCCACGCCATTTTAGTTGAAAGCAAATGTATTTCCAATAATTTATACTAAATCAAAATAATACTTGCTAGGATGTAGAAAACTAACCCTTTGAGATGATAGAGTCATTGATTTAAATCTAATAATAATAGCAATATCAAATAAAAACACATCAAGTCATAACAACCACTGCAATATTTTTAAAGTTAAACCTCTATTTCCCACTTGCCTAAGGTCAATCGGTAGCATTGCATTAGCAGCAAATTGGTAATCGACAAACCCCAAAAATTTAAGTAGTAGCTAATGGATTATAGTAGTAGGAGTCAACTTTAAAGTGATTTGTTTTTCCTCATTTATAATATCAAAGGATGAATTTCTCATATTATGTAAAAAATCTCCAGGAATGTAAAAACGTAGTTTCTAATATAAAAGCAGTTGGTGCTCTTTGTTCATAAAGAGGATGAACTCTCTTTAAACTAGAGGAACATATAATCCTTTACATCCAATCTTTAATTAAGGACGAAATATAATTTTTAGAGCACTGGGACAGCTACAAAGGCAAAAGCTCTTGTATGTTCCCGAACCGAACATGAAAGCCGCCGTATTGAATCAGCGAGATAAAACATCGCCAACCAAATTGGAAAATATTTCCGAGATCCTCATTTGTAGCCAACGCGGAATAAAGGAGACGATGATCTAAATTAAAGATAAATCCAGCGACGGGCGCATGTTTTCAACAAAACAACTGCAACTACGAAACATATTATTGCAGATTTACAAGCAATTACTTTCCGGTACAATACCAGCAGCTTCTGCGGTTTAGAGGGACGGCAAAAAGAATTGCTTGGTGCTTTGCTCAGAAATGTCTGCAGTCGATGAACCCGGGATTCAGCGATGCAGCGATCTGACCGGGCGCTTACTTCGGCTCCGAGGGCGGATTAATAAGTGAAATCCTATGAATGGAGCAGTCTTTCGCTTTAATCCTATCTTTCGGGAATGACGGACTTGCTTCGTATTATTTACGGCTGTTTCAGTCAGAAAAATTCCTAAAATGTGTCAGCTGCGAAATCTGGGTGGCGGGGTTCAATTAATTTGGAGAAAAACAACTACCGAAGTGGTTTTTTGTTCTTTCGAAGTTTTTGCAGATTAGGGATGCTCCAACTGGAACCTTAATTTATTAATTAGGATTGTGTAGTACTTTTTTCCTTCGAGTTGCGTAATTAATGATCTTGTGACGTTTAGATAGCGCCACCGAAGCATTGTAATAATCAGATCTAAGCGCTGTACGGGAGCACACGACGAAAGGTGTACTGCGATTATAAAGCAGACAATTTTAATTCCCAACAATAGAAATTCAGTTACTAAGCAATGTACTTATGCTGACAATTTGGCGTTAAAATGTAACTTGATATGCAGTTTTCCTCCAGATCGTTATTGCGCAGTTGAATTTACTATGTCGTCAAACCCTGAAACAGCATTCATATTAAATTACTTAATAATTAGTATTTCTAGGAATTGTAAATTATTCGCTGGAAATCAGAAACGCTGTTATGTGATTGTTAAAATACATTCCTACAGTATACATGGAAATATACCCCGAAATACAAAGATAAAATATATTTTATTCCGCATTACCCTGCATCTTGTTACTCAATATGCGTTTAGGATAAAATAGTATCTCAAAATAAAGTCAATACAGATGATTTCACGGCCATTGTCATTAAGCAACAAACGGCTTCTGGGATTGGACCGTGTCATTATAGAGGTCGAAGAGTTCAACGTTTCGCCCACTTTCGTAAGGGGCTTTATCGGGAGGAAAAGCAAAAGAACACGGTCGGTTTACACGTTGAGTTACCGTGCTCTTTTGCCTTTCCTCCTGATGAAGCCCCATACCAAAGTGGGCGAAACGTTGAGGTCTTCGACCTCAATACTATCACGGTCCAATCCCGGAAGTCGTTTGTCACTTAAAGTCAATACGGTTCATACTATTGTTGTTATTGACATATATAAATTATATAAATTAGCTGACTTCTGCCTGCCTGCAGTTACTTCCAAGCTTAGTAGAAACTAGAGATGGGCGCGTGAGTGAGTATTCATTCATATTACGCACTTACCACACTTGCTTTAAACACTCACGTTCGCGGCGTGACCCTTCACTTGCGACGTGACCAACAGCTATTTCAAAATTTAAATTTAGATTGAACAAAATGTTTAAAGTTAGACCAATAGAGGACCCGCAACAAAACTAAAAACTCTAAAATAAATAATTTAGGTGATATGTTGCAATCAGAATAGTAGACACAAAAAGAAATAAATGACAATTGACTACATCAATAGCTTACAACAAGAGATAAATACTGATTTGTCGCAAAAGCATTTCTTGCAACAGTTTTCAAGTGCATTACTTTTAATACCAAGAGCTGTCATTTCCCTTACAGATACGAGTACACGAATGTATATATTGCTAGACAATAGTTTTCATTCTTAGGTTTAAAAGTACTTTTAAGTCCGAGGAACTAAAAGTAAGTTCTACTTGGTCACCTAACCACTTCTCCGCTCTCGATATTTTAGCAGTGAAGTACTTTTTGTATTATTTTGTTGCCAATAGCTGACAATATGATTGATTTAGTATAACATATTATTATTATTATTATATAATTTTAATAAGTTAATTGAAAGTAAATTAGTATAGTATAGTGAATTTGGCATTTTCGCGGCAGGAATTTTAGAATAAAAAGCTTTGGAATGGTAAAACTGCCCTCACCTGCTGATACTTACTATAAAGCGAAACATCTGCGTATTAAAAGTGGTATATAAATCCGTTTACGAGGAGCGGTCCCATAGCCTTGCGACTGAACCGGGAGCTGTCTTATACGGGGCGCCAAAATCATCAACAACATTTTAAACATGTCAAACGCCTCTTTCCGGAATCACAGTATGTATTGGAGAGTATACAAATGGTGACCCGAAGGTTTTGACCACAAAATGTTCACGGTTGATTTTTCCGTCTGCAAGTTGTTCTACCTCGTGTGTTCACATTGACCTGGTTTTATAGCACTTTCTTAACCTAACTACCTTTTTCATATAAACACCCACCTACATAATAACGTTGTAACGTCATAAATCTAATTCATGGAAGCTTTCATGCCCTCTCCTTAGTTAACCCTTTTATATAACAACTACGCATAACTTTTCTATATGACAAGACTAATAAATGAATAAGTAGCTACAGTATTTTGTTAACATTCACAACTTGTTAGGGATTTTGACGGTATTGGTAATTTTTGTTTTATTGCCCTAGAAACTTGCTGGTAAAAAAACAAAAGCTAGGTGGTTGTTGATAAACATTGGTAAACAAAAAGCGTATAGGCGATTTTCTAAGCGAATGTGCTTGTTGTAATTAGCCCTTTTAGTTTGTGTACTAATTGCTTACAATGCGTTTAGGTATTGCTGTCTTCAGACTGGCATTTACTTAAAATAAAATTCTATTTGATGTATGCAAAGTTGCATAACTACTAAAAATAAGACTAATTGTTTGTGTATGACTCGAGACTCGAGAAAGATTGAAATGTTTCTTGGTACTAAATACCAAATCGTTTGTGTTGGAATTTTGTTTCACATTTTAAATATTGCATTGCCTTCCGACTTTTATACAATACATTTATGTATTTCCAATATATAGTTACATATTTTTCTGTCTAAATGAATATTTAGTTAGTTTTTAACGATCGGAAATGACTAAACTAGCAATAAATATTCGTATTATAAAATAGATACCGGTATGTATGTACATTAATAATTAATTAGGGCATATCATATTTACTTAGTGAAAGTAGACATACATACACTAATTGCTATTTACTGTTTCGTATAGTATAATAAACAATACTTTATTAATGGCATGATGGGTTTCAAACATCTTGCTGTATTTGTAGATTTGATCAAATCACTCGAATAGACTACGGCTCCTTTTACAGCCTCAGATTTAGGAAAAACTGAAAAACGAATATTTTGAACAACATTTATTTTAATCCAAGGCTGTAACTTGCCCTAAAGTGTAGTAAGTATGTTGCATGTAGTTATTAGTTGTAATGTACAAAAAATTCATGTTTTTATGAACCCCAAAATCTTATTTTTTGTACAAATGAAAAATAATATTTTCCTCCAACTGCTTTTAAGTGAAAATAATTAAAGTAGTGTGATATGTCAGTTGCAACCTCGAATTTTCTTCTATTTTACCTAGTACAAAATAGTACATTGTTTTACAAGTGACGAAATAGTTATTTAATTCATTAGTTAAAAAAAAGCATGTTTTTGGGACAAATAAGTCCCAAAAACTCATATTTTGTACAAATGTAACATAATATCTATTCTCCAGCTGCTTTTAAGTGGAAATAATTAAATTAATGTGACGTGTCACGTGACAAGTCAAATTTTTTCATATTTTAACTTGTGCAAATATAGAACTCTTTTTAGTACAATTGCTATGGTTACTAGTAAAAACCTTCTATATAACCTTCTTTTAATATAAATAATATAATAGATATAATAGAAAGCGCATATTTAATTCGTAATTGTTGTAGCCCCTCCTCAAAGTGTCAATTAGTAGGTAGGTACCTGTTTATCTCCAATTTCATTAGCAATTTTTGTTCAGTCTTGATTGTTCATGATTTGTGTTGTTACATTTAAATTAAAACAAAAATAGGGAGCAAACGCGGTGCGTATTTATCCCAACTAAAAAGTTGCAAGAAGCAATTAAAACAGGCGCGTTTGGCAGAGTGTAAAAAGCGAGTTCATGTTTTTCGTGATGGTGTTAGTGATTGTTCCGATGAACACCGGGGAAATATTGTGGATAATACTTAAATTAAAATCAAGAAGGAATCAGTTATTTCCGAAATATTCGAAGAGTTTTCTGATGAAGAATTGCCGGAGTTGGTCATAGAAGTTGAAGAACCTCAAGAATCGTTCGATTTTACGGGCCGAAGGAAAGTAGATCTCTCCAATATTTTAAACACAATGGTGTTGATTGTACATTTTGTGATGTGGAAATTATTAGCGAAAAGAGACTTGGTTTTCGCAGCATTTTTACCACTAATGTGTAACAAACTAGATACTGTATCAACTGAAGGTCCATCAAAAGATCAACTTGATGTTACAACGGCTGCAGCGTCAGGTAATTAATATCTTATACTTATCAATTTGGTATACATAATAATTAGTATCGAACATGTCTTGCAATTCCGTGCGTATTTTGTTTATTTATGTATGGATGTTTACAATAATATTGAAATTGAAAAATAAAGCCAAACCTTTCAAAGTGTCTACTGTTTAACAGTACTTAAATTTTCACATATAATCTCATAAGAGCATTAATTCTTTCCGGAAATTTTTTTGAGTGCGTTCAAACAACGTCGTATTAATTTGACCGAGCGGGACGCGAGGGCAAATTAGGACGTTGTTGAATGCACGAAAAATAATTTCCGGATATGAATTAATGCTCGAATGCAGATTCGGTAAGAAAATCGTAACGACACAAACCCTAAAAAGAAGTAATGTCTACCTACAAAAAATTTCCAAGAATTTTTTTTGTTGTCTTGGATACGGCTCGTGAACTAATTTTTCTATTGGTCATTAACGAGTGTCGTACGATTTTCAAATCAATATATTTTTTTAAATCAACAGTAAGTTTTGAAAACCGAAAATTGTTTTTCAATTAAACCTGAAATACTGACATTGTTAAACTGAATATTTTTAAATTCACCTGTGAATTTAAATTGTTAAGGCCAAACTAATTTATTTACAAATTCAATATTAATATAATAATACGATCAGCAAGATACCTATTTCTATACATTTTGGTCTTAATTAGTCAGGGATCTAATGAATAAAAATCGGTCGGGTAAGGGGGAGACTAAACCACATGTTCAAGCGAAAAACCAAATTCTTCAGTAGAATTTTCCGCCGGATTTAAATTTCGAGTTAATTCGAAATCCTTATTCGTTACTTAAATTTTTGTTTTGTCGTGTAGGAATTGTATGCACCGGTGAAAGTTACTTCTGCATTAAATATTCCGTCAATATCGAGTGGGGCATTTTTCAAACACCAGGAAACAGTATACACTGCGTTACATTTCAATTTTGGCAACTTTTAGAGCCTGGAGGTAGGCAATCCAACGTGCATTTTGAGCTTAGCTCTTTACCGGCGATTGCAGTGCACAATTCTTCAAGGATCACATCCATCTGACGCGCGTTGTAACGATTTTGAATCGATCGTATTATTGGTCGATTTTGACGTGTTGAATTCTCCCATTGGTCAGGTGGTGAAAAGGGCACGCTCATTTTATCGATTTTTGCAAACAAGCGAATTGACTTCGTGTGATGTGCTTTTCTTGTCGTAAGCATCCATTTTGGATGGCATCGTAAGACGCTTCGTTTTGTGCCAGGTGTTGGGCTTCTCCTTGCCGCTTTTCGTTCATTTTTAATGGCATCGTAGTGCTTCTTTGTGCCAGGAGTCTCCATGGATGCGTTTCGCTAGATATTGCTATGCAAGAATTCCACGTGATCCCGGCAAACTTCCTTGGCGGCAAACTTCCTTGGCGGCTCGAATTTACTTGCAAGCTCCGCTTTCAAGGGGCCGATTCGCCTGTCCCATCGCTGACTTTGCGATGCTAAAGTGGACCATGAGTTAGTATTCCCCGTGCCAAAATTTGGAAGCCATGCTGAAATTTCACCTGCAGGAGACCGCTGTGGAAAGGACTCCCTACTTCGTTGAGGTTTGATTACCGCCTCAAGTGCTGTAGGAATTGTTATCAATTATTATTAATGTGCTTAATTTGCGCCGTTGCTGCCGAGTTTAGTAATGCAGCTGATTTGTTTGTTTTAATGCTGTAATGTTTTATGGAATTTATTTGGGAATTGCTCCGTCATTGATTTAATTTAGTTAATAGCGACCAGGGCAACCGTTTGCAACTTGTTGCATTTCACTAAATCTATTTGGTAGTATTGTGTAATTATATCTTATTGCTACGGCCAAGCTCGTTGAGTTTTAAATCGTTAGGGATTTGATTCTATATTAAATTTTGCTCGAGCTGACCTGTTCCTAATAGTTAAATATTTAAAGTTTACGATTTCTGGTAAAACTGTAATTGACCTTATGGAAGGATCCGTCCTTGTTAGTTGACTTCGCTAATTGATATTTAACATTTAAATGCTCATTTACGGTATTACTGTGACTTTAACGAAGTAATACTGTCACACGAACGGCTCAATTTACAAGCCAATGTGGCTTCTGGAGGTGAGTATTACACAGGTCTGTTTAAAGGGTACAATCACCAGGTATAGAACGCGTTAAATATAGAGCCACGAATGCATAAGGCTCGTTCTCTTACCGTGTGCAGAACGCAACGTTTAAGGACAATTTTTTTGTGTTCTAAATTTACCTAATCACTTATATTGCTGAATTTTATTACATTAACTAAAAGTTTGGGTCCTAATTAAGGTCACGAATTTGAATTGTTGTTTAACATGTATTTATGCTAAATAGGGCTGTATGTTTCATTTATCTGGATCGCATACTTGTATGTTTTAATTATCTGGATCGCATACTTGTTATTTATCCATATGTACAGGCCGTGTCGTATATTTTGGAACCATTGTGGTTATTATATGTGGGGAGTATTAAAACTGAAGCTAGACAACGGCGTGGCGCCCTTTCCGGTTCCTGCAACATCAGGTAATTCGTTCTTAGTAACCCACTCCCATCTTCGGCTGAGAGGCCGCGAGCGTACACATCCAAGCTACCCCTTTTTGGTGGCAGAGATTCTTAAGCAGGTATTAGCGCAGAGGGACATTGTGTTGTAATGCATTGTTTAGTTGTTTAATTGTTGTATCGTATTAGTAAAGGGGGTAACAACCGGCATAACGGCCATAGCATGGGATGAAATGATAAAAGCAGGAAAAGAAGAAAAGGAGCTGGCAGTAGAAGCTGGCGAACTTAATGACAATGGGATACCGATAATTACTGTTGCCGTTGATGGCGCATGGTCAAAACAATCTTACAAATCGAACTATAACGCCTTTCGGGGGTAGGCGCTATTATAGGTTAGCGAACTAAAAAAATTTTATATGTTGACATAAAAAATAAATATTGTTAAATATGTCAGCAAAAAGAAAAATTACAAACAGCAATTGAGCACACCTGCTTCAAAAATTGGCATGCTTTACAACTGTTATGGAAGCTGGAATAATGGTAGATGGGTTCAAGAAATCTAATGGAGAAAACTAATAGGAGACGGTGATAGCAGAGTTGTGCGAAACATTAAGGATGCTGCTGAAGAGATAAATATGGGATAACTAGTTATGGGTTTCTATAGATGAAACAACTGATAGCGTAGGAAGGTAGGTACTTATTTTTTAATTCAATTATTTTGTTAACGTAAACTTTCCCCTTTCATTGAATTTTGCACTCTAATTAACATAATTTATTAATTTTAATTTTGTCGAACTGCATCTGTTGAAGCATCATATTTAATATTTACTTGAGAATAATCCTAGAAATTGTTCGTGGCATTAGGAGCTGCAGCCAGGTTAATTTAAGTCTTGCTCATCTCCCGCTGTCCAGCAATCTATCATACTTAAGATCCTAATCTTGGATTTGCATGTCATTTGTAAATACCATCTGCAATTTAAAACGGATGTCATTAGTTTATTGTTAGAGCTTTCGGCGAAATGCAGCTCTCTCTTGCGATGGTCGACCATTCCTTCCCCCTACTCCTAAAGGGGTGGTTTAACGAGTGTCCGAGTTTTCTTGGGCTCGAACAGACAGACACGACCAGAGTCACGTGAAGACACCGAGAGATATACATCTCCTTTATAATCAGTACCGGCAATTTTAAATTTGTAATTATACAGTCCGCTTTTAGTGTTACATTGGTGTATATATTGTAAATAAAGTGTTATTACAATTATATTCGTTGTGTTCAATCATTCACGACCGCGACGACTTGCGTGATTCTCCGCCGGTATTTCGTTGTGCCCGTATGGCATTCATCGGAGGAAGCTGCAGCATCATTACGAGGCCAGTGGAGTCCCCAGTACCTACAAAAAGCGTCAACTTCTTGGGGTGAGTGGTCTCCAATCCTACCGTTTGTTTAATTTCCCTTTGTCGCATGTTTAATGTTGTGTACGTTCTTTCAACGTGAAGAATTGGTTCATTAATTACTAGCGTCGAGGAAAATTTAATTGAAGAAATTTCTTCATAATTGTTTGCTCTTTTTGAGTAACGTCAGTAAAATTACTTTATTTAGTTATTACGCTTGATTCCAAATGGCAGACTTAAAGCACTGCTTAGCAAGCGCACAGTGTTAAAATCTAAATTAAGTAAATTTAGAAATAAAATCAGTGACGAGTTAGACGTTGATCAGTTAAATACTATTAAAGATCAAGTACAACCTCTGAATGATGAATTTGATAGCATCCAATTTCAAATTGAAGAATTGGATGCAAACCAGATTCGATTTTTTTCGATCAATATCTTTCCCTTATGACGGATATTAATAAATTATTAAGAAAGCTGAATGGCTCCACTCGAGAGGTAGGCACCCCTCGTCCTGCGTCTTCAAATAATTCAATTGAGACGCAAGTTAAACTACCAGCTCTAAATTTACCACAATTTAATGGGAATTGTGAAAACTGGTTATCATTTTACGAATCTTTCGAAACGTTGGTACATAAAAACGAGACAATAAACGATTTGCAACGGTTTCATTATTTAAAATCGTGTCTAAGGGAAGAGGCGCTTCAGTTGGTCAGTTCTCTTCCAATTACCCGCGATAATTATCAAATCGCGATTGAGTTGCTAACCAACAGGTATCAGAATAAACGTTTAATTATAAAAAAGAACATTCACGCATTGTTCCATTTAGATAATGTAATTAAAGATTCATCCAAGTCATTACGAAACCTGATAGATAAGGTAATGTTACATTTAAAGGTCCTAAAATCTTTGAGGTTGCCCACGCATCATTGGGATAGCCTAATTATATATTTGGTGGCATCAAAACTTGATTTCATGTCAAATCGCGAATGGGAAAATTCGGTTACACAAGACATTCCGACGTTAGAGGATTTATTGACTTTTTTGACAAAACGATGCCAGCTGTTAGAGGCGCTTAGCTTTAAAAAAGAACCGGTCAAACGACAAACATTTGCGAACAGTTCCAAGATTAGGGAAAATAATAATTTTCAAGGTGCGTCGCATTTAGCTACAAATAAGGTGCGCTGTGCATATTGCAAACAAGCACATAACATACAAGGGTGTGAAACTTTTCTGAAGTTAGAGCCGAGAAACCGGTACCACGCAGCCAAACAAAACAAATTATGTATAATCTGTCTACGCGATAATCATGCTAGTACTAATTGCCGAAATAAAGGTTGCAGTGTTTGTCACGGTAGACATCATTCTTTATTACATTTTCAACAAGCTGAGGTTGACAATTTACCAAATTTCAGTTCCGAATCAATTTCTGCAATTTTGACACCGGAAGTAATTGCTACAACCTCCAGCAGTAACCACTGTGCAAATCAGAGCGCACATGTATTTTTATCAACCGCGTTGATCGATTTGCTCGATGCAAATAATAAGCCCCACACTGCTAGAGCTTTATTAGATGCAGGGCCACAGCCAAATTTTATTAATGAAGCACTATGTAAGAAGCTCGGGCTTCAATTAGAGTCCGTCAAGTTTCCGATTGCAGGGATAAATCAATCTATCAGCCACGTACAGTGTTGCACTGTCGTAAAGTTAAGGTCAAAATGCGGCAAATATGAAACCGCGTTAAATTGCTCTGTTTTGCCAAAAATCACATCGAATTTACCGCTTATTGATTATGAAAGGCCGTGATTCAAAATCCCAAATAATATCAGATTAGCTGATCCAACTTTCAATATATCTGGGCCTATTGATTTGCTTATCGGCGCAGAAAAATTCTGGGACTTATTGGGCTCAGGTCAATTAAAATTATCAAACCATGGCCCAGTATTGCAAGAAACCAAATTAGGTTGGATACTCGGGGGGCCAATGCGGGCTTTACAGCCTCAACCTCGTCCAGTAAGTTTTCATGCTGCATTAGACAGTCAATTGTCAAATTTTTGGCAACTCGAGACAATACCGGAATACAATGTAAATTCCATTGAGAATTCCGCATGTGAACGAAGTTTCGCAAATAATTACTTTCGAGATTCTACCGGGCGATTTGTAGTCAAATTACCGTTTAAGGAAAACGCTGAAGTATTGGGTGAATCCAAGCAAATCGCGATTAAACGTTTTTTCACATTGGAGAAATCCTTGGGAAACCAACCGAATTTAAAATCGGAATACACTAAATTTATTCACGAATATCGTGCACTAGGTCATATGACCTTAAATTCATGCCCGGAGTCGGACATTCCCTCAAAACATGCTTATCTTCCACACCATGCGGTGATTAAACCATCCAGTACGTCCACCAAATTAAGAGTTGTATTCGATGCAAGTGCTAAAACGACCACGGGTGTCAGTTTAAACGATACATTATTAGTCGGACCTCAAATTCAATCTGATTTGTTTTCCTTGCTTACTCGATTTCGAACGTATAAATACGTTCTAACAGCTGATATACATAAAATGTATCGCCAAATTTTTGTTCATGCAAATGATCGACTGTTTCAACAAATAGTATGGAGGGACAATCCGAATGAACCCCTACAAAGTTATTATTTAAATACCGTTACGTATGGTACCGCGTCAGCACCTTTTTTAGCCGTGCGCACGTTGCAGCAATTAGCTCACGAAGAAACGGAAATACTTCCAAGGGCAAAATCCGCTATTCTTAACGATTTCTTTATGGATGATTTAATAACAGGCACAAATGATTTTAATGAGGCTCTGAGTATTCGCGAACAATTAATAGAAGTTTTGAGTAAGGGTAGTTTTGAACTCAGAAAATGGGCAACCAATGAACCCGCGTTATTACCACGTTGTCAAAGGTCAGATTTGACGAACGATCAAACATGGATTAATCTTGACAAGGCGGGCGACACGAAAACTCTCGGACTGTCTTGGAATTGCATTAACGATGTGCTGCAATATGACAACACACAATTAAAGATTTCAAATAAAATCACGAAACGGGCGATATTATCGGTCACCGCTCAATTGTTTGACCCTCTGGGTTTGATAAATCCAATTATTGTAACGGCAAAGGTCATTCTACAAGGGTTATGGGCTAGCAAAATTGGTTGGAACGACGAGATACCGTCCAAGATACGTGAGAAGTGGATACAATTATTCACAAGCTTATCGGTTTTAAGCCAAATAAAAATCCCTCGAATTGTCGTTGAGATTCCTGAATTTATTGAGATTCATGGGTTCAGCGACGCGTCGGAACTCGCGTATGGAGCTTGTCTCTACATAAGATCAAGGTTCGCGGTAGGCGAATATGCCGTACATTTATTATGCGCGAAGTCTCGAGTTGCCCCTCTTAAAAGGGTATCACTGCCGCGCTTAGAGCTGTGCGCCGCCGTTCTTCTCTCGCATCTCTTTCGTAATGTTGAATCGATAATAAATCTCAAAATCAGCCGATCAGTTATGTGGACTGATTCTAAAATTGTGTTGGCCTGGCTATCCGCGGAGCCACATAATTGGAAAACGTTTGTGGTCAACAGAGTCGCGGAAATTAATATAGCAGCAAATAAAGTCGATTGGAATTATATTCCTTCAGAATTAAACCCAGCCAATATAGTTTCACGTGGTAGTTTACCGAACGAACTGCTTCATAATCGTTTATGGTGGCACGGTCCAGATTTTTTATCGGACTCGAAATTAAAGTGGCCAATTAATGACCACGTAGATATTTCGGACGATTCGTTAGAGAAACGAAGTTTAGTCTCAAATGTTGTCACACAAAACAACCAAACTAAAGAATTTTTTGAAATGTTCGAAAGATTTTCTAAATTTTCCAAATTGCAACGCGTTATTGAGTATTGCGAAAGATTCGTCAACAATTCAAAACCCGGCGCTATAAGACAAACGGGTGGATTGACATCAATTGAATTGCATAATGCAGAAACATTAATTGTAAAACAAGTTCAAGCGTGTAACTTTAAGGATGAAATTGCAGCATTGCGTAAGGGTGACCAAGTTCACAGGCTCAGCATTATTAAATCTCTAAATCCATTTCTTGATTATAATGATATTATCCGAGTTGGTGGTCGCTTAGCAAATTCAAAATTGGGTCATGATATTAAACATCCCATTTTACTGCCCAAACATCATGTCACGAACCTTTTGATTTATCGTGAGCACACAAGGTTACTGCATGCTGGGCAACAAGCTACATTGTTGTCACTTCGTCATAAGTATTGGCCAATTTCAGGTCGAGGCAGTGTACGAAATGTCCTGCATAAATGCATAACTTGTTTTAAGACAAACCCGCAGCCCTTAAGGCAAATTATGGGTGATTTGCCCGCGTCTAGAGTCGAGCCCGCCAGACCATTTATTAATTGCGGAATTGATTACACGAGACCTGTACTCTTAACGGAAGGTTCCGGCCGTGGAAAACGATCCGTAAGGGCATATATTGCGATATTTGTTTGTATAGCCACTAAGGCAATACATGTGGAAATCGTATCAGATCTAACGACGCAAGCGTTTCTCGCAGCGTTGAAACGTTTTATCTCACCCCGCGGAAACATAAAAAACTTATATTCCGATAATGCTACTTGTTTCGTCGGCGCTAACCGCGAACTAAAACAATTGAGAGAGCTATTTAAAAATCAAATTTTTCATTCAGAGGTCATCGACGTTCTAGCCACAGATTATATAAAGTGGAATTTTATCCCGCCTAGAGCCGCGCATCATGGTGGCATTTGGGAAGCTGCCGTAAAGTCGGTTAAGCATTATATTAAAAGAGTTATTGGTGAGGCTTCTTTCACGTTTGAAGAATTGTACACAATATTAACTTGTATCGAATCTTGCCTCAATTCCCGTCCTTTAACTCCAATCAGTAACGATCCTAATGACCTCATTCCCTTAACTCCAAGTCACTTCCTTATTGGAGACGTGCTCACTGCACCCGTTGAACCGGATGTGACTAAGCTCAACATTCATCGCTTGTCAAGATGGCAACACATTGAGCAAATACGTCAACACTTTTGGCAACGATGGTCAGCCGAATATCTGACCCAGCTTCAACAGCGTGCTAAATGGCACCACGCTGAGACCAATATCGCCATAAATACTATGGTCTTGATCAAGGAAGACTGCGTACCTCCACTACGTTGGCCGTTGGGTCGCGTTATCGCTACCCATCCAGGGAAGGATGGCAAAACGCGAGTCGTGTTAATCCGCACCTCGAAAGGCATTATTATTCGTGCCGTAACAAGGGTGCGTCCGCTACCAGTCCAATAGCGATTGTGTTGGTGATTGAACTAATAAACAACTTTTTTTTTTTTTTTTCTTTTCTTGGAAACCAGATCAGCATACTGGATGCTATACATGGTTCTGTTATCTGCGGATGGTTGTTGAGACATGGTTAGAAGGAGGACGTCTCGTTGTGAGATTCCTCTGTAGCTTGCGTGCTAATCGTTGTCGGATTCACTTGAGTATATCCAGATGTCTTGAGGAAGTTGACGTTTTAATCTTGTATGCAAGTGTTTTTTACCGAGGGAATAGTTAGCGGCACTCGCGCACTTATTAATGTTTTTGAAAAATGTTTTTGTAGTTTTTTGTATATATTCCACCACTGACGGCATTTGTAAGTCTTTGTGAATTTGGGTATTGCGGACGAACCAAGGCGCATTTACTGCAATTCGCAGAACTTTGTTCTGTAACACTTGTAACTTTTTTATGTTAGTTTTGCTAGTGGCACTCCACACAGGGCATCCGTACCCAATTATTGGTCTTAATATTGATTTGTATATTAAGATCGAACACTTTGTTTTTAGGGTCGATTTGCGGTTTATTATGGGGTAAAGCATGCCTATTCGGGTGTAGCATTCATTTAATTTTTTGTTAATATGTAGGCTCCATGTTAATCTCCTGTCGAGGTATACACCAAGATACCTTACAGCTGAATCTGGTGGATTCCATTCCACTGGGCTATTATTGATTGTTAGTTGAGGTGGGTCAGTTGGTCGTTTAAGTGTAAATATTTTTAATTCGCATTTTTCGTGATTAAACGCGATGCACCATTTGTCAAACCATCCGAGGGTTTCGTTAATAGCTGTTTGTAAATTTTGTGCTGCTATGTTAATGTTGCTGTGCTGTGAAATTAATGCAGTATCATCGGCGAACATTGATATGGTTGAATTAGGAGTTTGTGGGATGTCATGCACAAAGATGTTGAATAGAAGTGGTCCTAGCACAGAGCCTTGTGGGACGCCTGCCTTGATGTCTGTTGTCTTCGATAGGGATGAGTTGATTCTGACAGCGAATGTTCTGTTGCATAAAAACGATGCTACAATGTTGACTAGGTATGCTGAAAGTTGCAGTTGGAGTAGCTTGTAGATGAGGCCTTTGATCCAGACTTTGTCAAAAGCTTTGGTGATGTCTAAAAAAGCGACAATTGTGTGAGATTTATTTTCATACCCCTGTTCAATTGTTTGTGTAAGCCGCAAGAGTTGGTGGTTGGTCGAATAGTTTTCTCTAAACCCGAATTGGAAAGGAGGTAAGACATGTTTGTCCTTTAGTTCCTTGTTTAGTCTGGATTGTATAATTTTTTCAAAAAGTTTGGCTAGTGTGGGAAGTAGGCTTATTGGCCTGTAGCTATCTGGTGAGTCACTCTTCTTTCTTGGCTTGCGGAATAACAGAATGTGGGCATGCTTCCAATAGTTGGGGAAATAGCCTAATCGCAAACACATATTGAGGACCGTAGCAAGGTATGCCAGTGCCTTCTTTGTTAAATTTTTAAGGACAATGTTAGGTATTAAGTCATGACCGGGAGATTTTCTTACGGTCAGCTTTCTTATTTCATTATGTATTTCTTTTGGCGTTGTATGTTTAAAATTCGTGCTGTTTGGTGGCATATTGCCATCCACGAAGTTTTCCACTTCGTTGAGGAATTCTAGGTTGTTGTTTTGGCAGTCAGTTGTAAAGGTTTCTTTGAGGAGATTCGCAAATAGCCTACATTTGTCTTCGTCTGTGCTGAATATGGTTCCATTGTTACTAATTGCGGGCATCGCAGGGCTTTTCTTAAGAATTCTCTTTGTAGCTTGCCACATTGTTTGATCGTTAGGCTGAAGCTCTTCCAGATACTTTTGGTAGGTAGAGATTCTGTAATTATCTAATTCCCATTTCACTCTGTGTGTCAGTTGATTTAGTGTGACTTTTGCATGTGGATCTCTCGTATTTTGCCAGATTCTTCGCATTTTGTGTTTTTCCTTAATTATTTTAAGTATGTAAGAGGGTGGGTGCGTGAAAGTGTGTGTGACTCTTTTGTTCTGAGATATTGTGGATTGCTTCACCGCCTCTTTGATGTTTTCAGTGTAATTGATTAAGTAGTAGTTTACATCCTCGTTAGTGTTAAGTGGTGGTGGAGGTTGAAGTTTGCTGTCTAGATGCTTTTGAAATGCTTCCCAATCAATTCGGCCGTTAATTAGCCTTGGGGGGCTAGTCTGATGTGCAGGTCTTCGAAGAAACGAAATTAGCACTGGGAGATGATCCGAATCCAGCTCAGTGAGGACATTTTGGAATATGGGCCGCCTGAAGTTTTTCTGCAGTATGATGTCTAGAATATCTGGTTGTCGATTATTTTGATAAGGATGATACGTTGATTCGCTGGGAGCTGTGACTTGTATTCCATGCTGTATGGTGTAGTCTAGGAGTCGTTGCCCATTTGGGTTGTTCACACGGCATCCCCATGTTGTGCTTTTACTATTTAGGTCTCCTACTACAATGGTAGGTTCGCTAGAAAACAGAGCAATAATGTCTGCTTCTATTAAGCGTTTGTTAGGTGGTTTGTAAGCGCAAGTTATAGTGAGCGTGGTCTTGTCATTAAATATTAGTTTAGCAGAGGTAGTTTCTATACTGGTTAAATGTAAGGGTTGTAGTTCAGAAATCAGTAATTTTCGTTTTGATATAATTGCCACCCCGCCGGAAGCAATCTGCCCTTCTCTGTCGCTTCTAATGACATTGTACCCTGGTATTTTAAAGATTTCGTTGTTGAGTAGATGAGTTTCCGAAACGCATGCAATATCTACAGAATGCCTAGCTAGAAAAGCAATGAAAGTCGATCTTTGGAGTTTGATACCATTAGCGTTCCAGTTAACTATGGTTAAGTTTTGGATATTATGTAAGTTATTTGCTGCCATTGAGAAGCAAGGCTGGTATTAGCGATGAAATAAATGACTTTATTTGGTCCATGTAGGGTGTTATTAAATTGATGATAGTTTGTATTATGCCATTAATTGTTGGGTTGTTAGAGTTATTTGCATTAGCTTGTGAAGTATTTTGGTGAGCGTTATTGGGGTTGCGTGTACGATCTGCGTAGGTGATATGATTTCTGGTGATAGATCTTTGGTTTTGTGTGTTTTCCGTGCTAGTCGTTTGTTGATTTGGGATTTGTTTACGTTGATTAGGCGTGGGGAAGTTTCGATAGTAGGAGCACCCTTTGTAGCTCGCAGGATGGTCTCCGCCACAATTTACACATTGTGGTTTGTCCTCAGGTTTCTTCGGGCAGTCTTTAAAATGATGATTGCCTGTGCACTTTACGCAACGAGGGTCTAAGCGGCAGTAGTTTTTTGTGTGACCGTAACGTTGGCAGCGAGTGCATTGTGGAATATCTCGAGATTTATGTCGTGGTTCAACTGTGACGACACAATGATACAATCTGGTAAGGTTAAATATGTCAGTTTCTGTGCCATCTTTTTTAAGTTCTACTACATTTAGTGGCATAGGTTTTTTGTCTTTGTTCAACATGCGTACAACTTTTATAACTGGATATTTCTTCATAAGAAGCTCTTGCTGTATTTCCACTTCTGTTATAGAGAATGGGAGTCCTCTGATAACTACGGACAGATTAGCATTTTCCGGGTTTTTGAAAGTGTGGTATTTTATGTTATCTTTGTCGTAGTATTGTGTTAGTAGGCGATAATCGTTTGGCGTAGTTAAGTTAATTTTGAGGAACGTCCCTTTGTATGTTGCAGTAAATTCATCCTTGATAATTGATTTGATATCTTTTATTACCTGCTGGTAGTTGCTGGCATTGTGTAGATAAAGAGGTGGAATTTGTACTTTAGCTGTGGTTGTGGATTCGTTTCCGGTGTCGTCTGGTTTTGTTCGTGTATTTTCGTTGGGAATGTAATATTTATTTTGTGCTAGGAGTTCATCGTTATTTAGATAATATTTTTTGCTAGAGTTTGCTTGAGGCGATTGGTTTCCTCGTTTTCGGCTTGTGTTTGTAATTTTTGTGAGGTCAGATGTATCCATTGAGTATTCGGAGTTTAATTGTTCTTTGTTATTATCTGTTGGCATTTTGAGTTTTATTTGGCCGAATCTCCCAAGCGAGAGATTCGGCTTGGATATGTGTTTAACGTTTGTAATGAGTCTGTATGATTGGTTTTTAAGTCACTGATACGTTTAATCGCACGAACACACTGGTTTTCAACTGGCTTAACTAAGGCAGCAGTACTCACCCATCCGCTCGCGATGGCAGTTCACTCGCGACAACTTTTAAGTGCTTCGTATCAGTGAATTCCCGTGTCATAGACTATGATTTGAGACATTTGATCACACGTGTCTATATTTATGTTCTTTCATGCTTTTATTGTGCTCAGTGTCTTGTAAATCTCCTGTACATAGTATGTTCTTGATAGTTCTTACATTTGATTAATTGCCTTGCATCTAATTTATCTCGTGTACTTTCTGTGTATCATTTCGATGTATTTCCTGTGTTTATTTTATAAGGTATTGTTATAAAGGTCTCCAGTTCCTTTATAGGGGCCGGTATGTTGAAGCATCATATTTAATATTTACTTGAGAATAATCCTAGAAATTGTTCGTGGCATTAGGAGCTGCAGCCAAGTTAATTTAAGTCTTGCTCATCTCCCGCTGTCCAGCAATCTATCATACTTAAGATCCTAATCTTGGATTTGCATGTCATTTGTAAATACCATCTGCAATTTAAAACGGATGTCATTAGTTTATTGTTAGAGCTTTCGGCGAAATGCAGCTCTCTCTTGCGATGGTCGACCATTCCTTCCCCCTACTCCTAAAGGGGTGGTTTAACGAGTGTCCGAGTTTTCTTGGGCTCGAAGAGACAGACACGACCAGAGTCACGTGAAGACACCGAGAGATATACATCTCCTCTATAATCAGTACCGGCAATTTTAAATTTGTAATTATACAGTCCGCTTTTAGTGTTACATTGGTGTATATATTGTAAATAAAGTGTTATTACAATTATATTCGTTGTGTTCAATCATTCACGACCGCGACGACTTGCGTGATTCTCCGCCGGTATTTCGTTGTGCCCGTAAGGTTCGGGTCGCAACAGCATCCTTATTTAAATTTATATTTAATATTGCGTCTTTGTTTTCCTAGATACATTGCGAATGTCATAATTGGCATTTTGAACTCCAAGACCAATAACAAACCGTATTTCCTAGCAGTGGATATGTTTCAAAACACCAACCATTCTTCTGTTGCCAAACTATTTAACGACTATTATGCTAAAAACTGCGCAAGGCCTGCAAATTTTATATAAGGAAATGATTGGTGTAACCTGTTTGGCAAATGGATTACACCGGGTTGCCGAGAAAGTGCAAGAAATATACCCAAACGTGAACAATTTAATTTCGAGTGTTAAAAAGGTGTTCTGGAAAGCCCCGAAACGTGTAGAGACATTTAAAGACAGCCGCGCAAATATCTCTGCCAGAAGAACCAATCATAACAAGATGGGGCACTTGGTTCAGTGCAGCAGAATATTATACAAATAATTTTGTTATAGTATGATATTTAAGTTTAACGCAGATGACGCGATATGTATACAAAATGCACAATCTGCAATTAATATGGGGACCGGCAGAAACATATTAAACATTTGATTTAAAAAAAATTTCTTTATACAGTGTAATAACAAAAAATGTGGTGTGATACACTCACACAACTTCCTTTTACAGTGATCTTATAAATAGTCAAAAATTTCATTTTTAATTTTTAAAAATTTGTCAAACATTTTCAAAAATTACAAATTCTACAAAAACGGTACAAAATAGAGCGTTAGTTGAACAGACAAATTTTCTCTAGAATTTTAAGATGAATTCGAAAATGTAATAATATACCGGGTGTTTTATTTAAAATAGGAGTTAATAAAAAAATTTGAAAAAAAAACAAAAGAAACCCACTTTAGAAGTATTCAGCTGGAAAATCACCTATGTCACATCAATACACATTAAAAATGAAATAAAAATGTAAAGTTTAAAAAAAATCGTTAGAGCCGTTTTTGAAAAAATCAAAAAAAACTGAAAAATCACAAGAGTAAACACCTACTTCCGGTTATGCGATTTTCTTCAAAAGCTTGCTGTCTCATCTACATAGTACACAAAACTTATATATGAAGTTTCAACGCCATACCTCTTTTCGTTTTTGAGATATTCTGTTCACAGACAGACACACAGACAGACAGACAGACCAATGAAAAAAAATATGTTTTTTGGGATCAGGGGACTCTAAAACGTGAAGATCTGTTGAAAACTCAATTTCGAATTTTTGGGGTGAATCCAATACTTCCTTTATAGTAGTAAAAGGAAGTAAAAAACTATAACATGAGTATGTTCACAAAACTTGGGAGTTTATTTATTTAAATGTCGAGTACCGGAGATGTTCACCTTCTTCTTCAGAACATTCATTAATACGTCGAATAAAATGTTGCATAACTTTTTCTGGTATATCTTGCATAATACCGTTAATTTCGTGGAGCTTCCTGTGGCTTTTCATAACAAACTGAACTGAATTCGCTAAACTTCTGAACCCATCGTCTTATTGTCAAGTACAATGGAACATCCTGCGACCTGTTGAATTGTCTTCTGAACGCACATTGCAAAGTTATTATTGATTGGGTCCTAATGAATAACTCAACATAATAAGCTCGCTCTTGCACATTAAAACGCATTTTGATATTACTTAAACATTAAAACACAACTCCTGATCCTCCTTAATATAATGATATTTATCACATTCGTATGGATAAAAACCTTAGTGGGATATTGCACGTTAAAATGTTTAATATGTTTCTGCCGGTCCCTGTACTGAGGGAGGACTTACACTTCATTTTATTGAATTACGTTTGTTTGGCGGAGGCAATCAATAAATTAGAAAAACAGAATATTTCCATCGCTGTGTACAATGGTTTCCCTTCTAAAATTATCGAAAATTTGATTAGGAAACAAAAAACAAAATTGCACGTTCGAAATTGCACAACTCTCGTCAGTCTTAAAAGTGAAGGACCCAAGTACATCAAAATTCCGTTTCAACCGGCTACAAAGAGCCTAGCAAACATTTTTAAAGAATCGGGCCATAAGGTTGTGTATGGTTCAAACAACAATATTATATTTTTTTTGTGAAATCCAAAAGACAAACTGATGACTTTGAAGAGATCTGGAATTTACGAAATTGAGTATTGCCCAACATATTTACGAAACGGATCATAGTATAAAGGAGGATGACCTAAAAATTGAAAAGGCGTCAACTTCAACAAAGCAACTAAATTCTTTTGAAAGCTTGGCGATTTTTAAGAACCGAGATAATAAACGTTTGAACAAAGACCTATTCTTTCCTTCATCTGTTATGGTTTATTGAAGTTAAATGTCCTTCGGCCATGTTAAATCGCTCTCAGCCACTCCCTCCGAGTTAGAAAGTATAAATAGCTGTAAAATGCGGGAGAAACGTCCACTTCCATTTGCGATTTGGTCACGAGCATATCGCTGCCATTTTGCTGTGTTAGTTTTCTTAGCTACTGATAATGGCAGCTTAGCTGTCGAAATACGTATTTAGCAGTTGTTAAATATTTGTGTGGTGAGGGGTTTCAACGAATTGTGATATTTTAAAACCACAGGCTCCAGCAGTGTTTTAATATAAATTGTATTTATTAAAAATTTATTTGTAGAACATTGGACGAAGCTAATAGTATTTATAACAAATTTAACTTACAAAACGTAATAGTAACATTGTTCTACAATAAATTATTTATTCAACATAACTGCCACCATTTTCTACACACCTTTCCGTGCGATGTCTGAATTCTTTTAAGCTGTTTCCAATTTTCTTTATGTGTAGTTGGTGTACGCCGTTTCTTATCCTTTCTTTTAGTATTTCTGTACTGCTGGGTATTGGTTGAGAGTAAACCAGTTGTTTCAGACGACTCCATAAAACAATCTAATATTATCTGGTCGGGTGACCTTGGAGGTCAAGCAGTCGGATCATTTCTAGCTATCCACTTTTCTCGAAACACCCAATTTATCCATTCAACTACGCGTGCTGTCCAATGCGCAGGGCATATGTCTTGCTGGAAATAAACTGCTTGTCGTTCTGTCAGCGGCAAATCATGTAAGTACTCTTCCTTGAATCTTTCAAGTACCTCTGGATAAATATTCTGATTTAATCTTCCCTCTACGAAGAAAGGTAATGCCAAAATGATATGAAACGACACAATACACATTCACTTTTTGGTAATACCGTCTTCTACAATTGATGCAAAAGTTTGGATTTTCTGTAGACCAGTAGCGACAATTTTGAGAGGAAATAAGGCCATTTGTAGTAAAAGTTGCTTCGCTGAAAATACAATGTTTTTATAAAATTTTGTTTTTCGGAGACGAAGAAGAAAGGAGTAGGAGAAATGATAGTGGAAGAATATGGCTTTCTATACAGCGGAGCAGAAATGAATAAAAGAGCGGAAGCAGGTGTAGGTTGTGTGATAAGCCCGCAGTATATGAAGAAACTAGTGGAATGGAAAGCATTGAGTAAGAGAATAATGAAAGTAACATTCGCACGAAGTAACTCTGAGAAAATGGATGTAATAATAGTATATGGACCGGGCGAAAACGACACGAAGAATGAAAAGGAACAATTCTGGGAAGAGCTACAAATGGTATATGAAGAAGCAAACAACCCAACTATACTTACTGGGGATTTCAATGGCAGAATAGGGAATGACACTACAGGAAGACACGAAGTGATGGGCAGCTACGGAGAGAACACAAGAAATACGAATGGGGATAAACTAATAGATTTTTGCATTCAGAATGGCCTGGTGATTCAAAATTCTTTCTACCAACATAAGGATAGTCATAAATACACTCGGGAGGAACCAGGTAGAAATGAAAGATCAATTATAGACTATGTTATTACAGAGACAACAAACAGGAGAAGCATTCAAGACGTAAGGGTATATAGGGGTGCCGAACTATCGACAGACCACTATCTACTAGTAGCAACAATAAAAAACAACGAGACAAAAGAAAGGGTGAGGAAAGTGGAGGAGCTCAGTAAGAAAGAAACAAAAACCATCAAGACATACAAACTACAAGAACAACGGACAAGAGAGGAGTTTGCCAAATGGATCACGAAGGAGGCACAGGATACAGCAAATGAATGGCAAAACTTGACAATAGAAGGAAAATGGTTAAAATTCAAGGAAATCATGTACGCGGCTGGGACCAAAGCTTGCGGATTAGCCATAACAGGAGGATTCAAGAAGAGAACAAGTTGGTGGAACGAGGAAGTCAAAAATTTGATCAAAACAAAAAAGACAGCGTGGAGAGCATACCTACAACAAAGAAGTGAAGAAGCCTATGAAAATTACAAAGCAGCGAGACGGTTGGCAAAGGAGAAGATCAAAATAGAAAAAGCCAAGGAATGGGAAGACTTCGGGATAAAGATGGAAAAAGATAGTAAAACAAATTACAAGCTTTTCTATAAAGTTCTCAAGAATATGAGAAACAAAAGAGAACAACAAGGGTTGAGGCACATTATGGACAAAGAAGGAAACATAATTACTGAAGACAATGAAGTTATGGATAGATGGAAACAGTATTTCCAGGACATGTTAGAAGGAGCTGACACAAGCGGAGAGGAAGCAGAAACAGAACAAAGCGCAATAAGACCAGAAGGAAATGCCAATACACAACTAGAAGAAACGAGTGACAATATACAACTAGAAGAAGTAAAGAAAGCGATAGGTAAACTGAAAAACGGGAAAGCACCAGGAGTAGACGGCTTAAAAGGAGAATTATTAAAATGCATGGGAGAAGATGGAATGATACTACTACATACAATTATTAAAGAAGCATGGGCAACTCTAACAGTACCCAAAGACTGGAAAACGTCCATAATAGTTCCAATCTACAAAAAGGGAAATCGTACAGATTGCTCAAATTACCGTGGAGTTTCACTGTTGTGCGCAGCCAGCAAGGTGTACGAGATGATCCTGGAAGGAAGGCTTAGAAAAGTAGTGGAGGAAAAACTGCATGAGGCACAAAGTGGATTTCGACCTGGACACTGCACCCAGGATCATATATTTACAATCAGAAATGTAATAGAGAAATCGCTACCCTATAACAAGGAAATATATATATGTTTTGTTGACCTGGAGAAGGCTTTCGACAAGGTGGAGAGACAAAAAATATGGGATGTGCTAGAGAGAAATGGTATTGCAAATAATTTGATAGAAGCCATTAAATCACTGTATAAGAAAACAGAAAATATAGTCAGAAAAGACAACAGAGAGACTAATACATTCAGAACAACGAAGGGAGTTAGACAAGGAGGCAACCTTAGCCCACTACTTTTCATTACTTTTATGGACAAAATAATAAGAAATGTCAGCAGTAAAAGTAAGAAGATGAAGGTGGGATACTACAAATTGAAACCGGTAGAAGTGGGAGATTGTGTATTTGCAGATGATATAGCAATAATGGCAAACACAGAAAGGAGCTTACAGTTCAATGTCAACCTGTGGGCAGAAGAGCTAGAAAGAAAGGGAATGAGAATCAATATCAAAAAAACAAAAATAGTAGTGATATCAAATAACAAGGAGAGAAGAGCAAGCATCCAAATTAACAATCAGATAGTGGAGCAAGACAGCAGCATAAAGTATCTAGGAATAGCCATAGATAATACTGGAAAAATGGAAGAGGAAATTAACAATAGAATCACGGCAACAACTAAATTGTTCCACGGTATGAGAAGAGGTTTCATCAATAAAAAAGAAATTAGCAACAAAACAAAAATGACAATTTACAAAACCATATACTTGCCGACGTTACTATACGGAAGCGAAACATGGGTTCTAACAGAGAAATTACATAAAAAAATACAGGTTCTGGAAATGAAGTATCTGAGAAGAGTAGCAAATGTAACGTTAATGGACAAGATAAGGAACGATGAAATTAGAGAAAGACTGAAAACAGAGAGTGCCAGGAAGTACACAGAGAAGGCTCAGTTGCGGTGGTGGGGACATATGATAAGATTACCTGAAGGAAGGCAAGTTAGACAAGTATGGGAAGCAAAGACCACCGGAAAAAGAAAGAAAGGCAGACCAAGCATGACGTGGGATAAGGAAGTGGAAGAACTACTGAAGGGAAAGGGGCTAACATGGAACCAGGCTGAGAACATAGCAAGGGACAGAAATAGATGGAGAGCAGCGACGAAATAGAATAAAGGAAGGTACAACAGAACCATTACAACCTATTCAGAATAGACAGTTAGCAAGTGTGAAGTTGAATTGCATGATTATATTAAATTTGCTTATTTATTTTATTTATTTTGGTTTATTATATGTAAGAATGAAGTAATTAGTTATGTAAAGATAGGTTTATTACACCCTCTACACTTAACGGTAGAAGAGGGATGGATTATATATATATATATATATATATATTGTTTTTCAATACATTTCTCTCCGATGGTAAGACAAAATAATAATCTACGATTTGCATCAGCTTCTTCGATAGTGTGCACATATTTTGGTTTGAATGGCTTTATATGGTTTTATAAATGTTTTGCAATTCCGATCTACTAACATTAAGATTACGTAAACGTTCCTTTAATGATGGGGATGTTCTTCCACCGAATCAATACCAACAATAGTTGCGGCATCGCTTTCGTCATACTTCTTTTTTTTTTTATTAACGTTAAGAATGCTGCCAGTTGGGGTCTAGGACGTTTCTACGCCGCCGGTTCTACGACGCCAATTCATCGCCGCCGTTTCTACGCCAGTACGTTTCTACGCCAGCCGATTCTACACTGGCCGTTTCTACGCCGCGCCGGTACATAAATTTAAAGAAGGAGACAAGCGCTGATCAATAATGAATACATTGACTGAAACACATTATTTCAATTTATTATTATTACATTATCTATATTAACAAAATAATAACTTAAAATTAAAACACTACTAAAGTTTATTGTTATATTTACATTAGAACCACACAATAACTTAAAATACTATTACAATTTGTAAAAATATCATTTCGTACAATTAAACACAAGAAATAATTAAATAATTTCATAATTGTGTGCTAGACACGTAAATAGTCCAACGGTAGGGAGGGACCTTGCTACATTCTAAACACAATTCTTCTCTTCTCATCGTATTGTAAAACGTTGTAATAGACTACTAAGATAAGACAGTAGGATTATTAAGTAATAATGAGGAATTCAAATTTTCTATTAACGTGGTACGTAATCACCAAAAATATTTTATGAAAAGTTTATGGTACATAATAATAATATATCTGGCGTAGAAACGGCCGGCGTAGAAACGGCCGGTGGAGAACCGGCCGGCGTAGAAACGGCGGCGATGAACTGGCGGCAAAGAATCGGCGGTGTAGAAACGTCCCATTCCCTGCCAGTTGCAGCTATTCGCATGGCAGTCATACGTGTAAGACTGATGTTGGAAACTCTCCCGTTAAACTGCCGCACCACTTCTCTTTCTCCTATTGCAATTTCTCCATGCCTTCGGCTTCGTTTCATAATTTTCATATCTCGTGCATAAACGTCGACTTTTAGCACTTGTTGCATAAATAGCTATTCTATTTCGGAAAAACACTGTTATTTCTTGTAGTTCTTTAACAAAAACTGTTATTTTTCAGCTATTTCAGTCGTTTAAGTTTCAGAAATGTTCATCCTTGTATATAAAACAAGTCTTTTGGCGTCCATACAACAAAGTAACACTTATTTTTATTATGTTAAATTTACCTTGTACTTGGTGCATGTAATTGTAATTTTTCTTTAATTGAAGGCCACCGCTGCCATCAATTGTCAAAAATTTTATAACACCATGTCAGGTCATTTTGGCACTCAACCGTAATTTAATTAGCCACTTAGGCTTTAGGGCAGCATGCCCGTATGTTAAACCCTTTTAGTTACTTATTTGGCTTCATCGCATAATTCCATAATAATGATTTTGGACATATTTGGCCTCCAAGCGCAGTATTTCTCGTTATCTGGGGCACCCCTTTGTTGGTGCTTTGATAGCCGTGTGTTAACGCTCGCAAGATTTTCGAACCTTCTAGAAATTACGCTGCTTGTGCGACAAGGAGGGGTAGTGCCCATTCTCGCGCCAAAAGTCGCGTGTCTAGGAAATGCTGTGTTAGGATTGGCTGGAGAGTTTTTCCCATGAAGCTCAGGGGCACCGCACGCACGCGATTATTGAGGCAGTCGGCAGGGGCTCGCTAAACAGTCTACACGTGTAAAACATTTGGTGCTCTCGGTGCAGGTCGTCGCAGGAACACAGCAACATGCCGATTTATTAGCGTAATAACCGCAGTTCTTTGGGTAAGCGTGCGGGATAATAATCCCTGTGTCCATTTATTGCAACGGCGATGTCCTCAAGTTCTGCATAACCTAGGTAGGTCGTCGCAGACTTCTCCCGAGAAGGGGACTCGTGAGTAAGCCAGCCATTTTTGCCTTTCGCACCGTTTGAGCTTCGCCGCAATGCCAAGTCCCGCATACCATTTGCTGCCAGGGAAGTTTCCCCATCTGCAAGATGGCTGAGCTAGCCAGGTAACGCTTGAAAAATAACATTTGTGCATACTGACGCTTGCTTTGATCAACTAATTTTGTGAGTACCGCATCTCGCATACAAATTGCTGCAATGCGACGCCAGAGCGTGGTACACTCCGTGTAAAAATAGCATTTGTGCGTACTGACGCTTGCTTTGTTCAACTAATTTCGTGAGTACCGCTTCTCGCATACAAATTGCTGCAATGCGACGCCAGAGCGTGGTACACTTCTTGTAAAAACAGCATTTGTGCGTACTGACGCTTGCTTTGTTCAACTAATTTCGTGAGTACCGCTTCTCGCATACAAATTGCTGCAGTGCGGTGCCAATCATAATCGCACGTTGTGGGCGGAACACTTTGTGTGATATAGTGCAGTGAAAGTACACTCTGCTGAAAAATCCAGTGGTGTGCGTCAGTTCGCGCGCCGTTAGCCCACTTAATCGACAGCGCCGTCAGCGCCTAAATTTAAGATTAACTATCGTTGGTTTGTGCCGCCAGGCAAATTTTATCACGACCTAGTACCGGGTGTTCAGAGGTTTCGGGCCCGAATTCAGGTTTTGTTTGCACGCGTAACGGCGACCGGCCGTTGGGTTTAAGCCCACGTTTACCCATTACACCTGGCCTGGATGAGGTACCCGACTCGACTGTACGCCCACCCCTTAGGCTTTAAGCGCTTTTCCCCAGCTGAGCTTAACCATTAAGTTCCTTTTAAAAAACCATGATGTTTTGTAACCTGTGTATATATGTATGTATTTAGATCACCCCCAGGGATCCAATAGACGTATTAATATTATCGCCGTTTTGTTTCTTCTTGACACTATTGTGTTGGGGTATACATATTACAGAGCGACTGTGTCGCTGTGCCACTACAGCTGTGAGGCGGACGCGGAGGGTAGGCCTTCCAGGTAGGTGGTTGCGGCTGGCATTGTACGGCGATTTTCTCGACATAGTTATTCGCGTATTTTCTCGAAATAGCTATTCGGGTGCTACTCGAAGTAGTACTTGATTGTAACCCCGCCCCGTTCCGCCGTCCAGTTCCGGCAGAACGTGGAGATCCCGAGTCAGAGCTGGTGGCCATTCTTTGATAACCATCAACACGTATTAAGTGACGCTCGCCCTGTGGCGTATCGGTGTTAACCCCGCCCATCTCCCTGAGCGCATTTCAGCTGGGGCCTTTAGCCTGTTTTATCGATCTTCCAGGGTGAGCGTGCCACATTTCCCGGATTCGTCTAGCGATCGGTGCCTGTCCATCGGCAGGCGTCGTAAGAACCGTTTGATACCGTAACAACCATTTTCACTTGGTTCTTTCGGTATTGACATTCCTGAGTTATAAGGGCATTTTACTTTAATAATGGCGTCATTACCTACTACTCGTAATCCATCAGGAGATGCAGCTAAAACTGGATATTTTGGGTCTACAGAAAACCCACAACTTGTTACATCTAATCCAGATATTTCTTGAAATCGTGCAATTGCACTGCTTTCGTTTTGTATGCCGTATTGAGTTGCCAAAGATCCAACAAATTCTTAATAAAGAAGAGCCTTTACTGTGTTCGCTGTGGAAGTGATTTTCTTTAGTTTTAAAATTTTACCAAAATTGGATGCAGTTAATCGTCTGACCCTCGTCGTCTTTCATAAAAAGTTGTTTCTTTGGCCTACAGTTAATTTCTGTATTTCTGATGGGTGTTCATTTTTCAATTGCTCAAGGAATTTTGCTTCTTTTTCTAAGTACCTCGCAGTCTCAATATCTTCAACATTGGCATTTTCTCCGTAATCACCATCATCATCTACAGCATGGAATAATTTTTTTGGTTTCGTTCTTTGGGTTTTTGTACATCGTTTGTAGTTCAAATTTCGAATATTTTTTTCGCTATAGCATTTTACATACTTTCCTGGACTACATGCAGCTAAAATTGTCTGCACTTTATAATTTAATTCCCCGCTGTTATTAAAAGAAGTAGTTGCAGCTCCGCACCGTGCTGAATAAGCCCTCGTTGCGAACAATTTATTCTTTTTCTCCCTATATATTTTACAACAACCGATTTGAACGTTTCCACAATATTAGTGTCGACATCTTCAATCAAGCTGTTCGCATGCATGGCTACCCTATTAGCCGCATTGACGTAAATTCGGGGTATATGTTTTCTTATTTTTTTTTTAACCATTACAGAAATAGTCCGCACAATCAGAGTGTTCACCAAAAATATGTTTGTAACCGTTTAACATGTCAGATTTGAGTTGCGATATTTTTTCTTTTGTATGAATCGGTTCATTTTTTCTGTACTCGACTGCTTTAGTCACCCCGTAACGAAAACGTAACTTACTTTTTAATAAGTGTGATTTGACCAAAGAAGCCACTTTTAGTTTTTTAGCTGCTTCTTTGATTTTATTGCCCAAATTTCTAAGGATGTGGTTTTTGCACTCTATCTTCTGAATTATAAATTGTGGTTCTTCTCTCTTGACGTAAAACAAGAATATAATTTTTCCTCAAAGTGACTCATCCGGCATAGGCATTTTGGCAATTTCTTCCAAAAAATTTCGAAGCAGTGGGTGGTTAAGTTTGTTGAATAGAATTTCAGCAGCTACTAATGCATTACATAATTTTTTATTGAATTTCGTTTCTACCACTGTTAGTCGCACTATTAACACACGTTGGCAACAATGTTTGCTTTTTATTTCGTAAAACCACGCATTTTATATGTTTAACTGGTTTTAAACGTTGAGTCACTTAAAAACATTTAGCATAATTCACCTTAACATCGCACGTTGTGCAATACAAGACCATATCATTGCACATAACATCTTAAAACAACGGAAACTTACCCACGTTTGCAGTTACAGAGGTGAAATTAAACTAACGCTCGCTTTTGGCAAACTTCAACCAAATAAATGCAGGAAATGTCTATTTCACGTAACTGTGCAGATGTAAAGTATTAGCAGTTCTAGCGTTTTTGTACGCAAACTGTCTAATCCCTTCTTGAAAGATAGGTATTAGCGTTGATTGACAGCAACAGCTTCAAAAGGCGAATTCTAGTTGTTACTGGAGAACACCTAATTTTCCTTCTGCAACAAGCCAAAAGCCAAAAGTGTGGTCCGATAGCTCATTGGGAAGGGGTCTAAGATGGGAAATTGTACCTTGAAAGTATAAGAACAAATCCGTACAATTTATTTTATGCTAGGCGCCACCTGCTGTCTGCCGATATTGCAATAGGACTCCCACCAAGAATATAGTCCCTCAGCGATAGCAAATGTGCTCAGCTTAAGGATATGACTTACCTTGTTTTACAAGTTCTAAAAGGATTATCTTATTTCAATAATTCGCGGAACTACATTCTGCTTTACAAATAAAATCACATGGTAAAATAGTTGGGCCGCCGATATTATGATAGCACACGCCAAATAAGATTAAATGGGTCCTGCTGAAGGCTGAAATTTGTCGTAAATGATACTTTTGTACTCATGACTTCAAAATTCACATTTCCCGGTCATTCCCGATACGCCGACAATTACTTTTTTCGCACTAGGGTGCTTTTTACTTTCCAACAAAAACTAGGGCAATTGTGTGTTCTTTTTAAATTTTTGTAATTGCCGGTCGTTGGTTTAATTGCGCTTCCAAACATCAGAGGCGCTTTAAACGTCGACAAAAGCTAACAGGTGAGTAGGATCCGTATAAAGGTTGAGTAATTTACTCTGTCAACTCAGTAAAGTAGTAAAACACTAACCAATTTGTTTTTATTTTTAAAAATATTTTCAGTTATTCGTTACAAAGATCAGTGTACCTAACTTTTTCGGAAAGAATTTTCCCAAATTCGCACTACATGCAACACGACCGAAGGGAGTTCCAAAGTGCTCATTCGGGAAAACTACCTTCCCAAACTTGTTAGGTAAATAACTATTACAACTGCGGGGCACCTTGTGATGCCACGTTGTGCTACACAAAGATAGGGTAAACCTGGCCATTTATTTACCCTCGGCACAGTTCCAAGTGCAAAAACAGTATTATTCGCTTGGTAGCAGATGCGCATCAAATTGCTTAAGCTGTTTTAGGGTACCCCTAACTGCGATACACTAATAACTAATAACCTAAAGCGGACAAGCGCCGACCATGCTGTAAACATTTCACAACATGCATCGTTGAACTCATGAATGCATGAATTACTTAACCAATATAACATATCAAGTTGCTGGAAATGCAGCCATTCTCACAGCATTGAATGCAACCATCGCATCAGCGCTGCACGAAAATTGGCGAACCAAGGACCGCTCTATTTGCTATGTCGCTTCGGGCTCATCAAAAAAAGAATAATTAGCTTCGGCTTAAAGCGTCGGTAACCGACATAGGAGGAAAGGAGGTTTTTCAGAACTGTGTAGGGGTAGAACGTCGCTATACAGGATGATTGCGATGGCGGCCCGATTGATGGCGAACGATCGGAGTTTCTTCAAATAACCGACCAGGGGTCGATATAAAATTCCATTGCACAATAGCGAGAGGGGAAACGACATTTCAGATTTGTAGGCGGTTGCTTGAAAATTATTAAATTCGACCATGTCGAAATCGTCTTCGAGAACAGCTGCTGTTTCCAAAATTACTGCCATATCACACGAAACGGTCACACTTAAGTAGGTACGTACACCTTGTATGGGCGCTTACTGACTAACCGTTTGTACTAACTTGCGTTTGCGTGAGAAGGTTGATTGGTATCTGCAACCCCTTTCTCCACGAGCATAACAGAGCAGCAACGGCGTTAATCTTTAAACTGACGTAACATAGTAGCGCTGCAATCCGTTACAACATCCACCAAATTAGTATAATATTTTACTAATAGTAGCTTTTTCAGATATTGATGTTAATGTTAGTAACTTCTTTTTATATCATTTTTATACACGACATAAAGTAACATCTTGCATCACCTTTAAGGGCTGTTTCTCGCCATTAAAGTATTTCCCGACAATATTCATAAATCCGTTTCGACAAATAATATTACTATTAGAAGTTAATGAGATTTCCATCGGATATCTGCGTGGACTTCTCAACCGGGTACGACAACTTCAATAGGTCTCGTAGTACTGAGTTCTGTTTCCATACGTGCTCTGAACGTTCTCAATTCCAAAACATATTTGGACGGTTTGGTTGCTTACATGTACTTGCGATATTTCCCACACCTCTATTTTTTAGTTTCAGTAAAACGCTGTGGAGATTCGGGACTGAAGCACTGACAGCTGTATACTGAGGAGGAGTAGCGCCGACCATGCTGTAAACGACGTGATGTTCGCAGACACAAGGAGGCGATCATAGCACTTCGCAAACGAGTTCAATTTCACTGAAGAAACGCACACTCCGACATCGAGGAAAACGACCGCCCGGACGATAATTGATTAAATTTCCTACACAGGAGCATGGTAAAGCAAATAACGCGCGTAGAAACTGTTACTCGATAGAACGCGAAGTGGAAAGCGGCGACGGTGGGGCGGCTGACCGAATTTTTCTAAGCGACTGGACAAACACACGGTCCAGCTCCTCATCGAGCATGAGACTTTTGATCCAATTTGTTGCGCATCGGGAAGGTTTTTGACGACGCTTGCGACTACGACGAGAGCTCGTACAAGGCGAAGTACGTATTGTTTGAATGCCCGCTGAAGGTGCAGCACAGAGGTGTAGCTGATAGGCACTTCGTAGTAGCAGGGCTGAGGAAGCCACGATATTTGAAGGATGTAAAGTTTCTAAGCTTGCCATTTGATTATATCACATGTATAAGTATTTATGCTTCTTTTGGCTATCACAAGAACTTCTGCCGGTACAATTGGAGCCTGACGATATCTTTTCTAATTACTTGGTGAATAGTTTTTGACAATCTCTTTCCCTCAATAAGGTGTTTTTCTATGATACAAGCGACATCAGCTTTCCAAAGAGTTAGGAATTGTTTTGGAAATGTCTTCTCCTTCTTTAGTCTATTCGTAATTTTATTGTGGTCCATAATTAAGCAAAACTATAAATAATGTTGAAATAATGTGTGAAGCTTGTCTATAAATTAGGAAAGCTTTAACTATTGCTTATTCCTGATTTTGAATCGAATGCTGCTCACCTCTGGCCTGGGTGACTTTTCGTACTGCTACTTTGGTTCTGACTGCCCTGAGCATTTATTAACTGATGAAGTGATACATTGCAATTTATTTAATATAATAACTGCAACCTCGATCATTTGTTTTTGACTTTCATCTTTTGACATTCAATCTTTAAGTGAAAGATCTTACAACACACCTGATTTCGCAATTGCAGTAATGGCGTGTGTGTTCGAATGGCTGACATTTTTTGTACTGACATACTTTTCTTTTCCTTCTTCCAGGTTTAATTGCGAATACTTCTGCGGCTTCACTGTCATTACAGTTCTACGGTGCATAGTGGGATCGGCTTTCTCTCTCTATTATATAGCCTTGCAACCTTTTGAATGGTAAATAAAAGTTTTATTGGTTCTCATGTGCTTTCTCTTTTTGCTAAAGTACACCAATGATGTATGTTATATTATTCCGTTTTAAATATTGTGTTGAATATTTATTTATTATCGTTTGCAGGCAATAGATATAATTATTAATTTAATTTCCTTTTAAAACGAAACATTGTACTCCCCAACAAGAAAAATAAATTTTCATTTCACGTAATTAAACGTAACATCATAAGATTATGCCCCCGCTTTACGAAGAGAACCTTATTATTTAAAACAGGAACTTTCTTTGTATTATCTGAGCTTTATTAGCAATAACCTTAAGATACTTTAATTAATATTCACGACATTCTCGGTTTGCGACATCGTACATCGTGGTTGTTTACAGAGCAATAATTCTGTAACCAACGGTTCGAGCAGAGCAGAGCTAAATGAAATTTGCTTTTGTTTGCGTAGGAATTCCAGATACCGCTTCTCGGAGCCTTTTGTGCTTGCAACCTTACTTTGCATGTTCAGCAAAGTGCATTTGTTTGCGGCAGTACAAGGGGAAACAATTCCCAATATTTAAGGGTTAGAGTTTCATAACCCTGCGCTCCCTCGAGAATTCAAATGAGATGCAGTCTGGAAGCTTTTTATTCGAATGCAGCGCAAATCTAATAAATTATATTAGATTTCGTAAACAAACTACCGCTTATGTTGTCAAGCTTCGAGCAAACGAATTATTTTAGATGCTAGGGTGACACTTCTTTTCTTAAATGAGAAATTATGTTTAAATTTCTCCAGTACTACCGCATCGTTTATTCTAATTTGTAATTGGTAGATCGTTTTTGAATCTTTCTTGTGGTGAAATAACTAAATTTTAATTATAGATTGGGTACTCCACCACCCTAAAGATTCCATTCATTATCGTTATCATATCTCTCTGGGCACTACCAATATATCTGGAGCTTCCACATGTATGTTAGCAATGCTTTCTGTCTTTTTTCTGTATAACTAGAGTTCTGTAGCCTGCTATTGTTTATTTAACTCTATTAACATTTGATATATATCTTTATAGTTATTAGTAACTAACGTCACATCAGCCTCATATCAGAGATGGTTTAGTTGTTTGTCATGCACTTTAATAGGTTTTTTTTGTTTCTTTTTTCACAGACACTTTTTAAAGCACCTTTAAAGCTTTAACAGTAGATCTTCCCGACTTGCTTAAACATTTTTTCTGTTTTAACATTTTTCGCTCTTGTGCTTTATGGCATTTGATATCTATATTTCGTCCATATCTGGCATCTCTTCCGAATTTAGATATACGATCTTTCCTTTGGGTTTTTATCTAAATACAGTCTGTCCTTTAAACGATACAGTATTGTATGGAACAATTAAGAAAATTCTTTAACTGCCTCTCTGTCTCGTGTTTTCTATCATCTTGATATTTCATTCAAAAATAGGCGTTATTCCTATATTCCGTTTTACACTTTTCATGTATTTATTGGCCCAGTTACTCTTTCCATCATTTCTTCATGTTTCTGTTTAATGCCTTTTCATAACATTCTTTATCTTATTTTGTTAACTTCTCTGTACTCTGCTAAATTATTTTATATTGTGACTATACGAGTATATCTAGTCTAGTTTATATAAGTTGCTGCTTGATGACTGGCTTCAATGAAAGTAAAGGTTAGAATTGTATTTATCTGGTTAAGATTGTTCTCAGAGATACTCTCATGTGTCCTCAATTTTGTTTTTATTCCATTTTGATATTTCACCTTCCTTTATTTCAAAAGTTCTTCGAAAAATACGCTATTTAAAAATTGTTCCCTCTTGCACCACCTTTAAACGAGGGGTTGGCATAGTTTTAGCTAGCTCTGCCTCTCGGTAGAAAAAAATGTGTGATTAAGAACTACGCAGCGATCCTTAGGGTTTTCAAATAATCTTTATGAAACAACAAAATTTTGGGCGCCTGTCATTCAACACAACATAACAAAGTCTAGCAATAAATCTTATCACCACCTATCTTTAGAATCACGGACATCACACCTACATAAAAATGCGCAGGTTTAAAGGGTTGTAACAAAATAACACAATATATCAGCAATAGGGGCTTTTAATTTATCCAACCACTCAACGGTAACAACATAAATTATTTACAAACAGCTGGAAAGAGCAAAATAGTTCAACTACAATTATAAGGTAAAGCATATTGCATAAAAGCATAAATCAAAACATAATGAATGAAATCAAACCGTCAATAATATTGAGTCCAAAATACGAATATGGTAACATAATGACATCCGGAGGTAATCCAAACATCCGGCTAGTTTTGACTTAGTTAAACAAATGACGTAAGTAGGTATTAGGTACATACAAAATTTCACCCACCATAACTGATAAAATTCTAGCGCTTCGAGCGTACCGTTTGATAACCGAAAGCCTTCGTAGAATTGTTTATTCCCAGGCAATATCCCTTTACCGATAAATAAAACAAGAAAGCTGAAAATCAATGCACATACTCACGACACATAGTTGGAAGCACCATCATAGCCATCTATGGAGGGTCTCGCCAGCCTCTGCATAAAATTGTTAATAACAGCCCTGAAGCAGGTACAGGCGGCTCCTCTATCCGAAGGAAATCCAGGCCGACGGCTTCGCGAAAACTGCTCGCATTTGGGACTGAGGCAGCAAAAGCCCTTTGCCACAATGAAATACGGCAACAGGAGTACACCGCAATCCATATCAGCTTGATGCCTGGGAGCTGGAGGCTTGGAATCATTAAGCATGGAATCAGGCGTAATTACCATGAAATTCAAACTCACAAGTAAAAACTAAAAAGGAAAATCTCACCACAGCTGGATATCGGCCAGAACGTGCTTGAAGAGGCGCCGCTGTGCCTGCTAGTTAAAACTATACCAAATCCCCGGAAGTAGCTTTTAAATAAATTGCTTCGAGCCTAGCCTGCCTTGACCACAGCTCGCTATGGAAGAAGCGCCGCACGGAGCAATTCTTGAATAACGCAACACATAATTAAATGGAGCATTACACTCTACCTATTTTGTGTCTACTTTTAACGAGAGTGGTATTAATCTAGGATTGTTACTTGATATACAACTATACGGGTTATATTAGAGTTTTATTAAAAAAAAGATAGGGTCAATTTTATTTCCACCGTTTGGGTGTAGCTAGAACCATCTACTGTGAAATTTGATATTGAAAAAGATATCTATTGCTTATAGCTACTCTTTATCTAAAAACTGCATTAGTGTTGCAGTTCTTTTCTTTCTTTACTTCTACGGAGCCGGATTCCTAATACACAAAGGGATCGCCGAAAACATCACAACATGCCATGTCATTCCTGGACGAGTAATATTTGTTGCCTTAATGGTCACATCAGGACACAGAGGAAATGAATGAACAAATAATTGAAGCCGCAATAAACTATCGGAGTAACTACACTGTAACGTTTCAAAAGTACCTGCAAAGGGAGCTCTGAATTGTTAACGTCGGGTTAGCTCAAATCGGAGAAATATGTTCACTTAACTCAAATATATAAGGTAAGGAAAACACCACATAATTGCCATCAATATAATGTTGTTAGCTAGATATTACAGATTAATCAGTAGGATTAAATAAATTTAATTCTATATTAACAAAATAGCATTTTCTTCTGGGGGTCGTGTTTCTTTTTCTCCTGGTAAACTGCAACCCATTTAGCAGGTCTGCACAGAAGACGGTTGCAACCTGAAGATAAAGCGCTGTCTAAGAATTAAACGAAATCAAAGTGAAACAAAAATGTATACCCACAAACTAACGGAAAACCAAGAAGAATATCACAACATCTTAAAATGAAACCTACAAACCGAAAACTTAGGAAAGCTAACAATAAATAACATGAATAAGTTGGTGACAAATACAATTTTTGAAGCTGGGCGGAAGATGGCTAAAACGGACAAAGGAATAAAACTGAGTGATAAATAGCTAGAAATGCTAAAGAATGAAACCATTAGCAAGCAAATAAAGAAATAATTAGGAAAACAACAAAAAGAACGAATTGAAAAAATTATCGAAGAAAACAAAAACTTGAAACTTATACGACCAGAAAAAAGTAAAAAGAAGATTACAGGATTAAAAAATTAAGAAGGAATGTGTTACGGAACACAAAGATAATGATTGAAACTATAGAGAACTACTATGAAAACCTGTATGAGAGCAATACCGAGCCATCTGAATCGTCGAAACGTAATCTGAAGTAGAAGATCGTGACCTTCAATTCAGAGGACATACCTAACATAACTGCAGATGAAGTTGTAAAGGCAGTTAGAGACATGAAACGAAATAAAACTCCGGGCATATATACCCCGCATTTGTTGATTATGAAAAGGCCTTCGACAGTATCGAGCTCTAGGCAGTGGAAGAAGAGGAGAAGAGCTAATTAACTCTGGAATTGCCCACAACTACAAAACATATATAAGAAAGCAACGATGACGATACAGATGGATGCATTTTTAACTACAAATCCAATCAAAGTGTATAGAGGAGTAAGACAAGGTGACCCGATATCACCAAAACTTTTCACTGCAGTTTTGGAAGAGATCTTCAAGAAGATGAATTGATAAGATATACATAGGTGTAAACATCGATGCACAAAAACTAAACCATTTGTTATTCTCAGACGACTTTGTCCTAATATCTGATAAAGATGAAGACCTGCTACAAATGCTAAACGACGTACACACAGCATCCCAATACCGAAACCTTAAAATGAACCTAATTAAAACAGAAGAATTCGTATGGTGACGATGGTGTTCGGCAAATTCAAGACTTAAATATTCAATAATTCTGTGCTCCCCGTCCTATCATATGTAACACAAACCTGGACATTTACCAAAGCAAATCTAGATAAAGTCACGAAAACGACAAGAAGCATGGAACGGAAAATGACAGAGGCAACACTGAATGATCGCAGGACAAACACCTGGATAAGAAAAACGACAAAAACCACCGATATGGTAGAGCAAAATTTAAATGGAAATGGGCCGGACATAACGAAAGACACAGAGACAATACATGGAACTATCTCATACACAGCAGGCGCCCATATGATGGGACACGAAATAGAGGAAGACCCCAGATGAGATAGGGGATGGTCTGAGACGACAAGCAGGTTTGACATGAAGACAAAAAGCGACAGACAGAAATATATGGAGAAAACTAGGGGAGGCCTATATTCAGAACTGGAAAACTGGATAAACGTAACCAAAGAAGAAGAAAAAGAAAACATAAAACAAAACGTTTACGTCAGTCACCACTCTGATACTTCTTTTCTTTGAAAATGTCCTTTTTTCTAAAGGTCGATTCGTAAATATATTTTAATTTTCTTTTAGTTCTAACACGGAAAATTTTAATAAATAATTAAAACCTAAAATATCCTTTCTATTAAGCGAAATTTAATTATTCGGACAGAAATCAGGTAATTATTATCGATTCGACTCATAAAGTAGTACCAAAAACGTCTTCAAAATATGACTATATACAGTATTAATTATTTTCAAGTATGTATAAATAAATAAATAGCTACAACATACCGTACCGGGCAAGTTTTATTTACCAGATTATTATCCTGCCATCCTATTGCCGTTTTGAGTAGGTCAGCTATAAAGTAAATTAAAAATAAATTCTTTTCAGCGATACCAGCTATGCATTCAAATTTAGTGGGCTATGAATTTATTGTACCTACGAAACCTAATAGTGTGTCACTTTGGCTTTATCAATCAAAATTTCATTTATTTTATGCAAATTTATTTATATTGTATGCTAATCCATTAAATCGGTCGGTTCATTGACATGGTTAATTTAAATGTCAATTTGGGGTTTACAAATAATTTATATTCTAAATTACTGGAATTGCACCTCCAATAATAATGGCAGCTAGCAAGCCTTTAATATGAGAATTAAATTAAGTATTGGTAGTTACAACTAATGCGCTACTTCTGCTCTTGCAGAAGTAAAAGAACAAACCAGTAAAAATTTAACAGAAAACAATATTTTGTATTGGTCTCAAGATGCTAGGCAAGCCAAATCGGTTTTGGGAATTGTGGCATATTTTGCCAAGCCCTGCATGGGACCTTTTACAAAGTGGATTACACAGCCACAATAAGTGCGTTTTCCTTCATCGACACCCAACCAGAACTTAATAGAATATCCCGAAGCGCTTCCTTTCACAACAAAGACTGTAGGGAAATGCGAATCCCCGACCTTTATCCGTTTACATTCCGTTTTCTATTCTCAAAACGGCTTTCGAGTGCCTCATCGCTATTGTCCTCCTCTCGAAACTCGAGCTTTACTTATCCGGAGCAATCGCGACCACTGGACTTTATTTTTGCTAAAATAAAATTTGTTGCAGATATTTGATGAGATCCACTCCAGCAAAGGGAATGGAAGCCTGCGCTAGGGTAAAGCGTATTTGAGCGAATTGAGTTTTGAAATAGTATTCATTTTTAAAGCTTCTTTAGATATGATGATATTGAACAAGAATTTCCTGGAAAAACATAGCATGTGGCATGACGTGCTACAATTCATGAAGTTCTATAATTCAATGTATAACCTACTCTAAGTCAAGATATTATAAATATGCATAATACTACTAAATTTCGTCAAAGTGTTTTAATCTATATCTATATTCTATATCTATATATATATCTATATAATACATAAAAACTAATGTTAATTTTGTCTGTCCTTTATGGGTTCCTATACCATTCATCCGATTGCGATAAAACATTGGTGAGTTGTTGTGCCTACCCCCGCGAAGTTTCTGAATTAATACAACCATTGAATTGATTCAAATACAAACAGCGACATTTTAGTTCGTGTGTAACATGACAAGTGCGGTTGATTGTGAAATTACAATTGCCGGTCGACATTATATAATATCACACGCATTTTCTTTGCTTTTTTCCAAATGAATTCGTAATAGTCGTCACAAAGCATTACTTTCGCTGTCAAATCATCTATGCCACCCAAACGACAAGCGATTGGTCGATCTACAACTCAAGCACGAAAGAAAAGAGCATCACGAGCTTCAGAAACAGACGAGCAACGAGAAGGAAGACTGGAACTGTTCGATCCAGACGAACACTGCACGCTGATTTAAATCTTGGTGCATTCCATTACAATACTAATTATAATTACAGTCTTCATCCAAGTGTGGTTATTGAAATCTATCTAATGGTCCAGTTCATTTATTGAACAGTATCAGGGTGTTAATTAAGTACGTAGCCAAACTTTAAGCGATGATTCCTTGATCAATTCTAAGATAAAAGTTCATACAAACATGGGCCCTAAACGGCTTCATTTTCAAGATACAGGATGTTGAAGTTTAAACAAACGAAAACGCCTAGAGGTATTCTAATGAAACTTGGTGTAGGTTAGTATTTCATAAAGTAAAATTGTTTGGTCAAAGTAAATTTAATTTATTTTCACCAGTGGCGTGCATCGGAGTCACATCAGTTACCTTATTTTAGAAGCATCTGGTACGTCAATAACCAACAATAGCTACAAAACTGTTGGTTAAAAACACGGGCTTACCAGATTTTTCTAAAATAAGATAACTGAGGTCGTCCCGATGGACGCCACTGATGGAAATAAATTAAATTTATTTTGACCAAACAATACCACTTATGGAGATAAATTATGTCAATCAAATTTTGAAAATATGTGTTATATTATTAAAGCATGACTTTCACTATTGGAATAATAAAAAATCAATAAGTCGTACCATGTTTAATATTTTAAAAGTTTTAAAAATTACAAGACGTTTCGTAAATTATGGTTGCATCGTGAGTTGTTATTAAAAAATATAGTGTAAAAAATGGGTTTACATTTCTGAAAGGAAAACACAGATTAGCGAATACATTCACCTCAATAAAACCTACATACTTACGTAACAATATTATATAGTTGAAATTTTACATTGTGTTGAATTAATTACGACTCTTTTCTAATTATGAAGTTTTCATTTTTGTTTTTATGTTAAAATTGAAAAATTTTAGATGGATAACATGTTGATTAATTTAATTTATTTTAATAAATGATAGAAAATGCACCCCTAAAGGGGTGAACACTGTGCAATGAAAAAATTTAATATAACATTAACATTCGGTATAAACATAGTGGAATACAGAAAGTAAATGAATTTTAGATAAATGCATGCAAGGTTTTTTCCTTAATTTGTTATCACCTTGCGCAGTCAGTATGACAATATCTAGCTTGCTATTAATTTACGCAGGGTTGTATTAACTTAAATTTTAAAAGTTTTATTGACTAAAATTATGAAAAATTATGGGTTGTTAAAATGTGAAAAATTTGAGAAATGTAATTACAAGAGTTATTTATTTGAAAAGGTTATGGTAAATTGAGCTTAGATTGTCTATATCGGTTTTATAATTAATAGTTGTAGGGCTCTTTTGTATTTCACTCAGTTCTAGGCAAAGGCGTTTTTGTAAATTGCCCTCTTTATGTAAGGTAGTAGGTGTATTACAGTTAAATTTATGTTGGTGTTCTATTGCATGATCGGTTACCGAAATTTTAGTGGAAGAGGGTGATATGTTGTTAATTTTAACAGAATATTTATGTTGTCCAATTCTGTTTTTTAATAACTGCTTAGTTTGACCTATATAAGTGGAGTTACAGTTGTTACAATTAATTTGGTAAACTACTTCAGATTGCATACTAGTTTCAGTTTCTAATCCACTTACATTAGACGGAAAACTGCAGCATCTGCCGAAAAAATCCAAGTGAGCTGAAATTTTGCATACACCTTTATTTTGACATTACAAATAATGAGTGATTCAAGGTGAAAGGTCACAGAAATAAATTTTTTGTGAGACGGGTGTTTTTCGAGTTGAATACCTCTAAAATTCAACTGGAAAATCACCCATCTCAATCAATACACATTAAAAATGTAATAAAAATGTAGAGTTTGAAAAAAATTGTTAGATCCGTTTTTGAAACACAAGAGTAAACATCCTACTTCCGGTTATGCGATTTTCTTCAAAATCTTGCTGTCCAATTTAGATAGTACACAAAACTTCTATATGAAGTTTCAACGCCATACTTCTTTTCGTTTTTGAGATATTCTGTTCACAGACAGACATACACACAGACCACAGACACACATACCAATGAGCAAAAACATGTTTTTTGGGTTCACGGGACTCTAAAACGTGAACATCTGTTGAAAACTTAATTTCGAATTTTTGGGATGAATCCAATAGGTACTTCCTTTGTCGTAATAGGAAGTAAAACCCGTCTGGTAAACTTAACAGTGTGTTATTTACTGAATGGGTAGTTGTACGTAAAAAACCTGTATAATATTTTTTCTAGAGAATTTCCTAGCCTTCATTTCTTGTAATAAATAAAAAAGCCAAGCGACCCATAGAAAGCGAGATATTTGCGAAAAACTTATTTTTGTGACCTTTGACCTTGAATAACTCAAAACGCAAGCGCGATATCGATGGGGACTTTTGAGACATTATTTGTAATGTCATAAGGAAAGTTCATTCCCCACATTTCATTCCCCACATTTCGTAGCCCACATTTCGTTCCGGGGATATTTCGTCTCCCCACATCTCGTACCCGGAAACTTCGTTCCCGAGCGAGCTCAATTTGTTTCCTAGATTACAAGGTGTTGAAAAACGAGTGCAACGATCGGAATACAGTTAGAAAATTAAAGATATTTTAATTAATTTATATTATAATAACAAAATAAATTACATTTATTAAAAATGACGGTTTAATCTAAGTACGTATCTTCCTAATATTTTTATAGGGCCGTAATTTATCATTCTGAACAGCTTTTCTTTGTAATATTTGGCCGTATCATGAACAAAAAGGGTAGTTTACCTGAAAAGAAATTATTTTTTGCTTAACTGTCAAGGCCGACTTGTTTTTGAAAAACTGAAAATTTTCTTAAAATTCTCTACAAACCAAGCAGAAATTATAATTCCTATAACATTTTTATGTAAAACCAAAGAGCATATGCTCTTTGGTAAAACTAAAAATAAAATTTAGTTTCCTCTTGTAAACTCATTACGGGGACATACTGTATATAGTTCTTATCAGTTTATTATAATAAATAAATTAATTAAAATATCTTTCATTTTCCAACTGCATTCCGATCGCTGTACTCGTTTTTCAACACCGTGTAATCTAGGAGACAAATTGAGCTCGCTCGGGAACGAAGTTTCCGGGTACGAGATGTGGAGAGACGAAATATCCCCGGAACGAAATGTGGGGTACAAAATGTGGGGAACGAACTTTCCGCAAACCTGTCAAAATAAAGGTGTATGCAAAATTTCAGCTCACTTGGATTTTTTCGGCAGGCGGATCCTAATGTAACTGGACTATTCATCTTTTAAATTGGTGAAAAACAATTTACCTAAAGTATTATTGTTGTTAAATGCAGTTTTGATATTATGTTTTTTAAGTTTATACTTAATTTTTTCAGCAAGTTTAGGAATATATTTAATCGATACATATTTGTTTTGTGATGATTTGTTTGAAATATTAAATTCGTTGCCAAGGCAGTTAGGTTGTAAAGCTATAGATTGATTAAGTTTGTTTTGGGTTTTTAATTTTATTTATTCGGCAGTTAATTTGTTTTATAATAAAAGTAATAGGATAATCATTTATAACTAAAATATTAGTAATTAATTCTAACTTTTTATTATGAAACTGTTTACAGGATAATTGACTTGTTCTGTCAACTAAATTGTTATGTTCTGTGAAAATAAATATTTTTACAAAAAAGGGACCCGGTAGGTGGCGCTGAAATCGAGATATTTACGAAAATGTGTATTTATGGACTGATTTGGTTTATATTCAAAATATGTGTGTACAAAGACAAATTATTTTTAGGCAGAAAAAGCGTTGCCGGGTCAGCTAGTTAACTATAAAGGTTAATTAAATGTCTAATAAGCTTATAATGGATCTACCTTTTCAAATCTGATGTAGGTATGTAGAGTTTGTTTAAACTAAACAATCAAGTGTGATTTTTATTTTGCAGTGCGCTTTATATAAAACTAGCAAAGTCTTTCTTGCAATATTATTCTAATATATGGTGAGCTTTGTAAACCAGCCAACTGTGGACATATAAATAAAGACAATTGTTAGAGAATAAAATTCTATATGGGAATGTTAAGCGCAACAGTACACACATTGGTGGAACAACTATACAGTGAGGTCGTAAAGTTTGGAATAAATTCAGTATTTCCTAACATGTACCTTTCCGGCTAAAGCGCTCGGACCCGTAAATTTTTATTTTTATTTGAGCATTTTTTGAAATAAAATGCATACATACAGGGTGTCCCGTGTATGAGGTATGGCGTTATCGATATTTGTTTTTAATCGAAATCCCTTTTTTTTATTATGGGATCTGAAAGAACGCATCTTTTTACTTACGGTAGGGTAATTTTTGGGTATAGATCACATTACCAAAAATTAATTTTAAAAAAATTCAATTTGCAAAATACTAAATTTGATTTTAAGAAGTGTGATTTTACGCTTTTATCAATGACTGCAATTAACAAAAAGCATATCGGTCGTCTTAGTTACTGTCAGGCAGACAACGGTGCACAATTTGTACATTTAATTTAGTTGTTTTAGAAATTACTAAACTTAGTATTTTGGAATTTTTAAATTTTTTCTTAATTTTTGATCATCTGATCTATATTCAAAAATCAGCTTACCGTAAGTAAAAAGATGTGTCCTTTCAGATTCTGTAATGAAAAAGGGGGTTTCCATTAAAAAAAACATCGATAACGCCATACCTCATACACGGGACACCCTGTATGTATGCATTTTATTTCAAAAAATGCTCAAATAAAAATAAAAATCGACGGGTCCAAGCGTTTTAGCCGGAAACGTACATGTTAGGAAATACTGAATTTATTCCAAACTTTACGACCTCACTATATATGGCGATATCTCTGAACCTGCACCTTGTAATCGTTGTGGACGATTATAATAATAGTAATAATAATAATAATAATAATAATAATAATAATAATAATAATAATAATAACAATAATCTTTTATTCACAAGGCGAGATTCGGCAACGCCAACTATGGCAGCGAAAAGGTAGAGAACATACGCAACAAAGAATATTTCGGACTTTATATTTGCTAGAGTAGGATTGAGGTGAGAAGACACCAGTAAGTGACGTCTGGCCATCATTATCTGTCAGTCATTGGCAGTGTTTATTTTAGAAAAGGGGTCACAACATAATGAAATTGGTAATTACAACATTCGCATTACGAGACGCCACCCAATTTTTTACTATTGCCCATATGCTTTCAATAGGATTTAGATCTGGGTGATAGAGCGGAAGGCAAAGTACCACATGACGTGCAGAATTAAAATTTCGTTCACTGAATAAGACACGCCCCTATCGCCTCTGCCCTTATATTGCTTGATTAGTTCATATAGCTCGACCTTTGTCATGGTATCATCAATCTCTATCTTCTTGTCGCTCAAGCAGTTAATCATATCTGCTTTCAGTGTATTGTAACTTGACTCCCTTGTACGAGGGGAACTAGAAAAGTTATCTACCTAACTACGACACGAATTACATACGGTTTTTTAAATAATTTTATTTTTTAATATAATCTCCCCCAACTTCAACGCACTTATGCCATTTGTCCTTCAAAGAGTTAATGCCCGTTGAAAAAAATATTCTTCTTGGGTCTCAAAATAGTCCTTGACTGCCTCCTTCAAATGCTCGTCTGTTTCAAAACGACGCCCTCTGAGATTCTTTTTTAGGTTTCTGAATAGATAGAAGTCTGACGGTGCCAGATCCGGACTATAAGGTGGATGGTTTAGCTCAATAAAGCGGCATTCCTGCAGAATTGGTTTGATTTTGGCGGCCTTATGCACGGTCGCGTTGTCATGAAGAATGAGCGATTCACCTTGTGATAAATTTGGACGTTCTTTGACAATAGCTGTACGCAGCTTTTTGAGGGTGTTACCATAAACCTCTGCAGTGATTGTAGAGCCTTTAGGCATATATTCAATCAAAAGAATACCTTGCATGTCCCAAAAGATGGTTGCCATGAGTTTTCCAGCTGAAGATTGCGTGCGGGCCTTCTTTGGGGGAGGACACCTCTTATGAACCCATTGCATAGACTCTAATTTCGTCTCAGGGTCCCAGTGTTGTACCCAAGTCTCATCACCAGTCACTATCTGTATTAAGAAGTCGGGGTCCGCTTCCAAAGGTTCCAAATTGTTTCTACAACTTTGCTGTCTACGCAGCTTTTGCTCAGGAGACAATAATCTGGGAACCCACCTTGCTGAAACTTTACTCATGCCCAGTTTGTCGTGCAATATTGTCAAAACGCTAGATTCGGATATTTCCAATGCTGTAGCAATGGTGAAGACTTTTATACAGCGATCCTCAAGAACCTTGGCTTCCGCTTTCTTGCACATTTCAACATTTGTCGTTTCTGCAGGTCTTCCACTTCTGAGATCATCTTCTATAGATTCCCGTCCCCAACGAAATTGTTTTGACCAAAATTTAATTGTGAAATATGACGGAGCATCGTCTCCATACACCGCAATCATTCGTTCGCGAATCTTTTTCGGATTGTTGCCTTCCTTTGTAAGGAATTTTATTACATTTCGATGCTCTAATTTCAAAAGACTCATTTTTAGACACAAAACACTCCACAAAATATAAAATTACTGGCGGATATAAATCAAATTTTTCATGCAACAATGAAAGACTTGTCACTGTTTGACATTACAAGCTGAAGCTTATCAATTGTTTCTATCATGGCTAGGTAGATAATTTTTCTAGTTCCCCTCGTAGATTTGACATTGTGGTAAGAGGCGTTGTCTATAACCGCTACCGAATTTGTCAGGCCATTTTATTTTTCTGTAATTTCTATGGCTACGTAACCGTTTCGAACAGTTTCAGTACGAAGTTTACGATCTCTCGTGTATTTAGCTTCAGTTTCAGCCATATTTCACCGCATACAGTTTCCGCTATTTTGCATCTCAAATCCTAAAGTTGTCACGCGCGCAACTCCGCTCCGTGCTGTGCTCTATGCCGACGCAATTGCAGACGGCTGTTGGAGCGTTTTCTGCTGTAACATTTAAAACAAGTCCCTGCGGGTGCGACAGAGAAGCATTCGTTCCATTGCGTTCTTTTATATGCAAGCTATCTCGGCCGCTGTATCACGCGAGAATATTGCGTTTTGATTGGCCACACCTGCTGGCGTGACTGCGCATTTCGCGTAAGTTACCGCTTGGCGTCTGGTTTTTGGATCATTCAGGCTCGGCCCGCAAGAGGATTCCGTCTCCGGCTGCCAGACAGTACAGTCGTTATAAAACAAGTTTGTCGCCCCCTGCGCTTCGCGCTTGCGTGGGCTGCCGTGTTTTTGGGCTTTGTTTGTTGGAGGAGTTCGGGGTCATTCCGCTGTTGCCGCAAGATTTGACTTTGTTTATTGTTGAGAACGGTTTGTGCTGGTGCGATGAGTTAGTTTGGTTCCTTGCGAGCGTGCTGATACCGCTTGGTTCCGCTTTTTGTTTTCAAACATTTCTTTACGGGACATCGAGTGTGACAGTTGCATGTGTTGGTTAGTGCCCCCCTGTTGTGGACCGACGCTTTCGAGTATCGTGTGCCGTGCGAGCGATTTGCCACCTTGATAGTGGGATTACAACGAGAGCGTGCCTTGGTCGCCGTCCGCATGCGATAGCCCTGTTGGGCCGCATATTGTGTCCCGCCAAGGATCCTTTGGTGGGCGTCTTCTGCTCCTGCAGCCGTTAGCCTTTGCGACCTTCCCTACGCTGCGAGGCGACTATATTGTATTTTGTGTATTAACCGCTTTATCGTCATCATTTAAAAGTTGCCAACTTATTTGCCAATTACATTGTAGCGCAATATATCGGGCGATGTTAGAGTAGTTGCGTAAATTTAATTAGATGACAGTGACACCAATTTCCTAGTAATTCTGTAACAATAACGTGCCGGTTAAACTTCTCGTTCATGAAGTTGCTATGGTAAAGTTAAGACGCACTAATTCAATCACTAATCCGGATGCTAAATAAGGGTTTCATTTGAGAGTTGTTGAAAATCTAGAAGTCAACCTAATATTACTGCTCGCAGTCGCTTGGTTTGCGTTTTGAATACTATGCCGTTAATGTTTGTTGTGAAAGCCTTTTTACGTTTTGAATACTATGCCGTTAATGTTTGTTGTGAAAGCCTTTTTACGTTTTGAATACTATGCCGTTAATGTTTGTTATGAAAACCTACTTAGAACAATATATTTATGTGTACGCAGAACAATAGATCGGTTTGTTTATATTGCCTTGTGTTTTGTTTGCGCCGATTGCATGCTAATTTTCAGGATGAGTTATTTACAGTGTAAAGATAAATGTGAGATGGGCCTGAAAAGCAGTATAGAGACATCACAGGTAGATCGGTGCACTCGTCGCAGTGTGGAAGTCGTCGGGCTGCTCTAATATACTTTTCCCGTTGAGTTTGAATTTTCGCTAAGGTGATAAGCTAGAAGGTAGACTCATTTGATTTTCCCGGTTTCACTCTGAGTCTATCCTTGTATTTCCGTTTCAGTAAATGAAACCGGGTGGCGCCCTAGTTAGTTCTATCAATGCCTACCGCCCCTTTGGCTGTTGCCCTTTGGTAATCTCGTGAAAAACCCTCCCTAGCTCCACTGATGTTTAGCCGGCATTTACCTTGTTGCGGGTTGGGCAGCGGCCTAGGGGAGTCTTCGTCCCGATTATGTCAAATTTTACCCGCTTCGGCCGTTCAGTTTTTGTATGCGCCGGGGCGGTGTTGTAAAAGTAGTTTTAGACCGTAACAAATTTGGAGGTAAATTTTGTAAAACTTGTTGCTATATCCACGTTCTAAAATTCCGCGCATTCATCCCGTCATGATAGTTTTCGCTTTTAGTCTCTGACTTAAAAATCAGTCGGACATTCGGGACCAAACCGTTTTCACTGCCGGCATGTACAGAAATGAGTCGGTATCTATTTTTGATATTGGTGCCTGTAACCCTTTCGGGGTATCATGTGACCACTCCTTTGGCGGTGTACGGGAGCTGTGCAGGTATGTTTCGTCCATCTAAATGATGGGTCGATATATTCTGCCCGATACTCCATAATTTTACGCAGATATTTTACAGAGTTAAAATTTTGTTCAATTGGTAATTAGTGCAAATAAGCAACATATCTAACTTGAATCCTAACTTGTAAAGTAGGGCTGAACTTACTTTTCCCTCGAAGGGGACATTGCATTCCTCCAATTTCTGCAGTATACCTCGCAAAGATGACCGCCGTTTCTCCATTATGTAGAAATTTTGTATGATTCTCCGAAACTCTGCCATCTCATGTTCTGTTAAGGATGATTTTGGGTTCTTCTTGGGTGTGAGGAGTAGTAGATGATGTGCCTTCTCGTGCTTCCAAATACCGAGCTTGTTTTTCTATACGCAAGTAAGTGCTCTTTGAAATCCTTGTTGCAGTCTGAACCTTTTCAATCGTGTGATGTAAAGGTAGAACTGGTGCTAGTGCTTGTGCTTCTTGTTGCATAAGTTGTGCAATGTTATATATGATCTGAGAAATTTACTGACGTAATTAACACATTCTGCTCTATTCCATAAATGTACGTACCTCTCTACTCTCTAACCCTATCCAATTCTGTTGAAGAAACAGTCGACTTACCATATATGTCTGACAGACGGCTCTTCCAAGTTAAAAATTATAGAAGAGGAAAATAGACTGTCAAAAAAACAAGTAGTGATTATTAAAACCAAGGAGGTGATATGAAGAAATGTTAGAATTACGGTCAGGCCACAGCATTCTGGCGGTTAATCAAAAATGTAGTGCAACAACTAGTTTCATAAAATAAACCCGATCCCTGTAGCTATAGAACAAGATATCATCATTATGATACATTTTTAATGAAGACTCACATCAACACACATGCAGAGCAGAAACAACAGTCTTACAGCACTATTAAGTTTAGAGGACCACCGCTCTTCCATATAATACTTCCATTTGGGATTTTCAAAGAATTATAAGTTATGTGATAATACTAGAACTTATGATGTGGTTTGCCTTAAAAGGCTTACACAAATCAAGTAAATGAATATAATATATGATTAACAATTAAAGAAATAAGTCGGCGGTCTTCAATGAATACTGGAGTTTGAGGGGGCGGCGGCGAGGACGTCCTGGAATTCCAGTGAAAATTCCTAAGTGTCACTGTATTGTATAAAGTAAAATAAGTCTCCTTTTACGTGTACCCATTACAGAAATGTAATGTGGTATTTGCACACAATCGTTCCAGAGCATTAGAAAGTAAAACGTCGCCCACATTTTATTCGAAATCTAGACGCTGGCGCTGCAACAAAACAGCACGGGCTAATTCTTTAGAAAACATTTGTGTTTATTAAAATTAGTAGGAATTCTTAAATTAATTTGTTAACGTAAAGGACTATGCCAGAAGCCTCGTGCATGGAAACACAAATTGAAATTAAATACTGGCTTACATTGGGCTACGCTTTTTAAAACGTGAAGCAGCTTAACTTCCCCACCTTAATAACATTTACGAGCAGCTCAGGGACTTATAGTGATGACAAATTTCAAAAATCAAAAGACATTTTTGCTTTATTTTAACACTGCACTGGCAATGGCCTGGAAAGGGATTATTTTGATTACTACATGAAATATTTCTTACATCTTACACCATTTCAACGTACGAGGATAAATTGAAAAGTCTCCGGCCTAGACAAGGAAATAAAAGAATATCCTGTAAAGAGCCATTTGAGTTTTCAACGTAATCCCCGTCAAGTTCAATGCACTTGGTCCACCTATATTCAAGTGCTCTTACTGCATGCCTATAAGCCCTTTCATCCAACTGGTCAAAATATACATTTATTGTATCAGAAATCACATCTTCATCGGACTCTTCTTCTTTCTCTACTTCTTTCCAGCATGATTTTTTTTCAAGTTTGGAAATAAACTAAAATCTGAGGGGGCTAAGTCCGCCGAGTAGGGGGCATGGGGTACCAATTCAAACCGCACTTCATTAATTTTTGCTATGGCAATAACTGACTTGTGACAGGGTGCATTATCCTAATAATACAGATTTTTTTCTTATTTAATCCGGACCGTTTTTCTTGCATATTTTAATTTAGCTGGTCAAGTAGGGTAGCGTAGTATGCCCCGTTGATTGTTTTACCTTTTTTTAAGATAATCCACAAAAAGAATACCATTAGCAACCCAAAAAACGGAAGCCAAAACTTTTCCAGCCGACAAAACTGTTTTGGCCTTTTTCGGAACAGGTTCCCCTTTGGCAGTCCATTGCTTCAATTGCTGCTTCGTTTCTGCTGTATACTGGTGCATCCACGTCTCATCCATTGTAATAAATCGTCGCAAAAAATCTACTGGATTGCGTTTAAACAAGTCCAAACACTCCTTCGAAACGGTTTTGCGTGTCAGCTTTTGCTTCAGTGTGAGCAGTCGCGGAAACCTTCGCGTGGATAACTTTCTCATCCCCAAAACTTCAGTTAGGATATATGTCCGCTCTGTTGAAATGCCCACAGTATCTGCAGTCTCCATCAACTTCAATCTCCGGTCATTCGAGACAATTTTATGAACTTTTTCGATAATTTCTATTTTGGTTGCTGTTTTTGGTCTTCCTGAACGCGGTGCATCTTCTGTACTCTTGCGACCACGTTTAAAGTCCACAACCCAAGTTTTAACTTTGATGTATAAGGGGAATATTCGCGTAATGTGCCGTCTAGTTCAGCTTCTGGGGATAAACCCTTAATATGAAGATATTTAATAACTGCACGAATTTCAACTTGCTCCATTCTTACAGCATGCAAAACTTGAGCAACTTTGACAGCATGTCAAAGAATTATTATTTGACAGAAATTTTTGTTCTTCCAGAGCCAGACTGATATATGGTGAAACAATATAACGCCGTAAAAACATTGTGCAAATTTGTATCCTATCTGGGTTAGGCCGGAGACTTTTCAATTTATCCTCGTAAAATCTGAAAGACGAGAGTACGCTAAATTTGTAATTCCAGCCAACCGGTAAATTTAATAAGTGACTTTTATTTTGCTGTACGAATGCAGGGACAGCTTGAAGAGGAATAGGACTTTTAAATTAACTTGCGCGAATACTTTATTGCTTAATCTTATTAAGTCTTCTCAAGCTTGTGGTTTACAAAAAATTATTTGAATAAGTCGGATGGTTTTGATCTCTTTGTTTGCTTAAACATTGTGTTCTTGGAAACAGTAATATAATTTTAGAATTATTTGTGTTACAGCAACACTGAAAATTTAGTAATGCATGTAATTTTGAGAGCTTCCAGGGAGAACTTATTCATTCATCAGTTTGACAGGTGCGTCATCTCATGTTGCCTGTAGTTGGTTTCTTTATTCTCATACTTAATCCATTAGTACCGTATTATAGCAAACGATTTCAGTTGGTTTCTTTCCGAGATAAGGCTATACAGCTGCACATGCGCCTCACGTTGCTAATTATTTCCGAAGATATTTTAATTAGCCAGTTTGAAATGCATTTTGCTTTATTACTAACGGATGTTTCATCTTAATTTAAACTAATCTAGCACACGTCACAGAAGATCCGTTAGAACTTCTCACTTAGCCCAGATATGAGAAATGATCTATCTGATTCACAATTTTGTAATTTAAATCAATTATTTTTGCCATCTGCCTTTTGGTAAGAATCACTGTCTTCCCTTTTTCTTGATTAATATTAAAGCTTCCGGTTTTCAATTTTATCTCAAACAAGAATACTTTGAAGATTATTTAAATTGGCAACAGTTACCAAACAGATATCGTGTTTATCGGCAGATTCCATTCTTAAGTAGCCAATTTGGACGAAATTCATTTAATTGATAAATATTTATAGCGATTAGCTAGCTCGGTAAAACATAGATACCCAATTAGGGTTGATTGTACATTTGAGTAATATAGTAACTTGATTACTTTGCCATTAGATCTAATGCAAAATTGGTTAAACAATATCCTTGTCCAAACGCAAATAAAACCTTTTTTACACATTGAAATAACCTCAATTACATTTACTATTAAACAAAGCAACTAATTACAATCTGTTTATTTAGGTAAGATTTATCTTTTTCTAGTTACTTATTTGCCTATGATAAGGGAAGGCTTTAAGTGCCTGTTTATTGGTTACTATACCAACACCGCAAATACCCTGTTGCTTATAACGAGGTTACTCAAACAATGCCGCTACGCTATGCCGATGGAAACCACAATTGAGAATACTTGTCGGTCCTCAAGTCACTTTGCAGACAAACTCCACAAATGCCGCTGGGCTTTGCAGACGAACTCCACCAATGCTGCTGGGCTTTGCAGATGTAAACCAAATACCGCAGTGAAGTCCACACTCGGGAGTACCTGGCGCCCTTGGTTGTTCACTTAAACATTTTTTAATTATTCATTTCAGTTCACGTTTTTAATATTGGTTGCAGGATCCTTCTGTCTTATGTATTATTTTAATTGCACATTATTTATGTGAGCCATGTGCAAATTTCCTTAAATCGTGGTCCCATTAATGTAATTATCGACATGCGTTACGTGACCAACCTTACCTTTCTTTAAAGCAACTTGTAATTCAATATTAGTTTTAGCATGTTTGAACATTATTTAGCATTACTTTTAAAGTCATTTCACAGTAAATTTCTCGTTAATTGAGTTACATGTGCAATGTGAAACCGTGTTTTATTGATCAAAAATCAATCTGTTAACATTCCTGTGCAATTACTAATTTCTCAAATGCTACCTAGTCCAAATTTAAGTCCATTCTATTTACCAAAAACCCAACTATCTTGTATATTAAAATATACTTAATCGTTTTATTAAAGCACTTTTTTCTTGTAACAAATATTAACATTTTTAGCGATTAAACCATAACCCCAATTCTGTTATTATTTTATTTAATTATTTCTAGAACGTATGTATTAAGCAGAATCGCTTGTGGGTACAATAACATAGCAACATAATGCCTCGTTCTAGAGCCTGTAACTATTATTATGAAATTTGCGTCAAATGTAAAAGCACGTACCTAATTAATTTGATTGAATGCATGCTGTATTTCCATGATAGCTAATAGAATGCTAGCGCTAAATTTAATTATCAGAAATGTTTGAGAACGTTATTTAAAATTTACGATAATTAGAACATGTCATCATAATGAATACAACATAATTCTATTTGATTCGTGAAATAACATTGTATTTACCGTAGAAGCAAAGTAATTCGATAATTCAGTTAATTATATTGTAAGATGATATTCATACTTTTACCCTTAAACTACCACGCCTGAAATATTCCCTAAAGTACCACGGGGTCATTGTGGGACCCGACTGAAATTTTGCATTTTTTTACAGTTACCAAGAGGTTTCATTCTATATATCAAGACATAGACTTTATACAGGGCGTGTAAAAATTGGTATCAAATTATTACACAGCGATATTCTTTGTAAAAATTGTAAGATGAAAATATTAACAGAAAAATGTTGGATTGGTCTTCATGAGCCCTGAGGGGCGGTAGATAATAAACGATATTATTCGGTAAAGTACTACATTTTAGGTTATAATTACATTAAAGCGTTATTTCAAAATATCAAATGGTCCCACAAAGTTTTAGAAATATCGAAATTTATGGAACCATACATATTTGTTAGAGTACATTTTTTATTCTACCTGTGTAGGAGGGAGATTCTCATAAAGCAACCTTTGCCGTTAATATGTATGATTTTGAACTTTTCTAAACAAGTTTAACTTAGAATTGACAAGCAAGAAAACTAGCTCTGGGGTCCCAAAAACACCACGCGTGGTAGTTTAAAGGGTAAGTATAATTAGAGAATACAAAATTCATTGACACGGAAAAAATCTTACTATAAAATTCTACAACACCACAGTACATCGTTTGTGTTGTTATTAAAGTACATATCATTACTGTGATTGTTTTAATTCATCCTTCCCGAGGTGGAAAAAGTACTGAACAATGCAAGCAGCGATGATAAATTTCCTTTGTTACGATCCGAAAGCTGCGCGTAATACATTTTCGCCCGATGATTTCGCAGATCCAACATTATCGAACGTCGGGATAAGCTTCCTGTCACATAATTAGCTTAGCTTCTTCTTCTTCTTCTTCTTCTACTTTAGTAAGGCGAACCGCCTGTTTATTGCTATACTCTGGGTTCTTATTTGAATCCGTCATATTCCGAGGCTGAGTATTAGCACTTGGAGCAGTTAAGTTTTACATCCTCAGGTAGGTTGCTAGCCTCGCCTGAAGATGGAGTTCAGGTCTGTGGTGACGCTACTCACCAAAGTAAGCTTCGGCTTACCCCTTGCGACAATTAGCTTAGCAACTCTTGTATTTAAGAGCAACGTGCTTTTTCCTCGAGACTCTGTATTTTGTTTGTGGTAAATATCTGTACGGTGGAGCTCGGGGAACTCTTTTCTGTGTGGAACTTTATCTGAGTTTCACGATACGAAACCATCGTCACATGGACCAACCTGAGTCTTATGAATGAATCTCCGCAATCGCATTGCTTCGTGCTACGACAGTTCTTCTTTTAAAGAGAAATACCCACTGGCTACTCACGTTCTAGGGTAGAACCCATTTGTAATTATTTTCACGTGGGCTACTGTTCAGCAAAATCGGTTTTCAAGCTTTTTAATAGTTTTTTTCGTCTTCCGTCTTCCTGCTGCTCCTCTCCTCCTTGTATTCGTCATATGGTTGCTGTAATTGCAATTCTAAGTTATCGGTTCTAAATATCTAAGCGAGGAAAACTCTGGCGAACATATCTCACCGCGGGACTAAAGTGTTAATTTTTTAAGTCGAAATCGATCGCTAGTCGTTTCTCCATTGATCTTTATACTTATATAGATTTTATCGTCTACCCGTTTACCATTTTTTGTGTCTTATAAGAAATTACATCTAATCGTTATCCACTCTACCATGAATATCAAAATATGCGAGGTCAGTTTCGAATTTTTAGTTTAAGCGATAGAAGGTAAATGGCGTCGATATTTTTATCCATAAGTTATTAAACAATAGATTGGACTGTCCCACATTGCCGCCTTTGATTAAGCTTTATATCCCTGCATTAAGATGTCGGCCTCGCCCATTACTTTATTTGCTATACTGTAGAACCGAATTACGAAAGAATTCGCCTATAATTAATACGTCTTATATAATTAACACAATTATAATATTATCAATATTTTATTAAATGTTACTGAAAACCTTTAAAAACCAAATACTGAAGTTGTATGGGAGATTGAGGATTTTTGATATTTGAATTTGATTATGAGAAGTATGGAAGATTGAGATCTTTTGATATTTAGATTTGATTAACTATGAGAGGTATGGATGATTGAGTTTTAACATTTGAATATTGATAATTGAACACTAACCAGCATAGTGTTTCGAATATTTAGCCTTGTTTGATATTTCTTGCATTGTGGGTTGTACTAGCAAGATTAACATGGAGCGTTTACGAGGGGTATGGAAGAATGAGGTAGGTCGTCTTCATGAAGATGAACTTAAATATCAATTGACTAGTTTTGGGTTGCCTGGCGGTACGGTTGATGTTATGCGCCAGTCTTTGCGCAACTTATTGAAGAATAAGGCCGATAGAACTCTTTCGGTTCCGGAGTATACAGTCGATTTCGCGACGGATAGAGTAGCGGTTGAACATGGTCTGGTGGAATTGGAATCCGCTGTTGCAAATTTTTCGGGGGACACTTCATCTACGACGTTTCGACGTATGTCGGCTCTGATGATGCATTTTGCTACGACGCTTGGATCGCGTTACGCCTGATGCTGACGCGGAAACGGTTGAAGTGAATGCACTTAAGTTAAGAGCGTGCACGGTTCAGGCATAAATTGAGAGAGCTATTAAGAAGGGTGCTCGTCGACCTTCGATGGCCGCGTTGTTGGTACCTTCGACTAGTACGCCTATTCGACAAACTGTCAACGCTAATGCAGTTAGTACTTCCGAGTCGTCTGATGATGACACCGATGATGAATCGCTTTCTCGTCCTTCGATCAAGTATGTGCCGGTCTCTTGTTGGAATCTGACTTTTGATGAACGTTTGACTTCCTCGGTAAATTCCTTCTTGGAGCGTGTTGAGGAGATGCGCGTGGCTCGCAATGTTTCGACCTCACAACGGTTTGCATCTGCAATCGATTTGTTTAGGGGAGATGCGTTATGTTGGTATCGATCGGTCCATGAAGATGTTCACGATTAGGATAGCTTAGTGGCTCGTATGTTTCGGCCTGCTGATTATGATAAGAAGTTACTTCGGAAAATATAGAAACGTTTGCAAGGTAGTGGGGAAAGGTCGATGTTGTATGTAGCTTGTTTCACCGTTTGAGTGTAGTGCCGTCAACGGCTGAACAGCTGACTATAATTGTGAATAATTTGCGACCTTCGTATTATCGACACTTACTCTTTGCGCCCCCAAATTCATTTGAAGAATTGAATTTGACCTTGAAACGACTCGAGCAGGCTAAAACTCGCGATCGACGTTTCGACTATCGTCCTCGTCCGGAACCTTTGTTAGAACCGGATTTAGCTTGTAGACGCCCTCCTATTCGAAAGGAACAGCTTTATGAGGTTCACCCTGTATGGTCTAATGCACCTCAGTTTAATTGCTGGAATTGTTCGAAATCGGGCCATTCTTATAGAAATTGTCCTTCGGCTCTTCGGAAGAAGTGTTTTAGGTGTCATAGGCCAGATGTGACCGTTCGTACTTGCAATAGTTGTTCTCGTTCTTCAGCGTCGAACAAACCGACGCCATCGTCTAGTGGATCGCCTCCAAAAAACTAGTTGCAGAGAGGTTACCTGGCCGAACAATCTCTCAAGTCTCTTCCTTTTCGACCAATTCGACTCGTGGAAACCCCTATCAAGTTATTTTGGATTATATTATAGCACATAGTGAAACTGACCAGAGACCTTATTTGGAAGTGTCCGTGTTTGGTGTCCCCATTTTAGGATTGTTGAATTCGGGTGCGTCGTCCACTATCGCTGGGCAGAGTGGCTATGAAACGTTTATTAATTTAGGCCTTAAATTAGATAGGAATTTCATCCAAAAATGTCATGTCGCTAATGGGAAATCGTGTGAATGTATAGGGAGTATTGCAACCCCTTTCAGTTTAATGGGAAAGTTGAGCGTTATCACGGTGTTGATTGTTCCTGATATTTCTGCAGAACTTATATTAGGTACCGATTTTTGGGTTGCCATGGAAATTGTTCCTGATCTTAAGAGTAATGTTTGGCATTTTTCTTCGAATTCTGAATTGCCTGTTGTGTCTGCTATCCAAGACGAATTTTGTTTGTCCTCGGCACAACATAATAAGTTAAAAGCGTTATTGGATGAGAAATTCGTTCCGTTAAGTGAAGGTTTGGGAAGTATCACCTTGACTGAACACGAGATTGTAGCTGACTCGCCTCCCATCGAGCAACGTTATTACCCGGCCTCGCCTTATAAACAACGTATCATCGATGAAGAGCTGCGTAAGATGTTAGAGAATGATATTGTAGAACCTTCTAAGAGCGCTTGGAGTTCACCCATCTTGTTGGTGCCCAAAAAGGATATAACTCATGGTTTTTGCGTGGACTATTGTAAGTTGAATGCTGTGACTCGTAAGGATTCTTATCCCCTTCTCTTCATAGAAACGATTTTGAGTCGCCTTCGAGACGCGAAGTTTCTTAGTTCGCTAAATATTAAGTCAGCATATTGGCAAGTTCCTATGAGTGAGCGTTCTAAGGAATTTACAGCTTTTACAATCCCAGGGAGAGGTTTGTTTCAGTTCCAACGGATGCCTTATGGATTAACTAATGCGGCTGCGACTTGGCAGAGGCTGATTGATTGAGCCCTTGGTGCAGATTTAGAACCGCATGTTCTGGCCTATTTGGACGATATGGTTATTGTCAGTTCCGACTTCGAAACTCATCTTCGTATTTTAGGGAAAGTTTTTGATCGTCTTCGTGCTGCGGGGTTAACCATTAGTAAAGCTAAATGTCAATTTTGTCGTTCGGAGTTACGCTATTTAGGTTATGTGGTGGATCGAGATGGATTGCGCGTGGATCCGAATAAAGTGGATGCGATCATGAATATTACTGTGCCTACGTCAGTAACTGATGATAGGTCCTTTTTAGGTATGGCATCGTGGTACAGACGCTTTGTACCCAACTTTTCGACGGTTGTAGAACTACTCACTCGCCTAACGAAGAAACGTGTTCCAATCGTGTGGACTGCTGAATGCGATGTTACTTTTCGTTCGATCAAAGAACATTTGATTTCGGCACCTATTTTAAGTTGTCCTGACCATTTGTAGTTCAAACAGACGCTTCGGCGTATGGACTCGATGCTGTCCTGACTCAGAATCTCGATGGAGAAGAAAAAGTTATTTGCTTCTTGTCTAGGTCACTCACTCGTCCTGAGCGTAAATATACTACCAACGAGCGGGAATGCTTAGCAGTCATTTTGGCCGTGGAAAGATTGCGTCAGTATTTGGAAGGTGTACACTTTACTATTTTTAAGCATCATTTTCACCCCTGTGGTTGAATCGATTAAAATACCCTTGTGGTAGACTTGGTAGATGGGTTTTAAGGTTGCAACCCTTTGATTTTGATATTGTGCATAGGAAAGGGAAAGAGCATGTCGTTCCCGACATTTTCTCTCGTTCTGTTCCGGTAGTTGACCTCGTTGATACTCCTCATGGGTTTCATGACACCACCGATCCTTGGTATTTAGGTATGTTTCGCAATGTTGCTGAGAACCCTCAAAAGTATCCTCGTTGGCGAATTGAAAACAACCTTTTGTTTAAGTGTGGCCGTTGCCCAGTGCCAGAACTTCAGACGGAACAAGATTATTGGAAGACTGTCGTGCCAAAGGATAAACGATCCGAACTTCTTCGCCAACATCATGATGACGTTCGAGCTGGACATTTAGGTGGCTATAAAGTGTATTGGAAGTTGCACAGTCGTTATATTTGGCCTGGAATGAAGAGTGATATTTTTCGCTATGTCAAGGGTTGTCGTGTTTGTGCCGAGCAGAAACCCGAGCAGAAACCCGAGCAGAAAGCTCCAGCTGGCTTAATGGGATCCCGACCCGACGTCACTCGACCATGGTAGATGATTAGTTTGGACTTCGTTGGACCCTTGCCTCGTTCGGCTCGCGGTTATGCGCACATTCTTGTTGTTTCAGATTACTTCAGCAAATATGTCTCCTTATTTCCAGTTAGATCCGCTACGGCTAAGTCGCTTAGTCGACATGCTGAGGAGGATATCTTTCTCGTTTTTGGGGTTCCTCAATCCATAATTTGTGACAATGGTGTGCAAATGAAAAGTAGAGAATTTTGGGCTATGTGTGCCAAATATCATGTGAATGTTTGTTACACTCCACTGTATTATCCCCGTGCTGATCCTGTTGAGAGGGTCAATCGTGTTGTCAAGACCATGTTGGCATTGTACGTAAAGGAAAACCAATGTAAATGGGACTTGCATCTTTCTGCAGTTGGCTGTGCCATTCGAACAGCTAAGCATGAGACTACGGGATATAGCCTCTATTTTGTTAATTTTGGTAGAAATTATATAAGTACCGGCGACAAACACCGTCAGCCTAGGGATATAACTGACCCAGCTGAACAGCCTGTTGATACTGATCAACGTCGGCAAGGTTTTCGTCGGATATTCGAGCGAGTTCGAACTCGGCTCCATCAAGCCCACGAGCGTGGTAAGCGCACTTACGATCTACGGCGTCGTCCCGTAGACTATCATATTGGCCAATTAGTTTGGCGTAGGAATGAGGTTTTGTCGAGTGCAGCGGATTATATTAAAGCTAAGCTCGCTCCTAGATTTATAGGTCCTTTTAAGGTCCGTCGTAAGGTTGGTTATTATACTTACGAACTGGAAGACGATTTTTGGCAATCGAAAAGGTGTTTGGCATGTGCAGGATTTGAAGCCTTCACATTTGGACTTGGACTCGTAACGATGATTGTGCAGTTATACAGAAGGCGAGAAGAATAAGTGCCTCGGACGAAAAAATCGTTTCCAAAGGAAAGGTCGCATTACAACGGCCTGCGATAACAGATAGCACGGGTCAAAAGTGCATCGCGCGAACGAAAGGAACTCGATTCAGGTACAAAATACGCAGCTTTGGAAAATTTAAGAATTCAAAATGCAAAGGATTTATAATTCAAATAAAAATATACAGGTTAGGCCCGAAATAATTGGATAACTGACGAAACAATTAAGCGAAGCCAAAAAAATTGTTTCAAGGGATATTATTAGCGTTTAAGTTATTGTTGAAGCCTCGGTAAGTTGAAGATTTGACAATATAGCATGCTAGTCTGAAGGTCCGTAATTATTAACTAGTGTTTTATCTGTAATTTGTTTAGCAATTGAGATTATTTCGGTTTGCTACCACTTGTTTGGAAAGTAGCAAGTTGACTAAATGTTCATAGTCTACGATTTAAATCCCTGATTACGACATTGGGCGAAAAACCATGCCCTGGTAGTTTTTAAGCGAGAGCTTGTTAATGATCTTTCGAACATCTCGACCAGTTGAGATTAAATTAGAGATGGGTGTGTGGGTGAGTGTTCACTCACGTTCCCGGCGTGACCCTCCACTCACGACGTAACCCGCAGCTTTTATTCGAAAATTCAAATTCGGATAGAATAGAATGTTTACATTTAAAACCAATATAGGGCTTGCAACATAGCTGAAAACGCTGAAATAAAATATGTTTTGCACGCAAAATAATTTACGTGATATGTTGCAATCAGAATAGTAGACACTAGAATAAATAAATAAAAATTTACTACAAT
>OW679199.1:109283567-109560938 GCA_940337035.1 Agriotes lineatus
TATAATTGTACCAATAATAATATAACGATCAATTTTGCAAACGAAATAAAAACAATTCTTAAAAATAGAATTTACTTTGAGTGGTCGTCTAAAAAATAGTGTTCATAACTCGCCCGAAAGTGCAAATATCTGTGCTCATGTTTTAGATCCACTCGGGCTTCGCTTCGCTACGCCCTCGTTTGTCTAATCAACACTCGCACGATATTTGCTACTTTCGACGCTTGTCATGAAAATAACTATATAGTTTCACTAACTTTCACAATGCGGAAATCAAACAAGCCAAAATGTCAAGAAAGTGTGGTTATGGCATATCTGAGCACGTCTCAAGGTTGGTCGTGACCTAACTTTTTTAGTATGTTTCTTAACCGGTTCAGCAGTCAATTGCTATTCACAGCTGAGTTCACTTTGAGATTTTAACTCTTTTAATCACACTAAGAAGGACTGTTTAGAGCCTCCATCACTAAGTTTTATTTGTTCATTCGCGTTTGTTATGTTATATGTTAATCACTAATCACTGATTTCCTCCTCGTATGTGTTAGATAAATACAAGTCCTGCGTTAAATTTCTTTTTAGACGTCTGTGAATGTTTTTTTGTCCTGTATTATTGGTCACTGCGCTTGGACATTGGTTGATGTTAGTGAAGTATTTTTTGGCGGATTTCTTGATGAATTCGTGTATGGTAAGTACTCCAGTTTCTTTGTGTATTTGTTTATTTCTTATGATCCATTCTGCATTTAAAATGGTGCCTAAAACTTTGTTCTGAAAACGCTTAACTTCGTTTAGATGTGTTTTCGAAGCTGTTCCCCATATCGTACAAGTGTACATTATTATGAGTTTTATAATTGATTGATATATTAATATTCCACATTCATGTTTTAATGATGATTTTCGGTTCATGATCGAAAATAATAGTGAATATCGGTTGTGGCATTTTTTTATTTATGTGGTAACCCCATGTCAATCGTCTGTCGAGATATACTCCAAGGTATTTTAGTTCACTATCAGGTGGATTCCATTCTATCTCTGGGTTGTTTATTTTGACATTAGGGGAATTACTTGGTCTCCGTAACGTAAAAGTGTTTGCTTCGCATTTTCCTGGGTTTAGGGTGACTCGCCAGTGTTGGAACCAGTGGAGTATTGTGTTTGCATTTTCTTGTAGGTTTTGCTGACAGATATTGATATCATAGGCTTGTGTAATTAGTGCCGTGTCATCTGCATACATAGCTACGTATGTACGTATAAATTGAACAAGATTGGACCAAGTATCGATCCCTGGAGAACACCGGCATTTATTCTTTTGATTGCTGATAACTTAGCATTTATTCTTACGGCTAAAGGAATGATCTTAAAATGAGAAAAAGATAATCCGGAATGTTTAGCTTCAGTAGTTTGTCGAGACCTTATGAAACGCCTGCGCTATATCAAGAAACATCACCGTGGTGTGTTTCTTGTCCTCAAAACCTTTTTCAATTAGTTTTGCAATACGAGAAAGCTGATAGGATGTTGAGTGATTTTCTCTAAATCCATATTGAAAAGATGGAAGTAGTCTATTTTCGTTCATAAATATCGTCAAGCGATGGCGTATGACTTTTTCCAAAATTTTTTAAAGAGATTGCAGCAGACTAATTGGACGGTAACCCGTTGAATCTTTCCTGGTTTATGGATCATTATTATATGAGCGTGTTTCCATGTATCTGGAAAATAACCTGTTCGTAGTCAGGCGTTGTATGTAGACAATAAGTACGCAAAACACTTTTTAGAAAGGTTTGTTAGTAATATATTAGGAATACGATCATGTCCAGGTGCTTTTCGTGTTCGTAGCTTCTGGACATATCAGTATATTTCTCGAGGAGTTGTAGGATTGATAAGATCTGTGTTTGGGGGAGTTAGTTCTGATGTTTCATTGTGTATGGTTTCATTAAATGTAGCATTTGTATTTGAGGTTTGAGTTGTTAATACATTTTCTAAGTGAGCTGCAAACATTTCGCCCTTTACTTTATCCGTTATGTGCGTTCTGTTGTTGTTTACTAATGCTGAAATTGTCTGCGGTAGTCTCAGTAGTCTCTTTGTTGCTAACCACATTGTGGAATCCCGTGGTTGAAGTTCATTGATGTATCGCCTGTAATTATTAATACGATGCTGATCCAGTTCCTGTTTTACTGCTCCCATTGTTCGATTTAGTCGTTGTTTAATGAATGGGTCCCTTGTATTTTGCCAATTTCTCCGTAAGGCGTGTTTCTATTTGATTAGGGTCAGTATTTTTTATGGCGGTGATAAGTAATTTCTACTCCTGGCTTTACATTGTCGCTCTGTGCACTAACTCTTCGATACAACTGTTTAATTGTTCAATTGATTTATCAATTCCTTGTTTTGAGTTTAACACTGCGGGGCATTTTAACACATCTTCTAGATGTTTTTTGAAAAGAGCCCAGTTTATCTTTCCAGTAATAAGACGAGGATTTCCGTATACTCGACTGCTTTATCAAATGTTATTATCACTGGTAAGTGGTCAGAGTCAAGTTAAGGTAGAACCGACTGATATATTGGCCGATGAACTTTTTTAAATAGTGTGATATCCAGGATGTCGGGGCGTTGATTAGCTCGCGTTGGGTGGTAAGTGTATTCAGGAGGCGTTGAAATCTGGATGGCATGTTTTGTGAGGTATGAATGCAATTTTATTCCACTGGAATTGTTGGCTCTACAACCCCAGATTGTGTTTTTGCTATTGAAATCTCCAATAGCTATGGTGGGTTTATTAGTGCTAAATAGTGCCGTTATGTCGTTTTCCAATAATTTCCTATTTGGTTGTTTATACACACATGTTACAATTATACTTTGTTCGTTTTAATTCCAAGTTAATAGAAACAGCTTCCAGGTTTTGTGGTTGAGGTGTGTCGATTGGGTTTGCTTTAATTTTGTTCTTGATTATTATTGCAACACCACCTGAGGCGTGATCTGCAATACGGTCTTTTCGGGAGATTTTGTAACCTGCAAAATTTTATTTTTATCTTTTAATTAAGTGAGATTCACTTACGCACATTATATCTACATTATGTCTTATTAAAAAGTTAGCTACTAATGTTTTTTTCTGCTAATATACCATTGGCGTTCCAATTTGTGATAACCAGGTTATGTACACTTTGTAAATATTTATTTGTTTGAGCCATTGGTAAGTTAAGTTGGAATTAAATTTATTGGGAATGTTTTGATTTGGTCGATATGTGGAGTGATTGTGTTTAAAAGCGCTTGTAGTAATTGTGAAAGTATCGTTGATAGGGCAGTTGTTGCATCAGTTGAGTTTTCTTCGCTAAGTAGTGCGTCTCTATATGATCTGTTTTGATTATTATTTGTGTTTGGATCATCGTTTTGTATTTGTAAGTGGTTGATGTTAGCTTGATACGAAAGGTTGCTATAAACTGGTTGTCTTACTTTGGGTTGTGTAGTTTGTTTAAAGTAAATACACCCTCTATAATTCGCTGTATGGTCACCTCCACAGTTTACACATTTCGGTGCTTCTTCTTGACTTTTTGTGCATTCTGAGTACAAATGTGATCCTAAACATTTCACGCATCTGGGTTGTAGTCGACAGTAATTTTTTGTGTGACCCACTATTTGGCAGCGAGTGCATTGAGATAGTGTTTTTGGTTTTCGTCTTGGTTCTACTCTAACAACACAGTGTAGTAGCCTATCAATTTTAAATATTTACACACAGTGGCATTGGCTTTTTTCTTTGTTTAATAATCGAGTTACTTTTATAACTTCTATGCTTTTCGTTTTTAGTGCATTAGAAATTTCATCAACGGTTATAAGGACGAACAGGCCTAGAACTATTACTGACTCATTATTTGTCTCTGGGTTACGATAAGTGTGATAACGTACTTCCTTTGCTTCATCGTAATATTTTGTTAAAGAACGGAAGTCCTTGAGATCAGTTAAATTTATTTTTAAATATTCGCCTTTACTGATTATTGTAAAATTTTCATTTTTCAAATTATTAGCATTATGTCAAAAAATTGGTGGAACACTTTGTTTTGTTACCGCATTTACTTCGGAGCTGGAATTTACTTTATAATTTTTGTGTGATAAATTTTCTTGTTGTTCCGTGTTAAGTATAAAATATTTGTTACCTTTGGTTAATTTATCCGCTTCAAGTAAATATTTCTTGTTTGGATCGCTATCGGTTGGGGTCAGGGTACGCTTGCTGTTGGAATTTTGATTACTTTCGGTTATTTCCATTGGTGTAACTTTAGAGCCTCGCATAATAAGTTTTGGTTCGGCCAAAGGACCTGAAGACATAGTAGAATTGCCCCTTCTTGGGCGACCAAAGGCCGCCCGCTTTTAGGAGAACCGACTTAAGCTGTTTTCAGCAATTCTGTTATTAATCACTGTTGAAAAATACCAGTATTTGTTTAATCACTGAGTAGTTCAAAGCACTTTAATTTCAAGTCACGTCCGTGTTCTATCGCTGTTCGCACGAGACTCGTGACCTAACTTGAGTAAGCATGCCGGCAAGCATGGGTGGAGTATTGCTTGGCAACCAAGTAACAATTATGGAATCGGTTCGTGTACTTGAGACGTTCTCAAATCGGAGATCGAACGGAGTACGGATTATGAGTACGGGCATAAGTAAGTAAGTTTTTCCGCTGCTGATTATGTAAGTCAGTGATACCTTAGTAACAAAAATGTAAGTCGGTGATTATATTAGCGACCCAAGAAAAAAAAGGCAAGAAGAACAATATAATAATTAACTTGGTGCGTCTGTATGTAGTACATATTTTTTATTGTTTAAATATAAATGTATAAGTTTAGTCAGTGTTTTATTTAAAAGTTTGGGTTTTAAATTTTTCGTAAAACATTCTTAAATACTGCCCATTACTGGCTCACCCGAGTTATCACTGAACAAGAGGATTAACGGGTTCGACAAGTGCTTAGTATTATATTTGCAGCCTGAGGCGCTGCCAATTGGTCGTGCTGTCCACTATAACAGCTATGGAATCGGTTCGTGTACTTAAGACGTTCTCAAGTCGGAGATCGAACGTAGTACGGATTATGAGTACGGGCATAAGTAAGTAAGTTTTCCCGCTGCTGATCATGTAAGTCAGTGATACAGCCTTTAGTAACAAAACATGTAAGTCGGTGATAATGTGTGTTTGCTGCTTTCCCTTAACAACTTAATATTATTATTAAGTTCCTAGGATAATATAGTTAGCAACGAAAGATGCAGACTTAGACGTTTTGTTTATAATTGTAAGTGTTTATGTGACATGTGACACTCACAGGTAACACGACTCACGAAAATTAATCTTGGTGACAGGTGACAAACCGAAAGATTTTTTCAAAAATCTAGGAAAATTTCGAAAAACAGCAGGAAATATATAATAAGATAACTCAGAATGTATCGCCTATTAACATTTTCGGCAGGCAACAAGTCGCGGCTTCGCCTTGGCTTGTACTTGCCTTCCTCAAATGTTAATAGGACCTTACATTCCTTGTTACTTAAATAGCCATTATTTATCAAGAAAGATGTTTACAACACAATGGCACACAATTCATTTACAAACAGATTTAACATAGAACATAACATTTTAAACTGAGATACATTTGTTGCCTGTTTCGCTTCATCAGACATTTCATTATACAGAGTGTCCCTAAAATAATGGGGACACAGATTAGTCATAGATTCCTTACGTCATAATAAATCGATTAAACGTAATATACCTTAGTACAAAGTCCCTTCAGTAAGAAGTTATAGGGTCTCAAAGTTCAATTTTTTATTTCTTATTTTTTGTTAATTTCCACAAATGTAGAATTTTGGTATAGATGCTTACTATTTTGTAGTGCACTAATAGGAAACATTTCATAGACTAGACTTGACTGTAAGGGGTATTTTACCCATCTTTCAAAACTTTTTTGTAGCTCTAACTTCGTTATCTGAGACATTTTCTAAAATTTTAGGTTATTGTCTGAAAGAGAATTAAAATGCACAAAAATAAAATACTCTTAGTTTATAAGCGTAAGAGCAACCGTTTACCTTAAAATGCCTATCAAAGGTTTTTGGTTGTCATTAAGACGTGCAATGATCAAGCAGCCATGATCACATAAACAATGAGTAATAATTGTAATCTAGTAAACAACAACAAGAAATCAATTAATGACGTTGGTGACATCAGTTGTTTGTCTTTTCTGGTTACGAAAATGCTGCGACATAACGAACCTTTCAGCATTGGGGAATTCCTTATGTAGCGGCATTTTCTTAAACATAAAAAACAAATTCTTATGTCACTAATGTCATTAATTGATTTATCATTGTTTTTTACTAGATGACCATTGTTTATGTAATCATGGCTACTTGATAATTCCACGTGTTAATGACTACCAAAACAAAATTCAAATCGACATGTCTACATTTGTAGAAATAAACAAGAACATAAAAAATAAAAATTGAACTTCAAGGCCCCATAACTTCTCACTGAAGGGACTTTGTACTAAGGTATATTAAGTTTATTCGATTTATTATGACGTAAGGAATCTAGGACTAAGCGGTGGCCCTTTTTTTGGGACACCCTGTATAATTTTAAACCTTTGTAATACCCATTTTTTTGGGAACATGCTTTCGTTGTTGCAGCTAATGTAAAATTATTTACTCGTCTTGTCTCATAACTATGTACACCTCTATTGTATACAATAAATTTATTTAAATATTCAGGTAATTTGTTATTAACAATTTTAAAGATCAGAATTAACGTATTAAGATAAATTCGCTGTTTAATACTAAACCATTGCAGAGTTTCCAACATGAAATTGATGTTTGTTTGTTTATTACAAAATAGAATAATCCGCATTGCTCTATTTTATAGTTTTTGTAGACGCTGCAAATCACCTTCGTTGGCTACATATAATACGCTAGCACAATATTCAAAATGTGAAGCAATAATTGTTTTGTAAACAAGTATCTTCGACCACAAGTTTAATTTGAAACTGATTCGCACAAAGAAACCTATTTTTTAGCCGTTTTACCTACAACAAAGTCCACATGTTTTTTTCATAGATAGCCTATTATCTATTACAATACCAAGATATTCTATTTTAGGAGCATATTCAATTACTACATCGTCAACAATTACACTAGTTATCGTATTGGTAATAATCGTCCGCTACTGATAATCATTGCTTTTATTTTAGATGTATTTAATTTAAGTTTAAGGATCAACGGTGGGGACGCCGAGTAACTGTCAAGTGCAGCCCCCACTCCAAATACGAATCACGGTATTTACAGTGAAAAGTGAACCAAATAAGTTCAAATTAGAGTTTAAAGGTGCCGCGAGAAGGCCAGGAGCAAGTGGACTTAAGAGTAGCGCGGTAAGTTAACAAAACAACATAAACGATACAGTGAGAGTGAGAAGTGATCAGTGTAATAGAGACGTTAATTGCACGGAAGCGACAGAGATATCGCGACCGCGACCGTAAATACGTCACTCTACGTCACGCGGCGATTTTGCTCAGGATTGGTGCATGCCTGACGACGCGACCGTCTTTGAGCTAAAGCGGCCCATATACGCACAAACGCGGCCAAACGCAAATTCACGTAAACGGACCACAAGGAGGAAAGAGTCAGACTAAACTCGTAAATTAAATAACCGTTCTCAAAGAGGAGCTCAATGTTACAGAGAACACCACCACAAAAGGGGCATAAACAGACATAAAACATGGGGGATCTAGCAGAAATAATTAAGAGTGTGAATGAAGAACTTAAAGCCATTAAAGAGGACACAAGGAGCACAAAAGGAGATATAAAAGAGATTAATGAGCAAATGAGAAGCTTTAGAGAGGAGATAAGAGCCCTCAAAGAAGATGCAGTTAAGAAAGAAAAAAACTGGGAAAGACAGAAGAACGAACTAAGACAGGGGATAAAAGCTTTGGAAAGCAGACTAGCGACCCAAGAAAGGAAAGACAAGAAGAACAATATAATAATTAAGGGGGCAAAATTAGAGACCTCTAGCACAAATTGGAAACAGGAAGTGAGCCGGTTTTTCGAGGAAAAACTTGAGGTAAGGACTAACATAGAAGAGGCATACAAATTGGGGAAAGGAGAAATAAAAGGGATTGTGTTGAAGTCCAAGTGTTTCGATCAAAAGTTAGAAATGCTAAAACGAAAATGAAAATTAATAAATAAAAACGTCTTCCTTGACAGCGATCTGACATTCGAGGAGAGAAGAATACAGACAGCAACAAGTAGAGTAGCAAAAGAAGAAAACGCAAATGGTAAAACTATAAGAGTAGGATACAGGAAAATTACAATAGATGGAGTGAACTTTGAATGGTCAGATGAAAAGGGTGGTAGTTTACAGAAGACTGGGAAACCAACTCCAAAAAACTTATAAGACAAAAAAAAGGACGGATCATTGAAGACGAAAAAGGGCGAGAAAACGGAATAGGGGAATGCAAAAGGGATATAATTAAAATCGGAACATGGAATGCGAAGAGCTTAACAGGAAAAGAGATGGAATTAGTAAGAGAATTCAACGAAACAAAATTGAGCGTACTGGGGATTACAGAAACAAAAAAGAAAGGACAAGCCTGCATGGAAGTAGAGGACGACATTACTTACTGTATAAAGGAGTAGATACAAGAGAAAGAGCAACAGCAGGGGTAGCGTGTCTAGCGTCTGAGGATCTCAAGAACAAAATCATAAGATCGGATCTAAAGTCGGAAAGAATGATGAGCGTAGAGTTCAGTTTAAAGGAAGAGAGGCCGACGACCCTAGTAATAGCCTACGCACCGTGTGATAATGAAAGGAAATACATTAAAGAAAAACTCTATGAAGAATTACAAGAAACTTGGGATGCAGCCAAAGGAGTAAGAATATTATTGGGAGACTTAAACGGAAGAGTAGGCAAAAAAGAGAGAAATTTGGAGGAGCCATCGGAAAGGAAGGTGAAGAAAAAGTAAATGGCAGTAGCCTAATGCTGCTGGAATTCTGCATAGTAAATAATCTGATTATCACAAACACATTTTTTAAATATAAAAATATACATAAATATACTAGGAGAGGACCAAGCAGAAATGAATAGGTACTCTATCAGCGATTATGCCATAATACCAGAAGAAAACAGGAAAATGATCAGAAACACCCAAGCAAGAAGAGGACCGGAGATGGAAGTGACCATTTTCTACTGATAGCGGACCTTATGCTGGACAACGAATCAAGACAGACCAAAATAAAGAAGGAGGATAAGCGAATAATTAAAAAAATAAGGGTATACAAATTAAGAGACATAGAACATAAACAAAAATATCAAAAGTACATTAGAAAAAGAATAGAGAGAATGAATGAAGGGGAGGAGAGACGCTTAGAACAGAGGTGGAAAAAGTTCAAGGAAATCTTAATAAAAGCAGCCGAAGAGGTATGTGGAAAAGCAGAGCTAGGAAAAACAAGAAACAGACAGAATGGTGGACACAGGAGCTTAAGGAAGAAACAGCGAAAAAAAAAGAAACTGTGGAAGAAATGCCTGGGTACACAGCAACAGGAGGACCTGGAGATATACAAAATTCAAAGGAATGCAGTTAAAAAGAAAGTTCAAGAGGCTAAGCTCAAATCGTGGGAGAACTTAGGAAATAAAATGGAAGAAAACTTCAGAGAGAACCAAAACCTCTTCTAACGAGCACTAAAAACCATGAGACAAGAAAAGAAAAGTCTACCAAGACAGCTGGCAGATAGCAATGGGAAAGTCCTAACAGACAGAAAAGAAATAATGGGAAGATGGAAACAGCACTTTATGGAACTTTTGGAAGGTACGGATGCAGTAAACGCGGAAGAAAAAAAGGCGGAACAAGAGAAGGCAGAAGGAAGCAAGCAAGATGGCACAACAGATGAGGAAATATCGCCCAAAGAATTACATGAGGCAATCAAGAGATTGAGATTAGGGAAAGCTTGCGGATACGATAAGATCTACCCCGAAATGATAAAGTGTATGGGAAAGGAACGTGAAGAGCTGCTACTCAATATCATGAAACAAGCATGGAACAGCAAAACAATACCAGTGGACAGGAAAATGGCGGTGATACGGCCTATACATAAAAAGGAAGACAGCAAACAATGTAAGAACTACAGGGGAATCTCATTACTTAGCGTACCAAGTAAATTGTATTAAAAGATACTCGAAAACAGACTGAGAAAACAGGTAGAGCAACTACTAGAAGAATCACAATGCGGATTTAGAGCAGGGAAAGGAACAAACGATCTAATATTTAATGTGAGACAGCTGGCAGAGAAGGCTATTCTGCATAATCAAAAAATTGTATGCTGCTTTATCGATCTAGTAAAAGCCTTCGACCGAATAAATAGAGACGAGACATGGAAGGTGTTCGGGAATAGAGGAGTAAACGAGGGGCTCATCAAAGGTATACAAAGCCTATATATACCAATAATGGTACAAGAGGACCGGATTAAGTAAGTAAGTTAACTTAAGCTTGTTCAATTTTAGCTATTTAGATATATTTTTGAGGTCACTATTTAATTTATGTACTGCATCGTTCACATTTATATCGGTACTAGTTGCCAGAGTGTCATCTGGAAATAAGTTATATTGACAACTTTGCACTGCTGAGTTTATATCATTAATATATAGGATAAACAATAGAGGCCCTAAAAGTTGAGCCTTGTGGAACCCCTAAACACACTTCAACTGCTTGAGAATCTTTACCTTCGGATCTAGTAATTTGCTGACGGCTACATAGATAATTCAGCCTTAATTCCAATCCCTTGAACCCGTTCTTTTCCAATTTTGCTACGAGCAGATCTCTGTCGATTGTTTCAAATGCTCTTTTCAGATCTATGAACGCTGTTACTATTTTTTCCCATGTTCTATATCCCCTTTCCAGTTCACTAAAACTAAATTTAATGAAGTTTCGCAAGAGTGATCTTTGCGGAAACCTGAGTGTTAACTAATTAATTAGGATTTTATTTTCCTCTAAATAATTTTCTAGTTGTTCCTTAGCTATACCTATGTTCTATGATCTTTTCGAACGCAGATAGTATATTGGATTGGTCTGAATTCTGAACTATTTTTTGTTCCGCTTATTTTGGGCATTGGACTTAAAATCGCCGTTTTCCAAATTTCGGGAAAAATCCCAGGTGCAAGCGATTCATTATAATTTGCAACAGCATCTCTCCTATCACTGGCAAAGCGTCACAAATTAATTTAGAGTTAATGCCATCAGTACTGGATTTGTTACTCATTTTTAAAACCACTTTTTGTAATTTTTCCAAGGTAATTAGTTTAAATCTAAATATGCTTATGGTATTGTTTCCAATATCGCCTAAATTTATTTCACCATTAGCTGATCCAATACTTCTAAGAATGTCTTTAACACTATCGACGAAATATTTATTAAACTGCTCCACTATATCTTTGGGTTCCGTCAATTTGTTGTTATCAAACTCGACAAATTCAGCATTGCTTGCATGGTTGTTCTTGATAAGTTGCTTCAGTTTTTTCCACATTAGTTTAGAGTGTTTAGACGATCCTTTGGCCAAATCAATCTGTTTTTCGTAATATTTGCTTTTACAAGTTTATAATGTACGGTTATACTTGTTTTTAATATTTGTGTAGGAACTCCACTCCGCAGCAGAATTATTGCATTTAGCAATTGTATACGAATCATTACGTTGTTTTTGCATGTTTTTAATTCGTTAATAAACCAAGGATTATGTTGATTTATATTAATTGTTTTCTCACTAATTAAAGTATTATAACCTACCTTCATTTTTTTCACTAGGAAAGCTAATTTTTCACTTAAGTTAAGCGCTTCCATGTTGCTCCAGTCATACTGTCCCAGTTTGCTTCGATATATTATATCAGAATATGCAGATTTGTCAATAACAATTTTTTCCTGGATTCCCATTGGAAATACTATAAATCTGTTAGAAATTTAACCACCCTAGCCATCAAAAACGAAAAATCTGCTTACTTTAACTACAATATCAGAAACTGTAGCCCGAAGTATATGTGGAAAGAAGTCAAATATTTGCAAATCACTAAAAGTGATAAGTCTGGAATGCTGCCTACAGCACTACAAAATGCTGACGTTATAACAAGTTTTTTTTAGACAGCATTCCTGCTCTACTAGCAGATCTGGATTTGCTTTCAAGCTATGCCAAATCTAGAACTGATAACCTTATATCCGAATTATTATTTAAAACTATAGATGTCAATGTAGTTGCAAAATACTTGCGAGAAATCAAATTCAACTCTAGCGGCTGCGATGGATTAAATACCTATATGCTGAAGCTATGTTGCCCATTAATTCTTCCATATATTACGCATGTAATTAATACTGCAATTTTTCAGAACAAATTTCCAAACACTTGGAAAATGGCCATTGTTGTGCCGATTCCAAAAAAAGTGATCCTACTTCATATAGCGACTTAACGGCATATTAGCCTCTTACCAACTTTATCGAAACTCTTAGAAAAAGTCATTAACTCGCAAATAAGAGATCACTTAAGCTTAAATAGCATCCTCCCTGAGTCACAATCTGGATTTAGGCCTTCGCATAGTTGTACGAAGCGCTACTCAGTGTTACAGATGATATCATTGCAGCTAGTGATTGTGGTAAAATAAGTGTACTTGCTTTGCTGGATTTTAGCAAAAGCTTTTGACACCATTTCCCATTCAGTTTTACTATCAATTTTGCAGTTTATTGGATTTGGCGCCAGTGGTGTCAACTTTATATCTAGTTACCTGCATAACCGTTCGCAGGTGGTTAAATTACCAAATTCAGTATCCCACAATAGAAATATTGTAAGCGGTGTGCCACAAGGCTCTATTCTTGGTCCACTATTATTTACAATATACACTTGTACCATGCCTGCATTTTTAAAAACTTGCAAAATTCAAATGTATGCTGATGATACGCAGCTTTATCACTCCTTTTTGCCTGATGATGCTCATCGTTCAATTAATGAGATCAATGGTGATTTGCAAGTTTTGGCTACCGTATCGCACAAATATTCACTTTCAATTAATCCTTCTAAATCAGCTATACTAATATTTGGCAGTAAAAATGTTGTAAGGGATTTTAGAGACATTGTCAGATTCTCTATTGATGGTGTTGACATCCCTATAGTTTACCACGCAAAAAATGTAGGTGTTATCATGGATTTCTCACTTAGATATCGCTTGCACATAAATAGTATTGTACGAAAAGGTTACATAAATTTAAAACTTTTATATGAACATTTATTTGTTTTGGTACTCAGCCAACAGCCGTTATGCCAATTATAGGCGTCGCTGTACATCTTATGGGGACTTCCAAACCCACTAACGACTGTCATGATGTTATTATGACATCCGGAACCAACTATTTCCGTGACAGCCGTATCACGAGGCGTCGAGAGCAGCAGCCGTGGAACTCACATCCAAGTTCTGACCAGAAAGAGCCTTGCTTAACTCTACTGATCGCACGTGAACGCTTGTTCAAGCTACACCACCTGGGACCCTCACAGGCATTATTTAAACACAAGGACTAAGGCTATGTGCGAGGCACTTGTTTTATCTAATTTTTCTTATTGCTCACCCTTATATGGGCCATGCCTCGCACAGGATAGTCTACAACTAATTCAACGTGTGCAAAATTTTTGTTTACGTTAAATTTTTGGAATTAGAAGATTTGAGCGCATATCACAAAAGTTTTTAGAATTAAGATGGCTTCATATGAATAATAGGTTGAAGTTAGAAATTGCTTGTCATTATCATAAAATAATAACAACAGCAAAGCCTGCTTACTTTTTTAGTAAACTGACGTTTCGAACTGATGTGCATAATTTAAATCTACGTAACTTAAACCTTATTATTACAACCCCTGCTCACAAAACTGCTTTATTTGAGAGATCTTTTCGTTACCATGCTTCGAAAATGTATAACTCTCTGCCGTATGATATTAAAAAGCTTGTGGTCGTTCGTTTATACAACAGATGCGTTAAAGACTTTTTTTGTTGCAGGAGTCGCATACGTAATTTTTTTTATGTATATACATGCCGGTTTTGTGTTGTCTCATTACTTTCTATGCGTGCGTTAGTTCTTGTATAAAATGATTTTTTTGCAGAATTCTTTGTATAGGCAATTTCTTAATTTTCATAATTAATTTGTCAAGGTTTGAATGGCAGAGCAGGGTCTAACTAACAATTAGGCATCTGAACTCCGCCTTGTGGTTCTTGTATAAACCTATTAATAATGGCTTTTTTATTGTTATGTATTTACTACTATGTATTTCCTATTTGATTATGTTATTAAACTAATTCCTGTTTTTTGTAATACAAGAATAAAGACATTTATTATTATTTTTTTTTCACGCGTTTCCTCTTCCTGGACAATTTCCAAGGTTTTATGATCAACAATTTTGCAATGTAATATGTTACGGAAATATTTACTGCGTTTGTTATTACTACGTCAATTGTTGTTTTTGATATCGGGGTCACCCGTGTATATGTGTTGCCTAACTGTTGCATTACCAAGTATGAAACCAACCCCTGCAATCTTTTGCAGTATGTGTATTGTGTCGACACATCGATATTGAAGTCGCCAATAATAGTGTTTACATTTTGGGAAATGAGGGAGTGGTCACACCATGATTCAAAAAATTCAAGAAACTCAGCATCACTCGAGTTGGGACTGTGATAAATAAGCGTCTAATATACCTTTCGAAAATCCTTTGGATATTTTGACACTTAAAATCCACGCACTTCTCTGTAATACACTGCGCTCGATATTCATATATTTAATACCACTTTGATGTACCATCGGTTGCATAGAAAACTGCTACAGCAAAACAATCTATTTACCCGAATATTTGAAATTTGACATAGACTTACAGTACAACCAACAAAACTTTAAAATATTCGGGTAAACATATTTTTTTGCTGTACCAGTTTTTTATGTAACCAATGGTGCATAAGAACACCCCTCATGTGTCTTGAATTTGAGTTACATCTGATAATAGAATATCCCGAATTTGTACAACGGTATTAAAAATAGTGTTAGCATTAATTTGAACAACAAAATGTATTCAGACTAGGCTTAGAAATGACGTATAACAATGCAAGACCGAAGAAAAAACAAACAATTGGGGGAAAGGAAGCCAAGCTGTGAAGTGGTTAAATTTGGCTTCCCCAATAAATAATTATTGATACGTGAATAAATACCCCTTTCTCAATTCAGTGTGTTTGAAATTAATTCTATATTCTTTGGCTAGACTGTAGTAGTTTGCATTCACTTGTAGTTCCTCTGCAGAAGTTTATAAAAGTGTTTAATTTGTGCATCGAGTGGTAGCTGGTTTTCCGAGGTTGTGTACGAGGTTCGAGCAGTGTAGTTGCAGCCCTGTAAGCTAGAGATAGGCAGCGACTTTCGTGGGAAGCAGTTGGAGCCCAAAGTGTAGGGCAAAGGCTAAATTGGAGGCGGTTTCGGGGAGGTCGAGCTGCAAGAGTCGTTCTGCAAGGCATCAGCGGCATGTATTTGCTGCCCAACGGAGAAAGAGGGGCCCAGCCATCGTGGGATATGTTGGGAGCGCTTGTTAAGCTTTAGTTTCCATTGGAAAAACAACATAAATGTCAGAAAAGTTTATTCGAAAGGATTGAATTTAGTGATTTGCAAGTGGCGTCGGTTTTTTGTGCATTTCCGGCAGACGCACTGAGTGTTTTTTGTTCGTTACTCCTATTGTTATTACCTAGGCAGCGCTTTAATTACGTAATCACCAATAATTTGTAGAAGAATAACGTACTTGTTTGGAGAAATTGTGAGGTTGGATCGCCATATTTGAATTTGGTTTCCATTAGTTAAAATGTTTAATATTGTAGCGGTCCCAGTGGTGAAATGAGCATTGTTCAAAGCGTTTACAAGTAAATGATTAAAAAGATGCCACGCCATTTTAGTTGAAAGCAAATGTATTTCCAATAATTTATACTAAATCAAAATAATACTTGCTAGGATGTAGAAAACTAACCCTTTGAGATGATAGAGTCATTGATTTAAATCTAATAATAATAGCAATATCAAATAAAAACACAGCAAGTCATAACAACCACTGCAATATTTTTAAAGTTAAACCTCTATTTCCCACTTGCCTAAGGTCAATCGGTAGCATTGCATTAGCAGCAAATTGGTAATCGACAAACCCCAAAAATTTAAGTAGTAGCTAATGGATTATAGTAGTAGGAGTCAACTTTAAAGTGATTTGTTTTTCCTCATTTATAATATCAAAGGATGAATTTCTCATATTATGTAAAAAATCTCCAGGAATGTAAAAACGTAGTTTCTAATATAAAAGCAGTTGGTGCTCTTTGTTCATAAAGAGGATGAACTCTCTTTAAACTAGAGGAACATATAATCCTTTACATCCAATCTTTAATTAAGGACGAAATATAATTTTTAGAGCACTGGGACAGCTACAAAGGCAAAAGCTCTTGTATGTTCCCGAACCGAACATGAAAGCCGCCGTATTGAATCAGCGAGATAAAACATCGCCAACCAAATTGGAAAATATTTCCGAGATCCTCATTTGTAGCCAACGCGGAATAAAGGAGACGATGATCTAAATTAAAGATAAATCCAGCGACGGGCGCATGTTTTCAACAAAACAACTGCAACTACGAAACATATTATTGCAGATTTACAAGCAATTACTTTCCGGTAGAATACCAGCAGCTTCTGCGGTTTAGAGGGACGGCAAAAAGAATTGCTTGGTGCTTTGCTCAGAAATGGCTGCAGTCGATGAACCCGGGATTCAGCGATGCAGCGATCTGACCGGGCGCTTACTTCGGCTCCGAGGGCGGATTAATAAGTGAAATCCTATGAATGGAGCAGTCTTTCGCTTTAATCCTATCTTTCGGGAATGACAGACTTGCTTCGGATTATTTATGGCTGTTTCAGTCAGAAAAATTCCTAAAATGTGTCAGCTGCGAAATCTGGGTGGCGGGGTTCAATTAATTTGGAGAAAAACAACTACCGAAGTGGTTTTTTGTTCTTTCGAAGTTTTTGCAGATTAGGGATGCTCCAACTGGAACCTTAATTTATTAATTAGGATTGTGTAGTACTTTTTTCCTTCGAGTTGCGTAATTAATGATCTTGTGACGTTTAGATAGCGCCACCGAACCATTGTAATAATCAGATCTAAGCACTGTACCGGAGAACACGACGAAAGGTGTACTGCGATTATAAAGCAGACAATTTTGATTCCCAACAACAGGAATTCAGTTACTAAGCAATGTACTTATGCTGACAATTTGGCGTTAAAATGTAACTTGATATGCAGTTTTCCTCCAGATCGTTATTGCGCAGTTGAATTTACTATGTCGTCAAACCCTGAAACAGCATTAATATTAAATTACTTAATAATTGGTATTTCTAGGAATTGTAAATTATTCGCTGGAAATCAGAAACGCTGTTATGTGATTGTTAAAATACATTCCTATAGTATACATGGAAATATACCCCGAAATACAAAGATAAAATATATTTATTCCGCATTACCCTGCATCTTGTTGTTACTCAATATGCGTTTAGGATAAAATAGTATTTCAAAATAAAGTCAATACAGATGATTTCACGGCCATTGTCATTAAGTAACAAACGGCTTCTGGGATTGGACCGTGTCATTACAGAGGTCGAAGAGTTCAACGTTTCGCCCACCTTCGTAAGGGGCTTTATCGGGAGGAAAAGCAAAAGAACACGGTCGGTTTACACGTTGAGTTACCGTGCTCTTTTGCCTTTCCTCCTGATGAAGCCCCATACCAAAGTGGGCGAAACGTTGAGGTCTTCGACCTCAATACTATCACGGTCTAATCCCGGAAGTCGTTTGTTACTTAAAGTCAATACGGTTCATGTTATTGTTGTTATTGACATATATAAATTATATAAATTAGCTGACTTCTGTCTGCCTTTTCAAGTTTGCGCTTTTGCAGTTACTTCCAAGCTTAGTACAAACTAGAGATGGGCGCGTGAGTGAGTATTCACTCATATCACGCACTTATCACCCTTGCTTTAAACACTCACGTTCGCGGCGTGACCCTTCACTTGCGACGTGACCAGCAGCTATTTGACAATTTAAATTTAGATTGAACAAAATATTTAAAGTTAGGACCAATAGAGGACCCGCAGCAAAACTAAAAACTCTAAAATAAATAATTTAGGTGATATGTTGCAATCAGAATAGTAGACACAAAAAGAAATAAATGACAATTGAGTACAATAGCTTAGAACAAGAGATAAATACTAATTTGTCGCAAAAGCATTTCTTGCAACCGTCTTCAAATACATTACTTTTAATACCAAAAGCTGTCATTTCCCTTACAGATACGAGTACACGAATGTATATATTGCTAGACAATAGTTTTCATTCTTAGGTTTAAAAGTACTTTTAAGTCCGAGGAACTAAAAGTAAGTTCTACTTGGTCACCTAACCACTTCTCCGCTCTCTATATGTTATCGCTTACTAAATCGAAGTAGTTCGTCTTTTATATTTTATACATAAAACGTTTAGAGAATAGCAGTGAAGTACTTTTTGTATTATTTTGTTGCCAATAGCTGACAATATGATTGATTTAGTATAACATATTATTATTATTATATAATTGTAATAAGTTAATTGAAAGTAAATTAGTATAGTATAGTGAATTTGGCAATGTCGCAGCAGGCATTTTAGAATAAAAAGCTTTGGAATGGTAAAACTGCCCTCACCTGCTGATACTTACTATAAAGCGAAACAGCTGCGTATTAAAAGTGGTAAATAAATCCGTTTACCAGGAGCGGCCCCATAGCGTTGCGACTGAACCGGGAGCTGTCTTATACGGTTGATTTTTCCGTCTGCAAGTTGTTCTACATCGTGTGTTCACATTTATCTGGTTTTATAGCACTTTCTTTTTTTTTTTTTTTTAATAATAATTTAGCCAGATCGACAAACAAATTGCCATACATGGGTTGGTTACAATAACGTTAACACTAAACATAGTTACATGGTCACAGCGTGTCCGTCTTCTATCACTATTATTAGTTTATTTCACATTAACTATTAGCACAAAAATTTCACTACTCGTGTAGGTCTTGTGGTAGTAGTCTCTTCAGCCTATTGTGAATATTTCTTTGTCCTAGGTTGTAGAATACAGCTCCTGGGCATTGGTGTAAGGTAAAAATAAATTTGTTGGTGCAGTTCTTAATGAATTCGTTAATTTTAGGAATTCCATCTTCCTCATGTATCTGATCATTTCTTACAAACCAGGATGCGTTTAAAATGATGCGCAGAACTTTATTTTGGAATATCTAACTACTTTTTCATATAAACACCCACCTACATAATAAAGTTGTAGCGTCATAAATCTAATTCATGGAAGCTTTTATGCCTTCCCCTTAGTTAATCCTTTTATATAACAAGTACGCATAACTTTTCTATATGACAAGACTAATAAATGAATGAGTAGCTAGAGTATTTTGTTAACATTCACAACTTGTTAATTTTTATTTTATTGCCGTAGAAACTTGTTGGTAGAAAAACAAAAGCTAGGTGGTTGTTGATAAACATTGGTAAACAAAAAGCGTATAGGCGATTTTCTAAGCGAATGTGCTTGTTGTAATTAGCCCTTTTAGTTTGTGTACTAATTGCTTACAATGCGTTTAGGTATTGCTGTCTTCAGACCGGCATTTACTTAAAATAAAATTCTATTTGATGTATGCAAAGTTGCATAACTACTAAAAATAAGACTAATTGTTTGCGTATGACTCGAGACTCGAGAAAGATTAAAATGTTTCTTGGTACTAAATACCAAATCGTTTGTGTTGGAATTTGTTTCACATTTTAAATATTGCATTGCCTTCCGACTTTTATACAATACATTTATGTATTTCCAATATATAGTTACATATTTTTTTGTCTAATTGAATATTTAGTTAGTTTTTAACGATCGGAAATGACTAAACTAGCAATAAATATTCGTATTATAAAATAGATACCGGTATGTATGTACATTAATTAATAATTAGGGCATATCATATTTACTTAGTGAAAGTAGACATACATACACTAATTGCTATTTACTGTTTCGTATGACGTATAATAAACAATACTTTATTAATGGCATGATGGGTTTCAAACATCTTGCTGTATTTGTAGATTTTATCAAATCACTCGAATAGACTACGGCTCCTTTTACAGCCTCAGATTTAGGAAAAACTGAAAAACGAATATTTTAAACAACATTTATTTTAATCCAAGGCTGTAACTTGCCCTAAAGTGCAGTAAGTATGTTGCATGTAGTTATTAGTTTTAAAGTACAAAAAATTCATGTTTTTATGAGCCCCAAAATCTTATTTTTTGTACAAATGAAAAATAATATTTTTCTCCAACTGCTTTTAAGTGAAAATAATTAAAGTAGTGTGATATGTCAGTTGCAACCTCGAATTTTCTTCTATTTTACCTATTACAAAGTAGTACATTGTTTTACAAGTGACGAAATGGTTATTTAATTGATTAATTTAAAAAAAGAATGTTTTTGGGACAAATAAGTCCCAAAAACTCATGTTTTGTACAAATGTAACATAATAGCTATTCTCCAGCTGCTTTTAAGTGGAAATAATTAAATTAATGTGACGTGTCACGTGACAAGTCAAATTTTTTAAAATTTTAACTTGTGCAAATATAGAACTCTTTTTAGTACAATTGCTATGGTTACTAGTAAAAACCTTCTATATAACCTTCTTTTGATATAAATAATATAATGGATAATTTAAAAATATAGACTCATATTCCAGCGGTTAGAGAAAAATGTAATTAATAAAGCGCCTATTTAATTCGTAATTGTTGTAGCCCCTCCTCAAAGTGTCAATTAGTAGGTAGGTACCTGTAGTATAAAATCGTAAGTTGTTTATCTCTAATTTCATTAGTAATTTTTGTTCAGTCTTGATTGTTCATGATTTGTGTTGTTACATTTAAATTAAAACAAAAATGGGGAGCAAACGCGGTGCGTATTTATCCCAACCCAAAAGTTGCAAGAAGCAATTAAAACAGGCGCGTTTGGCAGAGTGTAAAAAGCGAGTTGATGTTTTTCTTGATTCAAGTGATGGTGTTAGTGATTGTTCCGATGAACACTGGGAAATATTGTGGAAAATCGTACGACACTCATTAATGACCAATAGAAAAATTAGTTCACGAGCATAACCAAGACAACAACAAAATTTTTTGGAAATTTTTTGTAGGTAGACTAACCTAACTGTAATTAATAAGTGGAAATTTTTTGACATTCACTATTGTTAATATGTTGGTGAAAATGACAAATTCGAGGTTAGTCTATGTCAAATTCGATGTTAGCAGGTTAGGTTTTGCGTCAGTTTTGACACAGACTGACGCAAAATCTAACCTGCTAACCTTAAATTTGACATATACTTGCAGTGTCACCAATATATTAACAACTTACTATGGATACATTTTTGATATCACTTGATATTTTATTTTCGAATAAAATTTAAATTTTACTTTTTATGGCTGTGTCGCTACGATTTTCTTGCCGAATCTGCATTCTAGCATTAATTCATGTCCGGTAATTTTCTTATCGTGCACAGAACAACGTAATCGGCCCTGGCGTACCGCTCGTGCCGATTAATACGTTGTTACTGTGCACTCTAAAAAATTACCGGAAAGAATTAATGCTCTTATGAGATTATAAGTGAAAATCGTACGACACTAATTAATGACCAATAGAAAAATTAGTTCACGAGCCGTAACTCAGACAACTAAAAAAATTTCTTGGAAATTTTTTGTAGGTAGACATTACTTCTTTTTAGGGTTTGTGTCGTTACGATTTTCTTACCGAATCTGCATTCGAGCATTAATTCATATCCGGAAATTATTTTTCGTGCATTTCAACAACGTCCTAATTTGAGAGACTAAACCACATGTTCAAGCGAAAAACCAAATTCTTCATTAGAATTTTCCGCCGGATTTAAATTTCGAGTTAATTCGAAATCGTTATTCGTTACTTAAATTTTTGTTTTGTCATGTAGGAATTGTATGCAACGGTGAAAGTTACGCGTGTTTGGAAGAAATCACTTCTGCATTGAATATTCCGTCAATATCGAGTGCGAAATTTTTCAAACACCAGGAAACAGTATACACTGTGCTACATTTCAATTTTGGCAACTTTTAGCGCCTGGAGGTAGGCAATCCAACGTGCATTTTAAGCTTAGCTCTTTACCGGCGATTGCAGTGCACAATTCTTCAAGGATCACATCCTGAGATAGGTGGCGCATCCATCTGACGCGAGTTGTAACGATTTTGAATCGATCGTAGTATTGGTCGATTTTGACGTGTTGATTTCTCCCATTGGTCAGGTGGTGAAAAGGGCACGCTCATTTTATCGATTTTTGCAAACAAGCGAATTGACTTCGTGTGATGTGCTTTTCTTGTCGTAAGCGTCTATTTTGGATGGCATCGTAAGACGCTTCGTTTTGTGCCAAGTGTTGGGCTTCTCCTTGCCGCTTTTCATTCATTTTTAATGGCATCGTAGTGCTTCTTTGTGCCATGAGTCTCCATGGATGCGTTTCGCTAGATATTGCTATGCAAGAATTCCACGTGATCCCGGCACACTTCCTTGGCGGCAAACTTCCTTAGCGGCTCGAATTTACTTGCAAGCTCCGCTTTCAAGGGGCCGATTCGCCTGTCCCATCGCTGACTTTGCGATGCTAAAGTGGACCATGAGTTAGTATTCCCCGTGCCAAAATTTGGAAGCCATGCTGAAATTTCACCTGCAGGAGACCGCTGTGGAAAGGACTCCCTACTTCGTTGAGGTTTGATTACCGCCTCAAGTGCTGTAGGAATTGTTATCAATTATTATTAATGTGCTTAATTTGCGCCGTTGCTGCCGAGTTTAGTAATGCAGCTGATTTGTTTGTTTTAATGCTGTAATGTTTTATGGAATTTATTTGGGAATTGCTCCGTCATTGATTTAATTTAGTTAATAGCGACCAGGGCAACCGTTTGCAACTTGTTGCATTTCACTAAATCTATTTGGTAGTATTGTGTAATTATATCTTATTGCTACGGCCAAGCTCGTTGAGTTTTAAATCGTTAGGGATTTGATTCTATATTAAATTTTGCTCGAGCTGACCTGTTCCTAATAGTTAAATATTTAAAGTTTACGATTTCTGGTAAAACTGTAATTGACCTTATGGAAGGATCCGTCCTTGTTAGTTGACTTCGCTAATTGATATTTAACATTTAAATGCTCATTTACGGTATTACTGTGACTTTAACGAAGTAATACTGTCACACGAACGGCTCAATTTACAAGCCAATGTGGCTTCTGGAGGTGAGTATTACACAGGTCTGTTTAAAGGGTACAATCACCAGGTATAGAACGCGTTAAATATAGAGCCACGAATGCATAAGGCTCGTTCTCTTACCGTGTGCAGAACGCAACGTTTAAGGACAATTTTTGTGTGTTCTAAATTTACCTAATCACTTATATTGCTGAATTTTATTACATTAACTAAAAGTTTGGGTCCTAATTAAGGTCACGAATTTGAATTGTTGTTTAACATGTATTTATGCTAAATAGGGCTGTATGTTTCATTTATCTGGATCGCATACTTGTATGTTTTAATTATCTGGATCGCATACTTGTTATTTATCCATATGTACAGGCCGTGTCGTATATTTTGGAACCATTGTGGTTATTATATGTGGGGAGTATTAAAACTGAAGCTAGACAACGGCGTGGCGCCCTTTCCGGTTCCTGCAACATCAGGTAATTCGTTCTTAGTAACCCACTCCCATCTTCGGCTGAGAGGCCGCGAGCGTACACATCCAAGCTACCCCTTTTTGGTGGCAGAGATTCTTAAGCAGGTATTAGCGCAGAGGGACATTGTGTTGTAATGCATTGTTTAGTTGTTTAATTGTTGTATCGTATTAGTAAAGGGGGTAACAACCGGCATAACGGCCATAGCATGGGATGAAATGATAAAAGCAGGAAAAGAAGAAAAGGAGCTGGCAGTAGAAGCTGGCGAACTTAATGACAATGGGATACCGATAATTACTGTTGCCGTTGATGGCGCATGGTCAAAACAATCTTACAAATCGAACTATAACGCCTTTCGGGGGTAGGCGCTATTATAGGTTGGCGAACTAAAAAAATTTTGTATGTTGACATAAAAAATAAATATTGTTAAATATGTCAGCAAAAAGAAAAATTACAAACAGCAATTGAGCACACCTGCTTCAAAAATTGGCATGCTTTACAACTGTTATGGAAGCTGGAATAATGGTAGATGGGTTCAAGAAATCTAATGGAGAAAACTAATAGGAGACGGTGATAGCAGAGTTGTGCGAAACATTAAGGATGCTGCTGAAGAGATAAATATGGGATAACTAGTTATGGGTTTCTATAGATGAAACAACTGATAGCGTAGGAAGGTAGGTACTTATTTTTTAATTCAATTATTTTGTTAACGTAAACTTTCCCCTTTCATTGAATTTTGCACTCTAATTAACATAATTTATTAATTTTAATTTTGTCGAACTGCATCTGTTGAAGCATCATATTTAATATTTACTTGAGAATAATCCTAGAAATTGTTCGTGGCATTAGGAGCTGCAGCCAGGTTAATTTAAGTCTTGCTCATCTCCCGCTGTCCAGCAATCTATCATACTTAAGATCCTAATCTTGGATTTGCATGTCATTTGTAAATACCATCTGCAATTTAAAACGGATGTCATTAGTTTATTGTTAGAGCTTTCGGCGAAATGCAGCTCTCTCTTGCGATGGTCGACCATTCCTTCCCCCTACTCCTAAAGGGGTGGTTTAACGAGTGTCCGAGTTTTCTTGGGCTCGAACAGACAGACACGACCAGAGTCACGTGAAGACACCGAGAGATATACATCTCCTTTATAATCAGTACCGGCAATTTTAAATTTGTAATTATACAGTCCGCTTTTAGTGTTACATTGGTGTATATATTGTAAATAAAGTGTTATTACAATTATATTCGTTGTGTTCAATCATTCACGACCGCGACGACTTGCGTGATTCTCCGCCGGTATTTCGTTGTGCCCGTATGGCATTCATCGGAGGAAGCTGCAGCATCATTACGAGGCCAGTGGAGTCCCCAGTACCTACAAAAAGCGTCAACTTCTTGGGGTGAGTGGTCTCCAATCCTACCGTTTGTTTAATTTCCCTTTGTCGCATGTTTAATGTTGTGTACGTTCTTTCAACGTGAAGAATTGGTTCATTAATTACTAGCGTCGAGGAAAATTTAATTGAAGAAATTTCTTCATAATTGTTTGCTCTTTTTGAGTAACGTCAGTAAAATTACTTTATTTAGTTATTACGCTTGATTCCAAATGGCAGACTTAAAGCACTGCTTAGCAAGCGCACAGTGTTAAAATCTAAATTAAGTAAATTTAGAAATAAAATCAGTGACGAGTTAGACGTTGATCAGTTAAATACTATTAAAGATCAAGTACAACCTCTGAATGATGAATTTGATAGCATCCAATTTCAAATTGAAGAATTGGATGCAAACCAGATTCGATTTTTTTCGATCAATATCTTTCCCTTATGACGGATATTAATAAATTATTAAGAAAGCTGAATGGCTCCACTCGAGAGGTAGGCACCCCTCGTCCTGCGTCTTCAAATAATTCAATTGAGACGCAAGTTAAACTACCAGCTCTAAATTTACCACAATTTAATGGGAATTGTGAAAACTGGTTATCATTTTACGAATCTTTCGAAACGTTGGTACATAAAAACGAGACAATAAACGATTTGCAACGGTTTCATTATTTAAAATCGTGTCTAAGGGAAGAGGCGCTTCAGTTGGTCAGTTCTCTTCCAATTACCCGCGATAATTATCAAATCGCGATTGAGTTGCTAACCAACAGGTATCAGAATAAACGTTTAATTATAAAAAAGAACATTCACGCATTGTTCCATTTAGATAATGTAATTAAAGATTCATCCAAGTCATTACGAAACCTGATAGATAAGGTAATGTTACATTTAAAGGTCCTAAAATCTTTGAGGTTGCCCACGCATCATTGGGATAGCCTAATTATATATTTGGTGGCATCAAAACTTGATTTCATGTCAAATCGCTAATGGGAAAATTCGGTTACACAAGACATTCCGACGTTAGAGGATTTATTGACTTTTTTGACAAAACGATGCCAGCTGTTAGAGGCGCTTAGCTTTAAAAAAGAACCGGTCAAACGACAAACATTTGCGAACAGTTCCAAGATTAGGGAAAATAATAATTTTCAAGGTGCGTCGCATTTAGCTACAAATAAGGTGCGCTGTGCATATTGCAAACAAGCACATAACATACAAGGGTGTGAAACTTTTCTGAAGTTAGAGCCGAGAAACCGGTACCACGCAGCCAAACAAAACAAATTATGTATAATCTGTCTACGCGATAATCATGCTAGTACTAATTGCCGAAATAAAGGTTGCAGTGTTTGTCACGGTAGACATCATTCTTTATTACATTTTCAACAAGCTGAGGTTGACAATTTACCAAATTTCAGTTCCGAATCAATTTCTGCAATTTTGACACCGGAAGTAATTGCTACAACCTCCAGCAGTAACCACTGTGCAAATCAGAGCGCACATGTATTTTTATCAACCGCGTTGATCGATTTGCTCGATGCAAATAATAAGCCCCACACTGCTAGAGCTTTATTAGATGCAGGGTCACAGCCAAATTTTATTAATGAAGCACTATGTAAGAAGCTCGGGCTTCAATTAGAGTCCGTCAAGTTTCCGATTGCAGGGATAAATCAATCTATCAGCCACGTACAGTGTTGCACTGTCGTAAAGTTAAGGTCAAAATGCGGCAAATATGAAACCGCGTTAAATTGCTCTGTTTTGCCAAAAATCACATCGAATTTACCGCTTATTGAGTATGAAAGGCCGTGATTCAAAATCCCAAATAATATCAGATTAGCTGATCCAACTTTCAATATATCTGGGCCTATTGATTTGCTTATCGGCGCAGAAAAATTCTGGGACTTATTGGGCTCAGGTCAATTAAAATTATCAAACCATGGCCCAGTATTGCAAGAAACCAAATTAGGTTGGATACTCGGGGGGCCAATGCGGGCTTTACAGCCTCAACCTCGTCCAGTAAGTTTTCATGCTGCATTAGACAGTCAATTGTCAAATTTTTGGCAACTCGAGACAATACCGGAATACAATGTAAATTCCATTGAGAATTCCGCATGTGAACGAAGTTTCGCAAATAATTACTTTCGAGATTCTACCGGGCGATTTGTAGTCAAATTACCGTTTAAGGAAAACGCTGAAGTATTGGGTGAATCCAAGCAAATCGCGATTAAACGTTTTTTCACATTGGAGAAATCCTTGGGAAACCAACCGAATTTAAAATCGGAATACACTAAATTTATTCACGAATATCGTGCACTAGGTCATATGACCTTAAATTCATGCCCGGAGTCGGACATTCCCTCAAAACATGCTTATCTTCCACACCATGCGGTGATTAAACCATCCAGTACGTCCACCAAATTAAGAGTTGTATTCGATGCAAGTGCTAAAACGACCACGGGTGTCAGTTTAAACGATACATTATTAGTCGGACCTCAAATTCAATCTGATTTGTTTTCCTTGCTTACTCGATTTCGAACGTATAAATACGTTCTAACAGCTGACATACATAAAATGTATCGCCAAATTTTTGTTCATGCAAATGATCGACTGTTTCAACAAATAGTATGGAGGGACAATCCGAATGAACCCCTACAAAGTTATTATTTAAATACCGTTACGTATGGTACCGCGTCGGCACCTTTTTTAGCCGTGCGCACGTTGCAGCAATTAGCTCACGAAGAAACGGAAATACTTCCAAGGGCAAAATCCGCTATTCTTAACGATTTCTTTATGGATGATTTAATAACAGGCACAAATGATTTTAATGAGGCTCTGAGTATTCGCGAACAATTAATAGAAGTTTTGAGTAAGGGTAGTTTTGAACTCAGAAAATGGGCAACCAATGAACCCGCGTTATTACCACGTTGTCAAAGGTCAGATTTGACGAACGATCAAACATGGATTAATCTTGACAAGGCGGGCGACACGAAAACTCTCGGACTGTCTTGGAATTGCATTAACGATGTGCTGCAATATGACAACACACAATTAAAGATTTCAAATAAAATCACGAAACGGGCGATATTATCGGTCACCGCTCAATTGTTTGACCCTCTGGGTTTGATAAATCCAATTATTGTAACGGCAAAGGTCATTCTACAAGGGTTATGGGCTAGCAAAATTGGTTGGAACGACGAGATACCGTCCAAGATACGTGAGAAGTGGATACAATTATTCACAAGCTTATCGGTTTTAAGCCAAATAAAAATCCCTCGAATTGTCGTTGAGATTCCTGAATTTATCGAGATTCATGGGTTCAGCGACGCGTCGGAACTCGCGTATGGAGCTTGTCTCTACATAAGATCAAGGTCCGCGGTAGGCGAATATGCCGTACATTTATTATGCGCGAAGTCCCGAGTTGCCCCTCTTAAAAGGGTATCACTGCCGCGCTTAGAGCTGTGCGCCGCCGTTCTTCTCTCGCATCTCTTTCGTAAAGTTGAATCGATAATAAATCTCAAAATCAGCCGATCAGTTATGTGGACTGATTCTAAAATTGTGTTGGCCTGGCTATCCGCGGAGCCACATAATTGGAAAACGTTTGTGGTCAACAGAGTCGCGGAAATTAATATAGCAGCAAATAAAGTCGATTGGAATTATATTCCTTCAGAATTAAACCCAGCCAATATAGTTTCACGTGGTAGTTTACCGAACGAACTGCTTCATAATCGTTTATGGTGGCACGGTCCAGATTTTTTATCGGACTCGAAATTAAAGTGGCCAATTAATGACCACGTAGATATTTCGGACGATTCGTTAGAGAAACGAAGTTTAGTCTCAAATGTTGTCACACAAAACAACCAAACTAAAGAATTTTTTGAAATGTTCGAAAGATTTTCTAAATTTTCCAAATTGCAACGCGTTATTGCGTATTGCAAAAGATTCGTCAACAATTCAAAACCCGGCGCTATAAGACAAACGGGTGGATTGACATCAATTGAATTGCATAATGCAGAAACATTAATTGTAAAACAAGTTCAAGCGTGTAACTTTAAGGATGAAATTGCAGCATTGCGTAAGGGTGACCAAGTTCACAGGCTCAGCATTATTAAATCTCTAAATCCATTTCTTGATTATAATGATATTATCCGAGTTGGTGGTCGCTTAGCAAATTCAAAATTGGGTCATGATATTAAACATCCCATTTTACTGCCCAAACATCATGTCACGAACCTTTTGATTTATCGTGAGCACACAAGGTTACTGCATGCTGGGCAACAAGCTACATTGTTGTCACTTCGTCATAAGTCATAAGTATTGGCCAATTTCAGGTCGAGGCAGTGTACGAAATGTCCTGCATAAATGCATAACTTGTTTTAAGACAAACCCGCAGCCCTTAAGGCAAATTATGGGTGATTTGCCCGCGTCTAGAGTCGAGCCCGCCAGACCATTTATTAATTGCGGAATTGATTACACGAGACCTGTACTCTTAACGGAAGGTTCCGGCCGTGGAAAACGATCCGTAAGGGCATATATTGCGATATTTGTTTGTATAGCCACTAAGGCAATACATGTGGAAATCGTATCAGATCTAACGACGCAAGCGTTTCTCGCAGCGTTGAAACGTTTTATCTCACCCCGCGGAAACATAAAAAACTTATATTCCGATAATGCTACTTGTTTCGTCGGCGCTAACCGCGAACTAAAACAATTGAGAGAGCTATTTAAAAATCAAATTTTTCATTCAGAGGTCGTCGACGTTCTAGCCACAGATTATATAAAGTGGAATTTTATCCCGCCTAGAGCCGCGCATCATGGTGGCATTTGGGAAGCTGCCGTAAAGTCGGTTAAGCATTATATTAAAAGAGTTATTGGTGAGGCTTCTTTCACGTTTGAAGAATTGTACACAATATTAACTTGTATCGAATCTTGCCTCAATTCCCGTCCTTTAACTCCAATCAGTAACGATCCTAATGACCTCATTCCCTTAACTCCAAGTCACTTCCTTATTGGAGACGTGCTCACTGCACCCGTTGAACCGGATGTGACTAAGCTCAACATTCATCGCTTGTCAAGATGGCAACACATTGAGCAAATACGTCAACACTTTTGGCAACGATGGTCAGCCGAATATCTGACCCAGCTTCAACAGCGTGCTAAATGGCACCACGCTGAGACCAATATCGCCATAAATACTATGGTCTTGATCAAGGAAGACTGCGTACCTCCACTACGTTGGCCGTTGGGTCGCGTTATCGCTACCCATCCAGGGAAGGATGGCAAAACGCGAGTCGTGTCAATCCGCACCTCGAAAGGCATTATTATTCGTGCCGTAACAAGGGTGCGTCCGCTACCAGTCCAATAGCGATTGTGTTGGTGATTGAACTAATAAACAACTTTTAAGTGCTTCGTATCAGTGAATTCCCGTGTCATAGACTATGATTTGAGACATTTGATCACACGTGTCTATATTTATGTTCTTTCATGCTTTTATTGTGCTCAGTGTCTTGTAAATCTCCTGTACATAGTATGTTCTTGATAGTTCTTACATTTGATTAATTGCCTTGCATCTAATTTATCTCGTGTACTTTCTGTGTATCATTTCGATGTATTTCCAGTGTTTATTTTATAAGGTATTGTTATAAAGGTCTCCAGTTCCTTTATAGGGGCCGGTATGTTGAAGCATCATATTTAATATTTACTTGAGAATAATCCTAGAAATTGTTCGTGGCATTAGGAGCTGCAGCCAAGTTAATTTAAGTCTTGCTCATCTCCCGCTGTCCAGCAATCTATCATACTTAAGATCCTAATCTTGGATTTGCATGTCATTTGTAAATACCATCTGCAATTTAAAACGGATGTCATTAGTTTATTGTTAGAGCTTTCGGCGAAATGCAGCTCTCTCTTGCGATGGTCGACCATTCCTTCCCCCTACTCCTAAAGGGGTGGTTTAACGAGTGTCCGAGTTTTCTTGGGCTCGAACAGACAGACACGACCAGAGTCACGTGAAGACACCGAGAGATATACATCTCCCAGTCCGCTTTTAGTGTTACATTGGTGTATATATTGTAAATAAAGTGTTATTACAATTATATTCGTTGTGTTCAATCATTCACGACCGCGACGACTTGCGTGATTCTCCGCCGGTATTTCGTTGTGCCCGTAAGGTTCGGGTCGCAACAGCATCCTTATTTAAATTTATATTTAATATTGCGTCTTTGTTTTCCTAGATACATTGCGAATGTCATAATTGGCATTTTGAACTCCAAGACCAATAACAAACCGTATTTCCTAGCAGTGGATATGTTTCAAAACACCAACCATTCTTCTGTTGCCAAACTATTTAACGACTATTATGCTAAAAACTGCGCAAGGCCTGCAAATTTTATATAAGGAAATGATTGGTGTAACCTGTTTGGCAAATGGATTACACCGGGTTGCCGAGAAAGTGCAAGAAATATACCCAAACGTGAACAATTTAATTTCGAGTGTTCTGGAAAGCCCCGAAACGTGTAGAGACATTTAAAGACAGCCGCGCAAATATCTCTGCCAGAAGAACCAATCATAACAAGATGGGGCACTTGGTTCAGTGCAGCAGAATATTATACAAATAATTTTGTTATAGTATGATATTTAAGTTTAACGCAGATGACGCGATATGTATACAAAATGCACAATCTGCAATTAATATGGGGACCGGCAGAAACATATTAAACATTTGATTTAAAAAAAATTTCTTTATACAGTGTAATAACAAAAAATGTGGTGTGATACACTCACACAACTTCCTTTTACAGTGATCTTATAAATAGTCAAAAATTTCATTTTTAATTTTTAAAAATTTGTCAAACATTTTCAAAAATTACAAATTCTACAAAAACGGTACAAAATAGAGCGTTAGTTGAACAGACAAATTTTCTCTAGAATTTTAAGATGAATTCGAAAATGTAATAATATACCGGGTGTTTTATTTAAAATAGGAGTTAATAAAAAAATTAGAAAAAAAAACAAAAGAAACCCACTTTAGAAGTATTCAACTGGAAAATCACCTGTCACATCAATACACATTAAAAATGAAATAAAAATGTAAAGTTTAAAAAAAATCGTTAGAGCCGTTTTTGAAAAAATCAAAAAAAACTGAAAAATCACAAGAGTAAACACCTACTTCCGGTTATGCGATTTTCTTCAAAAGCTTGCTGTCTCATCTACATAGTACACAAAACTTATATATGAAGTTTCAACGCCATACCTCTTTTCGTTTTTGAGATATTCTGTTCACAGACAGACACACAGACAGACAGACAGACAGACAGACCAATGAAAAAAAATATGTTTTTTGGGATCAGGGGACTCTAAAACGTGAAGATCTGTTGAAAACTCAATTTCGAATTTTTGGGGTGAATCCAATACTTCCTTTATAGTAGTAAAAGGAAGTAAAAAACTAAAACATGAGTATGTTCACAAAACTTGGGAGTTTATTTATTTAAATGTCGAGTACCGGAGATGTTCACCTTCTTCTTCAGAACATTCATTAATACGTCGAATAAAATGTTGCATAACTTTTTCTGGTATATCTTGCATAATACCGTTAATTTCGTGGAGCTTCCTGTGGCTTTTCATAACAAACTGAACTGAATTCGCTAAACTTCTGAACCCATCGTCTTATTGTCAAGTACAATGGAACATCCTGCGACCTGTTGAATTGTCTTCTGAACGCACATTGCAAAGTTATTATTGATTGGGTCCTAATGAATAACTCAACATAATAAGCTCGCTCTTGCACATTAAAACGCATTTTGATATTACTTAAACATTAAAACACAACTCCTGATCCTCCTTAATATAATGATATTTATCACATTCGTATGGATAAAAACCTTAGTGGGATATTGCACGTTAAAATGTTTAATATGTTTCTGCCGGTCCCTGTACTGAGGGAGGACTTACACTTCATTTTATTGAATTACGTTTGTTTGGCGGAGGCAATCAATAAATTAGAAAAACAGAATATTTCCATCGCTGTGTACAATGGTTTCCCTTCTAAAATTATCGAAAATTTGATTAGGAAACAAAAAACAAAATTGCACGTTCGAAATTGCACAACTCTCGTCAGTCTTAAAAGTGAAGGACCCAAGTACATCAAAATTCCGTTTCAACCGGCTACAAAGAGCCTAGCAAACATTTTTAAAGAATCGGGCCATAAGGTTGTGTATGGTTCAAACAACAATATTATATTTTTTTTGTGAAATCCAAAAGACAAACTGATGACTTTGAAGAGATCTGGAATTTACGAAATTGAGTATTGCCCAACATATTTACGAAACGGATCATAGTATAAAGGAGGATGACCTAAAAATTGAAAAGGCGTCAACTTCAACAAAGCAACTAAATTCTTTTGAAAGCTTGGCGATTTTTAAGAACCGAGATAATAAACGTTTGAACAAAGACCTATTCTTTCCTTCATCTGTTATGGTTTATTGAAGTTAAATGTCCTTCGGCCATGTTAAATCGCTCTCAGCCACTCCCTCCGAGTTAGAAAGTATAAATAGCTGTAAAATGCGGGAGAAACGTCCACTTCCATTTGCGATTTGGTCACGAGCATATCGCTGCCATTTTGCTGTGTTAGTTTTCTTAGCTACTGATAATGGCAGCTTAGCTGTCGAAATACGTATTTAGCAGTTGTTAAATATTTGTGTGGTGAGGGGTTTCAACGAATTGTGATATTTTAAAACCACAGGCTCCAGCAGTGTTTTAATATAAATTGTATTTATTAAAAATTTATTTGTAGAACATTGGACGAAGCTAATAGTATTTATAACAAATTTAACTTACAAAACGTAATAGTAACATTGTTCTACAATAAATTATTTATTCAACATAACTGCCACCATTTTCTACACACCTTTCCGTGCGATGTCTGAATTCTTTTAAGCTGTTTCCAATTTTCTTTATGTGTAGTTGGTGTACGCCGTTTCTTATCCTTTCTTTTAGTATTTCTGTACTGCTGGGTATTGGTTGAGAGTAAACCAGTTGTTTCAGACGACTCCATAAAACAATCTAATATTATCTGGTCGGGTGACCTTGGAGGTCAAGCAGTCGGATCATTTCTAGCTATCCACTTTTCTCGAAACACCCAATTTATCCATTCAACTACGCGTGCTGTCCAATGCGCAGGGCATATGTCTTGCTGGAAATAAACTGCTTGTCGTTCTGTCAGCGGCAAATCATGTAAGTACTCTTCCTTGAATCTTTCAAGTACCTCTGGATAAATATTCTGATTTAATCTTCCCTCTACGAAGAAAGGTAATGCCAAAATGATATGAAACGACACAATACACATTCACTTTTTGGTAATACCGTCTTCTACAATTGATGCAAAAGTTTGGATTTTCTGTAGACCAGTAGCGACAATTTTGAGAGGAAATAAGGCCATTTGTAGTAAAAGTTGCTTCGCTGAAAATACAATGTTTTTATAAAAATTTTGTTTTTCGGAGACGAAGAAGAAAGGAGTAGGAGAAATGATAGTGGAAGAATATGGCTTTCTATACAGCGGAGCAGAAATGAATAAAAGAGCGGAAGCAGGTGTAGGTTGTGTGATAAGCCCGCAGTATATGAAGAAACTAGTGGAATGGAAAGCATTGAGTAAGAGAATAATGAAAGTAACATTCGCACGAAGTAACTCTGAGAAAATGGATGTAATAATAGTATATGGACCGGGCGAAAACGACACGAAGAATGAAAAGGAACAATTCTGGGAAGAGCTACAAATGGTATATGAAGAAGCAAACAACCCAACTATACTTACTGGGGATTTCAATGGCAGAATAGGGAATGACACTACAGGAAGACACGAAGTGATGGGCAGCTACGGAGAGAACACAAGAAATACGAATGGGGATAAACTAATAGATTTTTGCATTCAGAATGGACTGGTGATTCAAAATTCTTTCTACCAACATAAGGATAGTCATAAATACACTCGGGAGGAACCAGGTAGAAATGAAAGATCAATTATAGACTATGTTATTACAGAGACAACAAACAGGAGAAGCATTCAAGACGTAAGGGTATATAGGGGTGCCGAACTATCGACAGACCACTATCTACTAGTAGCAACAATAAAAAACAACGAGACAAAAGAAAGGGTGAGGAAAGTGGAGGAGCTCAGTAAGAAAGAAACAAAAACCATCAAGACATACAAACTACAAGAACAACGGACAAGAGAGGAGTTTGCCAAATGGATCACGAAGGAGGCACAGGATACAGCAAATGAATGGCAAAACTTGACAATAGAAGGAAAATGGTTAAAATTCAAGGAAATCATGTACGCGGCTGGGACCAAAGCTTGCGGATTAGCCATAACAGGAGGATTCAAGAAGAGAACAAGTTGGTGGAACGAGGAAGTCAAAAATTTGATCAAAACAAAAAAGACAGCGTGGAGAGCATACCTACAACAAAGAAGTGAAGAAGCCTATGAAAATTACAAAGCAGCGAGACGGTTGGCAAAGGAGAAGATCAAAATAGAAAAAGCCAAGGAATGGGAAGACTTCGGGATAAAGATGGAAAAAGATAGTAAAACAAATTACAAGCTTTTCTATAAAGTTCTCAAGAATATGAGAAACAAAAGAGAACAACAAGGGTTGAGGCACATTATGGACAAAGAAGGAAACATAATTACTGAAGACAATGAAGTTATGGATAGATGGAAACAGTATTTCCAGGACATGTTAGAAGGAGCTGACACAAGCGGAGAGGAAGCAGAAACAGAACAAAGCGCAATAAGACCAGAAGGAAATGCCAATACACAACTAGAAGAAACGAGTGACAATATACAACTAGAAGAAGTAAAGAAAGCGATAGGTAAACTGAAAAACGGGAAAGCACCAGGAGTAGACGGCTTAAAAGGAGAATTATTAAAATGCATGGGAGAAGATGGAATGATACTACTACATACAATTATTAAAGAAGCATGGGCAACTCTAACAGTACCCAAAGACTGGAAAACGTCCATAATAGTTCCAATCTACAAAAAGGGAAATCGTACAGATTGCTCAAATTACCGTGGAGTTTCACTGTTGTGCGCAGCCAGCAAGGTGTACGAGATGATCCTGGAAGGAAGGCTTAGAAAAGTAGTGGAGGAAAAACTGCATGAGGCACAAAGTGGATTTCGACCTGGACACTGCACCCAGGATCATATATTTACAATCAGAAATGTAATAGAGAAATCGCTACCCTATAACAAGGAAATATATATATGTTTTGTTGACCTGGAGAAGGCTTTCGACAAGGTGGAGAGACAAAAAATATGGGATGTGCTAGAGAGAAATGGTATTGCAAATAATTTGATAGAAGCCATTAAATCACTGTATAAGAAAACAGAAAATATAGTCAGAAAAGACAACAGAGAGACTAATACATTCAGAACAACGAAGGGAGTTAGACAAGGAGGCAACCTTAGCCCACTACTTTTCATTACTTTTATGGACAAAATAATAAGAAATGTCAGCAGTAAAAGTAAGAAGATGAAGGTGGGATACTACAAATTGAAACCGGTAGAAGTGGGAGATTGTGTATTTGCAGATGATATAGCAATAATGGCAAACACAGAAAGGAGCTTACAGTTCAATGTCAACCTGTGGGCAGAAGAGCTAGAAAGAAAGGGAATGAGAATCAATATCAAAAAAACAAAAATAGTAGTGATATCAAATAACAAGGAGAGAAGAGCAAGCATCCAAATTAACAATCAGATAGTGGAGCAAGACAGCAGCATAAAGTATCTAGGAATAGCCATAGATAATACTGGAAAAATGGAAGAGGAAATTAACAATAGAATCACGGCAACAACTAAATTGTTCCACGGTATGAGAAGAGGTTTCATCAATAAAAAAGAAATTAGCAACAAAACAAAAATGACAATTTACAAAACCATATACTTGCCGACGTTACTATACGGAAGCGAAACATGGGTTCTAACAGAGAAATTACATAAAAAAATACAGGTTCTGGAAATGAAGTATCTGAGAAGAGTAGCAAATGTAACGTTAATGGACAAGATAAGGAACGATGAAATTAGAGAAAGACTGAAAACAGAGAGTGCCAGGAAGTACACAGAGAAGGCTCAGTTGCGGTGGTGGGGACATATGATAAGATTACCTGAAGGAAGGCAAGTTAGACAAGTATGGGAAGCAAAGACCACCGGAAAAAGAAAGAAAGGCAGACCAAGCATGACGTGGGATAAGGAAGTGGAAGAACTACTGAAGGGAAAGGGGCTAACATGGAACCAGGCTGAGAACATAGCAAGGGACAGAAATAGATGGAGAGCAGCGACGAAATAGAATAAAGGAAGGTACAACAGAACCATTACAACCTATTCAGAATAGACAGTTAGCAAGTGTGAAGTTGAATTGCATGATTATATTAAATTTGCTTATTTATTTTATTTATTTTGGTTTATTATATGTAAGAATGAAGTAATTAGTTATGTAAAGATAGGTTTATTAGACCCTCTACACTTAACGGTAGAAGAGGGATGGATTATATATATATATATATATATATATATATATATATATATATTGTTTTTCAATACATTTCTCTCCGATGGTAAGACAAAATAATAATCTACGATTTGCATCAGCTTCTTCGATAGTGTGCACATATTTTGGTTTGAATGGCTTTATATGGTTTTATAAATGTTTTGCAATTCCGATCTACTAACATTAAGATTACGTAAACGTTCCTTTAATGATGGGGATGTTCTTCCACCGAATCAATACCAACAATAGTTGCGGCATCGCTTTCGTCATACTTCTTTTTTTTTTATTAACGTTAAGAATGCTGCCAGTTGGGGTCTAGGACGTTTCTACGCCGCCGGTTCTACGACGCCAATTCATCGCCGCCGTTTCTACGCCAGTACGTTTCTACGCCAGCCGATTCTACACTGGCCGTTTCTACGCCGCGCCGGTACATAGATTTAAAGAAGGAGACAAGCGCTGATCAATAATGAATACATTGACTGAAACACATTATTTCAATTTATTATTATTACATTATCTATATTAACAAAATAATAACTTAAAATTAAAACACTACTAAAGTTTATTGTTATATTTACATTAGAACCACACAATAACTTAAAATACTATTAAAATTTGTAAAAATATCATTTCGTACAATTAAACACAAGAAATAATTAAATAATTTCATAATTGTGTGCTAGACACGTAAATAGTCCAACGGTAGGGAGGGACCTTGCTACATTCTAAACACAATTCTTCTCTTCTCATCGTATTGTAAAACGTTGTAATAGACTACTAAGATAAGACAGTAGGATTATTAAGTAATAATGAGGAATTCAAATTTTCTATTAACGTGGTACGTAATCACCAAAAATATTTTATGAAAAGTTTATGGTACATAATAATAATATATCTGGCGTAGAAACGGCCGGCGTAGAAACGGCCGGTGGAGAACCGGCCGGCGTAGAAACGGCGGCGATGAACTGGCGGCAAAGAATCGGCGGTGTAGAAACGTCCCATTCCCTGCCAGTTGCAGCTATTCGCATGGCAGTCATACGTGTAAGACTGATGTTGGAAACTCTCCCGTTAAACTGCCGCACCACTTCTCTTTCTCCTATTGCAATTTCTCCATGCCTTCGGCTTCGTTTCATAATTTTCATATCTCGTGCATAAACGTCGACTTTTAGCACTTGTTGCATAAATAGCTATTCTATTTCGGAAAAACACTGTTATTTCTTGTAGTTCTTTAACAAAAACTGTTATTTTTCAGCTATTTCAGTCGTTTAAGTTTCAGAAATGTTCATCCTTGTATATAAAACAAGTCTTTTGGCGTCCATACAACAAAGTAACACTTATTTTTATTATGTTAAATTTACCTTGTACTTGGTGCATGTAATTGTAATTTTTCTTTAATTGAAGGCCACCGCTGCCATCAATTGTCAAAAATTTTATAACACCATGTCAGGTCATTTTGGCACTCAACCGTAATTTAATTAGCCACTTAGGCTTTAGGGCAGCATGCCCGTATGTTAAACCCTTTTAGTTACTTATTTGGCTTCATCGCATAATTCCATAATAATGATTTTGGACATATTTGGCCTCCAAGCGCAGTATTTCTCGTTATCTGGGGCACCCCTTTGTTGGTGCTTTGATAGCCGTGTGTTAACGCTCGCAAGATTTTCGAACCTTCTAGAAATTACGCTGCTTGTGCGACAAGGAGGGGTAGTGCCCATTCTCGCGCCAAAAGTCGCGTGTCTAGGAAATGCTGTGTTAGGATTGGCTGGAGAGTTTTTCCCATGAAGCTCAGGGGCACCGCACGCACGCGATTATTGAGGCAGTCGGCAGGGGCTCGCTAAACAGTCTACACGTGTAAAACATTTGGTGCTCTCGGTGCAGGTCGTCGCAGGAACACAGCAACATGCCGATTTATTAGCGTAATAACCGCAGTTCTTTGGGTAAGCGTGCGGGATAATAATTCCTGTGTCCATTTATTGCAACGGCGATGTCCTCAAGTTCTGCATAACCTAGGTAGGTCGTCGCAGACTTCTCCCGAGAAGGGGACTCGTGAGTAAGCCAGCCATTTTTGCCTTTCGCATCGTTTGAGCTTCGCCGCAATGCCAAGTCCCGCATACCATTTGCTGCCAGGGAAGTTTCCCCATCTGCAAGATGGCTGAGCTAGCCAGGTAACGCTTGAAAAATAACATTTGTGCATACTGACGCTTGCTTTGATCAACTAATTTTGTGAGTACCGCATCTCGCATACAAATTGCTGCAATGCGACGCCAGAGCGTGGTACACTCCGTGTAAAAATAGCATTTGTGCGTACTGACGCTTGCTTTGTTCAACTAATTTCGTGAGTACCGCTTCTCGCATACAAATTGCTGCAATGCGACGCCAGAGCGTGGTACACTTCTTGTAAAAACAGCATTTGTGCGTACTGACGCTTGCTTTGTTCAACTAATTTCGTGAGTACCGCTTCTCGCATACAAATTGCTGCAGTGCGGTGCCAATCATAATCGCACGTTGTGGGCGGAACACTTTGTGTGATATAGTGCAGTGAAAGTACACTCTGCTGAAAAATCCAGTGGTGTGCGTCAGTTCGCGCGCCGTTAGCCCACTTAATCGACAGCGCCGTCAGCGCCTAAATTTAAGATTAACTATCGTTGGTTTGTGCCGCCAGGCAAATTTTATCACGACCTAGTACCGGGTGTTCAGAGGTTTCGGGCCCGAATTCAGGTTTTGTTTGCACGCGTAACGGCGACCGGCCGTTGGGTTTAAGCCCACGTTTACCCATTACACCTGGCCTGGATGAGGTACCCGACTCGACTGTACGCCCACCCCTTAGGCTTTAAGCGCTTTTCCCCAGCTGAGCTTAACCATTAAGTTCCTTTTAAAAAACCATGATGTTTTGTAACCTGTGTATATATGTATGTATTTAGATCACCCCCAGGGATCCAATAGACGTATTAATATTATCGCCGTTTTGTTTCTTCTTGACACTATTGTGTTGGGGTATACATATTACAGGGCGACTGTGTCGCTGTGCCACTACAGCTGTGAGGCGGACGCGGAGGGTAGGCCTTCCAGGTAGGTGGTTGCGGCTGGCATTGTACGGCGATTTTCTCGACATAGTTATTCGCGTATTTTCTCGAAATAGCTATTCGGGTGCTACTCGAAGTAGTACTTGATTGTAACCCCGCCCCGTTCCGCCGTCCAGTTCCGGCAGAACGTGGAGATCCCGAGTCAGAGCTGGTGGCCATTCTTTGATAACCATCAACACGTATTAAGTGACGCTCGCCCTGTGGCGTATCGGTGTTAACCCCGCCCATCTCCCTGAGCGCATTTCAGCTGGGGCCTTTAGCCTGTTTTATCGATCTTCCAGGGTGAGCGTGCCACATTTCCCGGATTCGTCTAGCGATCGGTGCCTGTCCATCGGCAGGCGTCGTAAGAACCGTTTGATACCGTAACAACCATTTTCACTTGGTTCTTTCGGTATTGACATTCCTGAGTTATAAGGGCATTTTACTTTAATAATGGCGTCATTACCTACTACTCGTAATCCATCAGGAGATGCAGCTAAAACTGGATATTTTGGGTCTACAAAAAACCCACAACTTGTTACATCTAATCCAGATATTTCTTGAAATCGTGCAATTGCACTGCTTTCGTTTTGTATGCCGTATTGAGTTGCCAAAGATCCAACAAATTCTTAATAAAGAAGAGCCTTTACTGTGTTCGCTGTGGAAGTGATTTTCTTTAGTTTTAAAATTTTACCAAAATTGGATGCAGTTAATCGTCTGACCCTCGTCGTCTTTCATAAAAAGTTGTTTCTTTGGCCTACAGTTAATTTCTGTATTTCTGATGGGTGTTCATTTTTCAATTGCTCAAGGAATTTTGCTTCTTTTTCTAAGTACCTCGCAGTCTCAATATCTTCAACATTGGCATTTTCTCCGTAATCACCATCATCATCTACAGCATGGAATAATTTTTTTGGTTTCGTTCTTTGGGTTTTTGTACATCGTTTGTAGTTCAAATTTCGAATATTTTTTTCGCTATAGCATTTTACATACTTTCCTGGACTACATGCAGCTAAAATTGTCTGCACTTTATAATTTAATTCCCCGCTGTTATTAAAAGAAGTAGTTGCAGCTCCGCACCGTGCTGAATAAGCCCTCGTTGCGAACAATTTATTCTTTTTCTCCCTATATATTTTACAACAACCGATTTGAACGTTTCCACAATATTAGTGTCGACATCTTCAATCAAGCTGTTCGCATGCATGGCTACCCTATTAGCCGCATTGACGTAAATTCGGGGTATATGTTTTCTTATTTTTTTTTAACCATTACAGAAATAGTCCGCACAATCAGAGTGTTCACCAAAAATATGTTTGTAACCGTTTAACATGTCAGATTTGAGTTGCGATATTTTTTCTTTTGTATGAATCGGTTCATTTTTTCTGTACTCGACTGCTTTAGTCACCCCGTAACGAAAACGTAACTTACTTTTTAATAAGTGTGATTTGACCAAAGAAGCCACTTTTAGTTTTTTAGCTGCTTCTTTGATTTTATTGCCCAAATTTCTAAGGATGTGGTTTTTGCACTCTATCTTCTGAATTATAAATTGTGGTTCTTCTCTCTTGACGTAAAACAAGAATATAATTTTTCCTCAAAGTGACTCATCCGGCATAGGCATTTTGGCAATTTCTTCCAAAAAATTTCGAAGCAGTGGGTGGTTAAGTTTGTTGAATAGAATTTCAGCAGCTACTAATGCATTACATAATTTTTTATTGAATTTCGTTTCTACCACTGTTAGTCGCACTATTAACACACGTTGGCAACAATGTTTGCTTTTTATTTCGTAAAACCACGCATTTTATATGTTTAACTGGTTTTAAACGTTGAGTCACTTAAAAACATTTAGCATAACTCACCTTAACATCGCACGTTGTGCAATACAAGACCATATCATTGCACATAACATCTTAAAACAACGGAAACTTACCCACGTTTGCAGTTACAGAGGTGAAATTAAACTAACGCTCGCTTTTGGCAAACTTCAACCAAATAAATGCAGGAAATGTCTATTTCACGTAACTGTGCAGATGTAAAGTATTAGCAGTTCTAGCGTTTTTGTAGGCAAACTGTCTAATCCCTTCTTGAAAGATAGGTATTAGCGTTGATTGACAGCAACGGTATTAGCCTTAGGTATTAGAATTATTCAAGGGCATTTTAGTTAGCATAAAGCTAACCAAAATAGAATTAAAAAAACGATCAAGAGCTATTGATGAAAGCACAACAAATACCTACCCTTGTACTTCCTACTTCACCTTTTAAAAGTCGAAAATTAAAATCTGCTCTGCAAAAAAATATTGAGTATTTATGTTGAGCAATATCTGAATTTTGCGAGCTATTAAAACAAAGATTACCGAGCTACTAGCGTTCGCAATTTAAAAGTAATTTTTAGAAGGTTTAATGTTTTCAAATGGTATAAAATATGCATTAAAACTGGATATTTTAAAAATATGCATGCATTTCTGGAAATCTCCGAAATATGCAATTATACGCACAAACTTCCATATGTGCTATAAATTCTGATGAAACGCATTTTCATTTAAGTTAGCATATGTTTCCTATTAGCAAGAAAAATATGCAAATGCATGAAAATCCGATGCTTATTTATTATCATGCTGTCAACGGGTGCACTATTCGTGTTACACCTAACAAATTAGGCCCTTTTGCAAAGAATTGAAATTATCTTCAAAAGGCGAATTCTAGTTGTTACTGGAGAACACCTAATTTTCCTTCTGCAACAAGCCAAAAGCCAAAAGTGTGGTCCGATAGCTCATTGGGAAGGGGTCTAAGATGGGAAGTATAAGAACAAATTCGTACAATTTATTTTATGCTAGGCGCCACCTGCTGTCTGCCAATATTGCAGTAGCACTCCCACCAAGTATATATTCCCTCAGCGATAGCAAGTGTGCTCAGCTTAAGGATATGACTTACCTAGTTTTGCAAGTTCTAAAAGGATTATCTTATTTCAATAATTCGCGGAACTACATTCCGCTTTACAAATAAAATCACATGGTAAAAAAGTTGGGTCGCCGATAGTATGATAGCACACGCCAAATAAGATTAAATGGGTCCTGCTGAAGGCTGAAATTTGTCGTAAATGATATTTTTGTACTCATGACTTCAAAATTCACATTTCCCGGTCATTCCCGATACGCCGACAATTACTTTTTTGCACTCATGATTTCAAAATTTATATTTCCCGGTCATTCCCGATGCGCCGAAAATAACTTTTCCCGCACCGGGGTGTTTTTTACTTTCCCACAAAAACTATGGCAATTGTGTGTTCCAGGAGCGCTGTAAACGTCAACAAAAGCTAACAGGTGCTAGGATACGTATAAAAATTTAGTAATTTGTGCTGCCAACTCAGTAAAGTTGTAAAACACTAAATATTATTTTTTTAACTTTTTTAAATATTTTGAGTTATTCGTTACAAAAAACATTGTACCTACCTCTTTCGGGAAGAATTTTCTCGAATTCGCACTACATGCAGCACTCCCTTCGGTCGTGCTGCAAACAAAGTGCTCATTCGGGAAAATTAACTTCCCGAACTTGTTAGGTAAATAACTATTTCCACACTAGGGTGCTTTTTACTTTCCAACAAAAACTAGGGCAATTGTGTGTTCTTTTTAAATTTTTATAATTGCCGGTCGTTGGTTTAATTGCTCTTCCAAACATCAGAGGCGCTTTAAACGTCGACAAAAGCTAACAGGTGAGTAGGATACGTATAAAGGTTGAGTAATTTACTCTGTCAACTCAGTAAAGTAGTAAAACACTAAGCAATTTGTTTTTATTTTTTAAAATATTTTCAGTTATTCGTTACAAAAATCAGTGTACCTAACTTTTTCGGAAAGAATTTTCCCAAATTTGCACTACATGCAGCACGACCGAAGGGAGTTCCAAAGTGCTCATTCGGGAAAACTACCTTCCCAAACTTGTTAGGTAAATAACTATTACAACTGCGGGGCACCTTGTGATGCCACGTTGTGCTACACAAGGATAGGGTAAACCTTACCATTTATTTACCCTCGGCACAGTTCCACGTGCAAAAACAGTATTATTCGCTTGACAGCAGATGCGCATCAAATTGATTAAGCTGTTTTAGGACAACCCTAACTGCGATACACTTATAACTTAGGTCCACCTAAAGCGGACAAGCGCCGACCATGCTGTAAACATTTCACAACATGCATCGTTGAACTCATAGAATATAGTTAGAATGGAGGTAATTCATGCATGAATTACTTAACCAATATAACATAATCAAGTTGCTGGAAATGCAGCCATTCTCACAGCATTGAATGCAACCATCGCATCGGCGCTGAACGAAAATTGGCGAACCAAGGACCGCTCTATTTGCTATGTCGCTTCGGGCTCATCAAAAAAAGAATAATTCGCTTCGGCTTAAAGCGTCGGTAACCGACATAGGAGGAAAGGAGGCTTTTCAGAACTGCGTAGGGGTAGAACGTCGCTATACAGGATGATTGTGATGGCGATGGCGGTCCAATTGATGGCGAACGATCGGAGTTTCTTCAAATAACCGACCAGGGGTCGAAATAAAATTCCATTGCACAATTGCGAGAGGGGAAACGACACTTCAGATTTGTAGGCGGTTCCTTGGAAATTATTAAATTCGACCATGTCGAAATCGTCTTCAAGAACAGCTGCTGTTTCCAAAGTTACTGCCATATCGCAAGAAAACGGTCACACTTAAGTAGGTACGTACACCTTGTATGGGCGCTTGCTGACTAACCGTTTGTACTAACTTGCGTTTGCGTGAGAAGGTTGATTGGTATCTGCAACCCCTTTCTCCACGAGCATAACAGAGCAGCAATGGCGTTAATCTTTAAACTGACGTAACATAGTTCCGCTGTAATCCGTTACAACATCCACCAAATTAGTATAATATTTTACTAATAGTAGCTTTTTCAGATATTGATGTTAATGTTATTAACTTCTTTTTATATCATTTTTATACACGACTTAAAGTAACATCTTGAATCACCTTTAAGGGCTGTTTCTCGCTATTAAACTATTTCCCGACAATATTCATAAATCCGTTTCGTACTCTAACAAATAATATTACAATTAGAAGTTAATGAGATTTGCAGCGGATATCTGCGTGGACTTCTCAACCGGGTACGACAACTTCAACAGGTCTCGTAGTACTGCGTTGTGTTTCCATACGTGCTCTGAAAGTTCTTAATTCCAAAACATATTTGGACGGTTTGGTTACTTACATGTACTTGCGATATTTCCCACACCTCTATTTTTTAGTTTCAGTAAAACGCTGTGGAGATTCGGGACTGAAGCACTGATAGCTGTATACTGAGGAGGAGTAGCGCCGACCATGCTGTAAACGACGTGATGTTCGCAGACACAAGGAGGCGATCATAGCACTTCGCAAACGAGTTCAATTTCACTGAAGAAACGCACACTCCGACATCGAGGAAAACGACCGCCCGGACGATAATTGATTAAATTTCCTACACAGGAGCATGGTAAAGCAAATAACGCTCGTAGAAACTGTTACCCGATGGAACGCGAAGTGGAAAGCGGCGACGGTGGGGCAGCTGACCGAATTTTTCTGAGCGACTGGACAAACACACGGTCCAGCTCGTCATCGAGCATGGGGCTTTTGATTTAATTTGTTGCGCATCGGGAAGGTTTTTGACGACGCTTGCGACTACGACGAGAGCTCGTACACCGCGAAGTACGTATTGTTTGAATGCCCGCTGAAGGTGCAGCACAGAGGTGTAGCTGATAGGCACTTCGTAGTAGCAGGGCTGAGGAAGCCACGATATTTGAAGGATGTAAAGTTTCTAAGCTTGCCATTTGATTATATCACATGTATAAGTATTTATACTTCTTTTGGCTATCACAAGAACTTCTGCCGCTACAATTGGAGCCTGACGATATCTTTTCTAATTACTTGGTGAACAGTTTTTGACAATCTCTCTCCCCCAATAAGGTGTTTTGCTATGATACAAGCGACAACAGCTTTCCAAAGAGTTAGGAATTGTTTTGGAAATGTCTTCTCCTTCTTTAGTCTATTCGTAATTTTATTGTGGTCCATAATTAAGTAAAACTGTAAATAATGTTGAAATAATGGGTGAAGCTTGTCTATAAATTAGGAATACTTTAACTATTGCTTATTCCTGAGTTATGTTCTGATTTTGAATAGAATGTTGCTCACCTCTGGCCTGGGTGATTTTTCGTACTGCTACTTTGGTTCTGACTGCCCTGAGCATTTATTAACTGATGAAGTGATACATTGCAATTTATTTTAATATAATCGCTGCAACCTCGATCATTTGTTTTTGACTTTCATCTTTTGACATTCAATCTTTAAGTGAAAGATCTTACAACACACCTGATTTCGCAATTACAGTAATGGCGTGTGTGTTCGAATGGCTGACTACTTTTCTTTTCCTTCTTCCAGGTTTAACTGCGAATACTTCTGCGGCTTCACTGTGATTACAGTTCTACGGTGCATAGTGGGATCGGCTTTCTCTCTCTATTATATAGCCTTGCAACCTTTTGAATGGTAAATAAAAGTTTTATTGGTTGTCATGTGCTTTCTCTTTTTGCTAAAGTACACCAATGATGTATGTTATATTATTCCGTTTTAAATATTGTGTTGAATATTTATTTATTATCGTTTGCAGGCAATTGATATAATTATGAATTTAATTTCCTTTTGAAAACGAAACATTGTACTCCCCAACAAGAAAAATAAATTTTCATTTCACGTAATTAAACGGAACATCATAAGATTATGCCCCCGCTTTACGAAGAGAACCTTATTATTTAAAACAGGAACTTTCTTTGTATTATCTGAGCTTTATTAGCAATAACCTTAAGATACTTTAATTAATATTCACGACATTCTCGGTTTGCGACATCGTACATCGTGGTTGTTTACAGACGCAATAATTCTGTAACCAACGGTTCGAGCAGAGCAGAGCTAAATGAAATTTGCTTTTGTTTGCCTAGGAATTCCAGATACCGCTTCTCGGAGCCTTTTGTGCTTGCAACCTTACTTTGCATGTTCAGCAAAGTGCATTTGTTTGCGGCGGTACAAGGGGAAACAATTCCCAATATTTAAGGGTTAGCGTTTCATAACCCTGCGCTCCCTCGAGAACTCAAATGAGATGCAGTCTGGAAGCTTTTTATTCGAATGTAGCGCAAATCTAATAAATTATATTAGATTTCGTAAACAAACTACCGCTTATGTTGTCAAGCTTCGAGCAAACGAATTATTTTAGATGTTAGGGTGACACTTCTTTTCTTAAATGAGAAATTATATTTAAATTGCTCCAGTACTACCGCCTCGTTTATTCTAATTTGTAATTGGTAGATAGTTTTTGAATCCTCCTTGTGGTGAGATAACTAAATTTTAATTATAGATTGGGTACTCCACCACCCTAAAGATTCCATTCATTATCGTTATCATATCTCTCTGGGCACTACCAATATATCTGGAGCTTCCACATGTATGTTAGCAATGCTTTCTGTCTTTTTTCTGTATAACTAGAGTTCTGTAGTCTGCTATTGTTTATTTAACTCTATTAACATTTGATATATATCTTTATAGTTATTAGTAACTAACGTCACATCAGCCTCATATCGAAGATGGTTTAGTTGTTTGTCATGCACTTTAATAGGTTTTTTTTGTTTCTTTTTTCACAGACACTTTTTAAAAAGCACCTTTAAAGCTTTAACAGTAGATCTTCCCGACTTGCTTAAACATTTATGCTGTTTTAACATTTTTTGCTCTTGTGCTTTATGGCATTTGATACCTCTATTTCGTCCATATCTGGCATCTCTTACGAATTTAGATATACGATCTTTCCTTTGGGTTTTTATCTAAATACAGTCTGTCCTTTAAACGATACAGTATTGTATGGAACAATTAAGAAAATTCCTTAACTGCCTCTCTGTCTCGTGTTTTCTATCATCTTGATATTTCATTCAAAAATAGGCGTTATTCCTATATTCCGTTTTACACTTTTCATGTATTTATTGGCCCAATTACTCTTTCCATCATTTCTTCATGTTTCTGTTTAATGTCTTTTCATAACATTCTTTATCTTATTTTGTTATCTTCTCTGTATTCTGCTAAATTATTTTATATTGTGACTATACGAGTATATCTAGTCTAGTTTATATATGTTGCTGCTTGATGACTGGCTTCAATAAAAGTAGAGGTTAGAATTGTATTTATCTTGTTAAGATTGTTCTCAGAGATACTCTCATGTTTCTTCAATTTTGTTTTTATTCCATTTTGATATTTCACCTTCCTTTATTTCAAAAGTTCTTCGAAAAATACGCTATTTAAAAATTTTTCCCTCTTGCACCACCCTTAAACGAGGGGTTGACATAGTTTTAGCTAGATCTGGCTCTCGGTAGAAAAAAAAGTGTGATTAAGAACTACGCAGCGATCCTTAGGGTTATTATGAAACAACAAAATTTTGGGCGCCTGTCGTTCAACACAACATAACAAAGTCTAGCAATAAATCTTATCACCACCTATCTTTCGAATCACGGACATCACACCTACATAAAAATGCGCAGGTTGAAAGGGTTGTAACAAAATAACACAATATATCAGCCATAGGGGCTTTTAATTTATCCAACCAGTCAACGGTAACAACATAAATTATTTACAAACAGCTGGAAAGAGCAAAATAGTTCAACTACAATTATAAGGTAAAGCATATTGCATAAAAGCATAAATCAAAACATAATGAATGAAATCAAACCGTCAATAATATTGAGTCCAAAATACGAATATGGTAACATAATGACATCCGGAGGTAATCCAAACATCCGGCTAGTTTTGACTTAGTTAAACAAATGACGTAAGTACGTATTAGGTACATACAAAATTTCACCCACCATAACTGACGAAATTCTAGCGCTTCGAGGGTTGCAAGTAAGTTAGTAGTTATCGCGTACAGTTTGATAACCGAAGGCATTCGTAGAATTGTTTATTCCAAGGCAATATCCCCTTACCGATAAATAAAACAAGCAAGCTGAAAATCAATGCATATACTCACGACACATAGTTGGAAGCACCATCATAGCGATCTATGGAGGCTGGCGACTCTGCATGGAATTGTTAATAACAGCCCTGAGGCAGGTACAGGCGGCTCCTCTATCCGAAGGAAATCCAGGCCGACGGCTCCGCGAAAACTGCTCGCATTTGGGACTGAGGCAGCAAAAGCCATTTGCCACAATGAAATACGGCAACAGGAGTACACCGCAATCCATATCAGCTTGATGCCTGTGAGCTGGAGGCTTGGAATCATTAAACATGGAAGCAGGCGTAATTAAAACGAAATTAGAACTCACAAGTAAAAACTAAAAAGGAAAATCTCACCACAGCTGGATATCGGCCAGAACGTGCTTGAAGAGGTGCCGCTGTGCCTGCTAGTTAAAACTATACCAAATCCCCGAAAGTAGCTTCTAAATAAATTGCTTCGACCCTAGCCTGCCTTCACCACAGCTCGCTATGGAAGAAGCGCCGCACCGAGCAATTCTTGAATAACGCAACACATAATTAAATGGAGCATTACATTCTACTTATTTTTTGTCTACTCTTAATGAGAGTGGTATTAATCTAGGATTGTTACTTGATATACAACTATACGGGTTATATTAGAGTTTTATTTAAAAAAAGATATGGTCAATTTTATTTCCACCGTTTGGGTGTAACCAGAACCATCTACTGTGAACTTTCTGATTGAAAAAGGTATATATTGCTTATAGCTTCTCTTTATCTAAAAACTGCATTAGTGTTGCAGTTCTTTTCTTTCTTTACTTCTACGGAGCCGGATTCCTAATACACAGAGGGATCGCCGAAAACATCACAATATGCCATGTCATTCCTGGACGAGTAATATTTGTTGTCTTAATGATCACACAAAAGATCTCCTTACAAATTACGTAAGTGTATGCACCCACCTCAACACACGAAGATCAGGACACAGAGGAAATGTATGAACAAATAATTGAAGCCGCAATAAACTATCGGAGTAACTACATTGTAACGTTTCAAAAGTACCTGCAAAGGGCGCTCTGAATTGTTAACCTCGGGATAGCTCAAATCGGAGAAATATGTTCATTTAACTCAAATATATAAGGTAAGGAAAACACCACATAATTGCCATCAATATAATGTTGTTAGCTAGATATTACAGATTAATCAGTAGGATTAAATAAATTTAGTTCTATATTAACGAAATAGCTTTTTCTCCTGGTAAACTGCAACCCATTTAGCAGGTCTGCACGGAAGATGGTTGCAACCTGAAGATAAAGCTCTATCTAAGAATCAAACGAAATCAAAGTGAAAGAAAAATGTATACCCACAAACTAACGGAAAACAAAGAAGAATATCACAACATCTTAAAAAGAAACCTACAAACCGAAAACTTAGGAAAGCTAACAATAAATAACATGAATAAGTTGGTGACAAATACAATTTTTGAAGCTGGGCGGAAGATGGCTAAAACGGACAAAGGAATAAGGAGAAAACTGAGTGATAAATAGCTAGAAATGCCAAAGGATAAAACCATTAGAAAGCAAATAAAGAAATAATTAGAAAAACAACAAAAAGAACGAATTGAAAAAATTATCGAAGAAAACAGAAACTTGAAACTTATACGACCAGAAAAAAGTAAAAAGAAGATTACAGAGCTCTAGGCAGTGGAAGAAGGGGAGAAGAGCTAATTAACTCTGGAATTGGCCACACTACAAAACATATATAAGAAAGCAACGATGACGATACAGATGGATGCATTTTTAACTACAAATCCAATCAAAGTGTATAGAGGAGTAAGACAAGGTGACCCGATATCACCAAAACTTTTCACTGCAGTTTTGGAAGAGATCTTCAAGAAGATGAATTGGTAAGATATACATAGGTGTAAACATCAATGGACAAAAACTAAACCATTTGTTATTCGCAGACGACTTTGTCCTAATATCTGATAAAGATGAAGACCTGCTACAAATGCTAAACGACGTACACACAGCATCCCAATACCGAAACCTTAAAATGAACCTAATTAAAACAGAAGAATTCGTATGGCGACGATGGTGTTCGGCAAACTATCGTATATACTTAAAAACATGTCGTCCCCTATGAAATTCAAGACTTAAATATTCAATAATTCTGTGCTCCCCGTCCTATCATATGTAACACAAACCTGGACATTTACCAAAGCAAATCTAGATAAAGTCACGAAAACGACAAGAAGCATGGAACGGAAAATGACAGAGGCAACACTGAATGATCGCAGGACAAACACCTGGATAAGAAAAACGACAAAAACCACCGATATGGTAGAGCAAAATTTAAATGGAAATGGGCCGGACATAACGAAAGACACAGAGACAATACATGGAACTATCTCATACACAGCAGGCGCCCATATGATGGGACACGAAATAGAGGAAGACCCCAGATGAGATAGGGGATGGTCTGAGACGACAAGCAGGTTTGACATGAAGACAAAAAGCGACAGACAGAAATATATGGAGAAAACTAGGGGAGGCCTATATTCAGAACTGGAAAACTGGATAAACGTAACCAAAGAAGAAGAAAAAGAAAACATAAAACAAAACGTTTACGTCAGTCACCACTCTGATACTTCTTTTCTTTCAAAATGTACTTTTTTCTAAAGGTCGATTCGTAAATATATTTTAATTTTCTTTTAGTTCTAACACGGAAAATTTTAATAAATAATTAAAACCTAAAATATCCTTTCTATTAAGCGAAATTTAATTATTCGGACAGAAATCAGGTAATTATTATCGATTCGACTCATAAAGTAGTACCAAAAACGTCTTCAAAATATGACTATATACAGTATTAATTATTTTCAAGTATGTATAAATAAATAAATAGCTACAACATACCGTACCGGGCAAGTTTTATTTACCAGATTATTATCCTGCCATCCTATTGCCGTTTTGAGTAGGTCAGCTATAAAGTAAATTAAAAATAAATTCTTTTCAGCGATACCAGCTATGCATTCAAATTTAGTGGGCTATGAATTTATTGTACCTACGAAACCTAATAGTGTGTCACTTTGGCTTTATCAATCAAAATTTCATTTATTTTATGCAAATTTATTTATATTGTATGCTAATCCATTAAATCGGTCGGTTCATTGACATGGTTAATTTAAATGTCAATTTGGGGTTTACAAATAATTTATATTCTAAATTACTGGAATTGCACCTCCAATAATAATGGCAGCTAGCAAGCCTTTAATATGAGAATTAAATTAAGTATTGGTAGTTACAACTAATGCGCTACTTCTGCTCTTGCAGAAGTAAAAGAACAAACCAGTAAAAATTTAACAGAAAACAATATTTTGTATTGGTCTCAAGATGCTAGGCAAGCCAAATCGGTTTTGGGAATTGTAGCATATTTTGCCAAGCCCTGCATGGGACGTTTTACAAAGTGGATTACACAGCCACAATAAGTGCGTTTTCCTTCATCGACACCCAACCAGAACTTAATAGAATATCCCGAAGCGCTTCCTTTCACAACAAAGACTGTAGGGAAATGCGAATCCCCGACCTTTATCCGTTTACATTCCGTTTTCTATTCTCAAAACGGCTTTCGAGTGCCTCATCGCTATTGTCCTCCTCTCGAAACTCGAGCTTTACTTATCCGGAGCAATCGCGACCACTGGACTTTATTTTTGCTAAAATAAAATTTGTTGCAGATATTTGATGAGATCCACTCCAGCAAAGGGAATGGAAGCCTGCGCTAGGGTAAAGCGTATTTGAACGAATTGAGTTTTGAAATAGTATTCATTTTTAAAGCTTCTTTAGATATGATGATATTGAACAAGAATTTCCTGGAAAAACATAGCATGTGGCATGACGTGCTACAATTCATGAAGTTCTATAATTCAATGTATAACCTACTTTAAGTCAGAATATAATAAATATGCATAATACTACTAAATTACGTCAAAGTGTTTTAATCTATATCTATACTCTATATCTATATCTATATAATACATAAAAACTAATGTTAATTTTGTCTGTCCTTTATGGGTTCCTATCCATTCATCCGATTGCGATAAAACATTGGTGAGTTGTTGTGCTTTCCCCCTCGAAGTTTCTGAATTAATACAACCATTGAATAGATTCAAATACAAACAGCGACATTTTAGTTCGTGTGTGACATAACAAGTGCGGTTGATTGTGAAATTACAAGTGCCAGTCGACATTATATAATATCACACGCATTTTCTTTGCTTATTTCCAAATGAATTTGTAATAGTCGTCACAAAGCTTTACTTTCGCTGTCAAATCAATTATGCCATCCAAACAACAAGCGATTGGTCGATCTACACCTCAAGCACGAAAGAAAAGAGCATCACGAGCTTCAGAAACAGACGAGCAACGAGAAGCAAGACTGGAACTGCTCGAGTACGCACTGATCGATCCAGACGAACACTGCACGCTAATTTAAATCTTGGTGCATTGCATTACAATACTAATTATAATTACAGTCTTCATCCAAGGGTGGTTATTGAAATCTATTAATGGTCCAGTTCATTTATTGAACAGTATCATGGTGTTAATTAAGTACGTAGCCAAACTTTAAGCGATGATTCCTTGATCAATTCTAAGATAAAAAGTTCATACAAACATGGGCCCTAAACGGCTTCGTTTTCAAGATACAGGATGTTGAAGTTTAAACTTTTTTTTTTAAATCTCTAAAACGCCTAGAGGTATTCTAATGAAACTTGGTGTAGGTCAGTATTTCATAAAGTAAAATTGTTTGGTCAAAATAAATTTAAGTTATTTTCACCAGTGGCGTGCATCGGAGTCACATCAGTTACCTTATTTTAGAAGCATCTGGTACGTCAATAACCAACAATCTTACAATAGCTACTAAACTGTTGGTTAAAAACACTGGCTTACCAGATTTTTCTAAAATAAGGTAATTGAGGTGGCTCCGATAAACGCCACTAAGGGAAATAAATTTATTTTGACCAAACAATACCACTTTATCGAATATTATAGTTTATGGAGATAAATTATGTCAATGAAATTTTTTAAATATGTGTTATACTATTAAAACATGGTGTTCACTATTGGAATAATACAAAATCAATAAGTCCTAACATGTTTAATATTTTGAAAGTTTTTAAAATTACAAGACGTTTCGCAAATTATGGTTGCATCATCAGTTGTTATTAAAAAATATAGCTTAAAAATTGGGTTTACATTTCTGAAAACACAGATTAGCGACTACATTCACCTCAATAAAACCTGCATACTTACATAACAATATTATATAGTTGAAATTTTACATTGTGTTGAATTAATTACGACTCTTTTCTAATAATGAAGTTTTCATTTCTGTTTTCATGTTAAAATTGAAAAATTTTATATGGGTAACATGTTGATTAATTTAATTTATTTTAATAAATGATAGAAAATGCACCACTAAACGGGTGAACACTGCGCAATGAAAAATTTTAATATAACTTTAACATTCGGTATAAGCATAGTGGAATACAGAAAGTAAATGAATTTTAGATAAATGCTTGCAAGGTTGTTTCCTTAATTTGTTATCACCTTGCGCAGTCAGTATGACAATATGTAGCTTGCTATTAATTTACGCAGGAACTTAAATTTTAAAAGTTTTATTGACTGAAATTATGAAAAATGATAGGTTGTTAAAATGTGAAAAATTTGAGAAATGTAATTGCAAGAGTTATTTATTTGAAAAGGTTATGGTAAATTAAGCTTAGATTGTCTATATCGGTTTTATAATTAATAGTTGTAGGGCGCTTTTGTATTTCAATCAGTTCTAGGCAAAGGCGTTTTTTTTTAAATTGCTCTCTTTATGTAAAGTAGTAGGTGTATTACAGTTAAATTTATGTTGGTGTTCTATTGCATTATCGATTACCGAAATTTTAGTGGAAGAGGGTGATATGTTGTTAATTTTAACAGAATATTTATGTTGTCTAATTCTGTTTTTTAATAATTGTTTAGTTTGACCTATATAAGTGGAGTTACAATTGTTACAATTAATTTGGTAAACTACTTCAGATTGCATACTAGTTTCAGTTTCCAGTCCAGTTACATTAGACGGAAAACCGCAGCATCTGCCGAAAAAATCCAAGTGAGCTGAAATTTTGCATACACCTTTATTTTGACATTACAAATAATAAGTGATTCAAGGTCAAAGGTCACAAAAATAAATTTTTTGTGAGACGGGTGACTTTCCAGTTGAATACCTCTAAAATTCAACTGGAAAATCACCCATCTCAATCAATACACATTAAAAATGTAATAAAAATGTAAAGTTTGAAAAAAATTGTTAGATCCGTTTTTGAGACACAAGAGTAAACATCCTACTTCCGGTAATGCGATTTTCTTCAAAATCTTGCTGTCCCATTTAGATAGTACACAAAACTTCTATATGAAGTTTCAACGCCATACCTCTTTTCGTTTTTGAGATATTCTGTTCACAGACAGACAGACACACAGACCACAGACACACATACCAATGAGCAAAAACATGTTTTTTTGGGTTCACGGGACTCTAAAACGTGAACATCTGTTGAAAACTCAATTTCGAATTTTTGGGATGAATCCAATACTTCCTTTGTCGTAAAAGGAAGTAAAACCCGTCTGCAAAACTTAACAGTGTGTTATTTACTGAATGGGTAGTTGTACGTAAAACACCTGTATAATCTTTTCTCTAGAGAATTTCCTAGCCTTCATTTCTTGTAATAACTAAAAAAGCCATGCGACCCATAGAAAGCGAGATATTTGCGAAAAACTTATTTTTGTGACCTTTGACCTTGAATAACTCAAAACGCAAGCGCGATATCGATGGGGACTTTTGAGACATTATTTGTAATGTCATAAGGAAAGTTCGTTCCCCACATTTCGTTCCCCACATTTCGTACCCCACATTTCGTTCCGGGGATATTTCGTCTCCCCACATCTCGTACCCGGAAACTTCGTTCCCGAGCGAGCTCAATTTGTTTCCTAGATTACAAGGTGTTGAAAAACGAGTGCAGCGATCGGAATACAGTTAGAAAATTAAAGATATATAAAGGTGTATGCAAAATTTCAGCTCATTTGGATTTTTTCGGCAGGCTGATCCTAATGTAACTGGACCATTCATCTTTTAAATTGGTGAAAAACAATTTACCTAAAGTATTATTGTTGTTAAATGCAGTTTTGATATTATATTTTTTAAGTTTATACTTAATTTTTTCAGAAAGTTTAGGAATATATTTAATTGATACATATTTGTTTTGTGATGATGTGTTTGAACTATTAAATTCGTTGCCAAGGCAGTTAGGTTGTAAAGCTATAGATTGATTAAGTTTGTTTTGGTTTTTAATTTTATTTATTCGGCAGTTAATTTGTTTTTTAATAAAAGTAATAGGATAATCATGTATAACTAAAATATTAGTAATTAATTCTAACTTTTCATTATGAAACTATTTAGAGGATAATTGAATTGTTCTGTCAACTAAATTGTTATGTTCTGTGAAAATAAACATTTTTACAAAAAATGGACCCGGTAGTTGGCGCTGAAAACGAGATATTTACGAAAATGTGTATTTATGGACTGATTTGGTTTATATTCAGAATATGTGTGTACAAAGACAAATTATTTTTAGGCAGAAAAAAGTTGCCGGGTCATTTAGTTAACTATAAAGGGTAATTAAATGTCTAATAAGCTTATAATGGATCTACCTTTTCAAATCTGATGTAGGTATATAGAGTTTTTTTAAGCTAAACAATCAATTGTGATTTTTATTTTGCAGTGCGCTTTATATAAAACTAGCAAAGTCTTTCTTGCAATATTATTCTAATATCTGGTGAGCTTTGTAAACCAGCCAACTGTGGTCATATAAATAAAGACAATTGTTAGAGAATAAAATTCTATATGGGAATGCTAAGCGCAACAGAACACACATTGGTGGAACAACTATACAGTGAGGTCGTAAAGGCGAGATTCAGCAACGCCAACTATGGCAGCGAAAAGGTAGAGAACATACGCAACAAAGAATATTTCGGACTTTATATTTGCTAGAGTAGGATTGAGGTGAGAAGACACCAGTAAGTGACGTCTGGCCATCATTAACTGTCAGTCATTGGCAGTGTTTATTTTAGAAAAGGGGTCACAACATAATGAAATCGGTAATTACAACAAAGACAGTTTCTTAATTGCATTGTCACCTTTTGTGAATTACGTATGTGAACTGAAACAAAAATAAACGAAGAAACCCAGGACATCTAAAAAATATTAGTCGTCGTTTCTGTTTTTTCTGATTGAAATGGGTTTTATTTATAACATTCAATTACAAGTTTAATATATACATTTAATATTTTATGGGAGAGGCTGGACACCTACGTCATCATCATCATCATCGTGATCTTCATCCTTTTTGTTTATCAGATGAACCAGTGTTCAACATAAAATAAACTTCTAACGCTTCGTCCACTTGATATTCGTTCTATAAATATTCATATTAGATCCGCTTCGGTCTGTCACACACAGCACGCCATTCCTCAGGATCGATTTTTGTAAATCGCTGTCTTGATAGTGTTTCGACGTCGCTCAACTTAAACGTCGCATTACGAGACCCCACCCAAATTTTTACCATTGCACATATGCTTTCAATAGGATTTAGATCTGGGTGATAGGGCGGAAGGCAAAGTACCACATGATGTGCAGAATTAAAAAGTTCGTTCACTGAATAAGACACGCCCCTATCGCCCCTGCCCTTATATTGCTTGATTAGTTCATATAGCTCGACCTTTGTCATGGTATCATCAATCTCTATCTTCTTGTTGCTCAAGCAGTTAATCATATCTGCTTTCAGTGTATTGTAACTTGTAGATTTGACATTGTGGTAAGAGGCGTTGTCTATAATCGCTACCGAATTTGTTAGGCCATTTTATTTTTCTGTAATTTCTATGGCTACGTAACAGTTTCGAACAGTTTCAGTACAAAGTTTACGATCTCTCGTGTATTTAGCTTCAGTTGCAGCCATATTTCACCGCATATAGTTTCCGCTATTTTGCATCTCAAATCCTAAAGTTGTCACGCGCGCAAATCCGCTCCATTGCTGGGCTCTATGCCGCCGCAATTGCAGATGGCTGTTGGAGCGTTTTCTGCAGTAACATTTAAAACAAGTCCCTGCGGGTGCGACAGAGAAGCATTCGTTCCATTGCGTTCTTTCATATGCAAGCTATCTCGGTCGCTGTGTCACACGATAATATTGCGTTTTGATTGGCCACACCTGCTGGCGTGACGGCGCATTTCGCGCAAGTTTCCGCTTGGCGTCTGGTTTTTGGATCATTCAGGCTCGGCCCGCAAGAGGATTCCGTCTCCGGCTGCCAGACAGTACAGTCGTTTGTCGCCCCCTGCGCTTCGCGCGTGCGGGGGCGGCCGTGTTGTTGGGCTTTGTTTGTTGGAGGAGTTCGGGGTCTTTCCGCTGTTGCCGCAAGATTTAACTTTGTTTATTGTTGAGAACGGTTTGTGCTTGTGTTATGAATTAGTTTGGTTCCTTGCGAGCGTGCTGATACCTCTTGGTTCGGCTTTTTGTTTTCAAACATTTCCTTACGGGCCATCGAGTGTGACAGTTGCATGTGTTGGTTAGTGCCCCCCTGTTGTGGACCGACGCTTTCGAGTATCGTGTGCCGTGCGGGCGATTTGCCACCTTGATAGTGGGATTACAACGAGAGCGTGCCTTGGTCGCCGTCCGCATGCGATCGCCCTGTTGGGCCGCCTATTGTGTCCCGCCAAGGATTCTTTGGTGGGCGTCTTCTGCTCCTGCAGCCGTTAGCCTTTGCGACCGACGTTTGGAGCCAGGCGAAGCTAAAACATAAAGTCAGACTATATTGTATTTTTTGTATTAACCGCTTTATCGTCATCATTCAAAAGTTGCCAACTTATTTGTCAATTACATTGTAGCGCAATATATCAGGCGATGTTAGAGCAGTTGCGTAAATTTAATTAGATGACTGTGACACCAATTTCCTAGTAATGGTGTAACAATAACGTGCCGGTTAAACTTCTCGTTCATGAAGTTGCTATGGTAAAGTTAAGACGCACTAATTCAATCACTAATCCGGATGCTAAATAAGGGTTTCATTTGAGAATTGTTGAAAATCTAGAAGTTAACCTAATATTACTGCTCGCAGTCGCTTGGTTTACGTTTTGAATACTATGCAGTTAATGTTTGTTGTGAAAGCCTTTTACGTTTTGAATACTATGCCGTTAATGTTTGTCGTAAAAGCCTTTTTACGTTTTGAATACTATGCCGTTAATGTTTGTTACGAAAACCTACTTTTAACAATATATTTATGTGTACGCAGAACAATAAATCGGTTTGTTTATATTACCTTGTGTTTTGTTTGCGCCGATTGCATGCAAATTTTCAGAATGAGTTATTTACAGTGTAAAGATAAATGTAAGATGGAGCCTGGAAAGTAGTATAGAGACATCACAGGTAGATCGGTGCACTCGTCGCTGCAGTGTGGAAGTCGTCGGGCTGCTCTAAAATACTTTTCCCGTTGAGTTTGAATTTTCGCTAAGGTGATAAGCTAGAAGGTAGACTCATTTGATTTTCCCGGTTTCACTCTGAGTCTATCCTTGTATTTCCGTTTTAGTCAATGAAACCGGGTGGCGCCCTAGTTAGTTCTATCAATGCCTACCGCCCCTTTGGCTGTTGCCCTTTGGTAATCTCGTGAAGAACCCTCCCTAGCTCCACTGATGTTTAGCCGGCATTTACCTTGTTGCGGGTTGGGCAGCGGCCTAGGGGAGTCTTCGTCCCGATTATGTCAAATTTCACCCGCGCCGGTCGTTCAGTTTTTGTATGCGCCGGGGCGGTGTTGTAAAAGTAGTTTTAGACCGTAACAAACTTGGAGGTGAATTTTGTAAAACTTGTTGCTATATCCACGTTCTAAAATTCCGCGCATTCGTCCCGTCATGATAGTTTCCGCTTTTAGTCTCTGATTTAAAAATCAGTAGGCCATTCGGGACCAAACCGTTTTCACTGCCGGCATGTACAGTAATGAATCGGTATCTATTTTTGATATTGGTGCCTGTAACCCTTTCGGGGTATAATGTGATCACTCCTTTGGCGGTGTACGGGAGCTGTGCAGGTATATTTCGTCCATCTAAATGATGGGTCGATATATTCTGCCCGATACTCCATAATTTTACGCAGATATTTTACCCGCAAGCTCCGGATCTTCTGCGCTTTTATAAGCACTTTCCGCGTATCACTTGTCTTCCTCCACCTATAACAGAGTTAAAATTTTGTTCAATTGGTAATTAGTGCAAATAAGCAACACATCTAACTTGAATCCTAACTTGTAAAGTAGGGCAAGTAATGAACTTACTTTTCCCTCGAAGGGGACATTGCATTCCTCCAATTTATGCAGTATACCTCGCAGAGTTGACCGCCGTTTCTCCATTATGTAGAAATTTTGTATGATTCTCCGAAACTCTGCCATCTCATCTTCTGTTAAGGATGATTTTTGGTTCTTCTTGGGTGTGAGGAGGAGTAGTAGATGATGTGCCTTCTCGTGCTTCCAAATAACGAGATTGTTTTTCTATACGCAAGTAAGTGCTCTTTGAAATCCTTGTTGTAGTCTGAACCTTTTCAATCGTGTGATGTAAAGGTAGAACTGGTGATAGTGCTTGTGCTTCTTGTCGCATAAGTTGTGCAATGTTATGTATGATCTGAGAAATTTACTGACATAATTAACACATACTGCTCTATTCCATAAATGCACGTACCTCTCTACTCTCCAACCCTATCAAATTCTGTTGAAGAAACAGTGGATTTACCATATATGTCTGACAGACGGCTCTTCCAAGTTAAAAATTATAGAAGAGGAAAATAGACTGTCAAAAAAACAAGTAGTGATTATTAAAACCAAGGAGGTGATATGAAGAAAAGTCAGAATTACGGTTAGGGAATCCCAGGCCACAGCATTCTGGCGGTTCATCAAAAATGTAGTGCAACAACTAGTTTCATAAAATAAACCCGATCCCTGTAGCTATAGAACAAGAATTCATCATTATGATACATTTTTAATGAAGACTCACATCAACACAAATGCAGAGCAGAAACAACAGTCTTACAGCACTATTAAGTTTAGAGGACCACCGCTCTTCCATATAATACTTCCATCTGGGATTTTCAAAGAATTATAAGTTATGTGATAATACTAGAACTTATGATGTGGTTTGCCTTAAAAGGCTTACACAAATCAAGTAAATGAATATAATATATGATTAACAATTAAAGAAATAAGTCGGCGGTCTTCAATGAATACTGGAGTTTGAGGGGGCGTCGGCGAGGACGTCCTGGAATTCCAGTGAAAATTCCTAAGTGTCACTGTATTGTATAAAGTAAAATAAGTCTCCTTTTACGTGTACCCATTACAGAAATGTAATGTGGTATTTGCACACAATCGTTCCAGAGCATTAGAAAGTAAAACGTCGCCCACATTTTATTCGAAATCTAGAAGCTGCAACAAAACAGCACATGCTAATTCTTTAGAAAACATTTGTGGTTATTAAAATTAGTAGGAATTCTTAAATTAATTTGTTAACGTAAAGGACTATTCCAGAAGCCTTGTGCCTGGAAACACAAATTGAAATTAAATACTGGCTTACATTGGGCTACGCTTTTTAAACGTGAAGCAGCTTAACTTCCCCACCTTAATAACATTTACGAGCATCTCAGGGACTTATAGTGATGACAAATTTCAAAAAGCAAAAGATATTTTTGCTTTATTTTAACACTGCACTGGCAATGGCCTGGAAAGGGATTATTTTGATTACTACATAAAATACTTCTTACATCTTACACCATTTCAACGTACGAGGATAAATTGAAAAGTCTCCGGCCTACACAAGGAAACAAAAGAATATCCTGTAAACTGTCATTTGAGTTTTCAACGTAATCCCCGTCAAGTTCAATGCACTTGGTCCACCTATATTCAAGTGCTCTTACTGCATCCCTATAAGCCCTTTCATCCAACTGGTCAAAATATACATTTATTGTATCAGAAATCACATCTTCATCGGACTCTTCTTCTTTCTCTACTTCTTTCCAGCATGAATTTTTTTCAAGTTTGGAAATAAACTAAAATCTGAGGGGGCTAAGTCCGCCGAGTAGGGGGCATGGGGTACCAATTCAAACCGCACTTCATTAATTTTTGCCATGGCAATAACTGACTTGTGACAGGGTGCATTATCCTGATGATACAGATTTTTTTCTTATTTAATCCGGGCCGTTTTTCCTGCATATTTTAACTTAGCTGGTCAAGTAGGGTAGCGTAGTATGCCCCGTTAATTGTTTTACCTTTTTTAAGATAATCCACAAAAAGAATACCATTGGCATCCCAAAAAACTGAAGCCAAAACTTTTCCAGCCGACAAAACTGTTTTGGCCTCTTTCGGAACAGGTTCCCCTTTGGCAGTCCATTGCTTCAATTGCTGCTTCGTTTCTGCTGTATACTGGTGCATCCACGTCTCATCCATTGTAATAAATCGTCGCAAAAAATCTACTGGATTGCGTTTAAACAAGTCCAAACACTCCTTCGAAACTGTTTTGCGTGTCAGCTTTTGCTTCAGTGTGAGCAGTCGCGGAAACCTTCGCGCGGATAACTTTCTCATCCCCAAAACTTCAGTTAGGATATAATATGTCCGCTCTGTTGAAATACCCACAGTATCTGCAGTCTCCATCAACTTCAATCGCCGGTCATTCTGTAACGCTAGCTCCCGTTTGAATCCGATTAATTCAATATTAAATAATATTTGCTGATTTAAACGTCGCCGACCTTTAGCGTTATCAAGAACCCGGCGTGTCCCAGCAAGATAAGATAGCACAGACCGAAGTTCCGCGCAAACAAAGGTATGACGCGCGCCGTTTCTCCCCACCTAACAGCATTTCAAGGCATATAAAACTGCTTGCAGAACGCATTTAAAGGGAGATTCCCCAGAGATTTCCCAGAGATACCTGATACTCCTCCAGCAAACACCTAGTTCCCGATCCATCCTTCATCCTGCCCTGTCCAGAGAGTCCCTCCGCCAAGCCGTCCTGAGGCTGAGTTTAATTCAGTGGTTCTATAAGAGCGCCTGGAACGCCAGCTAATTAATCCTGAAAATCCCTGACAGCTGAGTTTAATTCAGTGGTTCTTTGAGAACGCCTGGAACGCCAGCTAATTAATCCTGAAAATCCCTGACAGCTGAGTTTAATTCAGTGGTTCTTTGAGAACGCCTGGAACGCCAGCTAATTAATCCTGAAAATCCCTGACAGCTGAGTTGAATTCAGTGGTTCTTTGAGAACGCCTGGAACGCCAGCTAATTAATCCTGGAACGCCCGCTAATTAATCCTGAAAATCTCCTACGCCGAAACCCGCTGGTCAAATAGCAATTAACGTAATGTCAAAATCCCAGTTCCCTTGTATTTTAAATTCACCGCCGTGCTATTCAAGCAAAATTAAAAGCTTCAAGCTACCTAATTAGAATTTACCTGAATTAATCCCTGAGAATTGTAGCGGCCGGCTTGCTTGGGAACTCTGCGGGCCGCACCGTTAGCTCCACCACGGAGTTCACTTGCAGGTGGTGAGGATTGTTAACCTCAAAAGTCACGCCGAGCCGGAGTTTCGTTCTTCAAACGAAGTCCCGTCGTGCGGCGAATTCTTCAGAGTATTTCACCACCGAACTATAGTTACACGTTTAGGGTGAAAACCCGCATTAGCAGTTTTAATTGTTATTTGTTTACAGAAATCAGAAACCGCAAACCGGCAAATTCCGACGGACTTCACCGCGCCGCCAACAGCGCGCAGTTCAACGCCGTTCGGGAAGCGACGACAATTCTCGACGCTTTCGAAGCGGAGCTCCTAGGAAGTAGACCGACCCTGCCAGCACGGACGTGACGCGGGTTGCAGCAACCGCAGGGACAAACAGCGATATTTCAAGTCAATAATGTTAATTTCACAACAATTTGCTTATGTATGATAGATATATAAAATAAATGTTATACAGGATACTCCGTTAGTGTGTTTTGCTTATTTATGGTATATCTGAGGGAACGATGGAACCTATCTCCGATCTAATGAGCTAACCCGTGGTAGATAAAATAGTACAACCCCTATAAGCAGGGGCGCATTGTTACATGGCGCGTACGAGCAGGAACGTGAACTCAGATATATGTACATAGATTGGCAAACACACACCTGCAGCTCCAGATGGCGCCCGAGCCCGGTAAACTCTGAAAATACCGAACCAGTAAATTTTGTTGTAATTTAAATAATGTACAAAACCTGTTACAGCCTAGCCGTCCAGGGGAATCTACCAGAGCCCAGAAACCGAGATGTTCCAGTCTAGAATTCCCAGATACCCGTCCAGGTCCTGTCCGTTCCAGATAAGATCTTTCCGAGATCCCGTCCAGTCCAGAAAATCCTTTTCCTACCCTCAAGGGCCAGCAGCTTCACTGCTGGTACGGGATTTTGCGTCCCCGAGGTGCCTTAGCTAAATTGCCGACAATACTACGGACCGCCCGCGTAGTACCGTCTTCTGCATGTCAGAAGAATTCCAGAAAAAGTCCGTAATCCGCAGCCCGTCCGTGAAATGCCAGATGAAGACAATCCTGATGTCTCGTCCGCCGGAATATCTGCAGGTACCCGTGTAAGCACCTGGTGCGCCTGTAAATGAATGAATGTAAATATACATGATTGCCGAATGCGAGTTTAAATGCCGCCCTAGTTAGTGAGAATGCTAGAATGCCAGAATGTTTGCTAGTGCTATCCCGAATGTCATTCTTCCTTTTGGAGCGTGCTCTCTGCCACCGTAAAACCGGATAATGGCAGGAGATCGTAGACGAATAGTCGAAGCTCGAAGGAGAGAATGTGTTTTCCGTACCAGAATACCGTCCAGAGAGCGTATTTTAGAATGCGTCCCAGAGCGATCCTGCGCACCGTTTTTTTTGAAATTGTATGCTGGTCTCCGCAGCCTCTACAATTTCCCGAGTAATTGTGTGAGAATGTCTGAGTATAGGTTATCCTGGAACCTAGATGTTACACACGCTGAGAGAATCCCGGAATAATTGAAGGTCGAAACCGCGACTGTACCGGCTCCAGTATTTAAATGTTGAAAGTTTGAACGTTGGCCGAATTGCAAACTGAAACCGCAGTTTTGCAACCGCCTGCAACATAAGTTTGTGTGCACTCCTTGAACGCAGCATTTCGCCCCAGTGCCTGTAAGAAGCGCGCGTTCACTCCGTCGAGTGCACATTTTTGTGCAATAGAATGCACCCCGTGAAATGGCATCCAGGCCATTACCAGAAATATTTTTGTGCAATAGAATGCACCCCGTGAAATGGCATCCAGGCCATTACCAGAAATATTTTTGTGCAATAGAATGCACCCCATGAACTGGCACCCAGGCCATTACTAGGAAAACATTATTCCTGAATGAATGATATCCTGTAGGACCTGCAGGTCGAAACCGCGACGCCGCCGTGTCCTGAAGGGTGCATGTGCATCGCATATGTATGTTCCTCCGCCGACAGAATATAGGTTGAAACCGCAACCTCTGTATTCGACTAGGCCAGAATTTAGAGTACAAATTGTACTCATCCTGTATATAGTTTCGAAAGAAACACCCGTTAAAATTGTACTCATCCTGTATATAGTTTCGAAAGAAACACCCGTTAAAATTGTACTCATCCTGTATATAGTTTCTAAAGATTACAATTTTACTCAGCCTGTATATAGTTCCCGATTATCCCCCAGTTTGAATGTTTTCTGTGTCCGGTCTCAATAATCACGAGATCTCCAGGTGATCTTTGCATTGTTTTGAGAACCCCCTTGAAGGAGGTGCCCACCGAATTCCCGTTTCCTCCGAAGGGACCGGCATATGTAACGCTAGCTCCCGTTTGAATCCGATTAATTCAATATTAAATAATATTTGCTGATTTAAACGTCGCCGACCTTTAGCGTTATCAAGAACCCGGCGTGTCCCAGCAAGATAAGATAGCACAGACCGAAGTTCCGCGCAAACAAAGGTATGACGCGCGCCGTTTCTCCCCACCTAACAGCATTTCAAGGCATATAAAACTGCTTGCAGAACGCATTTAAAGGGAGATTCCCCAGAGATTTCCCAGAGATACCTGATACTCCTCCAGCAAACACCTAGTTCCCGATCCATCCTTCATCCTGCCCTGTCCAGAGAGTCCCTCCGCCAAGCCGTCCTGAGGCTGAGTTTAATTCAGTGGTTCTATAAGAACGCCTGGAACGCCAGCTAATTAATCCTGAAAATCCCTGACAGCTGAGTTTAATTCAGTGGTTCTTTGAGAACGCCTGGAACGCCAGCTAATTAATCCTGAAAATCCCTGACAGCTGAGTTTAATTCAGTGGTTCTTTGAGAACGCCTGGAACGCCAGCTAATTAATCCTGAAAATCCCTGACAGCTGAGTTGAATTCAGTGGTTCTTTGAGAACGCCTGGAACGCCAGCTAATTAATCCTGGAACGCCCGCTAATTAATCCTGAAAATCTCCTACGCCGAAACCCGCTGGTCAAATAGCAATTAACGTAATGTCAAAATCCCAGTTCCCTTGTATTTTAAATTCACCGCCGTGCTATTCAAGCAAAATTAAAAGCTTCAAGCTACCTAATTAGAATTTACCTGAATTAATCCCTGAGAATTGTAGCGGCCGGCTTGCTTGGGAACTCTGCGGGCCGCACCGTTAGCTCCACCACGGAGTTCACTTGCAGGTGGTGAGGATTGTTAACCTCAAAAGTCACGCCGAGCCGGAGTTTCGTTCTTCAAACGAAGTCCCGTCGTGCGGCGAATTCTTCAGAGTATTTCACCACCGAACTATAGTTACACGTTTAGGGTGAAAACCCGCATTAGCAGTTTTAATTGTTATTTGTTTACAGAAATCAGAAACCGCAAACCGGCAAATTCCGACGGACTTCACCGCGCCGCCAACAGCGCGCAGTTCAACGCCGTTCGGGAAGCGACGACAATTCTCGACGCTTTCGAAGCGGAGCTCCTAGGAAGTAGACCGACCCTGCCAGCACGGACGTGACGCGGGTTGCAGCAACCGCAGGGACAAACAGCGATATTTCAAGTCAATAATGTTAATTTCACAACAATTTGCTTATGTATGATAGATATATAAAATAAATGTTATACAGGATACTCCGTTAGTGTGTTTTGCTTATTTATGGTATATCTGAGGGAACGATGGAACCTATCTCCGATCTAATGAGCTAACCCGTGGTAGATAAAATAGTACAACCCCTATAAGCAGGGGCGCATTGTTACATGGCGCGTACGAGCAGGAACGTGAACTCAGATATATGTACATAGATTGGCAAACACACACCTGCAGCTCCAGATGGCGCCCGAGCCCGGTAAACTCTGAAAATACCGAACCAGTAAATTTTGTTGTAATTTAAATAATGTACAAAACCTGTTACAGCCTAGCCGTCCAGGGGAATCTACCAGAGCCCAGAAACCGAGATGTTCCAGTCTAGAATTCCCAGATACCCGTCCAGGTCCTGTCCGTTCCAGATAAGATCTTTCCGAGATCCCGTCCAGTCCAGAAAATCCTTTTCCTACCCTCAAGGGCCAGCAGCTTCACTGCTGGTACGGGATTTTGCGTCCCCGAGGTGCCTTAGCTAAATTGCCGACAATACTACGGACCGCCCGCGTAGTACCGTCTTCTGCATGTCAGAAGAATTCCAGAAAAAGTCCGTAATCCGCAGCCCGTCCGTGAAATGCCAGATGAAGACAATCCTGATGTCTCGTCCGCCGGAATATCTGCAGGTACCCGTGTAAGCACCTGGTGCGCCTGTAAATGAATGAATGTAAATATACATGATTGCCGAATGCGAGTTTAAATGCCGCCCTAGTTAGTGAGAATGCTAGAATGCCAGAATGTTTGCTAGTGCTATCCCGAATGTCATTCTTCCTTTTGGAGCGTGCTCTCTGCCACCGTAAAACCGGATAATGGCAGGAGATCGTAGACGAATAGTCGAAGCTCGAAGGAGAGAATGTGTTTTCCGTACCAGAATACCGTCCAGAGAGCGTATTTTAGAATGCGTCCCAGAGCGATCCTGCGCACCGTTTTTTTTGAAATTGTATGCTGGTCTCCGCAGCCTCTACAATTTCCCGAGTAATTGTGTGAGAATGTCTGAGTATAGGTTATCCTGGAACCTAGATGTTACACACGCTGAGAGAATCCCGGAATAATTGAAGGTCGAAACCGCGACTGTACCGGCTCCAGTATTTAAATGTTGAAAGTTTGAACGTTGGCCGAATTGCAAACTGAAACCGCAGTTTTGCAACCGCCTGCAACATAAGTTTGTGTGCACTCCTTGAACGCAGCATTTCGCCCCAGTGCCTGTAAGAAGCGCGCGTTCACTCCGTCGAGTGCACATTTTTGTGCAATAGAATGCACCCCGTGAAATGGCATCCAGGCCATTACCAGAAATATTTTTGTGCAATAGAATGCACCCCGTGAAATGGCATCCAGGCCATTACCAGAAATATTTTTGTGCAATAGAATGCACCCCATGAACTGGCACCCAGGCCATTACTAGGAAAACATTATTCCTGAATGAATGATATCCTGTAGGACCTGCAGGTCGAAACCGCGACGCCGCCGTGTCCTGAAGGGTGCATGTGCATCGCATATGTATGTTCCTCCGCCGACAGAATATAGGTTGAAACCGCAACCTCTGTATTCGACTAGGCCAGAATTTAGAGTACAAATTGTACTCATCCTGTATATAGTTTCGAAAGAAACACCCGTTAAAATTGTACTCATCCTGTATATAGTTTCGAAAGAAACACCCGTTAAAATTGTACTCATCCTGTATATAGTTTCTAAAGATTACAATTTTACTCAGCCTGTATATAGTTCCCGATTATCCCCCAGTTTGAATGTTTTCTGTGTCCGGTCTCAATAATCACGAGATCTCCAGGTGATCTTTGCATTGTTTTGAGAACCCCCTTGAAGGAGGTGCCCACCGAATTCCCGTTTCCTCCGAAGGGACCGGCATATGTAACGCTAGCTCCCGTTTGAATCCGATTAATTCAATATTAAATAATATTTGCTGATTTAAACGTCGCCGACCTTTAGCGTTATCAAGAACCCGGCGTGTCCCAGCAAGATAAGATAGCACAGACCGAAGTTCCGCGCAAACAAAGGTATGACGCGCGCCGTTTCTCCCCACCTAACAGCATTTCAAGGCATATAAAACTGCTTGCAGAACGCATTTAAAGGGAGATTCCCCAGAGATTTCCCAGAGATACCTGATACTCCTCCAGCAAACACCTAGTTCCCGATCCATCCTTCATCCTGCCCTGTCCAGAGAGTCCCTCCGCCAAGCCGTCCTGAGGCTGAGTTTAATTCAGTGGTTCTATAAGAACGCCTGGAACGCCAGCTAATTAATCCTGAAAATCCCTGACAGCTGAGTTTAATTCAGTGGTTCTTTGAGAACGCCTGGAACGCCAGCTAATTAATCCTGAAAATCCCTGACAGCTGAGTTTAATTCAGTGGTTCTTTGAGAACGCCTGGAACGCCAGCTAATTAATCCTGAAAATCCCTGACAGCTGAGTTGAATTCAGTGGTTCTTTGAGAACGCCTGGAACGCCAGCTAATTAATCCTGGAACGCCCGCTAATTAATCCTGAAAATCTCCTACGCCGAAACCCGCTGGTCAAATAGCAATTAACGTAATGTCAAAATCCCAGTTCCCTTGTATTTTAAATTCACCGCCGTGCTATTCAAGCAAAATTAAAAGCTTCAAGCTACCTAATTAGAATTTACCTGAATTAATCCCTGAGAATTGTAGCGGCCGGCTTGCTTGGGAACTCTGCGGGCCGCACCGTTAGCTCCACCACGGAGTTCACTTGCAGGTGGTGAGGATTGTTAACCTCAAAAGTCACGCCGAGCCGGAGTTTCGTTCTTCAAACGAAGTCCCGTCGTGCGGCGAATTCTTCAGAGTATTTCACCACCGAACTATAGTTACACGTTTAGGGTGAAAACCCGCATTAGCAGTTTTAATTGTTATTTGTTTACAGAAATCAGAAACCGCAAACCGGCAAATTCCGACGGACTTCACCGCGCCGCCAACAGCGCGCAGTTCAACGCCGTTCCGGAAGCGACGACAATTCTCGACGCTTTCGAAGCGGAGCTCCTAGGAAGTAGACCGACCCTGCCAGCACGGACGTGACGCGGGTTGCAGCAACCGCAGGGACAAACAGCGATATTTCAAGTCAATAATGTTAATTTCACAACAATTTGCTTATGTATGATAGATATATAAAATAAATGTTATACAGGATACTCCGTTAGTGTGTTTTGCTTATTTATGGTATATCTGAGGGAACGATGGAACCTATCTCCGATCTAATGAGCTAACCCGTGGTAGATAAAATAGTACAACCCCTATAAGCAGGGGCGCATTGTTACAATTCAAGACAATTTTATGAACTTTTTCGATAATTTCTATTTTGGTTGCTGTTTTTGGTCTTCCTGAACGCGGTTCATCTTCTGTACTCTTGCGACCACGTTTCAAGTCCACAACCCAAGTTTTAACTGTGATGTATGAAGGGGAAGATTCGCGTAATGTGCCATCTAGTTCAGCTTCTATTTCTTTTGGGGATAAACCCTTAATATGAAGATATTTAATAACTGCACGTATTTCAACTTGCTCCATTCTTACAGCATGCAAAACTTGAGCAACTTTGACAGCATGTCAAAGAATTATTATTTGACAGAAATTTTTGTTCTTCCAAAGCCAAGCTGATATATCTTGAAACAATATAACGCCGTAAAAACATTGAGCAAATTTGTATCCTATCTGGGTTAAGCCGGAGACTTTTCAATTTATCCTCGTAAAATCTAAAAGACGAGAGTACGCTAAATTTGTAATTCCAGCCAACCGGTAAATTTAATAAGTGACTTTTATTTTGCTGTATGAATTCAGGAACAGCTTGAAGAGGAATGGGACTTTTAAATTAACTTGCGCGAATACTTTATTGCTTAATCTTATTAAGTCTTCTCAAGCTTGTGGTTTACAAAAAATAATTTGAATAAGTCGGATTGTTTTGATCTCTTTGTTTGCTTAAACATTGTGTTCTTGGAAACAGTAATATCATTTCAGAATTATTTGTGTTTCAGCAACACTGAAAATTTAGTAATGCATGTAATTTTGAGAGCTTCCAGGGAGAACTTATTCATTCATCAGTTTGACAGGTGCGTCATCTCATGTTGCCTGTAGTTGGTTTCTTTATTCTCATACTTAATCCATTAGTACCGTATTATAGCAAACGATTTCAGTTGGTTTCTTTCCGAGATAAGGCTATACAGCTGCACATGCGCCTCACGTTGCTAATTATTTCCGAAGATATTTTAATTAGCCAGTTTGAAATGCATTTTGCTTTATTACTAACGGATGTTTCATCTTAATTTAAACTAATCTAGCACACGTCACAGAAGATCCGTTAGAACTTGTCACTTAGCCCAGATATGAGAAATGATCTATCTGATTCACAATTTTGTAATTTAAATCAATTATTTTTGCCATCTGCCTTTTGGTAAGAATCACTGTCTTCCTTTTTTCTTGATTAATATTAAAGCTTCCGGTTTTCAATTTTATCTCAAACAAGAATACTTTGAAGATTATTTAAATTGGCAACAGTTACCAAACAGACATCGTGTTTCATCGGCAGATTCCATTCTTAAGTAGCCAATTTGGACGAAATTCATTTAATTGATAAATATTTATAGCGATTAGCTAGCTCGGTAAAACATAGATACCCAATTAGGGTTGATTATACATTTGAGTAATATAGTAACTTGATTACTTTGCCATTAGATCTAATGCAAAATTGGTTAAACAATATCCTTGTCCAAACGCAAATGAAACCTTTTTTACACATTGAAATAACCTCAATTACATTTACTATTAAACAAAGCAACTAATTACAATCTGTTTATTTAGGTAAGATTTATCTTTTTCTAGTTACTTATTTGCCTATGATAAGGGAAGGCTTTAAGTGCCTGTTTATTGGTTACTATACCAACACCGCAAATACCCTGTTGCTTATAACGAGGTTACTCAAACAATGCCGCTACGCTATGCCGATGGAAACCACAATTGAGAATACTTGTCGGTCCTCAAGTCACTTTGCAGACAAACTCCACAAATGCCGCTGGGCTTTGCAGACGAACTCCACCAATGCTGCTGGGCTTTGCAGATGTAAACCAAATACCGTAGTGAAGTCCACACTCGGGAGTACCTGGCGCCCTTGGTTGTTCACTTAAACATTTTTTAATTATTCATTTCAGTTCACGTTTTTAATATTGGTTGCAGGATCCTTCTGTCTTATGTATTATTTTAATTGAACATTATTTATGTGAGCCATGTGCAAATTTCCTTAAATCGTGGTCCCATTAATGTAATTATCGACATGCGTTACGTGACCAACCTTACCTTTCTTTAAAGCAACTTGTAATTCAATATTAGTTTTAGCATGTTTGAACATTATTTAGCATTACTTTTAAAGTCATTTCACAGTAAATTTCTCGTTAATTGGGTTACATGTGCAATGTGAAACCGTGTTTTATTGATCAAAAATCAATCTGTTAACATTCCTGTGCAGTTACTAATTTCTCAAATGCTACCTAGTCCAAATTTAAGTCCATTCTATTTACCAAAAACCCAACTATCTTGTATATTAAAATATACTTAATCGTTTTATTAAAGCACTTTTTTCTTGTAACAAATATTAACATTTTTAGCGATTAAACCATAACCTCAATTCTGTTATTATTTTATTTAATTATTTCTAGAACGTATGTATTAAGCAGAATCGCTTCTGGGTACAATAACATAGCAATATAATGCCCCGTTCTAGAACCTGTAACTATTATTATGAAATTTGCATCAAATGTAAAAGCACGTAATTAATTTTATTGAATGCATGCTGTGTTTCCATGATAGCTAATAGAATGCTAGCGCTAAATTTAATTATCAGAAATGTTTGAGAACGTTATTTATAATTTACGATAATTAGAACATGTCATCATAATGAATACAACATAATTCTATTTGATTCGTGAAATAACATTGTATTTACCGTAGAAACAAAGTAATTCGATAATTCAATTAATTATATTGTAGGATGATATTCATGCTTTTACCCTTAAACTACAACGCCTGAAATATTCCCTAAAGTACCACGGGGGTCATTGTAGGACCCGACTGAAATTTTGCATTTTTTTACAGTTAACAAGAGGTTTCATTCTATATATCAAGACATAGACTTTATACAGGGCGTGTAAATTTGATATCAAGTTATTACACAGCGATATTCTTTGTAAAAATTGTAAGATAAAAATATTAACAGAAAAATGTTGGATTGGTCTTCATGAGCCCTGAGGGGCGGTAGATAATAAACGATATTATTCGGTAAAGTACTACATTTTAGGTTATAATTACATTAAAGCGTTATTTCAAAATATCAAATGGTCCCACAAAGTTTTAGAAATATCGAAATTTATGGAACCACACATATTTGTTAGATGAAGTACATTTTTTATTCTACCTGTGTAGGAGGGAGATTCTCATAAAGCAACCTTTGCCGTTAATATGTATGATTTTGAACTTTTCTAAACAAGTTTAAATTAGAATTGACAAGCAAGAAAACTAGCTCTGGGGTCCCAAAAACACCACGCGTGGTAGTTTAAAGGGTAAGTATAATTAGAGAATACAAAATTCATTGACACGGAAAAAATCTTACTATAAAATTCTACAACACCACAGTACATCGTTTGTGTTGTTATTAAAGTACATATCATTACTGTGATTGTTTTAATTCATCCTTCCCGAGGTGGAAAAAGTACTGAACAATGCAAGCAGCGATGATAAATTTCCTTTGTTACGATCCGAAAGCTGCGCGTAATACATTTTCGCCCGATGATTTCGCAGATCCGACATTATCGAACGTCGGGATAAGCTTCCTGTCACATAATTAGCTTAGCAACTCTTGTATTTAAGAGCAACGTGCTTTTTCCTCGAGACTCTGTATTTTGTTTGTGGTAAATATCTGTACGGGGGAACTCGGGGAACTCTTTTCTGTGTGGAACTTTCTCTGAGTTTCACGATACGAAACCATCGTCACATGGACCAACCTGAGTCTTATGAATGAATCTCCGCAATCGCATTGCTTCGTGCTACGACAGTTCTTCTTTTAAAGAGAAATACCCACTGGCTACTCACGTTCGAGGGTAGAACCCATTTGTAATTATTTTCACGTGGGCTACTGTTCAGCAAAATCGGTTTTCAAGCTTTTTAATAGTTTTTTTTCGTCTTCCGTCTTCCTGCTGCTCCTCTCCTCTTTGTATTCGTCATATGGTTGCTGTAATTGCAATTCTAAGTTATCGGTTCTAAATATCTAAGCGAGGAAAACTCTGGCGAACATATCTCACCGCGGGACTAAAGTGTTAATTTTTTAAGTCGAAATCGATCGCTAGTCGTTTCTCGATTGATCTTTATACTTATATAGATTTTATCGTCTACCCGTTTACCATTTTTTGTGTCTTATAAGAAATTACATCTAATCGTTATCCACTCTACCATGAATATCAAAATATGCGAGGTCAGTTTCGAATTTTTAGTTTAAGCGATAGAAGGTAAATGGCGTCGATATTTTTATCCATAAGTTATTAAACAATAGATTGGACTGTCCCACATTGCCGCCTTTGATTAAGCTTTATATCCCTGCATTAAGATGTCGGCCTCGCCCATTACTTTATTTGCTATACTGTAGACCGAATTACGAAAGAATTCGCCTATAATTAATACGTCTTATATAATTAACACAATTATAATATTATCAATATTTTATTAAATGTTACTGAAAACCTTTAAAAACCAAATACTGAAGTTGTATGATGCGGAAAATAACGTTGACGAGTGAATTGCTTCCGCGCTGATTGACGGTATCTATACCATTCTATTATTTACATATATTGCAATCGTTTACTGCCCACAGCAATTCTAGTTGCCTAACTAACACGAAAATGAAAGAATTTAAGATGAGCACAGAATTAATATTTTATGTATTGCAGGAAAGGTTCAGTATTTTAAACAAATAAACGCACGTGATTTGAGTAGCAGTATCTATAATTTGGTTGAGAAAGGTTAGCATTAGATAAGGCAGACTCAAGAGGGTTACGTTTAACGTTTTATTAATAGTTGATATTCGGAATGGCAAGCGCACCTTAATTTATGTAGCTGGCAAATTTGACTTGGTTACGTTAATGCTATATTGTGAATTAAACATAATACGAAGATGGTTTGTGTAGTTACAAAAAATATATGAGCGCTATGATTAAAAGTTTATATCACCCGCAAACGGCAAGACAACTGACGGGTAAAAAGAAGCAGTGCGAAGAAGCAAAGATTGCAAAGTGCAATTAGGCTACCTTGTTAAGTCATTTTGCTGTCGCAGATGCTTAATTGCATTAAATAGCCACCTAGGCTTTAGGGCAGCGTGCCCGTATGCTAAGCCCCTTTAGTTCTTTATTTGGCTCCATCGCCTAATTTCAGAATCACGAGTTCGCACATATTTAGCCCCAAAAGCAGTATTTTTCGTCGGTTGGAGCTCCCCTCTGATGGCGTTTTTTTCGAATTCCGAATCTTCTAGAAAGCACGCTGTGGTGGCGTGATACCATCGTGGCCCGCATTGGTTTGTTTCATTTTGTCGCCTTGCGATTGGCCGCCGAGGTTTAGTCACGTGGGGACGCGGCCAAGGTGACCTTTGCCAACGCTTCCTTTGGGCATTCAGCCGAGAGCGGTCGAACGAACAAGAGGTCGCAGAGTGTGTGCTTTCGTGCGGCGCTTCCGCCCTTGGCGGGGGCGTCAGCCCTTTTTCCCGTCAAGTGCTACTTCAGCAATCATGTGATATACTGTTTCGCCTTAAGTGGCAGTTGTCCGCAGCCCGTTGCAGAGAACGCTCGTGTGGTGGTTGTGAGTCGGTTTTTTTCGAATTGTCTTCGGCGTAGCGTGGGTGTTTTTGAGCCCAGTTCCTGCTTCCGTAAGTAAGGGGTCGTGCCCCCTTCATCTCGACCTACGAGGATTTGTTCCGCAGAACGAAAGTGGCCCATTTTGTTTCGTCGTCCCGTTGCACGCGTCTTGACGCGTCTCCCGTCGCCATTAAGGCGGTTGTGCATTCACCCCTATAGCCGTTGTAACATCGAAGGTACCTGCCACCTACGACTGCAGCCTGTCGCAACTCAACTGTACCCGGCTCCCTCGCCGCCTACGCATTAAGGTATGTGACTTTAACCTGATTACCGCTGTGAACGCGAGTGCTAATTTAAGTCTTCGCTGTCCGCCGCATATTCGTACTCATTACTGCGCTAGTGCATTCATTCAGACTTGCAGACTGTTCATGCCGCGAGTGCTAATTTAAGTCTTCACTGTCCGCCGCATATTCGTACTCATTACTGCGCTAGTGCATTCATTCAGACTTGCAGACTGTTCATGCCGCGAGTGCTAATTTAAATCTTCGCTGTCCGCCGCATAAGGCGACGCGCATATTTGTACTCATTACTACTTATTACTGTTCTTGTGCATTCATTCAGACTTGCAGACTGTTCATGCCGCGAGTGCTAATTTAAATCTTCGCTGTCCGCCGCATAAGGCGACGCGCATATTTGTACTCATTACTACTTATTACTGCTCGTTACTGTTCAACATCTGTCGTTAAGTTTAGAGCGCGCGTGCCAGCTGGTGCCCTTAATTATAGGTTAAGTATAGATATAGGGCGACGCACTCTGCTGCCTCATTGTAACCCGAAGTTCAATAGATGATTGGTTAGTTAAGGGAACTATTGTTTTGTTTCGACTTGTGCATGTTCTGTTACAGATAGACGCCCCCTTCATTGTACTGTTTATTGTACGACGGAACGAGGAAGCTTTGAGCGTGCAGGTGGGTGAGACAGCTGCGTAGTCGCGGTCGGATTGACACCTAATTACAATCCTTGCATAAGGCAATCCCGAAATTGTTATTTGACCTTGCAACTCTTGAGTAATCCTATTGGCGGAGTATTTTGCATGCTTCGCTCCCGTCTAACCGTCCAGGCCCGGTTAGCCGGGTTAAGACAGGCTTGGTGGCGCCCTCATAATTTCGACATACCCTGTATATATTATGTCACCACACGCTTGCCCAGAACGTATCGTGTGACTCACGCCCGACTCCCTGAGCGTCCCAGCCGTGGCCTTTTAGCCTATTTCGAACCGATTTCAGGGCAAGTGTGCCAGTTTTTCAGGACTGATTCCGTGGTGCGATGCTCACCTTGGGTGGGTGTCGTAAAGTTCTTTTAATACCGTAACAACCTATCAAAGGACACAGACATTGTGCAGTGCTAAAATAAGCTTGTGAAACAGTGCATTTAAAACTCAAGTGATTAAAAGCAGAGTAAAAGTGGTACGTTGGACAATTTCCAAGAAAAAGGCAGTTTAGTTCCCAAGTAAAATACAGTGTATCAAAAATTTTGTTCTTAAGTAAAAATATTAAACCGAAACCTATTTTATAAAACAGTTGTAAATCTAGGTTACTAGAATGCCAAACAGTCAATTGTTAATAATAACAAAACAAGCCTTGTAAAATTGTTACATTTCAATTTTAGTAACTTTTAGCGCCTGGAGGTAGGCAATACAAAGTGCATATTGAGTTTAGTTCTTCACCGGCGTCAGTAGTTCACAATTCAAGTTTGACATCTTGACCTTTAGAGGGCGCATTTGTCGCGCATAGAAATAATTTAGTATCGACCCATTTATTGAACGAATTTTATATCATGGGTTTTCTGTGTGATCGCTATTGGTTTGTTGTGAAGTAAGGGATACTCGATTATCGATTTCTGAAAACAAGTGAAATTGACTTCCTTCGCTTCGTTTTGCCTTGAGCGTCCATTCCGATGGCGTCGTAAAGTACTTCATTTTTGTGCCGAAAAATCTCCAGACGTGATGCCAATTCGCAAGTTATTGCTAATGCAATTGAATTCCCCTTGATGTCTGGTAGGTAGCCTTTGCTTCCTTAAGTGTGTTTCTAACTGAGAACTTCTTATATGGGAGATTTTTCAAGTTCAAATTTTCTCAAGCTGAAAAGTCGAATTGTGACTTTCGAGCAGCTGCTTAGAATGGGCCGAATTTTTATGGGCGAATCGCCCCTACAATCGCTGAGGGATCGCTGGCTTTATGTGATGCTGAATTATGCCACGACCTGTTTCACACCGAACCGAAGTTTGGGGTCATTGGTGGAAATTCACCTTCCAGGTGGAATGTCGTTGAAGAGGCTCCCTGCTGCGTTCGAAAATGTGTTGCCGCATCATGGTTCCTTCAACCAGGTGCAGTAGAGATCCTTAGTATGTAGTTGTCTGCCCTTCTGCCGTCGTCTGCACCCCGTTTAGGAGCTGTATTGTTCGGGGATTTTAGTTATGAAATTTGTCTTCGAGTGCAATTTCATTTAACCTATTTAGTAGTAGTAGTTTAATCGATGTTGTTAAGATTTAAATATTCTTTTGCTACGACCAGGCTCATGGAGCCTTAATTAATCAGTGTTACGGATGTTACTCTAAATTATATTTTGCTTGAGTTGACCTGTTCAACAGTATTTAGCCATTTAAATTTTATTGCCTATAGTTTAAACTGTAATTTGACTTTATGGACGGATTCATTCCTGCTTATTTTGACACGGTCAATTTAAATTTTACATTTAAATATTCTTTCTGGTGCTACTGTGACTTGAAGGTAGTTAATACTGTCGCACGTTCGGCTCATTTACAGGCCTACTTGGCTTCTGCAAGCGCCACATTTACACAGATCTGTTTAAAGGGTACCTTACCAGGTTTAGAACGCGCTTAACAATAGAGCAGCGAAAGCAAGGTGCTCGTTCACTTGGCGTGTGCCATAACGCGACGTTTGAAGGCGTATTTACATGTCTTGTACAAACATATTCACTGATGTTCAGAAAATTCAATTAATTTAATTAAAAATTGGGAGTTCTAATTAAAGCCAAAATTTTAATTACCGTTTATTATGTATCTAAGATAACTCGGGCTGAATATTTTACATAATTTTATGGAATATTTGTGCTTAACCCATATGTACAGGCTGCTTCAAATGATATGGTAACACTGTGGTTATTATACGAATAGTAATGCTCTCTGGCTTTTATTTACTGCTGCATCGAGTCTCTATTTTTCTTTATTAAGCTATTTGGGTTCGCCGTTACACGTTTCATCTGTTAGTAATAAAACTTAAGCTAGACAACGGCGTGGCGCCCTTTCCGGATCCTGCAGCATCAGGTAGTTCGTACTTTGGAACCCACCCCATCTACGGCTGAGAGGCCGCGAGCGTACACTCCCAAGCCATCCCTTTTGGTGAGAGAGATTCTTTTAGCAAGTATTAGCGTAGAGGGGACATTGTGTCATTGTAGTATATAGTTTGTTGTATTGAATTAGGTAAGGGGGTGACAATTGACGCCCATTCGTGGGGCTTGTTTTTTTTTGTAAAGGTTCCAACTTCGAACTAAAGTCTGAAGTTTTGATACTTGATTTTTTCCCCAAGCAATTTTTGATTTTGAACTATCCACCGAAGCGGGATAGTTGGACGTTTGTTCGTTGGAATTCGTGGTATTGGATTTTCGTTTTGGACCATTGGTTATTTCGTGATTTAAATTTTTGTATTAGAACCAATTGGTTGCTCGTGAATCGGACTGCACCCTAAGTTCACGAACTCGTCCTTGATATTTGATATTTGAATTTGATTATGAGAAGTATGGGAGATTGAGGACTTTTGATATTTGAATTTGATTATGAGAAGTATGGAAGATTGAGATCTTTTGATATTTAGATTTGATTAACTATGAGAGGTATGGATGATTGAGTTTTAACATTTGAATATTGATAATTGAACACTAACCAGCATAGTGTTTCGAATATTTAGCCTTGTTTGATATTTCTTGCATTGTGGGTTGTACTAGCAAGATTAACATGGAGCGTTTACGAGGGGTATGGAAGAATGAGGTAGGTCGTCTTCATGAAGATGAACTTAAATATCAATTGACTAGTTTTGGGTTGCCTGGCGGTACGGTTGATGTTATGCGCCAGTCTTTGCGCAACTTATTGAAGAATAAGGCCGATAGAACTCTTTCGGTTCCGGAGTATACAGTCGATTTCGCGACGGATAGAGTAGCGGTTGAACATGGTCTGGTGGAATTGGAATCCGCTGTTGCAAATTTTTCGGGGGACACTTCATCTACGACGTTTCGACGTATGTCGGCTCTGATGATGCATTTTGCTACGACGCTTGGATCGCGTTACGCCTGATGCTGACGCGGAAACGGTTGAAGTGAATGCACTTAAGTTAAGAGCGTGCACGGTTCAGGCATAAATTGAGAGAGCTATTAAGAAGGGTGCTCGTCGACCTTCGATGGCCGCGTTGTTGGTACCTTCGACTAGTACGCCTATTCGACAAACTGTCAACGCTAATGCAGTTAGTACTTCCGAGTCGTCTGATGATGACACCGATGATGAATCGCTTTCTCGTCCTTCGATCAAGTATGTGCCTGTCTCTTGTTGGAATCTGACTTTTGATGAACGTTTGACTTCCTCGGTAAATTCCTTCTTGGAGCGTGTTGAGGAGATGCGCGTGGCTCGCAATGTTTCGACCTCACAACGGTTTGCATCTGCAATCGATTTGTTTAGGGGAGATGCGTTATGTTGGTATCGATCGGTCCATGAAGATGTTCACGATTAGGATAGCTTAGTGGCTCGTATGTTTCTGCCTGCTGATTATGATAAGAAATTACTTCGGAAAATATAGAAACGTTTGCAAGGTAGTGGGGAAAGGTCGATGTTGTATGTAGCTGCTATGCGGAACTTGTTTCACCGTTTGAGTGTAGTGCCGTCAACGGCTGAACAGCTGACTATAATTGTGAATAATTTGCGACCTTCGTATTCTCGACACTTACTCTTTGCGCCCCCAAATTCATTTGAAGAATTGAATTTGACCTTGAAACGACTCGAGCAGGCTAAAACTCGCGATCGACGTTTCGACTATCGTCCTCGTCCGGAACCTTTGTTAGAACCGGATTTAGCTTGTAGACGCCCTCCTATTCGAAAGGAACAGCTTTATGAGGTTCACCCTGTATGGTCTAATGCACCTCAGTTTAATTGCTGGAATTGTTCGAAATCGGGCCATTCTTATAGAAATTGTCCTTCGGCTCTTCGGAAGAAGTGTTTTAGGTGTCATAGGCCAGATGTGACCGTTCGTACTTGCAATAGTTGTTCTCGTTCTTCAGCGTCGAACAAACCGACGCCATCGTCTAGTGGATCGCCTCCAAAAAACCAGTTGCAGAGAGGTTACCTGGCCGAACAATCTCTCAAGTCTCTTCCTTTTCGACCAATTCGACTCGTGGAAACCCCTATCAAGTTATTTTGGATTATATTATAGCACATAGTGAAACTGACCAGAGACCTTATTTGGAAGTGTCCGTGTTTGGTGTCCCCATTTTAGGATTGTTGAATTCGGGTGCGTCGTCCACTATCGCTGGGCAGAGTGGCTATGAAACGTTTATTAATTTAGGCCTTAAATTAGATAGGAATTTCATCCAAAAATGTTATGTCGCTAATGGGAAATCGTGTGAATGTATAGGGAGTATTGCAACCCCTTTCAGTTTAATGGGAAAGTTGAGCGTTATCACGGTGTTGATTGTTCCTGATATTTCTGCAGAACTTATATTAGGTACCGATTTTTGGGTTGCCATGGAAATTGTTCCTGATCTTAAGAGTAATGTTTGGCATTTTTCTTCGAATTCTGAATTGCCTGTTGTGTCTGCTATCCAAGACGAATTTTGTTTGTCCTCGGCACAACATAATAAGTTAAAAGCGTTATTGGATGAGAAATTCGTTCCGTTAAGTGAAGGTTTGGGAAGTATCACCTTGACTGAACACGAGATTGTAGCTGACTCGCCTCCCATCGAGCAACGTTATTACCCGGCCTCGCCTTATAAACAACGTATCATCGATGAAGAGCTGCGTAAGATGTTAGAGAATGATATTGTAGAACCTTCTAAGAGCGCTTGGAGTTCACCCATCTTGTTGGTGCCCAAAAAGGATATAACTCATGGTTTTTGCGTGGACTATTGTAAGTTGAATGCTGTGACTCGTAAGGATTCTTATCCCCTTCTCTTCATAGAAACGATTTTGAGTCGCCTTCGAGACGCGAAGTTTCTTAGTTCGCTAAATATTAAGTCAGCATATTGGCAAGTTCCTATGAGTGAGCGTTCTAAGGAATTTACAGCTTTTACAATCCCAGGGAGAGGTTTGTTTCAGTTCCAACGGATGCCTTATGGATTAACTAATGCGGCTGCGACTTGGCAGAGGCTGATTGATTGAGCCCTTGGTGCAGATTTAGAACCGCATGTTCTGGCCTATTTGGACGATATCGTTATTGTCAGTTCCGACTTCGAAACTTATCCTCGTATTTTAGGGGAAGTTTTTGATCGCCTTCGTACTGCGGGGTTAACCGTTAGTAAGGCTAAATGTCAATTTTGTCGTTCGGAGTTACGCTATTTAGGTTATGTGGTGGATCGAGATGGATTGCGCGTAGATCCGAATTAAGTGGATGCGATCATGAATATTCCTGTGCCTACGTCAGTAACTGATGATAGGTCCTTTTTAGGTATGGCATCGTGGTACAGACGCTTTGTACCCAACTTTTCTACGGTTGTAGAACCACTCACTCGCCTAACGAAGAAACGTGTTCCATTCGTGTGGACTGCGGAATGCGATGTTACTTTTCGTTCGATCAAAGAACATTTGATTTCGGCACCTATTTTAAGTTGTCTTGATTTTTCCCGACCATTTTTAGTCCAAACAGACGCTTCGGCGTATGGACTCAAAGCTGTCCTGACTCAGAATCTCGATGGAGAAGACAAAGTTATTTGCTTCTTGTCTAGGTCACTCACTCGTCCTGAGCGTAAATATACTACCACCGGAATGCTTAGTAGTCATTTGGGCCGTGGAAAGATTGCGTCAGTATTTGGAAGGTGTACACTTTACTATTTTTACGGATCATTTTTCACCCCTGTGGTTGACTCGATTAAAAGACCCTTGTGGTAGACTTGGTAGATGGGCTTTAAGGTTGCAACCCTTTGATTTTGATATTGTGCATAGGAAAGGGAAAGAGCATGTCGTTCCCGACTTTTTGTCTCGTTCTGTTCCGGTAGTTGACCTCGTTGATACTCCTCATGGGTTTCATGACACCACCGATCATTGGTATTTAGGTATGGTTCGCAATGTTGCTTGGAAGTTGCACAATCGTTATATTTGGCCTGGAATGAAGAGTGATATTTTTCGCTATGTCAAGAGTTGTCGTGTTTGTGCCGAGCAGAAAGCTCCAGCTGGCTTAATGGGATCCCGACCCGACGTCACTCGACCATGGCAGATGATTAGTTTGGACTTCGTTGGACCCTTGCCTTGTTCGAGTCGCGGTTATGCGCACATTCTTGTTGTTTCAGATTACTTCAGCAAATATGTCTCCTTATTTCCAGTTAGATCCGCTACGGCTAAGTCGCTTAGTCGACATGCTGAGGAGGATATCTGTCTCGTTTTTGGGGTTCCTCAATCCATAATTTGTGACAATGGTGTGCAAATGAAAAGTAGAGAATTTTGGGCTATGTGTGCCAAATATCTTGTGAATGTTTGTTACACTCCACTGTATTATCCCCGTGCTGATCCTGTTGAGAGGGTCAATCGTGTTGTCAAGACCATGTTGGCATTGTACGTAAAGGAAAACCAATGTAAATGGGACTTGCATCTTTCTGCAGTTGGCTGTGCCATTTGAACAGCTAAGCATGAGACTACGGGATATAGCCCGTATTTTGTTAATTTTGGTAGAAATTATATAAGTACCGGCGACAAACACCGTCAGCCTAGGGATATAACTGACCCAGCTGAACAGCCTGTTGATACTGGTCAACGTTGGCAAGGTTTTCGTCGGATGTTCGAGCGAGTTCGAACTCGGCTCCATCAAGCACACGAGCGTGGTAAGCGCACTTACGATCTACGGCGTCGTCTCGTAGACTATCATATTGGCCAATTAGTTTGGCGTAGGAATAAGGTTTTGTCGAGTGCCGCGGATTATATTAATGCTAAGCTCGCTCCTAAATTTATAGGTCCTTTTAAGGTCCGTCGTAAGGTTGGTTATTGTTCTTACGAACTGGAAGACGATTTTGGCAATCGAAAAGGTGTTTGGCATGTGCAGGATTTCAAGCCTTCACATTTGGACTTGGACTCGTAACGATGATTGTGCAGTTATACAGGAGGCGAGAAGAATAAGTGCCTCGGACGAACAAATCGTTTCCAAAGGAAAGCTCGCATTACAACGGCCTGCGATAACAGATAGCACGGGTCAAAGGTGCATCGCGCGAACGAAAGGAACTCGATCCAGGTACAAAATAAGCTGCTTTGGAAAATTTAAGAATTCGAAATGCAAAGGATTTATAATTCAAATAAAAATATACAGGTTAGGCCTGAAATAATTGGATAACTGACGAAACAATTAAGCAAAGCCAAAAAAATTGTTTCAAGCGATATTATTAGCGCTTAAGTTATTGTTGAAGCCTCGGTAAGTATCTTTTTTCAAACAGATTTGACAATATAGGATGCTAGTCTGAAGGTCCGTAATTATTAACTAGTGTTTTATCTTTAATTTGTTTAGCAATTGAGATTATTTCGGTTTGCTACCACTTGTTTGGAAAGTAGCAAGTTGACTCAATGTTCATAGTCTACGATTTAAATCCCTGATTATGACATTGGGCGAAAAACCATGCCCTGGTAGTTTTTAAGCGAGAGCTTGTTAATGATCTTTCGAACATCTCTACCAGTTGAGATTAAATTAGAGATGGGTGTGTGGGTGAGTATTCACTCACGTTCCCGGCGTGACCCTCCACTCACGACGTAACCCGCAGCTTTTATTTGAAAATTCAAATTCGGATAGAATAGAATGTTCACATTTAAAACCAATAAAGGGCTTGCAACATAGCTAAAAACGCTGAAATAAAATATGTTTTGCACGAAAAATAATTTACGTGATATGTTGCAATCAAAATAGTAGACACTAGAATAAATAAATAAAAATTTACTACAATAGCTTAAAACAAGGAATAAATACAGATTTCTCGCAAAAACACTTCTTATCACCTTGTGTCTTCAAAGACATTACTTTTACTACCAAAAGCTGCCAATGGAATTGACGTTTCACTTGCTGATACAAGCAGAAGAAGATATATGGTGCTAGATAACACTTTTAATTCCTAGATTTAAAAATACTTTTACTTCCGAAGAACTAAAAGTAAGTTCTACTTGGTCGCCTATAGACGCAGACACGCGGTTGACTGTAAGCACAACATGCACAACACAACACAGGTCGAAGCTCCATCGCTGCAGGCTGCCACACAGAAGTACAATGACCTCTCGCTCCAGCTCTAGAACTTCCACATAGTGGGACAGCGGGGAGCGTGGCACCCTGCAGTGTTTTATTTGTTACTAAATATCTAATGTGAAATTAACGTAAAACGTGAACCACACCTTGGAAATTTTCACTCACGTTCACGGCCCGATTTTCAAATATTACTCACGTTCACGACGGGTTCCGCCCTGACCCAGCGTGACCCGACTCTTTTCACGTCAGGCGCCCATACCTAGTTTAAATCTCTGGACGTAGTTTGACTATTGCATCTAATTGTAGATTCAAGATCTTTGTGCTGCTGTTCGCACTGCACTGAGGGGATGGGATTAAAAGACATCTTTCAAGTGCGCAAGCAAGTTGCATCTTCACTCATCGGTTTAGAAGTTATCTCCACCGTGTTTTGACGTATAAAGTTCTTCACGTTTCCGTAATGCATTTTCTTAGTGGGTAGCCATAGACAATTGTCATATAGCTTTATTTTAGAAATATGTCATTGGTAGAATGCAATTCGAAAGTTACGTAGCTATAATTTGACTTGACGAGTAAGACGATTTAGCATTTGCTTACACTGATTTTTATTTTGTCCCATAACGTTGCCTTAATGTACTAGGAACAGTGGCTACGTATTACTTAATAAATCGGTAAAAGTGTTCGTAATATTATTTATATCATTCTTTCTTTATATTTAGTTCAGTAGTTTTTCGAACTAACTCGTTTAAACTCGTTTGCTAGGGGTATGCGTAGTGTTGGAAATATTAATAACTGGAAAATAATGGCCAAATTTAAGTTCGCAGACTACAATTCTTATTTGTTCTTAGCTGTTCGTTGCTAATTAAATGAGTTTTGTTAATAGACACCATATCAATAAGCTAACTTCAAAATTTACTTTTGAGCATCAATTGCCATTGTTAAAATATTCCGCAATGGCATTTGAGACGAGTTCTGTGATAAGTAGTTGTATATATTCAAGAACTATTAATCGTTTTTGGTTGTATCTGATTTAGAAACTTTGATGTTTGACTTGTTTAAAGTATTTATGGAACCGTGAGCATAGGGATAATATTTATGAGAAGATTGAATATTGCGGGCATAATTATTGATTTGATTTTTTAGTGCCTTTAACGTTGGCAGCATAAGATTCACCGCAGATAACACAAATTTTTTGATATTAGATTGTTTAGTTAAGTTGGTACAGAGATTATCGTCATTGCATTTGAGGCATCGAGGTTGTAGATGGCAATAATTTTTGATATGTCCGGATTTCTGACAGCATATGCACTAAGTTTTAAATATCTTGAAGCAACTATTAGTCGAAATGGGTTAGGACAACAGGAAATTAAACTGCGCATTGAAAATGCCAAGAAAATCATTGGCTGCCTGAACTCTCTCTGGTGGGATAGGCATATCTCACGAAAAAACAAGAAACACTTGGGGGAATCACTTGTAGAAGCAGTTTTGTGTTATGGGTGTGAAGCATGGACCATCAATGCAGAAATGAAACGGAGGTTACTTGCAACAGAAATGGACTACCTCAGGCGAAGTGCGAGAATTTCCAAGCTGGAAAGAGTAAGGAATGACGAGATACGGGAAATAATGAAAGCTACGGACACAGTCATTGATCGGATAGAGAGAAAATCCTTAAAGTGGTTTGGTCAACTAATGAGAATGCCCGAGAACCGATGGCCAAAACGCGTGTTCTCTTGGACTCACCCAGGCACCAGGAAAAGGGGCAGACCACGAAGATCGTGGACGAGGGGATCAGACAGGCAATGGCGTCAAGAGAACTGGACAAAGATGATGTCTTTGACAGAGAGGTTTGGAGAAGGGATACGGGGAGACGACGACAGTTGTAATAGATGTAGTAATAGTGTTTTGTATTGTATTCTATTGTGTATACATCTTAACCCATAATATATATATATATATATATGCACTAAGGAATAGATTTTGGTTTACGTTGCTGTCAAAAGCTCAAAGATTTTGTTCGCTTTATCGTTTTAGTTATATACATGGAACATAGTGACTAGTAAGCTTTGTCTTTATTGAACAAACCTTGCCACATTTTGAATGAGACAAGTTTATTAAAATGTTCTTGGACTGAAAGAGAGATTGGCACATTGCGTAACATGACATTTAGAGTTCCTTGTTCCGAGTTATAGTATGTATGAAATTGTAAGGTTTGTGTATAACATTTGGTTATATTACCTTAGTCTTCAATCAAGGTTAAGTTTATCTTTAATGCATCGGTTCTATGCTGTGTGATGAAATATCCAGTAATTAGAGCCTAATAGCTATTTACGTCATGTAAAAATACTGGTGCAATCTTTTGGGGTAAGTAATACCTATTATGGAAAATAAAGCAAGTTCCAGACAAATACATTTTTGATTAAATTCGCTTGACTGCTGGTAAATTTGTTTTTGTTCACGTATGAGGTATATGGGTCCCGGGTGGTGTAGCTTGAACAAGCGTCCACGTTCGATGAGTAGAGTTAAGCAACTCTCTTTCTGGTCAGAACTTGGATGGAAGTGCCACGGCTGCATCTTTCGGAGCCTCGTGGTACAGCTGCCACGGAAGTAGTTGGTCCCGGATGTCATAATAACATCATGAGAGTCGTTAGTGGGGTTGGAAGTTTCCATAAAATGTACAGCGACGCCTATAATTGGCCTAACGGCTGTTGGCCGAGTGCTAAATAAATAAATATGATTAAGGTCTCGTCAAGGGGCAGGCGTTTAGAACAACTTATCACACCAAACACAGTAAATAAGTAATAAGTGCACCAACGCAGTTAACCTATTTCTTCTTTTCATAATAGGTCCGACACTTGCTCCATTTCTCATTCTTCTGGTTGTTTGCCAAGTGGAAGCGCTATTTCCGACTAGTTTTAGACTGGAAGAATTAAATTTTAGATACGTGTGATTACTTAACCGTCTAATTTTTTTAAACGTTTAACGTGGTCTCATTTGCAAAATAGATCAAACGGGATATTTAATATCAACCAGACTAAGAAGTACCGTTATTACAAATCATATTTGTCTTAAATAGTAATTGGACTACAAAGTCTTCTTCTGAAAGAGAGACAGCTGCCATGATAATGGCTTAAATGTTTTACATTATTACTATTAATATACAAGAGTAAGCCACCTAGAGTAAGGAGCATTGTCAGACCATTCTTGTTTTATGACACTTTTATTTATGTATATAGCTGCGTAGATAAAATTATTAATTGATTTAATAACATGTGGTTCTAAAAACCTATAATAATAATAATAATAATAATGGTTTTTGTTTTCCCAAATAAAGAACATATATCTTAATAGCTATATATAAATGAGGCGAAGTTCAGCCTCAGGTATACTGAAGCTGCTCTGCCACTTAACCTCTATATATCGAGCAATGACAAAAAAATTAAGAACACATTTGCAAATTATTGCATGTTACATTGACCACGGAATAGCATAAAAGGAAATGGCTATAGTTTGCTAAATTTAATAACTGCAAAAGGGAGAGGGCTCTTCTGAATTGTAGACGAACTGAGCTTGAAGACCGTCTTGTTTAGTCAATATCTACGAGTGTTTACAAACCCTCACGATGTAATTCAAAATCTTTGCCCTTTGTGCAAGGCAAACAGAAATAGGAACATAGCGAGAATTTATATTTATCCGCAAGGCTGTGTTGAGTATTTATTATAGAATAACATAAACTAAAAGTACTATAAAAAATACAACCAGCGACACTAACGACTGTCGAGAGTGACTTTTTCGTATAATGACAATCTGCCGGAAGTTTATTGGAGCGATAAATTGCAAAGCGTGTGTAACGGAAAATTTCCTGAGGCAATGCTGGAAAACTGCCAATTTGCGAGTTTATTAGGTTATTGTTTCCATATTTCAGTTCTGGATGCTTTAGCTCTCATTGTCTCCTCCCTCGCCGCCGCCAATAAATTGAATTCCGCCTGCTGTTAAACGCGACAGAACGCGTAATCTGCTCAAAAATTTCAGGTAAGGTATATTCGGATGTACTTCTAAACATTCCACCGGGAGCACTTAATTACATTCTCCAAATTTATAATGAAACAGGATACTTGAGCGGATTTTTTAATTACACGACCTTCGCCAAATTCAACTCTGGCTTAAAGTAATTACTTGCCATGAATTTGCGATTAGCCATGGGAGCTTTTAACTGTTCAGAGGGAAATAGCCAAATTGCTATAAATTGCTAATTTCAAGTAAGCAACCCTCGGACCAATTTGATCTAGTCGTAGCGAATTTACAATTGTTAAGAAAATCATCAAATCTTTCCTTTCTGAGCTGTCAAAGCGGATTAGGAAATTGAAGTGCAGTGGACATTAGATTTTTATGTCTCTGGAAGTTGTTTCAAGGTTTTCTGCTTGTGAAGCATGGACATCACTTCTAAATTTCTAAAGTAGAAGAGTAACTCACCTTTAATACGCCAATATTAATAGTTGATGATTTACCCTCTGTCCCACACATGAGTTAAAATTACATACATACATACCTATACATAATCATGTCCTCCTAAAATTATATTTTTAAATATGCGACCTTTCAGGTACCTTTCCGGGATGTACAATTCCAAAGCTCTGTTGAATAATAACTATAACTTACAGTATGAGAGTGAGGTGGCAACCAGAGTTCCCAGGATTCATCCGTCGCCGAAGGGAGTAACGTTTATACGTCAAATATAATTAGAACTTTTGCGATTATTCTTCACCAAAACAACCGTTAGTTATAACAGTTGGTTGTTTCCTTTGACTGACATTTGCACAAGACTGTAAAAGTAAACCCAGTTTTAAAACATTGCCAAATATTTGAAGGGGCCGTTGTAAGTCAGCAGTTAAATACTTAATCAGCGGTATAGTAATTCTAAGAGAATGTATAGCTTTAAAATTTCTTAGTGTAATACTGTAATGGTTCCACAAGAGGTAGTTTTTAGATAACTGGCCGGTCTTTATGATGAAATTCTAACTGAAACACCACCAAGCACCGACTTAAATTACAACCGACGTGGATTTACAGCTGTTTGGAATTACTATCGTGTAAACTACCGTCTGAGTTTGATATCGACAGGAAACACCTCCAACCGTATTTGACAGCAGTTGCTGCAACACAAGTTATGGCAACAACCACGAAATTGCAATTCCTTCGGCGGTCCAATATCTTTAAGGTAATGTTACTAGCATTTGTAAGGCTTTGCATTTCTTCACAATGTAATTATCTGGAATTGTTCCGGACATTTGATTAAGTTAATCACTTTACTTTTGCCTCGGGTATGCTGAGATACCCATGGGCTCGTTACCACTCAAATACATAAATACAGGAACAAACAGTTTAGAAATAAATCGTAAATGTTTTCAATAAGTACAAAATAGATATTAATTAACAATCATATGTACATATAAACACAACAGAAAATTTCCTCAGGTAAACGGTCTGGATCCATGCTACTTGGCGGTCGGCAACCCACAATAAACGTTGGTTTAGCCGGGTTGCTCATCTGGATCCTCTTCAAGAAATTTCCGATGAGATAGAGCTCCGGTGTACTTAAACTAGAAACGATAGGTCTGAAACCAACGCTGTGAATGTCGCTGAAATGGAAATTGCTTACGATGGCGTGTGTAATTAGGGTTTTAAAACTAGGTAAGCGGCGATGCTTGCTTGGTATATAGGTTTGGGTCCCCAGGAATAACTTAAACAGAACATGTTCACCTGAAGCGTAGTCCGCTTTTTCACTGCTGTGTTTCCCGGTGAGCGCTGGAGAATCGCCTGTGCTCCCGTGCCTTAACCGGCGAAGTACAATCCGCTTACGAAGGATTATCAAGGAGGTGTGGTCTGATGAACTGCATTCTTGCTCTAGGTATTCTAGTGTTTGGTTATAGTAACTTCGGTAATATTGGTGGATTATGGTTAAAGTGACCTAGTGGGCGCCGAATGCGAAATTTAGGTTAACGGAATATTCTACGAGACGGATTCCCGTCTCAAGGTAGAACTCTGTAAGATCCAGGTTAATGGGGAAGTCATACGAGACGGGTTTCCGTCAGCAGAATTGCTTCATGTTCAGGTTAGGAGGGTCTCTCTACGAAACGATCTTCCGTCACAAGACAGAACTAGTTCAGGAAAGTATTAAGAAAAGGGGGAAAGCGGGGGGGGGGGGGGGGTCAGGATCAGGATTTCAAGTCTCAAGCGATTGAAATGGGTGCGGAAGTTGCTTTTATACTTTTTGGCCCTGGTTATCTGTGCAGTCGTTTCAGGTATAGTTTAGTGAAAGCGGCGCTGTGCTTGCTTGTACGAGACGAGGCTAGGGCAATGTAAACGCAGATTGTGACGGAATAAGCGCCGTACTCGCACATAGATTTCAATTCTTCTGAAATAGTACGTTATGCGATCTTGTGTGTTTAGATCATGGAATATTTTGGTCGGCCAGCGCGGATCTCCGAACCAAGAGAAATTGCAATATTATCTTTGCCGATCCCCATAAACCAGAAATAACTTCATTTTATTCTTCGATTTGCATTCGATTGGCGAATTACGGTAATTTGAGCACAGCGGCAACGGATACATTGGACAATTTGACTGTTAATGTTAGAAACCTGTCGTTTAGCATATATTTAGTTATAATTAAATCACTTTGCGCGCCCACAGCTGACAACACTCAACATTGTCGCTAATCTACAGCGCACAGGCTATAGCTTATGAGCAAGTGGAAGTAACACCTATCGTGTAGGCCACTTGTTAAGTTGCAAAGAAATCGGATTTTCAATGGTGTGTTAATTCGATGGTAAATTCGCTTCGGTCGGCTGTTAATTCATGTGGTGGTAATTGGTTAGGTGGTAATTATATTTAAAATCTTCTTCTTCTGGTGGTGGCTATTCGTTCCGGACGTAGGCGACCAGCATACCTATCTTGACTTTATTAGCTTTTGCACGAAGAGGTCCTGTAGTGTTGAAGAACCATTTTCTTAAATTCTGGAGCCATGAGATTCTGCTTCTTCTCAGACATCTCTTTCCATACACTTTAAATACCTTAAATGTCCTTTCTTTAATTAAAAAGATGTCATTTTAAAAGTGATAATACTTTGAATAAAGCAGAAATTGTGCCCACAAAAGCGTATAAGCTGCAAAATAAATTAAAGCAATTACAAGTATAAAGTAATCTAAAGGTAAAGAGTAAGCAGTCAAATACACTTCATATTGGCGAGTCCAAAACCTGACCTGAAAGGGGTCTAGAGCATTAACGAGACAAGCAGGTGCAATTCCAGGAGACTGTAAATGCGATATTTGGCGTTAATTTGAAACTAAGTTTACTGATATTGGAAACAACGTGGGGTCAACAACATTGACAGCCATCTTACTTTATCTGCAAGAAACTGAGCTATGGTTGTAATACCATCAACGCGTTTGCCGTCAACGCACGCATAAAATAAGGTATTGAATTCAATAAATAAAAAAGTTATTCTGATACAGAAGAGTAGTGGCAATATTATAACTAATGTGTGGAAGTAAATTTTGTTCAGCGAGGCCATGGTAAGCTATATTTATAATCCTGAAATAAAGTAAATTGGATATCTTTCATTGTAATTTTTTGCGAGTGGGCAAACGAGTGTTTCATTTGTGTTGGAGTGTTAAATTAAAAGTCTCAAAAATATATTGCATATCGAGTGGGTGTCTTATACCAAATTGTGTACCAATTGAAATACGAACCGCTTATGGCGTATTTTATTGGATTCCAGCACGGAAATATTTTAAACTAAAACCCGTTACATTGCATCATAATATAAAACTAGAGATGAGATTAAATCCCCTTACCATTTTTAATCGTAATAAGGTTTCTATATACAGGGTGCCCGAATTTCGTAGGGACAAAATGGGTAACTTTTGTATTTGAACAGATAGAGATATGGTTAAATTAGCAAAAAGGTGCAGATTTGAGAGCTCACTAAGAATCCATCTTCAAATTTCAGTTGTCATGGCCCACTTGTCTAAAATTAAAACAAAAAACAAAAACTCCTAATTTCTTTTATATGCCGTAACTTTTTTGTTACTTAAGATATTGAGATGCGATTTAAACTAATGTGCATGGTAATTTAAATAAATTTATTGGCACTTAATAAAACCTATTTTATTTGTGCAAATTTTTAGTAATCTAACCTAACTTCAAAATTTTAAATTGGTACCGTGCAATTTTTTTGGCCCTTTTAAGAGAGGATTTTTTTCTGAATGTATTACATGATATGGAAAGTTCTTCATAATTTTTAAAAACTGAGCTTATTCTTTTTACAGGCAGAAATCATTAGTGCTATGATCACAATAACTTTGTTTTTTGTTTATCACCTTATCTGTGAAATTATGTTTCGAAACAAAAAGCAGGCTTATCATCATACGTGCCTTCCAGTAGTTTCAGTGTGTTCCGTATGTTTGACGTGTAAGTTCTACGTTCTTGTAGCACAAAATACATCTTTTTTTTTAAATTTTCCATTATAAGTTGAAGTAATAACACTCGCACTACTATTGGAAAGAGACGGTTATGAGCGGCTTCACACCAGTCACAGCTTCGGCGCCCGCAACAACAACGCCTGTCGCATCCTATATTGCGCGAAGGTAAAATCTAGTTGTGGGCTACATCTTCAAAAAGTGGTCGACACATTTTATCACTGACACTAACGGTGGATGGTAGTCACAAATCGATTATTGGCTACTTAGGCGGCACGACCTGATGCAATTGCCGAATGTAAGGGTAAACCCATCAGATACTTCGGCCCCTAACATCGCCTTCTCGTTTCCAGTTAGATTTCCAACAACGACAGCACGTTCAAACAGGCCGAGTGGATCGGATCAAGTGGTAGCTGCTCCCGGAGTACAAAGTACAATGGAATAATATTCTTAGATCCATCCAAGTAAACCTTAATCAGCAAACGGCAGTCTTTGGGACGATGTGATCGGCCTGATGCACAAAGCAGTTCACGGCGTTTTTTAACAGCGATGCCTGGGAAACAACTTATTGACAAGCAAATCTTGTGGCAAAATGAGGAAGTGCAGCGAGTCGTCAAATAGAAGAGGATGGTATACAGAGCGTGCTTTCAATCCCAAATCAAGACGAAGAACCCTCAACCCCCGTGATTGACGAAGGTATACCCAACATACTTGGACGACCAGCACTATAGTCGTCATGTGGAAGGGCAACGACGATGTTGCGGAATGCATCAATTACCGGCCTATTCGTCTTATGTCCCATGCCGTGAATCTTCAAACGTGTAATATGTGCTTCGTCAAAGGCTGCGGAACGACAGGCGCCAATTACGCCGCCCCACTGCTTCCGCAGAGTCATAGAAAGAAGAACAGGTCCATTTACTACACGATCTCATTTTTTTAAAATAATATCTAATAATAATAATTATTAATATTTTATTTAGTTCTTTTGCTACATAGAATGCAGATAATAACAAGCCCCAAAACAAGTATTACAAGCAAAACACATTTTTTTCTTTTTTACATATAAAAAGGTTACATTACACATTAAAAGTAGAAATTCCTGTACTGAGTAAAATGCATTTTCAATAAGAATTTTTCTCACAGTTGGTATGTTTATAACTTCAAGGTCTAATTTCTTATACAATATAGCTCCAATATAAAGTGGATTCGCTCTAAATAGTTCCAGACGGTGCAGTTTATACTGAAGGTCTCCACCATAGCGAGTAGCATAATCATGATGTACATTTTGAGTTGAAAACAAATTTAAATTACTTCTAACAAACGTCAACATGTCCAAAATAAAAATACAGGGGAGAGTTAGTATTTTGTTTTGTTTAAAAACAGTTCTACAGGAGTCTCTGAATTTTAGCTGATACATGCAGCGCACGGCTGTTTTTTGAAGAACAAAGAATAGTTGAGCAGACGATTTGTAGCACTGTAGCCCCAGCAAATAATTCGAGTAATAAAAAGATTTTACTACTGCTAGACTACTAATATAGGATAATCTTTTAAAAGCAAAGCAGATAGAAAAGCATCTATTGCAGACTGAGTCGATGTGATCTTCGAATGTCAGAGCTAAGTCAAGGTTGACACCTAGCAGATTGAAGCATGCAATCTGTTCAACTGCTTTCCCATCCAACCTGATCAGTTGACTAGAGTGAGAATTTTTTTCAGAAGAATAAAATTGCATTATATAAGATTTATCCATGTTCAGAACTTTGTTATGATTCATATAATTCGAAATACTCCCAAGCTTGTCTTTTAATTCAGAAGACATATCTGTATTAGTTTTAGCCCATACAACTTCATCCAAATCGTTAGTATACAATAAAAATAGCAGCAGCCCAAGCACGCTACCTTGGGGAACTCCAACACTATTTTGTAACTCGGCAGACTTTGTATCTAAGTAGCTGCCAAATTATTTTCTGTTGGATAAATAGGAACCCAACAGAGAATTGCACTTTCCACACAAACCAAAACTTTCGATCTTCTCTAAGAGAATATTGTGGTCCACACAATCGAAAGCCTTGGACAAGTCGATAAATAGTGCCATAACTTTATTACCTGCATCAATGTTTGTGTATATGAAGTTCAAAACGGATACGAGTGCAGACATTGACATTGACGGTTTGCGGAAAGTTCGTTCCCCACATTTCGTTCCCCACATTTCGTACTCCACATTTCGTTCCCGGGATATTTCGTCTCCCCACATCTCGTATCCAGAAACTTCGTTCCCGAGCGAGCTCAATTTGTCTCCTAGATTACAGGGTGTTGAAAAACGAGTGCAGCGATCGGAGTGCAGTTAGAAAACTGAAAGCTATTTTAATTAATTAATTTATTATAATAAACTTATAAGAGCTATATACAGTATGACCCCAGCTTAAGTTTACAAGAGGAAATTACATTTTATTTTTAGTTTTACATAAAAAGGTTATAGGAATTATAATTCCTGCTGGGTTTGTAGAGAATTTTAAGAAAATTTTTAGTTTTTCAAATTCGGCCTTGACAGTTAAGCAAAAACTATTTTCTTTTCAGGTAAACTACCCTTTTTGTAGGGATGTCGTACCCGGTCTAAAATCAAACCCGGGTACCCGAAAATATATAACAGAAATGTTAGCGTACATCGGAATATTCTTTACGCTTGTGTTTTAAACTGAACTAAATTGAAATAGTACCTACTCTCCCATCAAAATCACACCGAGGATGTTTATGTTACTTCATCCCAGACTGACGCGATTTAATGATACTATTGACGGGTTGAATATTTCCGTGAAGGGATTTACTATATGAAACAAGAAACATTATGTGGTATGGGATGGGGTGATTCTGGTTATTACTGCATGATTATGTTTTTCTAGAGCTTATTCCTATTGTTTTTAAGCTTTTATAATCTCCGAAAAAGGCTGACTTACTAGAAATTACATAATTTACTAGTCGGGTACCCGGATCCTGAAAATATACCCGGGTTGACTATTACCCGGGTCGACCCAGGTACCCGGGTACCCGCCGACATCCCTACCTTTTTGTTCATGATACAGCAAAATATTACTAAGAAAAGTTGTCCAGAATGAGAAATTATGGCCCTATACAAAATATCAGGAAGATACTTAGATTAAACCGTCATTTTTAATAAATACAATTTATTTTGTTCTTACAAGTTTATTATAATAAATAAATTAATTAAAATATTTATCTTTCATTTTTTAACTGTATTCCGATCTCTGCACTCGTTTTTCAACACCCTGTAATCTAGGAGACAAATTGAGCTCGCTCGGGAACGAAGTTTCAGGGTACGAGATGTGGGGAGACGAACTATCCCAGGAACGAAATGTGGGGTACGAAATGTGGGGAACGAAATGTGGGAACGAACTTTCCGTATCCCGACATTGACTCTCCCGAAAGCCATGTTGATGTTTTGAGAAAATATTATGTGCATTTAGAAACGATATAATTCTTTTAGCTATTACCCTTTCAATAATTTTTGCAAAAACTGAAAGCAACGAAATTGGGCGATAATTGCTAAGTAATTTGGAGTCACCCTTTTTAAAAAGACAAAACAACCTTTGCAATTTTGAGTAAGTCAGGAAACGTGCCGTTATCGAAACATGCATTAATAATATGGCAAAGTGGTTTTAGAATAAAAAATGAGCATTGCCGAATTAAAAATGGAGGAAAATTATCCGCTCCAGACGAATTTGAATTTTTTAAGCTACTCATTACATTTTGTAATTCCGTTTCATCGACATGATTTAAATTATTGTTCCTAAAATAACATTTGGTTTGTTCAAAGATGTTGTTTGAAGATTCGTTGGAACATTTAGGATCTTGGTAATATTAATAAAGTATTCGTTAAAAGCATTTGCAATAAAATTCTACGCTGATGGAAACGCCATTAATTAAGATTTCATTTGCAACTCTCTGAGGATGCTTATTGCCGACACCGCTATTAATAATAATTCATACAGCTTTCGATTTATTCTGTGCATTTAATATTCGATTATCGAAATAAGTGCGTTTAGTAAGTCTTAGTAATTTTTTATAGATTGACTTGTACGTATTATAGTAGTTTTTAGAAATTAGACCCTCTTTTTGCATGACAAAGAGTTCTTTTAGGAGAGCTGACGAAATCCTCAGTCCTTGTATTAACCATAGATTATTATTGCGCTTATTGCTGCAGTTCGTAACCTTAACTAATTTAAAACTAAGGCTATAATAGTATTGCATTATTTTTGTAAAGTTACTAAATTTTTCGTAAGATGCTCTTTAGCACAGTGTGGACAGCACAGATTATCAGATGGGCAGTTTTTTGACTGATGACCATAACGAAAGCAGCGACACCTCACAAAAAGGTAATCATTGTTGATCATCTTACTAAATAAATTCGGACTGGCTTCCACAATCAGATGTGTGTCATTCTTTATTTTTATTTTCCTGACCATTTTGAAGTGTACATTATCAATCACATTTAATTTATTTTGCACTAAAATATTTTCGCAGGGTTTGTCATAAATTTATTTGGTATTTTAACAGAGAAATAATCGCCGACCGCTTGTTCAAATTTAGCTTTTAGATCACTCAGATATTTATTATCTTCGCAGTTTACAATCACATTGTCGTTTGCTTTAGTTTTTATTTGTGCGAAAGCTGGACCAAGTTCAATTGGGTTAAGTTTGGTTTTTATATAGTTTAAGTTACTTTTGTTATTTTTAGCTTGCAGTATAAGAACAGACGATGTATCTTTTTTGAGCTTTTTTACGACACTACTAAACGAGAGATACCTATGATATGATATTCGAAACCGAAGGTAGTTTTCCATTGTTCGATCTTTCACGCTAATTTTTATCGATATCGGTTAACCTCAAATTTAACAAGTCATTTACCATTTTCAACTCATCATTTAGTTTATACACAAGTTCTAACTCACGGTTTTATTGTTCAAGTTTCTTTTTATTTGCATCCTCTTCATCTTCGGTGTTTATGATAGCACTTCTTAAACGTTGACGCGAACCACCTTGTGAACAGGATTTGCATGCCCAGTTGGTTTTGCTCACACCTTTTTGATGAAACTTCCATCATCTGCAAATCCCCATTCTTCTTTAGCAGAAAGATTCGCGAAGCCATTGAGATTTGCAAACACCCTAATAATTTCAATCGGGACGAAGGCTTTCCCCTTCCTTCTATGTGGAAAGTGCTAATTCCTAAGCCCCGCCCTCCGTCACTGAACCGCGACGGCATTTGCTGAATCGCTACGGCGCTTGCCTATAAATTCTCGCTTTTCTTCTTCCGATAGTCAGTCGAGTTTCGCCTCTGACGTGGTTAACACGTTGAGTTACCGTGCTCTTCTGTCCCTTCCCTTTGCAAAGAGTTTCGCCTCTGGCGTGGTTAACACGTTGAGTTACCGTGCTCTTTTGCTTTTTTTTCCTCCTGATGAAGCCCCTTACGAAAGTGGGCGAAACGTTGAGTTCTTCGATCTCAATCATGACACGGTCCAATCCCGGAAGTCGTTTGTTACTTACTGCGGGTAATTACCACCAGCCGAGGGTATCACGGCACTCGGCTGACTAGTTGTAAATAGATTTACAGTGGTGGTGGTTGGCCATATCGTGGTCAGAGGTTTCCGTTTCGGCGGGTAAGCTGCACAGCAATAAGCTGCTGACCTGGACGGCCACCAGAGGGAGGATAGTCGTCGAAATTGGCAAAAGTCTGGAAAAGCAAGCCGCATTAAAGCTGGTAGCGTTCCGAAAGGGGGGATGATAGATTTCGTTGTCGGCGCATCCCACTCTTAAAAAGATCCAATGTGTGTCCTCATTATTAACGAATTAAGTAAAAGTACCCAATAAATAGCACGAACCGATTTTTTAAACTTTAACCTTAACGGGAGAAATAAGAAAAAGTCAGAGAGGGATATCTAGGGAATATTGAGGATGATCAAGCAGAACTGTATTTTTTAATAAAACAGTCTTGATAATGGCTCCGTTTTATGCGGAATTCTAAACTAAAAAATATATTGAAATGGTATTAAGCCCACAACTTGGCACTGTTTGCAGTACAAAATATTTAACCAAGTCAATAAAGTACAGAGTTAGGATATTTTATATAATTGGAATTTTAAACAAAACTAAAAATATTAAATGCATTGATTGTGAGATGCGAGAAACAGTAATTAGTCGGATGAGGGCACGCAAAAGCAAAGCCTGTGGCAGAGGGTTTGAATTTGGCATGTGAATAAAGTAATATAATTAAAATTATAGGTTTGTGTACATGTAAAGCCAGACCAAACGAAAGTAATTGACACAAAAAGGTTGTTACGTGCATAAAAAGGAGCGTAGTAATCAATAAAAGCAAAGGACAGTGAAAATTGTGAGCAAGCTGAAGGGTAGAGCAAGATGAAGGAAAATCTAGAAAATTGCAAAGAGCAATTCCTGAATGTAGGCCACAGAAAAGAAGCAAGCAACGTGAAAAGTGCGGAACTCAAATATCAGTGCGTTAATAACTAAAAAGATAGTGCAAAAGCAGAGCAGTGAAATTAAAAAACGTTTGTGAGTGCAATGCTATGGAACAATATTAGTTATAAGCAAAAAGACAATATTTTAGATTAAGAAAATGTTAGATTTAATTTATGTAATCAAACTTTATTCTATTTATGGTAAATATGATCAAACCTAATTTCCAATTAATAGTAGAATAACACCGTATCTTAGCAACATGATGCTTTTTTGTCATTAACAAGGGGAACAATTGAATTAAATTAATTGAAAGCTTGTTGAATTTGTGCTCCACATTTAATGAACGTTTTATAATAATAAACGAGTGTTTTGTAACAGAAAATGTGGTCCAAATTATTGCTCAAGTGGTGGAGTACCTGTGCTAACGTTTGCAGCAGTTTTCGCAGCAAAAAATTTACATTTTACAAAAATCACCTCCGAGAATATCGGGAGCCGTCCAACTGCAAATTACGATCTTCGACTGTGACCGAAATTAGCATCGGAACCGAGAGGTCAGCGGGAAAATCGCCCAGGTCTGCAAGAGCGTCGCCGTTGACGCCTGCACCCAGGGGAGCGTCTCCAGCACGAAACACCAGGAGCGTCATCTTATAGCTTCAACGAAGTGAACTTCAAAAGGCAGGAGTGCCTAAAATTTAAGTGTGAACGTTCGGAAAAACGACTTAAACCCAAGATTAAACCTCGCTGAAGAGGCATAGCGGTTTTGCAAAAGGCCAATTACGCAGTGGTTTTCAAAAATCGAACGGCGTCACTAGGGTTGGCGAAACGGTAAGAATCAAGCTTCATAAACAAACAAAAGTTGGCATCCGAACAATCAAGAGGAGTTTGACGTCATCTTAATAACGAGGCGATGTTTTAATAGTTGCCAAGCAAAAATATTCAAATAATTTACCTGACGCGTTCTCACTGGATTTCACGAATTTAAACTTTCAATTTCAAGCTGTACGCCAAAAACCATTTTGTGTTTATGTGTCAATTTACTTGATTGTGAATTTTATCTACTAAGAACGATCAAACGAGCTGCGCTGAGACAAATAACCTAAAATTTGAGATTATAGTCCATTTATGAACCCAACCCATGAGATAAGAAGTTTTGTGTTCGCCGAGAGCTAGCGTAATCAGTATTGCAGTTAAATAAAATAGAAAGAGGGGCATTCAACCATTTTATTTGTGCGATTAATTATTACATTTCATTTTAACCAGCCTTAATTTACTGATTTACTGAGGCAAAGATTGAGCACAGTATAAAAATATAAACCGAGAATTGTGTGTACTAGGATCGTCGCCCGTGATTTTAACTTATATTATTTTTATACCAAAATAAATAGTTACAGGTCAGTCACTTCATTACATACTGGCACCGCAACGTGGAGCAATCATATCATTACAATATATCACTTTAAGCTATTGTAGTCTACTGTGTCACACATTAATTATTTCAAATAATAATTAAAATAAATTCCGTAATTTTTGCAGTTTGTGTAATTTACAGTTCGCCGACATATAAATTAGATTTATTTTTAGATAAACTTGAAAATACTATAGCGAATTATTTGCCAATAACACAAGATTTCATTATATTAAGTGACACTAACATTGATTTGCTGAAACAAAACAACAGTTTAACTATAAATTACAACACATTTTTAGAGATATTTGAATTGAGTCAGTTGGTTTCTACTCATACAAGAGCAACAGCGACGTCTAGTACTCTTATTTATCATATTATCGTTACTAATCCTGATCTAATACATAACGTGGATGTTCTCAGTTCTGACATTTCAAACCATGAAATGATAGAGTGCACACTTACAGTTTAAAAAATACCTTTTACTCCTTTTATACGTGAAATAAGAGATTTCCAAAAGTTTAATAAACCAGATTAAATTCTTGATATGGAACATAGTGACGTCAAAGATATGTATTACGTCAGGAATTTGGAAGATAAAATACTACTCTTAAATAATATTACAGTAGAACTATTCAATAAACATGCTCCTTTAAAATATGTGAAAATCTCTAAGCCCGCAGCTCCGTGGTTAACGGATAATATTAGGTATCTGATGTCTTTGAGGGAGAAGGCAAAGCAAAAATTTAAAAAATCTAAGTTAATGGCAGACTGGAATTATTATTAAGAAATTATGCTACTAATGCAATTTGTGCTGAGAAAAAGGCTTATCTTGCACACAAGTTAAATACTAAGACAGAAAACGGATGCGGAATGAGCTTCTGTGTTTTAACATAAATACGAAATTAAAATACCGAAGTTCATTCTGAGTTGAGTGATCCATCTGCTTTGAACAATTACTATATAAATTGTATACCAACTACCAACAGACCTTCACCTGAGCTTGTGCATTTTTATAACAACAATTATAAATTTGATGCTGCTCCATCATTTTAATTTGCTTTGATAGATGCTGAATTAATCTTAAAATGCATAAACGAAATTTCTTCCACCGCGACTGGAAGTGATGGAATTAGTATGATAAAACTATGTTGTCCGTATATTATAACATTTATAGTATATATTGTAAACACCTGTATCTTAGAAAATCACTTTCCGGATCAGTGGAAGCAGTTTGTGGTGTTACCTTTACCGAAAATTGCTGTACCTATAAAGTATAAACATCTACGTCCTATAAGCATACTACCTGCTATCTCTAAAATATTTGAAAAGGTGTTATGTAGGCAATTGCGGAATTTTTTTGATAAAAATAACATTTTTCCTGAGAATCAGTCTGGATTCCGCCCCTTGCACAGTTGCACGACTGCTTTATTGAAAGCTACAGATGATATTCTCCAAACCAGTGATAAAGGACAGGTTACAGTTCTGATATTGCTAGATTATTCAAAAACCTTCGACACTATAAATCATGACATACTAATTTGTTAAATTTTATAGGTCTTGATAGAAACTCCATTCAGTTGCTTAGCAGTTATCTAAATAATAGAAATCAAAGAGTGAAAATATATAATTCCGTTTCTGAGCCTCTGCCAGTGTCGGTGGGAGTTCCGCAGGGCTCAATTCTCGGTGCACTGCTCTTTAGTATTTATACTAGTAATTTTGTAAATGCTATAAAGAACTGTAGCGTACATATGTATGCTGATAATACGCAGATGTACGTTAGTCTTTCTCCTTCCAAAGTCGACAACTCTTTAGAAAAGATTAGTGATGGTTTAAAATCGTTACTCAATACATGAGCGAGTCACCGTCTGACACTGAATCCGTCGACATCAGCAATTATTGTTTTCGGTAGTCGTCCTGCTTGTGACGGGGTGGCCACCAGGTTGAATTTTAAAATAAATGGTACTGCTGTACCTGTAGTAAGAAACGCCAGAAATCTGGAAATTGTGCTGGATGACATGTTCCGATTTAGAAATCATTTAAATAACTGCATAAAAAATGGCTATAGTAATTTAAAAGCACTATATCCTTACCGTTTCATTTTCCCGAAAAACGTTAAAACTATTCTTTGCGATTCACTTGTACTATCGCATTTTAATTTTGCCTGCCAAGTATTTACTCCTTGTCTAGACAGTGCTTACAAATATAAAATTCAAAAAGTGCAAAACTCAAGCTTACTACGTTTTATTCACGGCATAAAAAGATTCGATCATGTAACCTACAAATTAAAAGATACCAACTGGCTCAATATGATCAATAGATTCAGATATCAATCAATATTTCTGTTTTATAAAATATTAATGACTAAAAAGCCATCTTATTTATATAAAAAAGTGGAGTTCAGGACTGCTTTGTTTGAGAGATCATTCACATATAACCTGTATAAACTTTTAACTGAAATTCTTTTGGATCTGAGGTGTGAAAATGCACCTAGGTTCAAAAAGGAAATTCGACGTTTATTACATAATTGACAGCCTTATTGTAGTACGATCTAGATCAGCTTAAAATGTTCAAACTTGCTAATATTTTACTTACTGGTCTTCATGCTAATTGGTGAACGTGTGATAGTGTTAACGATCGCAATTGTTTGTTGAGTGTTTTGTTTGTTTGTTAACTTCTTTTTCTTTCTATGGTTTAAGTGTAAAAGCAGTGGAGAAGCTTCCTCCCCAAACTGAACTTCGCTCATTTACAACATGCATTTTTGAGTTACACTGTGTGAATTTCCGGGTTTGTTGTAAATAAAGACATATATTATTATTATTATTATTTCCAAATTGACATGATCTATTATAGAATGATAGATTTGTTTGCGCAAAGGCGTCTATTTATAAGAAATGAAGATAGAAAACTTGGTATCGGTGCAAAAGGAAAACAGTATCTCAGTAGTCTCATATTACCATCATTTATTTTTCGATTTGAATAGATTTTATCAAAAGGATCTGTTTGCGCATTTCATTTACTTTATGGCTTGCGAGTATAAATATATTTACTTGAAATCCAATACGCCTAACCTCGATAAGTATTTCTAGAAAATATGCACACAGATGCATGTAAGATAAAGGTGAATGTAAACAGTACCGGCACTGAAGTGCAGAGAGTAGCAAATACTTAAATTGGCATACAAAGAACCGATGCACCAGTAAAACTCAGCTTGGAATATATTTGGCGCATTTACATGCTACACAACAAGAATAAGTAAATTAAGAAGAAACTGCATTCAATTGTTTAGTTGTTTCTGAGACAACTTCTTCAGTGTCACTATACACACCGACCTACTAGAGTCGTGAAATAGTAAATGACAAAAACTGCGGATTTTAAAATTTTACAGTAACTAAGATTCTTTCATACCATAAATAGTGCAAACCAGGTGACAAGCGCACGAGGCGTAGATTGAAAGAACTAAAGTAGAGAAAATATTCTAGCGCTATTAGTAACATCGATGGTTGTTATGTGTATCACTAGGATGTACAATGTGATTTCAAATAAGCGACGTAAAGTGAGTTTGAGATAATTTAGAATATCATTTCTACTGTTCCATAATTAAGGATAAACGACCAATGTGATTGCAATGTCTTGTCATTTCAAGTTAGTTTAAATTTGCGACACTGCAATTTTGATAGATGCTAAAGTCACCACTGGATTAAAAACTTCGTTTGGTATATATCTCTCTATAAGAAAGTCGACCTATCTAAAGAAAATTCAGCAAATGTGTTGTAAATGTTAGAATTATCCGCAGTAATAGTATACTACACACATCAAAATGTACGAAAGATATTTATTTTTTGCTTGGTTCCAAAACAAAAATGAAAGTAATCTCGGGATTTATTACTAATCATTTAAGAAAATGTAAATTACATACAGTGATACACTTTTTCAACAAAAAAAATGTAACTTGCTATTTTATCACATTTTGGTAGAAAAATAAATTATTTCGCATTTAAAGGAGCAAAACAATAATTGCCCCATATTTATTGTTTCTGAAGTTTTGTTAATATTCCATGTTGCCGTCTCGACTACTTAACACAGGGATTGGGTATGCTCCTAATTAAATTCTCGATTTTATCCTTAAGTGACAGCCCGAGCTACATGGGAACTTGCACTATCCTGCACCAGTTCCAAGTTTGGTTCAACGACACAGTGGGTTGATGAACAGTACCATAAACTATTACAACTTTATATCTGAGACCATTCATAAACCCATTTATAAAACGAGATTAGTTTCACCGCCAAGAGATATTCTACCCTAAACAATTATACTATTAGAATGAATTTTTCCACTAGCTGAACACAGCTGAGTGGAGTTGCACGTTCACTAGTTTCCGAGTATGCAACTTAGCGGTCAGACATATATTGTACTGAATATAGGAGTGCTTCTTATAATTATGCTCGATATTAATTTAAAATCTATAGTTATGTAGTTACTCAAAAATTTGCTTATAGAAATATTAGGTTCAGACTTATTGGAATAGCCAAGTATTCTGTCTTTTAATTTAGTTGTTAAATCTTTGTATCAATTGGCTAGCTCAGTAGAACATGAATACCCAATAAGGGTAAGTTTTTACATTTGGGTAATATAATAATTTAATTAAACTGCTACTAGATCCAATGCAAAACTATGGTTAAACGATATTCTTGCGCAATCGCAGGTGAGACGTTGTTTATACTTTGAAATAACCTCAATTATATTTACTATTGAATAAAGCAACTAATTACAATCTGTTTATTTAGGTAACCCTTATATTTTTGTATTTATTTATTCGCATGTGATAAAGGCATGCTGATTTTAGGTACCTGCTTTTCGTTTACTACTTCAGCCCGGCAGATGCACTTTTTCTTATGGCGATGCTACTTCCAACTGTACCGCTGGGCTATGTAAATGGAAACCAAGCAGCGCAGTGAAATCAACACTTGCAAATACCCGTCGTCCCTTGATCGCTTCGCAGACGAACTCCAACAACATCCCTGGGCTTTACAGGTGGAAACCAAATGCAAGAAAGTTCAAATTCGGAATACCTGTCGTCCCTTGATGACGTCGCAGGCGAACTCCACCAATGGCTCCCGGTTGCATTCAATCGCGATCCATTTAATTACGTTTGGTTCACGAGCTCATTTACATCTCTCGATACAACTTTTGTAATTAAAGCATCATTCAACTTAATTACTGGTGTATTATTCGGTTTGTACATGAAAACCAGCTTTTACAATATCAATTTTTATTCGTTGGAGCTATTATTTGCGGCTTGTTACTTCTCAATTAATTTTTATCACGTAGTATCTAACATTTACATAATACTAAATGGTATTTAATTTTGTAAAATTTCCAAATTTAACAGTTGATTCCTTACACATATTTCAATGATACTTTGAGACCATGCTTTTAAGCTTGCTTGCATATACCTTCTGTCTTATCTTATTTACAATTATACGTTCGCATCGTGATTCATGTGCAAATTTTCTTATATTGTGCTCTCATGCATGTAATTATCCACATGCTTTACGTGACCAATCTTACATTTTCATATTTATCTTTACTAAATGTAAAACCGCCTTGTATTGATCTAACAGCTATCTGTTAACAATCCTCTTCAGTTAGTAGTCCCCCAAATGATACCTGCTTCATATTCAAGTCACTCATGTTTACCTAAAACCCATTTGACTCTGATGGTGACATATTATTTACCGTTTTATTAAATAACTCTTTTAGTTTATCTAATAATAAAATTTTTAACAAATAAACCATATCCAATCTTGGTATTTTTTAAACTAAATTATTTTTGAAGCATAACCGATGTATTAATCAGAACCGATTGCGGATACAATTTCACAGCAATATTTTTCGGTCTCCATGTTTAATTTTTCTAAAATCGTGGTTATTTTGATTTTTGGTTATGAAGTTACTCGCCGTGACTGTGCAGAACTTCTTTCATTGCTGAGATATGTACAAATTTCTCCCGTGGAAGCCTTGGCCACATGAGCTTTGGTCTAGCTGTTGGGTCGCCGCAGTCGCCGAGCATTTATGGGTATAAAAGTTTCTGTTTCGAAGAAAAGTGTCCATTGGCGCCAAAACTCGATATAGGTTTTATTCGTGGTGTAATACTTGGTCAAATTTGTTTCAAACCTTTTCCGTTTCTCCTTCTTCGTTAATCTAGATATTCTGTTGTTTGCCAGCATCTAGTTTCCTTTCGCAGTCATTCATGTTTTGGAATTCGGCGTTTGAGTCCCAAACGTCCCCGTCGAAAAAGGGTTCGTGAGCGTTCAAAGTAGCGGCCACCTTCAGGAATTGAATCTCTAAGTTTTCCCCAGATCATTACTCGGCCGTTACGGTAAGAGTTTTCAGTATTGGATGCTTGCATCGGAATTCTTGGATTGCCGAACTGCAGTCGTTGACAAAAACTAAAATTGTTCAATGCGGTCCTCGAGCACTGAATCATTATAAACGGAATTCGACCGTCAATCGTTTCTCCATTAAATCCATATATTTATGTAAACCTTACTTTGAATTTCGAACAACATAATTATTTCCAGTCTCATGCTCCATTCGGCGATTAAAATAAAAGATGTGTGTTAGAAGCAACGGATGGTATTATTAATTATGTGTATGGAAGTGCTGCGTTCAAGAAGGTCTTTTCGATGAAAATGTTGTGTTTCATTTATAGTTTTTTAAGTAAACACTAATTAATGTGTTTTCGTTCAAAACCTCTACCGCTCTACTTGAACGATTTCACATGTGTTTGTTTAAATCAGACCTTTTCCTTACATGGTATCATATGCTATTCGTGGTTTGAATTTACTATGACAATTATCATGTCAGAAATTTATTGTCAGGGTTTGTTTGGGGTCTACGAACTCAGCTTTATTTATCTGTGTCCATGTCCTTAAAACTGTCGTCGTTACTAATAAACAAGTCCTTGATACTAGCTGACCTTATTTCTTTATGTTGGGTGTTCGTTATCTCGTTCAGTCTGTTTTCGTTGTCATTCATTTGCTTTGTGTAGTTCGGCGGAACGAATTATGGTAAGTTGTTGAACCTTGTGCTTCTTAACGGTTTACTCATTGTTGCTCATACCAATAGATTAATTTATTATACAGCGTGTCCCAAATCGAGTGGGATTGCATGGGTAACTTTCTTATCATTGAAGATGGAGATTTGGTTAAAGAGGCAATGTTTTGCAGTTTCATATGCTGATTTAAAATTTGTTTGAAAAAGTTTAAATTGTCGAACCAGTCAGAAGTTATTAAAAAAAATCTAAAAACTGACATTTTCTTGTATGTCAAATATCTTCGTAAGTATAAGAGATACGAAAAAGAGTTTCATATGAAAATCACTGTTTCCCATGAGACCAATTTAAAATTGGTGTCGAACAAAGATTCAAGATGGCTACTTTTGAGGTACTCGTATCAACTTCCTTAAGTTAAATGGGCGCCATATTGGATTTTTAGGTTGCTGAATAGAATTTTTTTATTTAATCTAGTTTCAACGACGCAAGATAACATATGATTCAGTAAAAAATACCAGTAAAATTAGTTGTTTTGACATTTTAATCAAGTAGGCTTACATGTATCCAAACAAAATTAGGTGAAATTTATTTTATAAAACCATTGTATTTCATTCCTATAACACTTAGCAACATGTTAATTCAGTGCTAAGTACTTGATCCACAAAAAACATCGTGACATTACTTTTTAAATGTATAATCAAGTAGGTAAGTAGCTATGATGAAAAACAATAACAAAGTTTGCGTAAAGTAACCCGTCGTGTCGTCAAATGGTGTCAACTATGTTTAGCTAACAATGGCCAGCATTTTGATCATTTCATGTGATTATCAGGATTAGGTTAGGTTTTTTAAATACATTTTGTTGGTTTTGGTTTGGATCCATGTAAGCCTACTCGATTAAAATGTAAAAACAATTAATTTTACTGGAATTTTTTATTCAATTATATGTTGTCTTACATTGTTGAAAAGAGAATAAAAAATTCTATTCAGTAACTTAAAAATCCAATATGGCGCCCATTTAACTTAAGAAAGTTGATAAGAGTACTTCAAAAGCAGCCATCATGAATTTTTGTTCGATGCCAATTTTAAATTGGTCTCATCGAAAACAGTGACTTTTATATGAAACTTTTTTTTCGTATCTCTTATGCTTACAAAGATATTTGACTTACAAGAAAATTACAGTTTTTATTCTTTTTTTAATATATAAATAAAACTGCAAAACATTGCCCATTTAACCAAATCTCCATCTTCAATGATGAGAAAGTTACCCATGCAATCCCACTCGATCTGGGACACACTGTATACCTCTTTTTGTCCACGCCCCTCATCGGCATTTCGTTTGAGCTAGTTGTCTAAAACATAAAGAAATTCGATATTTCCACCAGAAATGTTCGTTAACATAATTATTGATGTAATAAACTTGATCAGCCATCGTGTTTGGGGTATAAGAAACGACTTAATATTTTAGTTAAGAAGTATACATAACATATGAAAATTTAGAGAACACACTTTTTAATAGGCAACAAAGTTTAAAGTAATAGCTTTAACTAGTAATTAGCATTTTCACGACATTATTTTTGATACCTAAAATACGCAAATGTTTCTCAGCCATCAATCATTAAATTATATTTTCACTCTTCGATGTAATCCAGCATATTGATTTCTATGTCTGCTACTGTTACTAAAACTAAATCATGATAGAATGGCATTACAGTGTTATAAAGCAATTCAGCGTCTGAGGTTTAGAAACAGAATTGGAAAAATAATGATACGGTTATCCTCGAGTGCTATGAATTATCGCATTTCTTAACAAGAATAGCCTTATAAAAATATTATCAGCAAAACTTCCAAGCATTCCAACTGATTTATATGAAACTCGGCCTATCAACGTTTTCTCTCGGTTAGCTCGAACTCACCTATTCTTGTATAAATCATACTACCTTACTTTAGTTTTTCATGCATTTGGCATAATCGCAAATCGTAAACCGCCGCCCCTGAACCACCAGCAAAAATCAGTAATGCGATCTATAACTGAATATGCAATTTTAGAGCACCGTTAAAGGTAATGGAATACGACCTCTCTTTTACGGCTTGTAAATTTTAACCAAAAATAGCTACAAAGCGGGTGCTTAAGTTTAATGGTCGTATGACACAGCAGATATTTCAATAAAATTCGAAGTTTTATTAGAGGGATTGATTACAGCATGCTGTATATTTGCAATAGGGTCAGAAAGAGATAAACATTGGAACGAATTTGAGATTTAATGTTAGAGTATGGATTTTCTCATCAAATATATAATATAATAAATAATTGCTGTGGCCAGTACTTGAACACCACAGTCTAATTTTCTATCTGAAATTATAGTTTATTGTTGGTCCAATAAGTTTTCGTATTGATATTGGTAAATTAAATACGAAGAAACTTATTACTATTATCATTCAGAACCGATAATGTTCTTATTACACCTGCCATGTAATATGTATATCCAAAATAGCTATTTTTGTATCAAGCTGCAAAATAAAAGTGTTTTTCACACTAGGCGTTGTGTGTGAAAAAACACTCATTTTGCAACGTTCTGTAATTTTGAGTCATATTAATTTTTATAGTAAATAAATTTACTTAAATCTGCAAAGTTGTTCTAAATGTTCGTATTAGATGTCATTATAGTAGGTCAACTTTACCAATGTATTTAAAATTTGAAGTATAAATATGGGCAACAATCGTAACTGTAAAATGCAGAGCAATACATGAAAACAGGCGAAAAATACAAAACAGAAGTGAATAAAAAAATACTGAAGCTATATACCATAGCAAACGATCTAATAGTGGTAAATAGAAAATCCATGCACAGCGGCCTATAAATATAAACAATAAAAGAACATAACGGTGAAAAGACAGCGGGGAAATCATTTCCCTTGGTAAGCAGAGGAAACTGCAAATATACGAGTAAAAAGAGAAACAAACTTAGGAAGAAACCAATACTTGTTACCAATACAGTGGAAACACAAAGTTAAAATAAAAAAATAAAGAGGGAGAACTGAGTGTAGCAAAGCAGTAGACAGAAAATTAAGAAAGACAAAACCAAGGAGAGGCATAAAACTAAGGCAACAAAAGCAGCACCAAAATGTAACAAAATGACAAAAAACAGCATAGTGGACTAGAGAGTAAAAAAACTCGTAAATAACAGCGAAAAAGAGTAGGACATATTAAATATTTGCAAACGAAGAGACTGCAAGGTAATAAAAATAAATATACTGTAAGTGATAAATAGTACAAAGCAGAAACAAAATTCCACGAATTAACTGGTGAATAGATACAATAATATCGATCTTCAAGAAAGAAAACCGAACTAACAACTACCAGGGAACAACGGTGCTCTGCATAGCCAGGAAAATTTATGTACGTATAATAGATGGATTTAGAGCAAAGTTATGAACAACCTCGGCAGAAACACAATGCTGTTTCAGCAAAAATAGAAGTCCACAAAACGTGATCTTCTCCGTGACACAAATAAATGATAAAGAATATTGTCTAAGGAGAAAAAGAGTTTAAAGTGTTCGGAACCAAAGCTGCGCTTAAACAGGGTTCTATGTTAAGCTCGCTCTTATTCATAATAGTGTTAGTAAAGGCATACAAAGAACATGCTATGGGACGTTGGAAAACCGAGAGAACACACGTAGCAGAGTTACTATTGGAAGACCACATGGCGATACTAGGATCAACAGAATAAAACTTACAACATAATGTGATGGTATAAGATAGAGAATTAAAGAAGAGAAGAATGACCATAATTTACGGGAATACTAAGACTATAATATTAAGCTCTAATATGGAATTAGAACAAGTAGAGGTAAAGTATTTGGGAGTTCAAAGACGCACAGATGGAAAATTAGATGAAAGGATCGTTGTAGAAGGACTGTTCAACAGAATCAGGTCAACTCTCCTACAAAAAACAAATTCCCAAAGAAAGAAAGATCAGAATATGTAAGTAGCAAAATGAAGAAGTTAATAAGCAAGCGATATGTAGATATCATCAGAAAGACGCAAGAGCAGACAGAAAAATAAGATACATAAAATTGAGGATAAAAGACACAGAACATAATAGAAATGAAACGTATAGAAAAATAGTGTAAGTTGAGTCAATAAAGTGGAAAGTATAAGAAAACCATTTTAGATTGTTAGAACGAAATATTGCCTAGAAACGAGGCAACCGGGAAAGAAAAAGAATCGAAATTCAGAAGATATAGTGCCGTCGAATAAACAAAATATACAGAATGCAGAATCAAGTGGAAAACATGGAAAAGAGCACCAAAATCACCATAGCTAAGTTAGCATTCCTCCATCAAAGCGGGTTTCCCCGTAGCCGTCCCGCAATCGCAACTTTACCCCGAGAAGCAAGCGCACAACCAACGACGACTTGATTCTAGAGTTCTGACAGAGGAAGATTTTCAGTACTCCAAAAACTTCCTGGAAACCGAATCCGATACTCTGCTTCGAAGCAGAGCTTCCTCCATCAGGCCGATATTCGGCGGTGAAATCATCTTCTAAAGCTGCGGTATTATGAGCTCACTTGCGGTGGCAAAATTATTCCCTAAATCTGCGGAATCAGTTGATAGCGATAAACTTTCCGTAAGTCTGCAGCAAACCAACTATCGGACATTACAGTAAACACTTGGAGAGTAACGAAAATGAGAGAATGTTAATAGAATTTGCCACGGAAAGAAACCTAAAAATTGTATCCACTTTTTTCAAGCACAAAGAAATACACCTAGGCACTTGGATATCACCAGACAAGAACACTATAAATCAAATCGACCACGTAACAATAGAAGCAAAACATGTTGGTAGCATTAATGATGTAAGGAGTTGCAGAGGCGCAGATGCCGATACGGATCATTTTCTAGTTCGATTGAAGATGGAACAAGTAAGGCCAGGAAAGCATGCAGTCTTCTTGATGAGAAATGCAAACATCAGTACAAAACTAGGTTGGAAAAAATTTAACGCTCATACAGAATGTAGAAATATAGAGGATTAGTGGCTGAAAATAGATGGAGCTATAAAAGAGGCAGCAAAGGTTATGTTAGAGCAGAACCATAAGAATGTTCTATCAGGGTGGTTTAACAGCAGCCGAAAGGAAGCCCTAGAGGCTAGAAATGAAGCAAGAATGATAATGTTGAAGTGTAAAACACAAGAAACGCGAATAATGTACGAAGAAACCAGAAAAGAAGCAAAGCGTATATGTAGTGATAAGAAAAAGAAGAGCTGCAAAGAATAGAAGAAAATTTCACGAGAAAAGATTTAAGGAATTTCCATCAAGAAGCAAAGAAGGAAAGAAAGGGACGGAAGGTAAGGCCAATATTCTGCAAAAATAAACAAGGTAACTTGATGGGAGGTATCGAACAAAATTTGAATAGATGGGCAGAGCATTTCAAGGAAATATTAAATGAAGCTGAAATTGAACCAAATGAAACCGAAAACGAGCAAGAAAACCAGGAACGACAAGAGGACGCTACTGATATGGAGCCACCATCAGCAGAAGGAGTTACGCAGGTGATATGTCAACTGAAAGATAATAAAAGTCCAGGAGAGAATGGTACTGTCGCGGAATTGCTTAAGCTAAGAGGTGAATGTTTGCAGAACAAGTTGTATGAGTTACCAAGGAATATTTGGAATAAAGAACAAATGCCAAAAGAGTGGTCAAAAGCAGTACTCTGTCCAATATACAAAAAAGGCGATGTAACATTGTGCGAAAACTACAGAGGAATTGCATTACTGGACATCATACAAAGTTCTTGCTGGCTGTTTGAAGAGAAGGTTAGTGGAAATATCAGAGGAACTGATTGGAGACTACCAATGCGGTTTCAGAAAAAACCAATCGGTTAGCGATGACATTTTGTGATAATGCAATTAGTATCGAACAGCTATGAACAAAATCTGCCTTTACATCTGGTATTCACTGCCTTAAGCAAGCGTATGATACAATACTTAGACGCAAACTCTACAAGGCCATGGGAGAGCTAGGTATGCCCATGAAACTAATAAGATTAACGAAGATGATGTTGCAAGGTTCTAGTAGTAAAGTTATGATCAATGGCAATGTATCGCAACCATTTGAAGTCTGTCGCGGTTTGAGGCAAGGAGATCCACTGTCCACAACTTTATTTAATTTGCTTCTTGAAAAAGTTGTACGTGTAGTAAGAAAACCCTCGGAATTAAGGCTTTATTCGACTAAAAACTACAGTACACAAGTTGTGTCAAGTTGACAATAAACAAGTGACAAAAGGAACAGCGATCTAAATTCTAACATACCACATACCCCTCCCTATTTAGTAACGGTGGTACTCTTCTAAATATTTTGGCGCTCGCCTTATTCTGCTTGATTTATGTAAACTTCCTGTATGATCATTATGATCGCAATTTTCATTGTCTTCAGGAACTAGGTCGGAAATATTAGCTTCTATTTCATTCTGCGAAGTCCCGCAGCCTTCAATATTTTCAATCTGATTTGAAGAATTTAATAGTTCACTTACATGAGGAGTGGTAATTTCTGTTAGTAAAGTAAAATCGCCTCGTGGAGCCAAATGTTTTAACGAAACTGTAGATTCCCGTCCATCTTAACGGCGGATCAAGGCGTATTGTGGATTTGCTTCTATTAATTCAGCTTCCTCTACAAAAGGGTCATATTTATTTCTTCCATGGTTTTTTAGTAAGACCGGGCCTGGTTACAAAATAAATGAAGGAATGGAATTTCCAAAAGTTGATTTTCGTTGGTGTTGAAACATGCTCTCATGAGGCGTACAGTTAGTTGCAGTAGAGAGAAGAGAACGGACTGAATGAAGGGCTTCTTCTAGTACTTCCTCCCATTGAGTTATTTTTAATCGTCGGGATGTTAGAGCTAAAGAAATCGTTTGCCAAATTATTCCATGATACAATTCGACTTGACCGTTCCCCTCAGGATTATATGGAGTAGTACGACTTGTAGTAATACCTCTATCATGCAAATATGATTTTAATCAGAATGAATATAGCGGGGCATTCCAAAAATGGAAAAAAGTTGATTAAGAGACTTGATAATCGAAGTAAGTCATGTCAGAACAAGCAATTGCAGAAAGGAAAGCGTGAGTATTCGTCAACGATTGTTAATAGGTATTTATTTCGGGTTACTGACGGTAATGATCCTTTAAAGTCTACGTTTAATTGCTTGAACGGAGCAGTAACTTTAATGAGATGGGAATTAGTGTTTTTGAAGAATTTTGGCTTAACTTCAGCACATACTGGGCAGTGAGCAGTGAGTTTTCTTATTTCAAGTACTGAATATGGAAGGTTTCTAGATCTGACCCAATGCGTCATTCTTGTTACTCCTGGATGGCACAATGCTTGATGAAGATCGTAAAGGGTGTTTCCGCTGCTGGAACCGCAAACTCTTGTCCGCAACTGTGTTTTCTGTTCCAGGACGGTATACGATATCATAGCTGTAACACGACAATTCTAAACGCCATCGAAGAATTTTTTCATTTTTAATTTTTCTGTTATGTTTCATATCAAACATAAAAAGACTGATCTTTGATCAGTTATGAGTCGGAAATGTCTACCCATCAAATAATGGCGCCATCTCCGTAAAGCTTCAACGATTGGGTAAGCCTCTTTTTCCACTGCCGAATGTTTCTGCTCAATTTTAGATAGCGTCCGTGAGAAGAATGCTACTGGTTGTTCGGACTGACTCAGTGTAGCAGCAATGGCGTCCTCTGAGGCGTCTGTTTCGACTGTAAAGGGTATGTTTCGGTCGATGGCCATTACTACGGATTGGGAAATATCCTGTATTATTTTTTTAAAATCTGAAACAGCTAAAGACGTTAATGGGGAGGTTTTAGTTTGAACGAGTTTATGATTTTTTTCAGAGAATCTAGGTATCCACCTGGAGTAATGCGCAAACATACCAAGTACCCTTTGCAACGCTCTGGAATCTTTAGGTACAGGAAGGTTTATTAGCGCTTTTAATCTGTCTGGATCTGGCTTCAACGTTTTATTCTCTATTAAATATCCTAGTAGTTTAATCGATTTCTTATTAAAACTGAGTTTTTCTGTGCTGATAGTTAAATTGTATTTGCTAACGGCTTCTATAAATCTTTTTAGGTTTTCATTATGTTGTTGTTGTGAGTTTCCACATACAGTGACATCATCCAAGTAAGCGTAAACTCCTAGCAAATTTTCTTTTTTAATAATGCTGTCCCTAACTCGTTGAAAACATGCTACACCGTTGGTAACTCCAAACGGTATTCTAGTAAATTGATATAGTCGTCCATTTGCTTCAAATTCTGTGTAGATTTTATCTTGTTCCTGAATAGGGATCCGGTGATCAGCACTACGCAAGTCGATAGTACTGACTATTCAACACTATAACATATAAGCCAATCATATTGCAGACATTTGCTTTTTTTAACCAATAACAGCAGTATATCACTGACTATTCCCCTCAGATAATATAAACCAATCCCATCAATCAATTTTCAAAATTTGAACCAATCAGAGTCGAATACAGCGAATATTTTGCACTAGTGCAATACCCGGGTATTTGCACAAGTGCAATATCGAGTATTTGCGGGAAGAAGAGCAAACCAGCTAGGTTCGCGTTCTCGATAAATACTCGAATATACAGAATGCACTAGGGATATAACTACTGAGTATTGGGCACCATGCAAAATATTCACAAAACAATGTACGTACTCAAAAAATAAATAGCCTTGTTGCGAAGTATCGCTTAGCAACGATGTTCTGTCCTTAGTGATATAGCTAGGTTACGTAACACTAAACCCCAAAAAACTGTGTGGCTTGTTTTAAAAATTTTAAAATGCTATGTTGTGGAAGTATTCCGCTGAATTTAATTGAGAATGAATAATTATATTAATTGTTGGATTATTTTTCAATAAAGTTAATCGTTATGTATTAATATTGTTTAATAGTCGTCCCAAATACCACTCGAAGTGGATATTTTTTTTTTAAATATTTTGCCATTTCCATAGAAATTATTGCAAATTTCACTCAACAAAATCACATTTAAATGTCACTCGCCTTCCGCTCGTGACATTTTTGATGTGATTTTGTATCGTGAAATTTAAACGCAATAATTTACATGGAAACGACAAAATATTTGTCAAAAATATATCCACTGCTTGTGGTATTACCCTTGAATATTTCGTATTTGGAAACTGACGTAACTATCTGTTCAATATTTGGAAGAGGATAAGAATCTAAGTATGTAAATCGATTTATTGTTTGAGAATAATCGATAACCATGCGTTTCTTATGGTTTTAGTTTTTCGTGACGAGCACTTGTGCCCTCCAAGGCGAGTAGCTTTCTTCTATAACTCCCTCAGAGAGAAGTTTTTCTATTTCTGCTCCGATAAACCGTGCGTCTCCTTCTGAATGTCGTCTGGATTTCGTTGCTATGAACTTGCAGTCGGAAGTGATGGAGCGTCGACTTTTGCTACAGCCAAACTGCATGGGTCTTGATCCACCAAATTTTACTTCAATTTTAGAATGTTGAGACAACAAGTCATGTCCAATAATGGCATCGGAGCATAAATCTGGTAATACTTGTATTTTGACGTTGTCATAAAGACTATCCTTAAGTATAATAGAAACGAGGCAATGCCCAGTTATTTGTGAACATAAAGAGGTTGTAGCCATTGAAATTTTACCATAGCTTGGGAAAAGAGTTATATTCTGCTCTTTGACGAATTGTTCACTTAGATAGGAATCCGAACTTCCGGTGTCAATCAAAGCATCAGCTGGAGTATTATTTAAAAAACTTTTCGTTAATGATTTTGCCAAACATTGAGGTGCTACAGCTATTAATCCAGATATAGGAGCAACTGACGCAGTAGTCGACTTATTTCTCAGTTTTTTATTTTGACAGACTTTAGAAAAGTGTCCTTGCCTGGAACAAGCTCTGCAAATTGCTTCTCTAGCAGGACACATGCTTCGTGGGTGTCGATTATTTCCACAAAAATAGCACTTACCATTCGTGGCAGTAGCAGCAGCAGATGCAGCAAAAGATGAGGAACGTAATATCTCTTGATCATCTTCGGGTTTAATTTCTTGTGATGAACAAGTCATATATTCAGGTGAAGAATACGCTAGTGATGGTTTCTGAGCGGTTTCCAGTGCCCTTGCTCAGGGCCGGCGTCACACTTTTAGCACGAGTGGGTAGTAATATGGGGGGGGGGGGGAGTTGCAAGTGATTTTTCACAATACACTCATCTGAAGGAATGAGGGATATAGGGTTATTATCAAAAATTGATAAAAATATACTTTGAGATGTCACAAAGTTCAATTTATATTTTGCTTTCGTTTAAAGATACAAATAAATCATTTTCGTAGGGCGAAACAAGACGTTCGTTTTCTATTATGAACAATAAATTCATCCATTAAAGTTTCTAAATCGAGCACATCAACCGAATCCGGGTAGGAATGCAAAATAGAAACGCGGTTTAGCCGATTCTGTGCCATAGCCGATCTTAAATAATTGTTTATTCGACGCAAAACTAAAAAACGTCTTTCATTAGAACAAGAAGATCTCGGTACTCTTATTATTAACCTCAGAAAACGCACGAATTCCTGAACGATTTTCATATCATGTTCATTTTCCCTGAGAAAGCACCAACCCCCAATTTCAAATTTTAGGTTTAGTTCGAAAGTTTCGAGTGGGTAATTACCCGAATCCCGGAAAAAGTTACGCCGGAAAAAGTTCCACCGGAAAATGTTCCGCCGGAAAAAGTGCCGTCGGGAAATAAATCCGCAGGAAAAAGTTTCGCAGGAAAAAGTTACGCGTGAACACCCACGGCTGTGAAAAAGTTAAATAAGAAATAATAACATAATGTCGATTTTATACATAATGTTTTATTCATAAAAAAGGCAACTTACACTACAGATTATACCATGAGATAAAAAAAAATGATTCTGAGCAGGCCTTGATATGTGTTATACGTTTGGCAGTATTGAAGTGTATTGTCAGTCTCTGTCAAATTCAAGATTAAAAGGTTAGGGTTTGTTTGTTGTTTGACACAGACTGACGTAAAACTTAACCTGCAATATAATCACAGTTACAAAAAGTGGTAAAGATTTGGTGCACGGTCCGGTCTAGTGCGCACGCGCAAAAATAACAGTGAACATAAAAATGTAACGTTGAACAAACTCTCTCTCGTATTTTTTCTCTAAAAAAATTATCAAGACCTAACAACTAACATAAACCATTAACCTGGACCACCGCCGAGAGCGCAACGCATTGCGTTGAACAAACTCTCTTCTATTTTTTCTCTAAAAAAATTTATCAAGACCTAACAACTAACATAAACCATTAACCTGGACCACCGCCGAGAGCGCAACGCATTGCGTTGAACAAACTCTCTCTCGTATTTTTTCTCTAAAAAAAATTATCAAGACCTAACAACTAACATAAACCATTAACCTGGACCACCGCCGAGAGCGCAACGCATTGCGTTGAACAAACTCTCTCTCGTATTTTTTCTCTAAAAAAAATTATCAACACCTAACAACTAACATAAACCATTAACCTGGACCACCGCCGAGAGCGCAACGCATTGCGTTGAACAAACTCTCTCTCTCGTATTTTTTCTCTAAAAAAAATTATCAAGACCTAACAACTAACATAAACCATTAACCTGGACCACCGCCGAGAGCGCAACGCATTGCGTTGAACAAACTCTCTCTCGTATTTTTTCTCTAAAAAAAATTATCAAGACCTAACAACTAACATAAACCATTAACCTGGACCACCACCGAGAGCGCAACGCAAATTTTTCCATTTTTATCATATGCATTTGTACCCTATGGTATGGTACTTATTAATCATGTAACATGGACAAAACACCAAAGTATCGCTTTCCTGCGGAACTTTTTCTTGTCGAACTTTTTCCTGCGGATTTATTTCCCCACGGTACTTTTTCCGGCGGAACATTTTCCGCGGAACTTTTTCCTGCGGACCTTTTTCCGGCATCGTAATTACCCACTCGGATATTTTCGAGTGGGTAGTACTGCCCATACTACCCACGTCAACCGCCGGCCCTGCCCTTGCTTGACTAACAGCATTCTCTAGGTTTAAAGTATTATTTTCCAACAAACGCTGGCGAATTTGAGGGGAATTTAGTCCATTGATGAAAGCGTCTCGTATAAAATTATCTCTATGCTCTTCAGCGTTCACAGCTTGAAAATTGCATTCTTTAGCGAGGCTTATTAAATTATTTAAAACCTGATCTATTGTCTGACCTGGTTCTTGAGTTTTTGTTGAAAGACAATGGCGATAATATTTCATTTTTAGGTTTGACGTATATGTCAGTTAAAATTTTGATCGCCTTCTTGTAGGAATCGCAGTTTGTTATAAATTTGTAGGTTGAGTGGCTTAGGTAATTTATTAGTGGTTTCAGTTTATCCTCCTCTCTGACTTTCTCGATGGATGCGACAAAATTTTCAAATGTCGTCAACCAATGAATCCATTCTTGGGAAGCCTTAGCGGTGTTTGGATCTGTATCGAATCTTTCAGGTCGTAAAAACTTGTCCATAATGCAAAAATTTTTTTCAGTCGAATAAATTGTACTAAGAAAACTCTCGGAATTAAGGCTTTATTCGACTGAAAACTACAGTAGACAAGTTGTGTCAAGTTGACAATAAACAAGTGACAAAAGGAACATCAATCTAAATTCTAACATACCACAGTACGTGAGAGTGAAATATATACCAAAGGCACAATATTCAATCACAGGCATCAATGAGCAGCCTACGCAGATGACATCACCTTGATAACTAGAACCAAACAGGAGTTGATAAATATAATGCAAAGACTGGGAAAAACCGCAAAATAATTTGGTCTGGAAATTAACATGAAGAAAACTAAATACATGCAGGCGAAGACAAATACGAGGGTAGAAGTTTAAAATTCAAAACAGAGGAAGAAGTTAACTGTGAAATTGCGGCGGTAAGTGAATTTAATTATCTCAGAGTGACAATTTCTAATAAAGGAGAAGATAGTATGGAAATTAACCAAAGGTTGGTTAAAGAAAATAAAAGTGCGGGAGCTCTGTTACGCATTTTTAAATCCACTAATATATCGCGAAGTGCCAAAATACGGCTATATAAAACGGTAGTGCGGCCCGTAGTTACTTATGGTAGTGAGCTGTGGGTGTTAAATAAGGGCGATCAAAAAAGACTCGAAGTGTGAGAGAGGAAAATCTTGAGACGCATATTCAAAGAGCAAAAAGTATGGGATAGGTGGGAAAGGTCAAATCGGAAGTGATGGAACTTTACGGGCAAACATCTATAATGGGGGTGATTAAAGGTCCAAGGATTACTAAGACTAGATGATGGTAGAGTCGCGAAACGAGTTTTACAACATGCAGTAAATGGTAAGAAAAGAAGAGGAAGACCTAAACGTAGATTGATGGATGCAGTGACGGAGGATCTGAACGAGCTGGGAGTTTAAAACTGGAAGGTCGCGGCCAGAGACAGAAAGTGATGGAAAGGAATAATCCACCAAGCCCAGGGCCTTCAAGGCCTGTAGCGCTATTCAATATATAAGTCTGCAGCACCATTCCCCTCGAGCCGATTTTCGGTGGCGAAGCTATCTCCTAATCGTCAATAGGCAGACACCTGACAGCATGGTTTTCGTAGCTCATAAATTAGTGCTGCGAACCTCCTTATCATGACTTGGTAGGAGCACGTTGGGTATAGCCGCCGCCGCAGTTGGACAGGGGCACTACTTACGTGGTGAACGCAGAGAAATTCGATGAAATTCCTGCTCGCCAAACATACCCGGGGACGGCAGTGAAATTCTCGGCAAAATCCGCCAAGAATTCCAAGCTCCGGTGGCTCAGAACCTCACCTGAAGTTCGTCCACGAAAGATTGGGTTTGCTCAGCAAACCATTATGGAGCGAATTTTAGCCTCCGCCTTGAATAACGGCAAGTTGCAGACCCAGCCAAGCATTTCTACCCTGAGGTTTGACCATTAAATAAAAATACCTGTTTCATTTACATATTCCATTGTACATTTTTTTTATAAACACCATAGTATTGAATTTAGTAATTAGCAAGTTGTAATAGTGGTTAATAGACAAGTTTATCTAATTTGGCCTAAGTCTAATCCATCCCTGCCCTCAAAGAATTCTCGGATACTTAACTACACCAGGATGCAGGCAATTGATAAGTCAATTTAAATACCCCATTTCTTTGCAGTCGAATAACTAAATGTGCATGTAAATGACTAGAGTAGTATACGCAAACTGTGATCAAATAAGATATGTTTCGAAATATGAATATTATCCAGTAAGGAATAATGTGGTAAGGTATCCAAAGTCTGTTTTATTTATTAGTTTTTAAGTTATCAGTTTTCGATGTTGACCTACGTGGGTTAGCGCTTATTGTCGACGTAGACCAGTACAGTATGATTCCTGGTCAGAATTTCATTGCTGTGGCTCAACTCGAATCAGGTAGATAACATATTAAAATGAATGACCTAATATGTTTATCTATATCTGTCTATAGAAACATTGAACTGCGCTCCGAATATAGAACGGATAGTAGTGCGATGCTACTGGCTTCTGCTAACTTCCTTTCTTAGAAGTACGTAAATCGCTCATATATTACGAATACTTAAATGGACAGCAACAGATTTCGACGTTAACAGAATGCCAATAATTAGGCACACGACACAAGATATAAGCGGGGCTAAAAGGTAAATAAACTAAATTAGCAACTAATTTTACGTGACGGAAGATGTTAGATGCATTTACTTCGCCAATGACATGCACTCAAAACCCACTATGTATTTTTAAAATTGTAAAAACATTAATATCTAATTTGTTCCAAGCTAATATCTGAGTTTACTAAACTAAATTTTTAAATTATCTATCTCATTAATGATAACATTAATTGGTAGTTTTTTCATCAAAACAATAGCACAACATTTTTAATTAACCAAACTAGTTATGTAAGTATAATTAGTTTTATGATAGTAATTTCATACGTAACAAGCTTTCGTAAGAAAGCTCCTCTGTGCGCATTATGGATATTTTTCAAGCAAATTAAAATTCTTATAAAAGTTCCAGCTTCACTTACATGTTTCACCAGCGCAGCATTTTTATTTATTCCTACTAAAACATAAAACCAAAGTTTTATAAGTAGGGTAAACTTTCGTACATTTCCTGCTTGCTGTTAAAATTCAAACCTAAAGTATAAGATAAGCAAATCTGCACAGGGTTTTGCTCAGAACTTCCCCCTCAAGTGGAGGTAGTGAGACTAAAACATTTTAAAAATCAATGGAAAGTAGGAGTAAAAATATCTTAACTTTTCTAATAATACTAAAACAATAAAAGGAAACACTTGGTAGTGAGAATTATATAAATATTTTATATAAAAAAAGTACCGGCGATAGGATTCGATCTTCAGGGCCTACAAATGCGATTTCAACGCTTAGCAGTAGCATGCGGCCACGCAGGACCCTTCGCATATTAGCGATGGAGCTGCATTAAACACATCGCACTTATTCGTTGCATTTTTTTTTGTCTCTTTTACAATATTTACCTTGTATCTGGTGGCTCTCATTTTATTAAGGATAAAGCCCGATCTATGTGCAAATTATTACTTTTATCTATTTCTCAGGTAAAGCAGAAATAAAAACAACTTTATTTTTTAAAAGTGTTCGCCCTGTTCGTCTAGGGTAAAAGTCTGAGTCATGTGCAAAATATTACTTTAATTAAATGATAGTTCTTGAGTTTAAGTAAAAATGGGCAGAACTATATATATTTTTTAAGGTGTTCACCTTTTATGTGTATATACTTTACCAAAATATTTTCGTTTTCGTGCCAGCAAGGCATAACATCCGTATGCAAAATATTGTATTTCTCCAAGAAATAATTTTTAAATTATACCGGCAACAAGCAGACAGGAAGGCAGTCGAAATTGAGAAATCCTCTTTTTCATCATTTAGTCACCCTGAAACGTGAAAATCTGAAGATGTCTCGGATGGATTACAATACTTCCTTGATTTTTTAGGCGAGGGAAGTAAAAATTAAAATACACCGTCCTTGCGATTTGATCTAAATTCGAAAATAATTCATTGCAGCGTTTTGTTCCACAAGGCTCTTTCTAAATTAGATCTTAATTAAAACTGTCATGTGCAATATTTATGTGAAAATTAAGAGCTGAAAATAGAAACGATCCCGACAATTTTGAGTGCGGTTGTAAATACTTAGTCTTTTAATGGCGAACTGCAGTCGTCGATTTAGATTAAAGTGGTTCTTGTTGGGCGTATGTGGGTCTCTGTGTAGTTTCCGATTCATTTAGCTTTAACACACTGAGTTCTATATTACCTCGTGAAAAACTGTTTAAATTGATAGAAAATAAACGCAGTTTCAACCGTGGTCAGTGACTCTAATATAAACTTACAGCCATTATATGCTTTAGTAATTTAGTTACAGTGCTACAGCAATTATACTAATTATAGATTTTTAAACTTTATATATTTTCCTGATTACCACTCAAATTTACAGTTTTTCTTCTTTTTTATTGTGTTATTTAGTCTATTTATTTCTTCGGCTACATTTGTGATATGCTTTAATGATATAAATCTTCCGGTTAACACATTCTCTATTTGTGCTTTTACGGAGGTTTATTTAATTTTTCATTTTTTTTATTCTTCTTCTTTCTGTTTGATGTTTGAAATTCCAAATTTTAATGCCGCTACTACTAGCCTCTAATCTGATCTGCTCCAAGGTAAATTCTAACTGAAAGGAAGTTATTTCTGTATTTTTGTTGTACACGGTTGCAATCGATTGGATTTCTAGCAATCGCGTTAGAGGGGTCGATGGGTGAGCTCCTTGGTGGAAGTTGAAAGAAGGTATTTAGTGCGATAAGCTGGTGTTGTTCTGAAAAAACACTGGTTATTGTTCCATTTCATGGCTCTCACTCAGCCCATGTGGTCTAATGTGATCTCCAATTCTTATTTACCCACCTCTTATGTATAGTAATATGTAATTTTTAAACGATATCAACCCCCAACAAAGACGCCATAAGTAATGAATTCATCAAATACGGCGGAGAATTGCTTTTACAGGAGATAACAAAATTATTTCAAGTAATAATAAACCAAGGCAAGGTTCCAACAGAGTGGAAACAGAGTGTCACCATCCCATTGTTTAAAAAAGGCGATAAAAAGGACCCATCAAATTATAGGGGCATAACACTATTAAGCTCCGTTATGAAACTCTTCACAAGCGTAATGGCAACACATATCCTTAGCACAATTCACATAAGTGAAGAACAACAAGGCTTCCAAAAAAACAGATCAACAATAGACGCAATATTCATCCTTCGACAACTCATAGAGAAAGCACTCGAATATAACACGTCTGCTTTCATTTGTTTCATAGACCTAACGAAAGCATTTGACCGCGTAAAACTTAAAGACATCATATATATATTAAAAGAAAAAGGGATCCCCCAAAAATACATTAAACTAATAAAAGACATGAACACCAACAACACAACAAAAATAAGGGTCAACAAACAACTCACACAAGAAATAAAAACAAACACGGGAATTCGTCAAGGAGATAGTCTAAGCCCACTACTGTTCAATCTCATCATGGACAAGATAATAGAAGCCGTGAAAACACTTGATCTTGGCTACAAGCTTGGAAACAACCTTATAAATATCTTATGCTATGCGGATGACGCAGTTTTAATAGCGGAGTCTGAAAATGACTTACAAAGACTTCTCCATACATTCAAAATTGCTGCCGAAACATATAACATGTCAATCTCCACAACAAAATCAAAATCAATGACCATCTCAAAAGAACCATTACGCTGCAAATTGGCAATGGACAACATATCAATAGAACAGGTAATGACCTTTAATTACCTAGGAACAGAAATTTCAAGTTGTGGAAACCTTAAAAACGAAGTGAGGAAACAGATAAATAAAGCAGCCACCATCTCGGGTCATCTAAAACAAGTTATATGGAAGAACAAACACCTCACTACAGAATGTAAATCCAGAGTATATAAGACCTGTGTCAGGCCAGTGCTAACATATGCAGCAGAGACCAGAGCTGACACCACTGTAACTAAAAGACAGATGAGAACAACTGAAATGAGCGCTTTAAGACCAATAGCCGGTCATACACTATGGGACAGACAAAGAAACACATACATAAGAGAAAAATGCAAAGTGGGAGACGTGGCACGATGGGTACGAGCAAGAAGGCGCGAGTGGAACGAACATGTAAACAGGATGGCAGACAATCGGCTAGTCAAAATAGCACGCAATGAAAAGCCAAGAGGAACACGACCACCAGGAAGACCCTCAAAGAGATGGCGCGATAGCTGGCGGTCAGTATCACAAGACCAGTAAAGTTAAAGACACAAACAGAGGAATGCAACCCAGAATAAACAAGCGTTTCGCCTTACAAAAAGAGGAAGAAGAACAAGAAGAAGAAACGATATCAGTTTGAAGGTAACTAGTGAATGTTACACAGAAGTGCTGGACAATTTCCTTCTCTGGTAACATGCACTGACTTGGCTTCTTTGATATTAAAAACTCATTTTACATCATAATTCTAGTTTGTTTAAGTGCAGTTTGAGATTATTAATGTTTAGATCAAATTAATATCTTATGAAAGTAGTTGTTTTTTTCAGTACCAGGAACGGCTGCAGTTAATAACAGATATAAATGTTAACCTAGCACACTTCCTTGAAAAAAAGCCTTAGTAGGATGTAAAGATGACTGAACGCTTCCTTGCGTAACAAGGAAGTTGCTATTAGTGATATAAGATTTGAAAACTTCGTAATATTGGCAGTACCCGTACATTGTTAATTTTAAAGATATATAGGCTGCTGGGCAATATATTTTGTTTTGATAATCTCTAATTACTTTGTCTGCTCAGTTGCAGAGTGATGTTGAGGAAATCTGAACTGAAAGTGTGTCATTAACTTAATGGTGTTGTTTTCACGAGGAACAACTTTTCAAAGACTGTCAACAAGACTGGCAATACTTTAATAAGTTCTGTAAGACGATACACTTTCAATAGGCTTTGCAGGTTTAGAGATCAGTATAATCGTAGACTAAAACCCTAAAACAGAATTTTATATGTATGTAATAGGCCTGACCATTTCTCTGAAAGTTCTTTAATGGCGTTTTCAGCAATTACCTCACACAAGTACCACAGTGCTTTACGAGGGGTTTCATGTACTTTAAATGATTGAATATCAGCTATCGCCTGGTAGTGCAAATTCCATCTACATGTGTTAAAAATGCTCTTATCGCACTTGTCTATTTCCTCTCGATTTTTTCAAGTCTCCTTTAGATACCACACCAAAGCTTTGAAACGCTTATTTGGACATCTGACAAAATGTCGTCACAAAGGTTTAGAGGTACTGCATACACATATAATGGATTCGTAACGCAAAATTCTAAATTTTGTATTAAAAGGACATGCGTTTCAAAAAATATCAGCAGTTTCCGCGAACATCCGAAGCAGGCAACCCTAAGTACATCTTTACTTGTAATGTAGAAGTGTAGTATTTTTAAAAATTTGGACGTATAGTTTCGGTCGCCTATTTTGGATATTCAGGGGTTCATTTCCCTATTATTGTTTGATTCTTTTATGGGACTAAAAAGATTTGGTTTGACATCGTTTACCTGCGTAGTGTGCGCTTTTTATCAATTTTTTCTTCATATAATAGGACGGTCAAAATTGACGAACTCTTAAGCTTTTGGGTGTTGTTTGTACTACTGCTTAAGCTTTATACTACTTTTACTAGTTCGTATTTAGATTTTAATGGTATTTGTAGTTTTAGGGGATTATCAATTAATTCCCCGAAGAGATCCAATTTTTACTTTTATTGTAAAGAGTATAAAGCTCTCTCTTGGACTTTGATTGCTTACTGATATTATGATAGGGTAGTGGTTATGGTCATAGAGATATTTAATTATATATTTTTCAATATTCAAATCAAGCAAATCTGGTAGTTTTTTCAAATAAAAAAACCAGTACGTTGGTTCATTGGTAAATACGTAATGTGGTCCGATGCCGTTTATTTCTTTAGATTATCACAACAGGACTGAGACATGGAGACCCGCTCTCGACGCTGTTCAATATAGTGCTGGGAAAAATCATGCGCGAGGGCGAAGTGAATAGACGAGGGCACATATAATGTGGAAAAGCTATAAAATTGTAAGATATGCAAGATACATACAGCTAGGAATGACAAAGAACTAAAAGAACTAAAGGAAACAATAATAAGAATGGTAGAAACAGCACATAAAGTTGTGACTACCTGTAAATCAAAGGTAATTAAAAAATGATGAGAATAGAAAATACAGCGCCAAAATTTATAGTGGACACACCGCTGGGAAAAATGGGATTTGAAGGGTGGAGGAGTTTGTTTACTTAGGGGTAAGAATAGGTAACAAATGCCAAGAAGAAAATGAGATCAGGAAAAATTCATGGAAACGTAGGAAGGGCAAATGAAGAGATATATGAAATATACACAGTAATAAAATCAAGACAACCACAGTGGCTGGGCATGTCGAGAGTATGTCAGAAGAGAGAGTAGTGTAGAAAATAGCCTGAAGAACACCGGATAACACGAAAAATAAAGGAAAGCCAAGGAAAAGGTGGAGGGATGCTGTCATGACAGACCTAAAAGAAAAAGATGTAAAGAAGTGGTGAAGTAAAGCCAAAGGTAGAAAGTTATGGAAACAAATAACAAATGTCGGCACGCCTCCGACTAAGTTCTACATGAATGAGCATCTCACCCTGAAAAACAAAATACTTTTCTCCAAAACCCGCGCCGATGCCCGCGCTAAAAATTATAGGTATGTATGGGTACGTAATGCAAGTAATTTGGTACAGAGGGATGATCACTCACGTGTTGTAGTTGTCCGCCGAGAGCAGACTGACTTCCACAGCCTGCTCGCCTGGCCAAACTCATCCATACTATAACCATGCTATTGTTTGCTGTAGGTAACTATAAAAATGTCTTGCATATTATGGCACCTATCACTCAACGTCAATGATCATGCTTGTAACACCATCACTTATAAGCACCCCGTTTTGTGCCGGTATCGCATAACAACTGCTTACACTATTGTATGCCTGCGGATTTTTGCTGTTCGTATTACAGTATTATTATGGATCATTTACTATAATGCTGTTAACTTTCTAATTATAATTTATTATAGTGGTACAAGTGTTATACTTCTTGTCATTTTTTGAGGAAAATAATCTAATCTGACTTCTTCTGTCATTGCATGCACCAATGGATGTTGACTATATTACATCATGTCAATACCTCGTATTTTTACTGAATAGTCTAATTAACTATCTCGTTAGATTCTGCTGCTTATATATTGTATTTCTGCTATTAAATTTAGCACCATGTAACTTCAAACTACACACATTGCTCTGTATTTTATCATGTACTGCTGTAATGCTTGTAGGTTCGCGTCTTGATTTAATTATGTATCCCGATCGTTTATATGCGATTTGCTATGTAATGTGCAAACACTATGCGAAACTAACAACTGCGCCGCGCCTGTTAAGATAGAACAACTCCAAAATTATATTGTTTTTCCGTCTCATCACATGCTGCACTCGTAATAAGATGATGGTAGATAAACATATTTTTTCATTTATATTCTTATTTTTATTTTCAAAATGACTTCATCATCCTTATCCGTTTAGGACTAACACTCAGGAGCTTCTTATGAACACATTAGCAAATAATTATGATGTGATTTTTCTCTTTGAAACATGGCTTGTAGCAAGTGTGAATGAGGCAGAATTCATAGATGTCCGATATACGGTATTCAGACGAGATAGAAACCGTGTGCTTGCTGGTAAGGTGGATGGAGGCGGAGTGCTGGTAGCAGTCCGCAAAGAACTCTTAGCGACTCGCCAAAGGGGCTGGGAGAATGCACAGTTGGAGACAATATTTATCAGTATACCTACGAGTTCTAAAAACCTTATATGTATGTGCTGCTTACATACCCCATGCTTCACAGATAGGTACTTACGAAATATTTCTAAAGAATCTCGAGCAAGTCTTAACAAAAGACGGTAGCATTATATGTTTATTAGGTGACTTTAACTTATCCAATATATTTTGGACCTTCTCCTATGGATGCATTCAGGGCATCGCTGACATTAGTTCATCATCGAATGCATGTTGGTCTAGTGCTTTATTGCAAACTATGTCTTATATAAATTTACATTAGTATAGCTGTATACAAAACCAAAAAGGCAAATTTCTGCAATCGCGAAGTTAGTGTTGTGCGCAGTAGTGACCTTCTTCTTCCTGACAACAGGCACCATCCTGCTTTAGTGTTGGAAGTCTTAATTGTGCCTCCAACCAAATTAAAAAATTGAGAACCCCGGAGACCAAACTACAGAAAGGATGACTACAATGCCATCAATGTAGAAATTAATTGCATCGACTGGGAAAGCAAATTGAACGACCTGTCAGCGGAGGAAGCATTGTGTGGTTTTTATGCCCACATCTACGATATAGTTGACAGACTTGTACCTTTGCAGTCCTGCAGACACGAAAAATGCCCTGTGTGGTATACTCCCGAATTGATTAAATTATCAAGGAAACAAAGCAAGCGGTGGCTAAAATGGAAGATTTACAAGAATCTTTCGGACTAGGGGAAATATTAATTTTTACTTTCGCGATTTAAAAAATTAGCACGAAAATGTCCCAAGTCATTCTTTGACACTGTAGAAACATCTATGCAATCAAACGTTAAAAACTTTTGGTCTTACGTGCCATCACTGAAATCTTCGAATGGATATCCCAGTGTTATGTCGTTTGCACAGCATAAATCCAGTGTTGCACAACACATATGTAACATGTTTTCCACCTTCTCCAAATCCACATCTGAACAATCCTCTATAGGCGACTCTTTCAATCTCGATAAGCTGGCACCGGGAGCATAAGATCCTGGTTTAGCGTCCATTCATAAAATTGTTTTAGATGAACTAGTCCTAAAGGGATTAAAGTCACTAGATATTAACAAAGAAGCGGGACCATACCGAATCCCTTCTTACTTTCTTAGACAAACTGCTTCCTCCCTGTACATTCCGCGTCCATTCATAAAATTGTTTTAGATGCACTAGTCCTAAAGGGATTAAAGTCACTAGATATTAACAAAGAAGCCAGACCATACCGAATCCCTTCTTACTTTCTTAGACAGACTGCTTCCTCCGTGTACATTCCGCGCACTTTAATTTTTAATAGGTGTTTAGAGGAAGGCACCTTTCCTGATACGTGGAAATTGACCTACATCATCCCAGTTCACAAAGGCGACTGCCGTCAAATAGTTGAAAACTACAGGCCAATTTCTATTTTATCTAGCCTACCTAAACTTCTGGAGAGGCTGGTTCATGACTGTATAGAATTATCTTGTTTTATCACCGCAAATTCTTGAACAGCAGCACGGCTTTGTTAAAGGTAAATCTGCCACTAGAACTTGTTCATTTATTCAAACTTCCTTTTTCATAACATGGACTGTGGCTATCAAGTAGACGCAATTTACTGTGATTTTAAAAAGCCTTTGACAAAGTCGATCATATTATTTTAATAAAAAAGATTATTTTTAATGGATCCGAAATAACTTACTGAGATGGTTTGTTTTGCATTTACAAAATAGACAACAATCTGTGTCCGTTTAAGGACGCATTTCGAACTGGGAAGCGGTAACCTCAGGTGTGCCGCAAGGCTCCATTCTCGGTCCACTCCTGTTCATATTATTTATCACCGACGTAGTCAAATGCTTCGAACACTGTTCTTTCGTCTTATATGCTGATGACATAAAATTCTTTGCCACTGTTCGGTATCTCAACGACTGTCTACAAATCCAGCGTGATTTGGAGAGGCTTGATACATTTTGTACCCAAAATAAAATCTTCCTTAGTTACAGTAAATGTAAAGAAGTTACTTTCACTAAAAATATAAAAATTATTGACCATAATTAACAAGTTGGTCATTATTACCTCGAGCGTGTAGACAGCATAAGAGCCCTAGGTAATCTCTTTGACTCGAAGCTTCACTTTGATCGACGTATCTAAAATATTGTCAACAAAGCATACTCCATGCTAGGATTCGTATTTCGAACCAATTGACCATTTCGAAAAGCTCAATAGTTTTTATTTCACGCTGGTACGTCCCCAATTAGAATACTGCACCACTGTATGGAATCCTCTTTATGAGGTACATAGTGAAAGTACCGAAAGCATCCAGAAAAAGTTTTTACGTCGGCTAACCCACAGAATGAGCGATACCCAACGTTCTTATGCTCAAATGTTACTTCACTACAAATTACCTACTCTTTCTGATCGACGTCTGCAGCTTGATCTAATGACTCTATAAGATAGGTAATAACCTCATTGATTCACCATGTTTACTGCAACTGATAGAACTGAGAGTGCCCTCACAAAATACTCGACTCATGAACTTTATCCATCTTAGTCGGCCACGCACGAATGCTGGCAATAGAGATCCCATTAGGAGAATGTGCCACCTGTATAACGAGAAGATTAATGTCCTGGACATATTTTTTAACTCTCAGAATACATTCAGAAATAAAGTTAGATAACTAGCACATGAACACCTATTTCCTGATTAATATTGCCTTCAAATCTATCAACTATGTTATGAACTTAAATTAAGTTAATTTAGTATCTTTATATTAGTGAGGAATAGTTTAGGATGCAGGCAAGTTCTATTTTCATATAAGATTTTTTCTGGTAAAAAACGTCTGAATCTGTGTGTCCTCCAATAAACTTAATACAAAAAAATTATTTTTGATGCTGTTGTACTGGGTACTGTCAACTGTTTCTTCTCAGTGATGGAAACACGTTTTGCAACAAGTCTTTATAACCAAGGCAGCACTTAAAGTTGGCGGGATGGTTACAGTTGCAATTAACCCATTGAACATATTTATTTCTTTCTTTGCGTTGACACTGGTATGTTTTATACATCTTTGAATGCGGTTACAAACAATGGCAGATAAGTGCGGTATTGGTAAAATGACTTTAAGGCAATACAGCCTTAAACTATAACAAATCTCGTGACAACTAATGAAATCTTATTTTCTCTAAACTATAAAGCATGGAAGATAGTCAGAAACTCTCAAGAGCAACGATTGGTAGAGTATTTACTAACATCAAATTTTTAGTATGGGTATACGGCAGTATAATCGCAAAATTTTAACTGAACAGACCGGCCCAATCCCAATGAAAATAAGGTGTCACGATTTGGCTCTAGCAATGAAGCGCCTGTTAAAGCACCTGTAGCAATCAATGAAGCACTTTTTACAGAAGCCGCGGTTGAACCCGGACCGTCAAGTATTCTTAGAAACCAAAAAACACCGGAAAAACAAGACATGGACAACATAAACCACTTCGCGCCGGTGAAACTGACTTTAAAACCACCAGAAAAACTTCGCCCACTTCTTAGAGCACTACATAGGAAGACATAAAAGAAGAAAACCAGTAAAAATACCCTCAATATGAAATAAGTGAAAGAGGACGAAGACAACTTCCTGGATATTATTTTGAGTTCCGCATTTGAATGGCACATCAATAGTAGCAGCTATGGACGCCACAAAGACTCCTGCATCATGCGTCGTTGGAGGTACAGCTGGAATCCAGTAAAGATTACGATTTGCAGTTAATTTTGGAAAATATGAAAAGGTTTCTTACATAATCACCATTTTGTTTATTTTTAAAATACAATCTGTATTCCATCAATTTAATTTTAATATTTTTAACGTATCAAGCCTCCAATGGGCTAGTATCAATGCTTCCATATTGTGGGAGGGTTGATACGATTTCCATTACGACTTTTTTACGTATATAGAAGATATATTCTGATATTCTAACAGGTATAGATTTGAAATTGCTATCCAAGATCTACTTCTTAAATAAAATATTGCTATATCGAAAAGAAAAAAACTGATATTTGCAATAAATATTGTGAAATATTAAAAAGTGTATTAATCATCCCTAGTTTAACCGATCTCCTGTTTTCTTCAATTCCATTAAAATATCGTGATGTAGATATTTTTGTTACACGTTATCTGATGTTTATAATAGTAGTAATAGTATACTCATGTGTTTGAAGACCTTGTTTATTTCAGCCAAATTTGTAGAAGCTTCGATTACTATAAAATTACGTTCCTCTTTTTTTCTGAAAAGTATGGAATTCCGTTTTTCTCAGTTTATTTATTGGAGATTTTGGGTAAAATGTTGATCTCATCGCTATTAACTATTTTTATATCGTATTCACATTTTGCTAGCGACAGTCTTCACTCCAGATATAAATATTGTGATGGCACTTCCTTTGGAGCCCTATTTGAGTTGCCAATTTAAATATATCTAAGCTAAACTTTGTAAGCCAATTGTGACATATCTGATATCTCGAGTTCCACTTACAGTGTTAATTGTAATATTTACCAACCACACTTGTAGCATCAAATGAAATATACACTTTTACTAATTAGTAAAAAGAAATAATATCAGGTACATTTCATTTATGTACTTACTTTACTTCTTAATGCAATAAATAGGATCGACATAACTCCTAAATCAATTTGACATTTAAAATTATGTCATGTGATTATTATTTTTATGTCCTACCAGTACATTAATTAAAATTAATGACTCTATTTTAAGGTATCTTAGATACAAAATAACGCTCCAGGGCAATTATTTTCTTCATAAGAACACTAGGGTTATTATGAAAAATTAACAGTGTTTATTTCCATGGATACAACCTTTATTTCAAAAATTATGCACCACTGTCACAATGAAAACTAATGACAGCTCATCTAATGTCACAAATCTAACTTAGATCAGCTAACTAGATCAATCTAAAATACCCATAGCATAGTAATTATATGAATTGAATATGAATATGAATTAGGTAAGAAAATTGGTAGGACATAAAACCTTGAAGGCACCACAGGCATTATGAGCTAAGAGCCCGCGATTGTTGTACACACCTCGGGCCAAAGGCCCTCGGTTAGTACACTAACAATCTTGGGCTCTTATTTTACTCATAATGCCCCTTGGTACCTTAATAACTATTAAAGCCACGACTAGTCAGTTTTATAAGCAATGGGACAACTTCCTCTAATATTTAAATACTGAATTCCTTTTAAGATATAATAACTATTTGATTTTATTAATCAAATACAAGTTTCGGGTACTTCATAAAATGACATTCGTATGTTCAGTTGGTTAGTAGTACATTGAAGTTTGATCTGACATTACAAAATAAAATACAAATTGTCAAAAAGTAATCTAATCAAATGCTAAATGTATACAAACTTGATTAAAAAATTAAAATTCTAAATATAACCTAATTCCAAAATGTTCAAATTTCAAAATGTAATTGGCGAAAACGTTGAGTACTCAAATCACTATTGAATTTAGAAAAATAATTCTTCTAAAATTAACTTCCAAATATAATTACAATATCTTAACGATTTGTAGCACCAAACTTGCTTTATAGTTTCTTATTATTTTGTAAGAAATGAGCACTAACATTATGAACGTTTATGTCTTGTAGTACCTGAATGCTCTACCTCAGCTCCTAACTGGATAAATTCTAGTCGGCAAACACCTTCTGGTTGTTCCCAACCCAATCAAAACATCGGTGCAGCCCTTTGAACACTTTATTACTTGAATAGACAGTTTAAGAACATATCACAATACTCACTTTCACTGGTTTTACTGGCTTCGTAGTAATATACCATGATAAATGGAATCAAATAATCTTGAATTATATATTTGAATAATATTTGTGACTGAAGTCAACTTTGATCGTGTGCTTTATTACTACTACGTATCAAATCAGCTATTATTATTTCATTACAGTTAATGGAAATTTAACCCTTAACGTGACTATTTCTCGTAGATTATAAATTCAAGTTATTTTGTTACTCACAAAATATAAAACAACCTTCTGGTTGCCCTTACTACCGCACCAGTTAAACATAAAACTGTTATATCACATGATATCTATTAGATATTTGGATATAATTATTTAAATTAAATGTATCATACATACGGTATGCTGCATTACAATATTGGCGGTAATCTAGGTTCGTTTCTTGCTGACATTTTGCTTTTGACTTGCACCATCCTTTTCCTTATCATGTTAATCTAAACCAGAATCTTCAAGGAGTGTAGCGGGTGAAAAGTTACCTTATTTTGAAAAGGCAAATTTGAAACTGCCCATGAATCTGGTGTTTGTAATACATTATTGATAGTAACGCTTATATATGAACCCGTCTGTTTATATCAACTTATAGTATTTGCAAATAAACTGTTACGGTTAAAAAGCGCCACGCTTGGATGGCTCATTAGTTTTCCCGTCCTTTTCATGCCATTTTTGCGATCCCCCTTCTAACGCCTTAATACCTTGCTTTTTTGAGCACCGAAACCGTCTGGCAGCCCTGGCGGTTTATCAATTCGTTGTTAGGCGAAACATGAGCATGTCTTCAATTGTTTGTGGCTATTTCTGTACATCTATATGTATAGCGTGTTTTGTTAATCACGCGCTCTGCTTGGTTTCCTTCTCCATCCGTTCGCATGCATTTACTTCGTTGTTAACCTTTGCCTTACTTTAGGACTATCTAAAAGTGACTTGGAAAGGTAAAACTGTGTTCTTGAGATCACTCACGTTATCGCGAATTTGTATTGTTTAATTTAACGAAGATAACTGGGTCCTACGTAATTATTTGTTCTCTTCTGTTATCAATTTATTTTAGCCCATTTGAGTCATCAAAGTTTTACACGTTAATCACCATTTAATGAAAAGAAGATTATTCCTCAGGCCACTACATTATATCAACATATTAGTAAATAAATGTATTTTAGTGTAACAGCCTATACAGTGCTATTATACAAAATGCGAACATAGGTAGTCAAATGAGTTAGAATACAGTTTATGGGCTTTGTATGCGTTAGACAGAAATAGACATATACGATTTAAAATCTAGTATCTTAGGATTCAGTGTTTTCTGAAAACAAACACCTTCATTCTGCGCATGCTAGATGGTAATCGCATATATGGCTATTTCTGTCTAACGCATACAATGCCCATAAACTATATTCTAACTCATTTGACTGCCTATGTTCGCATTCCGTATAATTGCACTGTATACTATCGAGAATTAGTTACACATTCTGTTCCGACAGGCCACCTATTTCAGGTGTTCTTTTAAATATATAGGCTCTGTGGCACGAACGCAATGCCATAGAACAAAATCTATGCTGCAAAAACGCAGCACAAATGGTGTGCCACGCAACGTAAAGGGAAGGATGGCACGCCACAGCTTATGTGCCAAACGGCGGTCTACTTGTTAAGTTGCTAGTCTGTGCTGTTAGCTTGCGGCCGATTTGCAAAATTATTTCTGAGTTTCCGATTGTTATCTGGAAGCTACTCTTTCTGTTTGTTACCGTTGAAGACGTTGCTAAATCTAAAATTATCGGTTAGCTTTGCATTACTTCCGAGTCTTGGCAGTTATTAGTTGTGAACTAATGAAATATACTAAATTTCTACGTAAGAAGCCGGGTAGTGCATTTGGGAAGGCGCTAGGCTTGCATTAAGCAAGTCCTAGGTTCAAATCCGGCGGGGGCCAGAGCTTTCCGCAGCCTTGGCTATTGGAATCGGGCTCGGTGAGACCATTCACAGTTGCACACCAAATTAACTGTGCTCTACTAAGATCCACAGACCAAAGAAATAGAGTAACAGGGTCAAAAAATCACCAAGAGACACACCCCACACAATGGTTGCTGCGTAAACATAAAAGGCACGATCCAACTTTGTAACCCGAATCCGAGGCAAGTTGAGCCTTGTATCGCCAGACGCAAGCGTACAAATCACCAGCCTCCACACCACAAGGTAAAATTAGGTTACCGATAATACATACATACTAAATTTCTACGTATGTGGTGATATATTATTATTATTCTCCTGCTATGTTTGGTCTATGGCATCACAGTAAACTTGCAATTGCCCACTAACTTATCCTCGTCTAGAACCCAAACATCTATAATCTTAGTGGCAGCAATAGAATGGGCCGTATTTGTAGCTTTCGCCTTTGGCGTTTGTTTGCTTGTATTTTATGCGAGTACTTGTAATTAATCGTTGTGCCCGAATAAATTTTATTAATATACACCTTGTTAGCTCATTATTACTAAAATAACTGGGCGACCTTCTAAAGAAACAAAATTAGGTACACTTAGGTACAGAGGCCGGCCGCCAGCCCAGGAATTGGAGGCATGTAGTTCTTAAGAATAAAACGGTAGAACAATAATTAAACAAATGCCCAGAGTGCCAACAAATTTTTAAATAACAGCGAATGCACCCCCGTTTTTCTAACGAGAATTTGTAAACTCAATCCCGAACACTATATTATACTTCCTGAAAGATAGCTCCAAACAAAGTAATCATCCGTAACTAAACTCACACCGTATACTGGCATAAAGATCATGTAATTTTGTGCAAATATCACAGCACAAGTAAATACATAATTATCACAATAAGTTGCATCAGTTAGAATCGCAGGATCGCTCTACATTACTTAATTACAGACTACAACATACTTACAGTATTACGCCAAAATATCCCAATACTATAGATTGCACACATTAAAAGGGCGGATTAGTAAGCTACCTGGATCGCAGGACCTCCTAGCTCAGGCTTGGAAAAATCGTAAACGCCGTTCCGGCTCTCGGCCAATAAATTCGTACAGCCATAGCTGGTGTCTTTCAGCCAGCGCAAACTGCATCGCGACAGCGAGAGAGGGATGCCAAAGCAGGAGGGAAAGCAACCCCTAAACGGGTCCTTCTCGTGCCCTAGGTAGGCGCTGTAGTGGTCGCCGTGGACACGGAAAACATTCGAGCGCCGCACCTGATTCGAAGCGGCGAGCGAGCCCCAGATTTCACTGGCTTAACGAATTAGACCGGCATTATTTATGTCTGGCACTTCTTGCTGTCAATAGGAAAAGGAGTCCAACGACAGAATACACAACTACAAGGGGTCCTAGCGCGTCTAATTACTCACCCTAGATGACGATTCGGGCACATGGAAAAGCTCGTGGTTGCAATTACAAAAAAAATCCACACAAAGCGTAGGAAAAACTTCCTTTCGTGAGCTTGGGGCATCAAAGTCACGAAAACGTCTAACTAAGCAAAAGCCTCACTAAAACATCCCAGAAAGCTCTTGAATTGCTAAAACCACCGTACTGCTTGTTTTAAAGCTGCGAGCGGAAAGAACACGTCGTAGACCGCAATCGGCATTTCCAAGATAAAAACGCATCGAGGTTATGGCAGCCAAGTACGAACCATTCGCGCGACGGGCGGCAAAATACCATTCGAATTCGAATTTAAATGGGCGGCGTAATCTAAACGTAACAACGTATTCATATCAATTCTGGCTTTGTGCTTGGCTAATGTAAGAAATTTGTGTGACACTTTTTTGTAGTCTGTTTCAGATCGTAGCAAATTTGACTATGAAAAACTTAGTAAATCTAATAAGGTTTCTAGTAAGCTAATGGATTTATCAGTTTTATCAAAAAACGCTTTAGAGCCCCAGATAATTTAAACACCTTGCAATAATTATCGGAAAGTACCGCACGCCACCTCTATTGTAGATAGTCGGCCCTTTCTTTTGTCCATGTAGCCTAAACGTTTGCTTGGTATGATTGGAAGCCAGTTAGAGAAATTGCCGTTAGTGGCAAGACAAACGTTTTTTTTTATTGTAAATTACACTATTTTTACCCGGTCACGCGATTATTTGTAGAGCTTGATATGGCGCACACTTGAAATGCCACCTTACATTTCGAGAATCAAATTAATACCTTCTCTTCTTCTTCTTTAACAGCTTTTCCGCACCCACCCCTGCATATGGACGTGCTCTTGAAAATTCCAGCTTTTTCTGCGTTAACTGATGCCAGCTTTTTCATATCTAAATAGTTTTAAATCTAGCAAGTTGATGATTGACAGCAATCTAATTTTGTCGATTTTTAAGTTTTCACCCCGGAAGAATTTTTAACAAGCACTGAGCATCATCAATCTGTGTTTGCCACAAACGTCTAGGATTAAATATCTATGTTTTCTTGTTTGTTTTCTGTCACTTGATTCGTTTTTATTTCTGTTTTTTTTCATTCAGATATCAAATATCTACATATCGTATGTCGGCTACATGATTGTTCGTTTTAATTAACTGTTGTTTTTCTGAACGACGAATAATGAGGTATGTTCGCTCCATGGATTACGCTGCACTTGAACGACCAACCATCGCTACGTCGCTCTGAGCGGCTGACACAGAGCACTATAAATATCTCCACACCGATCTTTAGTTATTAGTGCGACTTTTCCTCTGATGATACAATCTGCAAGGTCTTGCGAAACGTTAGTCAATATAATTGCACAAACATCAACCAGTCCAAATCTGCCTAAGTATCCTCGTTCTCAAGGTATTCCAACAATACGAGCCACCAAAGAGCATGACATTGATTTTTGCTCAAGTTCACAAGGTGCAAAGCACATTAAGCTGAGTGTTTATCCACAAAGACTACTCGGCCTAAGCCGAAATTTGATGTTGACAAGAAAATATTCGTAAAATTCGAGTTTATCCTGAATTATCTTATTTCACTTTTATAATTCGGTATACTTAGTTCTAAACAATTATGCACAAATTATAATCTAAAAAAGTCATCAAGGATAGTCAATTAAAAAAGTAATTACACTCGCTGTACATGAACCTTCAACTATTTACGCAAATGTATCCTGAATAACTCTATAACACAGATTAAGTGATAATACTGATAAAGCCCACTCTTGCTGGAAATGTAAATAATAATCGTTCTCTGTCTTTACAAATAAAATCACTGTTCAAAGTGCAGGTGTAAGCTTCAATAAGGAGGAACATTCTACGCAAAACGATCTACTTTTTTGAATTCCAACGTGAAGCATTGTCTTGTATCGTAGAGTTCTGGCAGAATTTAATATTTATCCAATACCTTTGCCGCTGAAATCTACTCAATCGGTATGCAGTAACAAACGCATCAAAGACGCTATCTCCACCTAGGCAATAATCCTCAAAAGGATCTGCTCAAAAATACAAGCAGCTGCTGGTTTGTTTGATCTGTGTATATCTGTCATTTTTTTATTCAAAAGCTGCGGAATATATTTTTAGATAAAATTGGCTGCATAATTTGGATTTTTTTTCTCAAGTAGGTTTCACAAACTTCTTCAATGGAAAATTTTCAGCCGCTTTAGCGTCGACAGTTAATGCCTGTACTTGTAAGGATTTTTATCCTCAAGAAAGTAGGTTGAACGGGACTTAAAGCATTGTTTTAATTAAAACTCCTTTAATGAGCCCTGGTTAGAGGTCTTATAGTCCAGAATTTGTAACAACAATGGAAGTAGTTAAATAGCAGTATCGGAAACTCCCGTCCTCTTAATCATTACAGCCTATTGAAAACCGCATGTTATCTCGTAAGCGTTTCCGCCTCAGTTTCAGTGATTGATCATCTCCCGTTTCCGAATCTTATCAGGATGTGTTAGTAGGGAGTCATTACCCAAGCAGATGGCTCCTTGAAAATGCTGCCGCATTGAAGCGCACGTGTACTAAAGCCTAATCATGTCTTGTGCGTGCGAGAAACGCACAAATAAATATGTTACGGCTTTAGCCGTCAATGTAGTTGCCTGTATTTGACACGCATTTAAATCCTCAAATCTCCTGACATGCTCAGCCGTGGCATTAATTTCCACATTTACAACCCCATCAGTATCTGAATTTGAAGGGTGTAAGGTGCGAGATTTTACGTGCACGTATCTATGCCTTAATTTAGTCTACGCTCAAGTTCTACGATTCGTTTCATTAGATATTAAACTGCTGAGATACGCGGCCTTGAAAAGTTAAATTTGAGTGTACCTTGATTTAATTAAATTTTCTGTTACATTTTCCTAGTTAATTTCCCTTCGAATACATTTTATGTAGTTAATCAGGTGACGAAAGCTGAATTTATTCATATGATCCTTAGAAAAACAACAATCAGCTGTTTAGGTATTTCCAAACGACGCAGCTCCAACAAAAAAGGTAAAAAAGGTAGAAACAAGAAAATTGTCGCCGCTCTCTTTGGTATTAATGGGCACATAGCAACTGCAGAGCTTGATGATCATAGTACGGTTAATTCTGATTGGTATTCGGTTTGCTGACCAAAAGTTCTTCGAAACGTTTACCAAAACTGGCTAAGAGGAAAAGTTATCCTACATTCTGATAATGCTGCTGGAATTGAACGTATTTAAACTAGCACTGCATTGCAATGATGGGTCATTCGCCATAGAATCCAGACATGGCTCCTAATGTTTGTTTGTTTAATAGTATATATAAGTTGGGAGGAATGCTTTTTACAACGACCAGCGAAGTTATTGTTGCTTTCAAGAACGAGGTAAATAACATACCTCAGAAACATGGGTAAAACGATTTGATAACTGGTTCCTTTAGATGCTAAAATGTGAAGACTGTAATGGAGAATAATTTGACAAATTAAAATAAAACTTTAATTAATTAATAATAACTTTTAGCCTGTTAGGCTTAACACTAAAGACCATCCCTCGTATTAACATTCCATTTAGATATTAACACAGCTGTTGAATTAATGAATGTTCAACTCAAGAAAATTGCAACGTACTTAAATGTATGCTTATAACCAGTAACTTAAAAATATGCAACAGGGTAACATTGACCTTTATATACAAAACGATAAAGTATACATACCTGACTGTAATTATTGATAACACTTTATCTTTCAATAATCATTTTGAATATATTGACAATAAAATAGGTAATGAATTACTCCTTTTTACGAGAATATCTAACTGCTTAGCGATTCAAATCAAAATAAATATTTACAATTCAATCATTAAACAGCACTTTGAATATTGTGCTACATGTGAGGACAACTTTTGAATTTAGCGTTTTCCCGCTTTTACACTTCAAAATCAGCTTTTTCTCGCATATTTTCTAATTCAAATATCGATGCTTTCCGCTTGCTTTAATATAGTGCAGTTGTGATCGTTTGCCGGTGTGCGACGCTTTTCGCTCGTTATAACATAGTGCGTTCTAGTTCAACTGCGGACCGTTGCTTAGCGCAAAGAAGCTGCCGGAAAACGGCGTTAGAATAAATTGGTTGTTTGAGTAGAAGAGACCAAGCAAAGGTACTTGCCTCACCCCCTAGCAGTTTATACCGACAGTTGACCACGTGTTAGTTCAGCTGTACATTTTTGGGCGCTCAAGCCTGGCGTGTCTTCAGTTTCACAGGAGTTCGTTTCCGCTTGAAAAATAGTCAACAAGTGATATTAGGTGCTCGATTGCGCCTCCCTGACGATTTCTTCAACTCGTTAAGGGCCCACCAAATTAAGACTTTTGTTGTGGTTGAACTTGTGAAATAATTTGTAGTTTTCCTCTGTATTTCTACCGGCAGTTTCCCGTTGTATTACATTGTGTTCGTCACCTGTGACAATTTCTGCCTTTCAGGTCGAAATGAGTGCTCATTTGTCAATATAGACGTTTGTGCAGTAATAGTAGCCGAGAATTCGTATCGAGGAGTTGGCAGCTCTATAATTGCCCTGGACGGATAATAAATGGAATTTTCAACCCTGCTAGTTTTCCTTAGCGGGTGTCGTGTGTCGTAAAACTTTCCCGTCGATTACATACTGCCTTGTTCACCCCTTTGGGGTATATAAATAGCGTGCAAATCCTTGGCAGACGGCAACCTCTGGTCATGAAGGCTTCGTTTATTTATTTATTTATTTATTTATTGTGTATTGGGGGCTGCAAACGGGACTAGCCCAAAAATAGCAGCTACAATGTATATATAAGTTACATTTAATTTATTTTTTTTAAATTATATTTAATTTTATTTAATTTAATTTTAATTTTATTTTATTTTATTATATATATTTTTTTAAGTTTTTTTTTTGCCGTTTAACAATAATTTTGGAGGCATGAATTCTTGAAATGGTTCCTTACAAAAGCAATGCTATTTTGAAATGCATCAATATTATTTAATTGGTTTACTGTATCGGGCATCCTATTGAGAGGTGAATTTGAGTTATAATTAGTTCGTGAAAATGCTTTATAAACAACTAGTTTGTTGCGTAGGCTGTACGTAGGTATATTTCGGTTAATTAAGGCTAGCAAAGGAGGTGAGTCTATTACTGATTTTAGAATTTTTATAAAAATTATAACATCATTCAACGACCTTCTGTCTCTGATTGTTAGCATTTTAAAATATTTACCAGATGATAAATAAGTATCACCAACAGTCGGGCATTTTCTACACAAAAAAGAAAGAAACTTTATTTGCATTTTTTCAATTCGATTAGTGTAGATTAAGTAACATGGATTCCAAATGCAACTGCAATAACTCAAGATGGAATGAACATATGCGTTATAAACGGTAATGATGCTATTAGAATTGGTGAAGTATTTGGTTGTTCTGACTATAAATCCCAACATTTTATTTGCCTTCTTACAAATAAAATCGACGTGATTGTCAAAACTCATTTTTGAATCAAACATCACTCCCAAGTCCTTCACCACTTCCACCGTTGACAATTTTTGATTAGAAATATGGTAAGAGTGTGTAATTTTATTAACATATCTCGTGAATGTTATTTGATGACATTTAGAATAATTCAAAAATAATTTATTGTTTTGGCAGTATTCAACTAAATTTACGAGATCACTTTGTAATTTAAGGCAGTCTTCCATGCAGGTAATTTTTTTGAATATCTTTAAATCATCTGCATATAGCAATACTTCAGTATTTTGAAAACAGTCAACAATATCGTTGATATATAAAATAAATAATAGAGGTCCTAAGTGAGATCCTTGGGAAACCCCTGAGGTTGTAAGGAAAAACTTAGAGCAAAACCCACCTACTGATACTGCTTGCGAGCGATTTCGAATATAAGAACAGACCCATCTGAGGAGTGTGCCATGAACGTTAGATTTAGCAAGTTTTTTGAGCAAAATATAATGGTTTATTTTGTCAAATGCCTTACTAAAATCGGTATACACAGCATCCACCTGGAAACACTCATCCATAGATTTAAAAATAAAATTTGTGTAGCATAATAAATTCGTTTCCACAGATCTGTTCTTGAGGAATCCATGTTGTTGCAAATTTATATTTTGTTTAACAGAAGAATATATTTATATATCAAGCAGTGGCTGTTGAACTCCTCAAAGGTACTGTGTTTATTTTAGTAATTTTAAAGAGCACAATGTGCAGTAAAGTGGTCATTTTTTGACGAAGTGTCGCCATTTTTACTGTTTGTAATTAGTGTAATCGTTGCGTAATTAATTATACTAACTTCTCCCGTTTCTTTTAAGTTAGTGTGAAATGTATGCATACATTATCGATAACCTCGTTTTACCTTGCGGTGTAGAGGCTGGTGCTTTATGCTCTTGCATTTGGCGGTACAATACTCAACTTACCCCAAATTCAAAGGCCTTTTGTGTTTGCGCAGCAACCATTATGTGAGATGTGTGTCATGGTGATATGTTGACCTGGTTACTTTATCTCTTAGGTCTGTGGTTCTCAGTAGAGCACAGTTAATTTGCTGCTCAACTGTGAATGGTCTCACCGAGCCCGATTGCAATCGCCAAGGCTGCAAAAATATTCCGGTCCCTACGGGATTGGAACCGAAGATTTGCTTAATCCAAGCCTAGCGCCTACCCAACTGCGCTATGCGGCTTCTCTAATGTCAAATGTTTACATGTACAGCTCTAAAATAATGGGACACCGATTAGTCATAGATTCCTTACGTCATGATAAATCGATTAAACGTAATATACCTTAATACAAAGTCCCTTCAGTAAGAAGTTATAGGGCTTCGAAGTTAAATTTTTTATTTTTTATTTTTTTGTTAATTTCCACAAATGTAGAGGTGTCGATTTGAATTTTGGTATACATGCTTACTATTTTGTAGTGCACTAATAGGAAAAATTTCATAAACTAGACTTGACTGTAAGTGGTACTTTACTTATTTTTCAAACTTTTTTTAGCTCTAACTTCGTTATCTGTAAAATTTTGGAAAATTTTAAGTTATTGTCTGAAAGAGAATTAAAATTTACAAAAATAATGTACTCTTAGTTCATAAGCGTAAGGGCAACCGTTTATCTTAAAATGCCTATAAAAGGTTTTTGTCATTAAGACGTGCAATTATCAAGTAGCCATGATCACAAAACCAATGGGTAATGATTGTAATCAAGTAAACAACAACAAGAAATTAATCTATGACGTTGGTGACATCAGTTTTTTGTCTTTTGTGCTTACGAAAATGCTGCGACATAACGAACCTTTCAGCATTCGAGAATTCGTTATGTGGCGGTATTTTCTTAAACATAAAAGAACACATTCTTTTGTTACTAATGGCATTAATTGATTTATCATTGTTTTTTACTAGATGACCATTGTTTTTGTGATCATGACTACTTGATAATTGCAGGTCTTAATGACAACCAAAAACTTTTGATGGGAATTTAGGGTAAACGGTTGCTTTTGATCTTCAAAACTCAGAGTACATTATCTTTGTGCTTTTTAATTCTCTTTCAGATAATAACCTAAAATTTCAAAAAATTTCAGAAATAACGAAGTTAGAGTTAAAAAAGTTTTCAAAGATAGGTAAAATGCCTCTTACAGTAAAGTATAATTTATGAATAAAAATTATTAGTTCAGTACATAATAGTAAGCACGTGTACCAAAATTCAGATCGATATCTCTACATTTGTGGAAATTAACAAAAAAATAAAAAATTAAACTTCGAGGCCCTATAACGTCTTACTGAAGGGACTTTGTACTAAGGTATATTAAGTTTAATCAATTTATTATGACGTAAGGAATCTATGATTAATCGGTGTCCCATTATTTTAAGGACACCCTGTGGCCCGAGCACTGCCAAAGTTGGATTTGAGAGGTTGGTTCACTGTTTCCACTTTTTCAGTGAGCCTACATGTATTTTCTCGATTAGAAAAGTGGTGGCGTCTAATACATTTAACATCTTTATATCGTTTGTTTTCCGCTGTTCTGATTAATTTCGTAACGAACCACCTCATCTCCCTGAGTGTAGTTGGCAACTTTTGTTACAACCCATCGTAGCATAGTTGGGCCATCGGATATGTGTATTTTTTCGATCTGCGTCATTTTCATCGTAACCAAACAGTTTACCATTTTGTATGTTAAATTTATATCTGAAAATCGAGTTATGCCTGTAACAAACTGTCGTAAAGGTCGTTTTAGCTGGCTGTTATCGTAATACCGGTTTCGACTGTAACATACGGTCAATTATTCAATGAATAAAACTAAATTAAGAGACCTACAAAAATTGTAAAATAGAGGAAACGGGTTATTTTACCTTGCAGTAGGTACACTCCTATAAACTTTATTTTGAAATAATTAAATTGGATGTCTGTAGAAAACACAAATTTTTACCTATCTACGATTTTTGTGTAAAAAATGGTAAATAATTAGTTCCCTGATTATTTCCTACAATTCATTAACTATAATCATGAAACGCATAGTTTTTTTTACATGCCAAAATTATATCTACTAAACAGCAATCCAGCTATAAACAGAGGCTGTAGTTTATTTAACTTTAAGTAGAGGCATTTGCAAATCTGCAAAGTGAGTATATTTTAAATTGAACTGCCAGAGCAGGCATTTCATTCAGAACATGGGGTTCATAGTGCAGTTTTTGCAAGTTTGGCTAAAAGCAAGTAACGAGATATTTAGCGCGAGATGCTTAAACATTATAGTTCAAACAACGCCGCTTCTTCGGAAATTGGTGTGTGTAGCACCGAGCTCTGTGGACTGGCCACTTGCTCTGATTCAGGTTTTTAGGTGGTTTTCCTGAGTCAACAGATTACCTTCTCTGAGGCGAATGCCGGGGAAGTATTTATCCACCTTTCCTGGCCTCTCTTCCAGTATCCACCCCTTCTTTCTTTCACCCATCCTGAAATGCTCGTTATAGGTTGAAGAGGGACGCAAGGTCCTTATAGCAACCCGCCCCCAGTTAGGCGAATTCAAATGATCCTGAACCTTTACCTGTACTTTGTGTGCAACTAGTTCTTTTAACAGTTTGCAGCCCCAAAATATGGAAGAAATCCAATGAGCTGATAACAACCATTTCGTGTAATTATCAATGTATGCCAGTTATCTTTATACATGCTAGTTACTTTAATTGTCCAGCGCCAGTTGAAACATGCCATATCGCCCATCGTTTTCCTTGCAGTAATCAGACCCATTTGAGTCGACTACAACCATTTATTTATGTATTCTTTTATTTGATTTCTTATTTATATGTATTTACTTTCATTAAGCTGATTATAAGGAGATTGGCTTTTATTGGAGTAGTTAGTTTCAGGTTTTGAGTTGTAGTGGGTCAATGCCAGGAACTTTCTCGAGTTGAGTGTTCGTAATCTCGACTGGCAATTAAAGGTAAGCGTTCTCTCATTATAAACTGAGCTAGCTGGCAACAACTCAGCAATAGTAACTGAAATATTAACCCATACGGACGTCTTTTTTAATACGACTTGTAACGGTAGGTTCACAGCACAATATTACTAAAGAAGCCGCGTTATATGTTACGATGGATAAAAATAACAAATAATAAATAATTATATTCGGCTGTTGAAATGTGTGATTTTGTATTTTATATTATTAGCCACAGAAAGTATCAATAGTGAGAACTTTACATGCTTATTAATCATATAAATAACACGTTTAACTTACGAATCAACTCACATAAGTTGTACTTTTACGACATTTAAAAAAAATGCATTTTATCGAGAAATTTTACAGCACCAACGCTTATTTTTGGTTGCTATTTCCTTACAAGCAATATTTATCACATACTGTAAGATATTATCACTTACCTTGACGATGCAGTTCAATATTTTCGCTAACAAAATAAAACATTGCTTAGGGTGGATCGTAGGCTGGTTGAAGGAACCCGTTTGTGCTCTACTCACAACAATTCTGCCTACCATTGACGAAAGGTTGGCGACAGGAAGTGCGTGCTCATCTCCAACCTATAACTTACCTTTCAGGATTTCTGAAAAGCTTATTTTGCTTCAATAATACGCGTGACTGCCCTCTGGTTTATAAATATATACTGAGTTCTACCAAATGAATTGTCGACGGTTCCTACGCTTGCATAAAAAGCAGTGATGGCGTCAATTCTTAAACTGACCTAACATATGGTGACAGCTTTTCATTATATTATTATCTATAATAAAATAAATAGGATTTTGTATGAAACACAGCAATAGTAGCGAGCTAGAAATTTTAAATTTTGTTTGTTTTTGGTTCAATTTACTATTGGATAATTATTTAACTCTGTTGCATTTTCCAAATGCTTATTTCAAATGTCCAATGCGCTAATTATAATTGTTATCAGTAATTATCACTAAATTTTGGAAATTAATGGAAATCACAGCAGCGTCATGGATGAGTATCAAAATGGCCAAACTAATCGCTACTCAATTGACAAAACACTAATATCTGTTTACCAATCCGTAATATTACTACCATAATATGGGCTTTTGGGAAGGTTACCCATCCTCAATATCTCTTGCGATAGCGGGCTTGCTGAGGGTATATTGATTTCTCAAATTTCCTTTATTGAAAATAATATTATCAGTTAATCTATCAGTAGTGACTGCAAGACAGGAGGAGTACAAAATTACTTAACCGTAAACCATTGGTCCTAAAAGTAATTTTGAATGAAGTAGTTTGTAACTTTAAACTTGAATTTCAGGAATCTTTTTTTTAGTTCAGCGGTTTTGCAGATTTGCAGATCATGAAATAAAATATAGAACGTGTTGTTCTCAACCTGTTAGTAAATTAGAAACTGGGTAGACAAGAGAAAACTGAAAGTACGACATAATTTACTTTATTACACATAAATCTGACATACCATAACAATAACATTTCGTAAACTCATAATTCTTAACTTCCCATAAATACTGAACATCGGAGGTCCTCAGCTTCGAAGCAAATTTATAATTAACCGTAAATAATAGGGAAAACGGAACCAGGAGATATTTAAACTGCTTCTGTAAATTTAATACCGCAGTTTAAGGGGCTCATTTTTTCTCCTTGTTCCGTTCTGCGCTCTAGTTAGATTAAATTACATTAAGGAACACTGATCTTAAAAAATTGCCTCGTGAAGCTATCCCTAATATTGGGTTTCTGTGTTTAAATTAGTGGAGTTCGCCGGCTTAATTAATTAATATCGAAGAGGAATTTAAATTAATGAATTAACAGTAAAGCTTATCCGTGTTAGGGGTAGTTCTGTAATTTATAAATTAATAATTCAAAAGTTTAAAACAAACCCCCACATTTCATGTGTTTCGACCTGAAAGTTTTAAATTTTATTTAATTTCCAATTTTACCAAACTGGTGGGTAGCGGCGAATTCCCAAATTTAAATACAGAAGGAAGAACACTTATTTGCTTAATTACTTGTATATTTTCTATCGCATGATAGACATGAAACATCAACAAGCCAACATCAACGGCGGAAATTGCGGTTGCAACCATTTCATATATACAAACGCAATAAATGAATCCACAGCTTTAGTATAGTCCTTAAGTCTAAATATGTAGTTATACAAAACTTTATAAACATTTTAACTCGTTATAACATACCCTAGAGTAATCTTGGTTTGAAAAAGACAAAATCAGAATGGAATCACAAATACTTAGCACAGATTATTCTTTTATATCATTAATGTAGACTTTATATTGACTTAATCCTTACCATTACCTAACGGGACGCATGATTTGAACCAAATTGAAAAAAATTGAGAATTTAATTAATTGTAGATCAATGTGAAAAAGATAATCAATTATTCGATTTTTCCAAAATTCAGTCAAGGAATAAAGTATGTCTTGTATAAAGTAATGGAAAATTATGCGTTTAGGATTTTGCAAATTTTCTACCACTCTTTTTAGTGTGGAAATCTCTGTTGAGTAAGCTATGTACAATAGTAGAAAAAAATCGGTATCTGTACAAAAATCTATATGACATAGAAAAAGTAGTAATATTTAAATTTGTATAATTGGTTCAGATCACACGACCTCTATTATAAAAAACTTAAAATTTACGTAACACGTTTACTTACCATTCGGGGCGCACAAACAATTATATACAGTGTGTGCCCGAATATAATCTGAAGTACTAGAAAATATTTGTATCTATACACTCCATATTACAAACTTTGACATTCTCATTTCCGCTACTATAACATTTAATAAGCGTATTTGGTAATACTCTATACATTACGTTGGTTACCACTTCGTATTGTGTAGTTAGGCCACTAGTTCAGCGCAAATTTTCATTTGCATTTTTCTCTTAGACATAATTGGATTACATGCTTTTGTTTGGGTTTAAAATTGTGGCCGCTAAATTGCATTCAGCCGAATTACCTATGGAGTTTTGTTTGACCAAAAAATCTAAAACATTTCCATGCGTGGCAGCACGATTCATTGGGCAAATAAAAAAGCACATCTGCCAGCAGCGAAAATCAAATTACAGGACTGTTTACTTTTAGCAGCACATAAAAACTTTTTACCTTGTAGTTGTACAGAAGCAAACACTTACTGGTGGAGAGCGCTTATACTTTAATCTGATCGTTTATTTAGTTTAGTGTTATCCACATTTCCCCCTGACAGTGCTTTATTTACCCCACACAGCTTCAGCGTTAGCCAGATGACCGCCAAGTGCAGCTGCAAGTTTCTAACTCGTCTCCACGTTTCGAGTTGATGGCATCTCTGACAATTTACCCGCTTGTTCTCCCGTTTTAGCTTTACGTGGGCTGATCGTTAAGTTCAGGCTCTGATAAGAGGGTCTAAGTTAGACAACCTTGTCACAGCAAATCTAGGGAAAGTTTTAGAACAAATCAATAACGACAGAGGTTTTTTTAGTGAAAACTCTTGTTAATTCCATCTTAGGCCTTTAGTTCTTTTAAATAATTTTCATCTGCTTACCATGACGTTATAATTATGCCGATTTCAGTTGAGTTATATCGGTTATAACCCACACGTGACTTACACGTGCTTTAACTCACTCCCATGTCACTTGGACGTTAAATTTTTACAGCTCGCAATACAATTTTTTTGAATTTATTGAATAGATAGGTACCATTTTATATGGAGGCGTACGTTGTTATAAATAATTACCTCGAGAAAATAACCCACTCGGCCTGCCGAGTTCCAGGGGCTCAACATTTGTCTCGGGAAACTTAAAGGAAAAGTTTCACCGAACTAAATTTTTACTATGGTTACGATCGTATAAAAACTATTTTACGTAACATGAGCAAAAAGTGTGTTTATGTCACCTTTTACTTAATACATAAATAGCTATTAAAATATTACTTTGTATTATACAGTTTCACTGAATGATGGCTGACCGTTAAGTAATATTAATTGGGCCTGCATAACAGAGAAGAAAATTCAATTACTGTAATAAAAATAACATTACAAACGGTAATGAAAACTGGGTGATATGAAAACAAAACGAAATGAGAATTTTAAGTGCCCGAATACATGCGAAGCAATAGGAAAAGAAATACGTATATCCTAGAAGAACTTAACACATACACCATGAAATAAAAAAAAATAGAAACATACAAACAGCAGTGGGTCGAACACATTAAGAGGATGAAGGAATAGAGGTTACACATGAGTTGCTTAGGATATAAAGTAAAGAGAAAACGAAGTTTAGGATGGCTGAGCAAGAAATGGAAAGAACAAGTGCAGCAAAAAGCAAATAAATAAACGAATAAGAAATCCAAATAGGGGTAAGAAACCATAAGTTCAATAAATTGAAAAGTATGAGAAGAACTCATACCTGATAATCTGCATACCAGATAAAAAGAATTAATATCTTCAAAAATAGACATGGTAAGTTTGTTATTTTAAATTGAAATGTTAACTTTTTATTTACAATTGTTTCAAGTTGGCTTTAATGCTATGTCTAGCCAAAAATACTTCAAAATAGACTACGCTATCTTTGTATTAATACAACAATACTTACAGTAAGCGGTAGAAAAAGAGGTGTGAAAATATTAATCTATTAAAACTAATATATTGTTAAACATCTTTGAAAAGTTCTTTGTATGCCTTTCTGGACATTCGTGGCGTTATCCTTTGCTACTATTGTTGCTATTCGGATATAAATACAATATAATGGTACTTTTTGAGCTTATGTGAATAAACCTGCTTTCATTTTAAATACTTCCAACGCAAATTGATGAACTGAAGTTTTCCTTAGCAGTGAGACGATTTTTCAGTGCTAGTAACCCAACCTAACCTAACTTAACCTAACCTACTGACATAACATCCCGAATTTAACACATTTCCGATTCTAGTTTAGGAAATGTACAAAATTCCTAGGAAATGTGTATAATAAAATTTATTTCACACATTTCCTGACGATTTTAGGCATTATATACATTTCCTAGGAATTCTACATAATGACGGATTACATACATTTCCGGTAACATATACAATAATAATTCTGAAGAAGCATCAACGTGTGATATTTCTATACCTTTTATGGATGTTCATCATTAAAATATGAGCAACCTCCATCATTTTTGAGTATTTCTTCTTGGTCTTAAACAATTCCCCGTCGTCAATAAGTCATTGGTAATTCATCGTCACCGATTCGTCGTAGGTACAATTCGCCGTCGGAAAATTCGCCGTCAGAAGTTTTGCCGCCAGCGGGTAAAGTTTAAATAAAATTTCGCTTTTTTGCAATTACGCTGTTTTGAAATGGCAAAGTAGGATTACTTAGAAATCCAACACAATAAGCACCAGACATCCGACATAATAATTTTCATTGCTTGCTTGCTTGACGCCACTTTGAGAGCGAACCCGTGGGCCGAATTGGCTGATTTTGGTGTCAATCGACTCAGGGCGACGCAAGTAAGCCAGCAGTAGAGTTTTCAAATGTTTATAAGTGACTTTTTTATGTGGATCTTTTTGTTGATAGCTAACCTCAAAATTAACTCGACACACAAAATGGATCACTCTTGTACACATTGCAATAAATTAATTATTTCGCGCTCAATTTGGGTACAGAACGCTAGTGGTATAATAATGATTAAGAAGAGCTGTGAAAGAATTATGTCTAAACATAGAAATAAACATTAGAATTAATCAGAGATAGAATTCGAGATTATTTATTTATTATCTAAGCATTTTAAAAATACAACTTTCCGCAACGGCGAATCGGGTAGACTGCGAATTTGACTTACGACGAATCTGTGACAGCCAATCTACAACTGCCAATGGGCGTTAGCAAATTGTCGCGAAGACTGCAAACGTATGAGCTATCAGTTATATTGTATCATCAGCCATTATTTTACTAGGTGCCAAAATTTTTCCCCACCATTTATTATTTTACAGAGCCCTACTGACACTGGACTCCGAATTTAATAGTTTTCTAGAGCCTGTCGTTGTTATTGGAATACTTCTAATGAGAGTTGATGTATATGCAATAATACTAAAGAAATATTAATACATGTGCTCCATATTAGTATAGACAACTTTCATCATTTCTTAGTGTTTCTTCTGGGTCTAAGACAATCTGCTATCGCGAATTTGTCGTCGCCGATTCGCCATAGATGCAATTCGCCACTGGAAAATTCTGCGTCCGAGAACAAAGTTGTAAGTGAATAAAAATTCTGATGTTAATTAAATGTAAATAAAATTTTTCTTTTTTTGTAACTACGTTGTTTTGAAATAGCAAAATAAATTACTTATAATTCCAACATAGTACTTAAGTTCCAGAAATTCTTTGTTTAGTTATAATTAAAAAAAAGACTTAATAATTTTAAAACCCAGGATAGAGATAAACTGTGGTAATTAAGATTCGTCAGATATGGAATTATAAATTACTCATTTCATTATTTAGACATTTCAAAAATTCAGCTTTTCGCCATGCCGAATAGGGCCGACGACGAATCGGATAGATGGTGAATTTCACCGTAGGTGAATCGGCAAAGGCAAATTATCCCATATATATATGTCCGGTTTTAGAACGTTCTTCGACGTTTTCCGGTTCCCAATCTCCATCTATTGCGATTTATCCAATCTCCATCTTCTAAGTTGCGCTCGGACATCGCTTTTCTAATATTTCCTGCCCACGTGTTTCTTGGCCGTCCACGTCTTCGCCTTTCTCGAGGGGTCCAATTTATAACTTGTTTGGGGATACGTTCATCTCCCATACGCTGTACATGGTCGTACCAGGTTAGCTGTCTGTCTTTTATTTCATCTATTATTGTCTTCTCTGCCTTCATAATTTCTCTGATTCTCGTGTTCCTTACTCTCGCTGTGCGAGATATTCCGGCCGATCGTCGCCAATAATCCATTTCCGTTGCTAAGAGTTTGTTTTCCTCCCTTTTATTAATTTGCCATACCTCGCAGCCGTATGTCATGACGCTTTTTAATATTGAGTTATATATCTGAGTCTTCGTAGTGTGTCTTATGTTTTTATCCCATAGGATAGAATTTAAGGCGCCTATTATTTTTTTCCTTTTATCACTTTATTATTTATTTCTTGTTCTTGTTTTCCAGTGTCATTTATAGTTACGCCCAGATAGATATACTCTTGGCATGCTTGTATTATTTCTTTATTTTCCAATTCCAGGTGTTCTTCTTTTCCCCCAATACACAGATATTTAGTTTTTTCTATATTAATGCTTAATCCCCATTTTTCATATTCTTCCTTTAGTTTGCGGCCCATATATTCCAGATCTTCTTTGTCCTGTGCTACAATCACCTGATCATCGGCGAAGTGCAAGGTATATAACGTTGAATCGTCTGTAATCGGAATCCCCATTCCCTGGCATTTCCTTCTCCATTGGTTTAGGACTTCACTAATGTAGATCTTAAATAAAGTTGGGGATAGACAGCATCCTTGCCTCAGACCTTTTGTCACTACGAAACCTTTAGATATTTTATTCTCCATTTTTATCTGCGATATTGAATTTTCGTATAGTTGTTTTATCGCTTGTATAATGGTAGCGTTTATATTACTTTTTTCTATAACCTCCCACAGTTTACATATGGGAACACTATCATAGGCTTTGGTTAGATCGACAAATAATAGATGGGTATCTCTAGCAGTGGCCATTTTTTTTTCTATTATTTGAGTTAGGCAGAATATATTATCGACACATGAGCGTCCAGCGCTAAATCCGCTCTGCTCTTCTAATTCGTATGGTTGATATTCGTGTTCGAGCATAATTTTTAGTACTTTACCATATAGCCTACTCATTGTGCTTGTAACCGATATGCATCTGTAATTGCTGCATATATCTACTCGTCCCTTTTTGTGGATTGATGTTATCCAGGCTGTTTTCCATTCTCGTGGTACTTCATTTCCATTTAGGTATTTATTAAAAAGTACAGTTAACATTCTTTGCATTTTTTCCGATCCGTATTTTATAAGCTCCGCTGGTATTCCCCCTGGACCTGACGATTTCCTATTTTTTAGTGCAGCAATCGCGTTTTTCATAATTTCTGCGTTGATTGTTATATCTTCCCCATGGACTCTATATACTTTCGGAGATGTTCTTATGAATTCTTGCCTTTGTTCTACCAATAGTTCTCTGTAGTATTTTTCCCACTTGTCCGTTGTTATAATTGGTATATTCGTTTTATGCGACTTGTTTTTTCGTATGTGTTTTAAAAACTTCCACGCTTCTGATGATTTAGTGCAGCCTATATACGTATCCAACTGTTTGCAATTTCTTTCCCACCATGAATTTTTTGCTGTTATTATAAGACGTCTGTACTTTGACCGTTCCCGTTTATACAGTTTTTTATCCCACCCCCGTTTTTCCTATCTTCCTTAATAACAGGAACGACCGCAAACGTGTAATCCATCAGTTACATTGTATCACACAGCATAATTTTACTAAGTGCCAACACGTTCTTGTCCACTATTCACAAATCTAACAAAGTTACACTGATTTTTATACTCAAATGAACAGCTGTTCTTTTTCTGGAATTTACCCTCGTTTATAAAACCAAATCGGAAATCAAGTTGCCAGTCTGAAGAAAGGAGTGAGGTATAGAAAATAGCACCAGGAAATTACATTTTTCACAAAACACAACATTCGTTAGTTTCTTAGTTTTGCTATTAATGATTTTGAGCTTCCTTCTCCAATTTTTCAGTCGAAAGTAAAAAATGATGTCACCTTACATTAGCTTCTAGTCAGCTAAAATCGCCATAAAATTTTTGGTTGTTGAACGAACTTTATAAAATTACTAAATGGTTTTTGCAGTATTATTTATATTACAAAAGAACTCTCTAAATAAATTCACCTTTAATTAACTGTTAGATAATATCCTATCAACAGTAGTCACACGTGTGATAAACCAAGTCATTGTGAACGTCTTTTAAATCTTCCTTGTTAATTACTTGTATTTTGTTATCAAATAGGTAGCTTATTTAAACAACTTTTTTTAAAGTTCTGACCTTGAGATTATTTCTCTAAACTGTGTTCAATATCGCTTGAGTACAAAACAAGATAGTACACAATAGTGTAATTCAGCAAACAACGGCATGACCGTCGTTGCAGTGTTATACGTACCTATAATCGGATGAAAAAGGAAGAATATGTTTTCTGAATATGTTCTTTAATCGATCCCGGTTCTTTATAAAATCTAGTATAGTACCCGAGGTCCTAAACTATACCATATATAGAAATGCTAATGTAAGTTGCATTTTAAAACATAATTTTTAGGTTTCCGTTGAACGATCTTCGATTTTTTGCGTAATTTGCTATGGTTTCTTAAAACCTATTACTTAATATCTTTTGTCTTGCATTTTTAATCCTGGTTTCTGTGTTTTAAATCTTGATCTTCAAGAAAAGGAAAAGTAACAGCTAAAAATTGATGATATTATTTTATCCGTACAAAGATGTTTGATGGTATTAGTTAAACACTATTTTCTTTAATTTTTGATAATGTTGAGGAGAAATGATCGCTTATAATTTCCCAATTGCACTGAATATCCCCGATTATTCAATATTATAATAAAGAAACTAATGAAATTAAAGTATGTGTCACAACAGTGATTGCCAGCAATTGCAGGCATCGTCCATAGAAAGCCAACTTTTTGGCTTAGATACATACATAACTATTATGTTTTCGACGTAAGACTGCTACGAATTTTTTTAATATTCCCAGATACATCGTGATAGTTTCAAAATCATATTAATTCAATCATTTTTCTATACAACCTTGTTTTAAACAATAGCAGGTTTGTTGTCCTAGCAAAAAGCACAAAACAACTTAAAAAATGCGATTTAGAGAATTGGGGGAAATTTCTTAATTTTAATTTATTAATTAGATCTATTGCTCGGTATGAGTTAACTTTCTTATTCTTCAATAAAATTTGATATGATATAGAGGTATGATTTAGAGAAGAAAATAGGTTTTTTTTTCGTGGCGTAGCTATCGTCAATAAATAATCGAATATTCAGCTGTATAAGAGTAAGCCAATTTGACTTTCAAAAGTAGCAAATGGTTCAATGATACTAAAAGTTTCAAAGAAAGCTCTTAGTCTATACTAATTGACGAGATTAGTAACATGCTGTCTAGGGGAGCGAACTACGAATTTTCTTGATTTTTTTCGAATCTTCGGCGACACAATTTGACTATAATCTGTACCTTCCTATCCCACTATATGCAGTGGTAATGGGGAGTTGCTGATGTGTGACATTTTCGGAAATATTGCAAATTGATTGACTGCTGCAGTGAAAAAGTAGCCTGCAAATTAACTTTTTAGCATAAGTAATGTACTTTTTCATACGTCTTCAAAGGATTTATCAGAAAATGATCTCGTGGGGTTATAGAGAAGAAAACAGAAGGTTTCAGCGACTATTCAACGAAATTAAACCTGTTTCGTTGAAAGTGATTGCACTAGGTCTAAATGTGCGAACACGCATGAATAATATCATCTAATCCAATCGCCAGGAGTAAAAAGTGAAGCTAAGGAAAAAAGCCAATTTAAATATATATTTTATATTGCAAATTGTTGTCTACACTGGCATACAGTTACAAATAGAATTAAAACAATATTCTGAACAGTATAGAACGTACGACCGATATTGACGAACTACTTCGACTATTGCATATTGCTGTTATGATTTCGAAAATTCAACCATGTATTTTTCAATTCTCCTTATTGGAAATATGTACTTTAGGGTAGACAAAATTGACGATTCATTTTCTATCAATGTTGAGATTAGAAAGAATATAAGGAGGCTATGACTAATTGACCTACTTATTAAAAGGTAATATTTTTCTTTGCAATTTTTCTACAAAGGACGATAAAAGCCTAAAAAAAAATTGAAGATAACCCAGAAATAGCGCTGTTCTTGGACATCTGCCGTATTTAAAGTTAATGAAAATGTTGAAACTATTGGTATGAATGAGTATTTCATTTTGGAAACATTAAATATATAGACTTTAATATCTAAAAAATTACATCAAGAAACCATCTCCCTAATCTAGATGTTTACACTTTCCCTGCTTTGGCTATTGCAATTATATAAAAACATTGATACCATCGCAGTTTCTTTAGTTGGACTTCCTTACCATATTTTAATACACTTTCTTATTGTGTTGCATCCACACATTGTGCTGCGTGTTTAGAAAATTTCTTGAACGTTTGCAAATAAATAAGTCATTTATATTCCAATTAAGCCTGCGGCACTCCATGTCATAAAAGGCAAGAAAGTAACAAAGCCGGATAGCATTTTAATGAACTCGCAACCTTCATTATAGAGCAACTGCGGCATACTCCACCGTTCAATTATACTTTATTTTTTATAACTGCAGAATCTTACACCTCGCTTAAGAAATAAATGGCCCGTACCTAACTACCCCTCAGGGTGCCTTCTACGAATATCAGATCTCTGGAGTACATAATTTCCCATTTTTTAGCCATCTGTTGATTTAGCTGTATTTGCTGCGGCTGGGTTTAATTTGGTCGCCTGTTAATCAACTTGGGGTTCTCGGTCTCCATTCATGTCGAACGCGGGGGAGGAAAATTCTGCGGCTTTCATGAAAGAGTCCGGTCCTATTGGCAGGGAATGATCTACAAACTGGATGCGAGGCGCAATTACAAAGTAGGGCGATTATGAACTGCAGCAGTTCTATCTGCGTTCTCTAAAGAACGAAATCAGATTTCGCCACTGTCAACTAAATTTAAGCCTGGAGCCTTATTTTAAATATTAGAACATTCGAAACGGACTCCTCGCAGAATCCACGTGAAGAATTGATGGCGCAAATTCGCCGATCTGAGGCCTTTAATGGGAAAGCGCGTTTGACAAATTTGATAAATGACAGGAAAGGTTAATTTCCCGACTTCCGAAGGATCGCTTAGGGTGGCACTCCCACTTGCACTTTGTGGCATAGGGAGTATCCGCATTTTCCCAATAATAGTTTACATTATTATGCAAATGCGGGAGCGAAACGGAAATGCTATTCGCAGCTCCACAAAGCCCTTGAAAAATGGTCGGATTTGGAGCTTTTCCGGATACGAAATCGGCGAAAATTAATTTTTTCAATAATGTTCCCTTTCGGATTCGAAGCAGATATTCTTCACTAATAAAATTTAAATTAATTGTTATGACTTGGCATTAGAAAAGCTTTAGAAAATAAATGCAGCCGTCTAACATAGGTCAACAACCTAATATATGCAAAATAACAGAGAAATTTATCTAAGAATCCTTTAAGCTGACAGATGACTGAGCGGAGAATTATACGGCAGTAAAAAAGGCTTTGCAACACAATTTTGTAGGGCAGAATAATAGTTCATGAATGGATGGAAATTCGTAGTAAAAAACGGATTTGACAACCAAACTATGGATGACTGATGGTAGTACAGGGGCTAGAAACGAATTAATCCCGACAGGCAATCTAAGCCTACATGTTTTCCAAGCTCTCCTAGAAAATTAGGTTGTCATCTAGTAATTTTTAATTAAGTTTTAATAAAACAGACGCAGTTACGGAGAAAAATAAAAATGTCATAGTATATCGCTTACGTAAGGATCTTGTAAGACAGTTTTTCACCTTCTAAAAATGGAAATTTCGTTCAGCCACCAGACGCTGTCTAAAACATAAATTTTGAAACGCAGCATTTTCAGTACGAAATACGCCCGCAAGGGATTGTGGTAGGTCAGCAAAATATGAAATAAATTTATGCCCTTATCGGAATCAGGAATTGTGCGATTTGAGTGAATTTGGCGAAACTTACCGAGTGCGGTGCGTTTCAAACACCCTCGAAGATAGTTTCGAAAGCGCGATAAATCACTTGAATGATAAAATTCTGGTGCACGAAAAGGGTCGCGCCCAGCATTATCGAAACTTAAATAGGCATAGGAGAGATTATTAACAGCAAAGTGAACTCTTAATCTACGTAAGCGCCTGTGGGATGTTGTAGAAGTTACGGATTTGGGACGGAAGACGAATGTACTGAATCCACAACGTGTCCTAAGTATGTGCAGGCACTTGATCTAATGATTCTGATACTTATTTGAAAATTGTTTGTGCATCTAACTGCACTTCTGTATGCTAAATTATTAGCTTCCCTTATTTGAATTGAATTTAGAAAATAGGGTTTATATATTAAAAAATATTTTGCAATTTACTAGTAGGATGCCATTGTAGTACGGTATAAATAATACGAAACGTAATAAGGAGAAGAAGTGAAGTGGGTATAAAAGTTGAGCTAAAGTATTTTTGAAATAAGTTTTAAATTAAAATTAGTTCTTGCAGATATTACAACCTTTCAAACGTTAACTTATTATGAAAAATTGCTATAAAATATGACGTTATTACCTTTTAAAGGCATTTCTCATTTAAGGCTACGGAAGTGGAGTAGCTATTTATTAACATATAATATTTTACAGCCCAGAGCACTCGCAACTTATGAACTTTCAAGTAAAATTGCGTTAGTTTCAAAAAGCCATAAAATTATCTATAAAAACTAAGACCAGTAAATAACAAATTAGTAGAGGGAAGTAAAAGTCATCATACGCAATCTTTCAAATAATATTAAATCTCGAGGAATTGCTAGTAAAATATCCAATTAAGTCATTATTTGAATAAATAAAACTTAAAAAAAATTGAGCAGAATTTCGGTTTAGCACTTTCATGTTCATTTATTCGTTTGTTAAATTTTAACAGTATATTCTTCTAAGAATTACTAAAATTGCAATGTAAATATAAAAGAAATACTAAATTCAATCAAGTGAAACAGCGAATATCGGTAATCTAATATTAAAACAATTATAAAAATAGCTTTAAGGTAAGAGTAGATGCAGCTAGTGTACTTGTTGCAAAAATCATAAGGATGATAAAAGCAAGTACCGCAATAAATAAAAATCCCATTGGTGCACTATTTATGGAATTTAAATTTGTTTGATTATTCATATTCATTAAAAACTAGCGATAAGTATATCGAGCTATAAACAAAACATTTGTAAGGTAAGAGGTTATAAATATTTATTATATTTTATTAAATAGCAGTATCGAATTTTTTTAATTTAGTTTTAAACGTGTTAATTCCTTTATGCTATTTGAAGATAATGTAATAAAAAATGCAATTAAAGAGGAATTTAATGTTGGTAACAAAAACCGGAGCTTCTTTTCGCCCTTTTTCAAAAACCTCTTGAAAGTTAAAGTTTATAAACTTGAGTATTGTAAAAATCAACATTTCAGAAAGTGCTTAATACTTAAATTGTATAACTGCGTCTGTGTCGCTGTTGTTACAAAAACAATTTCCATATTGCTCTACCGAATAGATAAATGTTAATGGTTAAAATTGATATTACTTGTTGGACTAAGATTATTTTATAAATTTATCTAAATTTTATTTATGCAAACGCTCATATAACGATACTGACAATTAATAATAGAAACACGCAGATTTATCTGTGTATCAGGAACGCTCTGAAGTTAATTACGGTAATCTTCGCCATCTAGCTTAAGACTGGCATTTAATAGCAATTAATAATATAAACAAGTAGATCTACATATCTACAGTGTGTCCATTCACTGCGCCGGTCTTTTATTATGCTTTCAGTCATTTTCCAATTAAAGTTTGATTAAGGTTTCCCTAATGGGATTAAAAGAGGCACGTTTTAAAATAATTTTGAGGGTGAGGGTGTCCCGAAAAAGTTTGGCGCAAAAAGTATTAGTTGTTTAAATAGAACATTTATTTAAGCCCCTATAAGTTCTACGCTCAATTCTAACTATTCTTTGGAATTGCTTTTGTCATTTCTAACTTACGAAGGTGTCTGTTATTTTTGTCAATATCAAGCTTTCATTTCATTTAAAAAAACTGAGAAAATAAAGATTGAAGATATTGAAACTTGAACCAGTGCTTTCAACACCCTGTTATAAAATACCCACTTTTTATGCTTGTATCCTTGATGACGACCCCCTCAATTTTCAGGGATGAAATATTTAAAAGTGAGGAAAATGTGACGTTTTAAATGAAAGTTAAATAAATAGAGCGTGTTCCATTTAAAAAATTAATACTTTTTTAAGCCAACCTTTTTTGGGACACTGTGTATATATCAAAATAATTTTAAATGTGCCCCTTTCGACCTAATTACGATCGCCTCAATCAAACTTTTTATCCGAAAAAGGTAAAGGCGTAATCGGAGACCGACGCACTAACTAGACTCCCTATATACGCATATCTGGAACATTCTAAATTTAGTTGCGGCTATCTACGCCATTTAGCAAATTAATTACAGTTTCATATAGCTAATTGCAGTCTTCTATAGATGCATTCTCATTTACTGAATTATAAATGAATGTAGAACGTGCGATTTAATTACAAATATTTTTCTGTTAGAAGTGAAGCGCAAATAAAAACCTTAAATTAAGGGATCTCTGGCTTTTATAGTAATTTAAAAACAAATAATTCAAATATACTTAAATAGCTACTATGTATTTCACTTTTATTTCCAATGGGCGCATGGTGCCCACGAATTAAGTCTACTGTTTAAATAAACACACTTTACAGCAACTCACCCAATACTCTTAAAAAACGTAGATTTCCATAGTCAACATTATTTTTCATTTTGATGATAACGCAGTTTTGCTTTTTTGGTAATCACCATAACACTTACCTATAATTGATTTGCCATGTTCTAGACATCTAGACCACGTTTTATTATCAGAATGAATTTTTGCTTACCAGGATTTTTTTTCTTTATTAGAATTTTCTAGATCAAGTCATATATCTAAATAGAATCTACTTTTAATTTTATAAGTTTGAGCAGTTTTCACTTATCAATACTTATTTTATGGAAATACACAAAAACCCATAAAACACTGTTTTCAACGAAATTTGCATTGAAAATTGCAACCGAAATAGAACAGGTGACATACACAACTCCTCTTTGCTATTATATTCTATTTTGGTACCCTCAACTGGTTGTTCAAATTGCAGTTACAATATACATGATATTTACAAGACTTTATAACAAATATTTCAAGAGCTTGAAATTGTTTACTAGTTTGATGTTTTACCTGTCTAACATTGTTTATATTTATGTTTGCACCTTGCTTCTAATTAATTTTGAAGTTACCATGGCAAAAAACGTTTAGTGATCGAAAACAGTTCTTCTAAAGTTATCTATGATTTTTCAATACTTTTAGGATTTTTTTAACGCTCTATAGTTCTAATTTGTCCTCTCTTTAACATACGAAAACAATCAAAGTAACTTTGATACCATTTTTGATTTGAGACTGCTACGAACTATATTATTGTTCTCAGTTAAATGCTGATAGTTTAGAATTCAAATTTGTTCAAACATTGTTCGTTTAATATTAGGAAAAGATTGTCTTCCTACTGAAACACACCAACCAACTTCATAAAATAAAGGGGCTTAAAGAATTGTGCCAACTTTCTTAATGATGACTGATTAATCGAGCAGTACATAAACGTTTGTTATATTTTAATTTCCTTATTATATTAATCAAAATATCTCAAATATGGATATTTGACAAAATATGATTTTAAACACGAAAAACGCCAAGGTAATACCAAAATTTCTCCGACTATAAAAGCGATAACACGAAAAATTAGCAGTGTAGTGAACACACACACACACAGCATGCACTTGCACACAAACGGCAATAAATAACCCCCACGCAAAAATCTGAAGGATGCAGTGCATAAATCGTGGGAGGAAAAACTTCTGGTAAACTTGTTGACCATCATGTGCCAACAGGAGATTCGGTTGGAAGCTTTATAACCGCAATGTGACGAGTATCGCGAGTGAGTGTCAACGTTCGCAATCACAGTGTCAGTTGGATGCGCAAGCAACACAAGTGTAACGAATTATGTCGCTTGCATCATTCTGACACCACAGAGGCGTTGAACACGCGCTATAGAGATCTACACTTTTTCAAACGGGTGTATACATGGAGTAGGGTAGACGAATCAGATGGCCATAAGTTCCTTCGCTGACGCAAACCCTCACAGATGCATAGCATTCGAGAACATGGGGATCCAACCTACCCAGTTGGGGAGCCCAGAAATCCTCAACTGACGTAATCAGACTGAAGTAAGTGCAAACACGATCGGGGAAAAGAAATAAGGCATTCTTTAAGTGGTCGTCACAAAGTTCTGTCTTAACACACAAGATTTTACTACTGCTCACTTATTTGTGCATTGATTTGTACACGTGGAAATTAAATTACATTTTATTAAAAAGTTGTTATCTACAACTTATTTTAAATTTCTATTTAAAGGAGTGTAAGCCATCAGCTAAAGAAGCAAGAGAGACTTATTGGATGCATTCAATATGAATCTACCTATTTGTCTTCTCTCGTTCTCCCTCTCACAGTATGGGTGTGCATTTTAACTTTTTGATGTTTTTTTAATCTTTACAATTTATTTTCTTTAATAGCTACAAAGAACTTCAACTGATATTTTTTTTATTTGGAAACTTTTGCAGTCGGTGGCTGAAAACAATATTAGTATCCGGGTCTGATTGACTCATGCTAGTTGTGGATGGTTAATTACAGTTTTTTATTTTCTTTGATGATACTGAACATTTACCTACTGATAATTTATAAACAGATTAAAGTTTCCAAATGGTTATTAAAGTAAGTAGCCGCATAGACTTTGCCAAACGTTCTGCATATTTTTTGTTGGAGACGAAGTTTAGAAGCTCTCCTTGCATCAAATTCGATTACACACTTCCCTAACAACATTTACACGAAATGATGATGTTTTACCAGATTATCTGCGCAAGAACGGCGCTTTTTAGGGGCAGTTTGTCACATTACCGTCAACGGAGCGTGGAGACAAAAAGGCGGAGGCGCCCTATAGCCAAGTGTCCATTTCCGCAAACGAACGCCGCTTTTTACCCTTCCCACGGCAAAAAGTTAGGTGTGCTGGGAACCCTGAACAGTTTTCGTGGCTGCAACTCCACGGTCGGTTTGCCCATTTTCCAGCGATAAAGACGTCCAGACTGGGGCAAAAAGCTTGGCGTCAGTCAGCTCCACGCACCCACCACTCGCCTGCATAAAAACCTTTTGACATCCGACGGCCAACGAACGCTTGTTTACAACTGTAAAATCCAAAATGCAAAAAGTTCGTTGGCTTCCGAACTTTCGCTCAGCTTCCGAGTGCGACGCGGCATAAATCCTTTTACAAGCGGAGATTGAATTAGACACGCCAGCTCGAATCGATTTTCCTGCCATCTCGGAGCTGAATGCATTGACTTACTTTTAAAAGTCCGAATGAGACTTTAAGCCCTTATCGACATATTATTTTGATTTTATTACGACGGCGTTTTTATTGACGTGGAGAAAAAAGCACTTTCGCGATAAAATTATCTTTGTCAAACTGTATTTTTATATGGAAAATGATAGAAGTGGAATGGTCAAAAGGACCGTAAAATTTTAAGCAAAGCTCACTATTTTGTTTCATCACGCAGTTGTTCTTCGCCTCTATAAGGCTAGACGGTGAACAAGAAATATTGTCTGGTAATTTTGAAGAGATTTGGAAATGCAGTGAGCAGAATGAGACCTTATATCTGAGAAACCGGTGACTGGTAGGATTTTTAACCAAACACATCACTAGTCCTGACATGGCTTTCTGCAATATGTGTCTATTTGCCCTTGCAGGGAAAGAGATTCGACGACGTGGAGCGGATTCAGCAAAACGGGACGAAGCAGCTGATTGTTGTTCCAAAAGCTGCGCGTGAAAATACTTTCGAGATGTGCAAGAAGCACTAAAAGAAGGTTGCGATCATCAAACATGAAATACGCATAAATATACTAGTACCCATAGTCTAGGTTAGAAATTTTCCTTTAACCACATCGACTTTGTTGGTCTTTATAGACTTAGACGGGGGAGGGTTTGAAGAGATTGAGAGCAGTGAGCAGTGAGAAAAAGACATCATATCTGTGAAAGCGGTGACTAGTAAAGTTTTTTAACCAAATACATCACTACTTTAGTCCCTGGCCTCTGTATAGCCCCGACATGGCTCCCTAAAATTTGTGGCGATTTACCCTTCAAGAAAGAGGAATTCCACGACGTGGAGTGAATCTAGGAAAACGCGCCGAAGCAGCTTATGGCTGTTCCAAGAGCTGCGCATGAAAATATCTTCGAGATGTGGCAGAAGCACTAGAAGAAGGGCGCGATCCTCAAACATTAAATAGGAATAATTATACGGGTATCCATAGTCTAGGTTAGACTCCTTTAACCACGTAGACTTTCTTTGTATCTATAAAATTAGACGCTGAACAAGGAACACTACCTCAAAGTAATATGTTAAATTTGCCTTTTCAATTAAATTTTAAAAATTATAATAGGAGCTTAATTAAAGTCAAGTTTTTGTTAGATTTGCATGATTAATATTATAATTAATAAAAATCATTAAGTCGTAAATATTTTTATATTAAAAAAAAACGTTTCGCACAATTAAAATTGACTTCATCAGTTTACGAATTATAAATGCATTATGTTGAAGGGATAAGATTGGAAAATTTACAAATGGTTTATTAAATTACTGGAGGACATAATTTTTTAATCATTACGACTTTTTTTATTTTTTATTAAAGTATGAATAATTAGTTAATTAAAATTTACATTTTGACATCTAAGAAACTGTTATATATACACACAATTAATATTTTACTAGCTTTTATGTTAAGGAATGCAAGCTGTCTGAAGCATCATTTTAGAACTGACTGCAACTGAAGCATTCTGAAATACGATACTCGACAACAGACATTAAATACGAATAAATATGCAATATAGTTTAGGTTAGTTTTCCTTGAGCCACGAAAACTTTCTTCGACTTCATAAGGTTATACGGTGAACCAGGAATACTTAGTGGGGGTTTTGAGGAGATGATTTGGAGATGACTTAATCACATACCTGGGTCATTCTACAAATAAGGCACACTTTGATGTCCCATAAAAGTAATATTTTTTTTTTTAAATCAAGCTTAAAGTAGTAAAAATATATGATAACATTACATACTTTTCGTCATATATTACTAAGTATAACTGGGACTTAATTTTTACTATATATTTAAAATTACTGGAGAAAATTACAATTTTAGCTGGCAGTGTACTGTGTTTCTATAGTGGTCCCAGATGGCTTGGCCTTAACTTGCAGATTATTTTTTTAAATCCAGTACTGTATTATGGTTTTGACGTCACATATTATTAATGTCTATACGGTGCTAAATAGTATTTCAAGGTCAAATTAAAATTTTTCACTTTTTAGAAGTGCTTTTTCAAGCTTTAATACTGTGTCCCACGAATTTTTCCACTTCGTTACTACCACTGTGTTACCAAACATAATTTCCATTAAATGACTATAGATGGCACTACGTTTCTATAGGTGTCTTAGCAAAGAGGTCTACCTTACCATCACACGCGGGAAGTGACAAATATCTAGAAGAATTTGCTCAAGTGAGCTAAACCGTCTGTGTGTGTGTAGCGTGTGTTTATTAAACATCTACTGTGTTATCTACATTTTTTAAGGTAAAAATTTATATCAACTTTTGGTTTCATGAATATTTCATAGCATACAAGGCCACTGTTCAGTAGTTTAAAAATTTGTACTGTTTACCAAGTTTATGATTTGTTTTGATCAAAATGAGGTTAGAATTTCTACTATGTTACCGGTCCACTGCGTTACTAACGTTTGGTAACGCAAGGGACATCTAGTGACACAGGGGATATTCAGCACAATAAAAGCTCCTCGGAGCGAATTTACAAGAAAGTAATTCTAGTTGGCACATGTAAATATCGGTAAATAAATCTTTTCTAACAGGTTATGGCGTTAACGCCAGCAGAGAAACAACGCCGCTACAGGCAGAGAATGAAACAAAAGCCGGCTAGAGAAAATGAGAGTAAAAGAAAGGCAAGAGACAGATATCACGCTAAAAAGATTTTGATAAAGGATAAGACACCTAGAGAGCAGAGAAGAACACGAAAAAAGTGGCGTATATACAAAAAAGAAAGAAGACAATTTCAAAAAGCGGTACAAATTGTACTTGAATTGACCCCACCATCTACACCACAATCTCTTGATTACAACCGTGCTGAAAATAACGCTACACGAGGACGCAAAAAGGTGCGCCGTGATCGATCACAACTTTATAGAGAAAATTGTAATCTGAAAAATTTAAATATGCAATTAAGACGACGTATTGAAATGTATAGAAAGAGAATTTACCGAAGAACAGCAAAAGCCAAGAAATGTGTTGAAGATATGTCACCATTTTCAAAAACAAAGCATATGGTAAATGAATCTTTCTCTCGTTCTAGTACACCTACCTCACAAACGAAAGAAGTTGCAAGAAATCTTTTTAAATACCACACATTAACATACGCTATGCAAGAGCAATTCAAAGGTATGAAAAAACAAGAAAAACGAACTGTGAGAAAAATTTTTTGTTCAAAAATTATTAGAAAATGCGGACTATTAGGTGAATTAAGGAATGACACCGTAGGAGTGCTTACCCGGAGAAAAAGCAGAAGCATATGCAGTAAAAAATTAATTAAATCTATACAACAGTTTTACTTGAGAGATGATGTTAGCAAAGCGAGTGCTGGAAAGAAAGAAACCAAAACCAAATTTAAACAAAAGAAACAGAGAAGATATTTGCTTGATACTATGAAACAATTATACAAATCTTTTTTGAAACAGAGTGATCAGAAATGCTCCTACTCATATTTTGCAAGGCATCGTCCATGCTACGTTGTAGTTCCATCAGTAGACAATCGTGATACATGTGCCTGCAAAATTCACATAAACATGACTTACAAGATAGCAGCTCTTAGGAGGCAGAATATTATTGACAGCAATAATATGAGTGTGTTAATTCAATCGACAGTCTGTAATGTGAACTCCAAGGCATGTATGTATAATACATGTTTGATATGTAAAAACAAAACATTTCCTTGCAATACTGTGAATTTCGCTGCTACTGAGGAAAAAATAGAATGGAACGAGTGGGTACGAAAGGAAGAAATTTATGAAAAGGAAGGTAAACGCAAGAAGGCGACAAAAAACTTGAAAGAAAGGTTGAAAGCTCCTGTACACATCTTGATCGAAAAGTTTCAAGAACAACTGATTCTTCTAAAGACACACACATTTAACGTTAAAAAGCAGTACCACGCCTACGGGAGCGCAATCGATGGTCTCAAACGTAATGAAGTCGTCATCCATATAGACTTCAGTGAAAACTACAGCTGCAAGTTTTCCGAAGAAGTACAGGCTTTTCATTTCGGGGGGTCTCGAAACCAAATCACTTTACATACAGGTGTTTTGTATGCTAGTGATAATGCTACTGCTACCCCACTCTCCTTTTGTACGATTTCATCATCCAATGACCACAGCCCGTCAGCAATTTGGGCTCACCTGCATCCAATTCTAAAACTTATCAAGGAGCTTTACCCAGAAGTAGACACAGTTAATATTTTTTCAGATGGTCCTTGTACACAGTACAGACAGAAGCAAAACTTTTATTTATTTTCAACAAAAATTTATGAATACGGTTTTAAACGTGGTACATGGTCTTTTTTTTTAAGGAAGCCATGGAAAAGGAGCAGCAGACGGAATTGGTGGTGTTCTAAAGCGAACAGCGGACCGGATATTATCACATGGAAGTGATGTAACCAATGTAAATCAGTTTTATAAGTTAGTTCAAGAACAAACTACAGTGAAATTGTTTGTTATAAATGAGGAAGCCATTCAAAATATCTCCAAAGAGTTGCCATCGAACATTACAGTTCTAATAGGAACTATGAAGCTTCATCAAATATCTACAGAATTCTCCGGTATTTTGAAATATAGAGATTTGAGTTGTTTCTGTATAGCAGAAGGGATCGTCGGCAGAGGATTTTGTGATTGTTATGTGCCAAAAACATATATTCCTGCACCAGAACCAAAACTTCAAAAAAGGAGCAAAGAAAAAACTGTTAAGAGAAACAGCTTCTACAAGCAAGTATATGGAACAGATTCAGAGTCTGATGTTCCCACAAGTTCTAGAGAAAAAGTAAGTGGTTTTGATCTTCATCCAAATAACATAATTAAAGATACCTACCTTTTGTGTGAAATTATTGGAGGCGTAAAGAATAACACAAAATACAAATATGTTGCTATTGCACTGGAAAACATTGAAGAAGATGTGGAAGTTAAAGTAATGTTTCTCAGGGCCATGAATGAAGAATGTAAAATCTTCAAAGGCAAAGAATCTGATGTTGCCTATATTCACTTTGATCGAATTTTGAAGATTCTCAAAAATCCAAAACCAAAAATGACTGGGCGCCGACTTTATTACGAATTCGATAACTCAATAAACGTTTATGAAAAATGATTTAACAACGTCAACGGCAAATATTTTCATACACATATCTATATATTTTATTTCAATGTGTGCATGTTCTGTTTTAGTTAAATATTACGTAATATTATTTTTACTTAAATATGTGTATGTTTTGTTACACTACGTTAATAGGTAAAAGTACCATTTTTATTTCAATGTGTTTATGTTTTATTTCAGTTGAATATATAAAAATAAGCTATTTATTTGCATGTTTATCCTCTACGTTACTTGTGTTCCACTGCGTTACTAAAAAAATGTTAAAAAAAGAGAAAAAGTGCACTGCTGGTGGGTGAAAACTATTTAAAATGAGCAGTGGTAACTAAATTTAACAGATTTTTAAATATTGTTGGGATTTTATTTTTTCAACTTTTGAAATCCAAATGTGTGCCTTAATAGTAAAATGACCCACCTATACCAATTTTAATAAATTTTGCTAATAAAGGTAATAATTTGTAATTTATGTTTTTTATATTTGATATTAACTGATTCGAGTTAAGGCTATTTCACATTTAATTTTTTTCGAGCAACAGATAATCGGGATATTGTTGTTCAATAAACTTGCAATTTAAGCAAAGTCACATTCGAGCAATTGACTTTTGAGCAAGTGATTTCGAGCAATTGCACGTTTTGCACTTTAATGTTGAAAAGGGTCTTGGTATACCTCGCCTGCGGTGCTTATGCTCATATTTGTATTTCTTATGTTCTATCATCGTAAGTTGGACATATAATATATGCTAGATAATAAAAGTGCGTAGAGCCGGCTCTGTACGTGTGTGCATCTAGAAACGCACGTACAGGCTTGTTCGCGGGATGAGGAAACTTTCAACGCATGCAGATTTCACGAAGAAAGTATTAAACACAGTCCACCTCTAGCTAGGATTGGCCGTATCTGTTACTCCATAAGTGCATTGTGCAAGTCGCCTTGAGGAGAAATATTATAGAAGCAGCGAGAAATATGCAGTAAGTAATTGGTACCTACCAGTGAAAGTGTGACGAGTTAGCGTTTGCATTTTAAGTGTTTTTGGCATATAGTGATCTTTTATAGCCACACACTGGGGTATTTTAGAGTTTCATGCAGAATGCGAAGCCGTCGTAGGCAAAATAGTATGCGATACACATGTGGAAAGGGTATTGGAAAACTTATGTAAATCTTTCACTTGCGTTTTCCAATGACAGTCTTTCTACGCTAATATTATAACATAAATAGCACGTTTAATCTATGAAATTTCGTTGAGCTTTACTATCCCTGGGATTCAGTGTATTTTAATTAGTGTATTTATTTTTAAATTTCACAAAGCGTACAAATTTAGGTTACTGCAAAATTCAAAACCACACAAACTGGGCCTTGCTCTTAGCAAAATAATCGTTAGCATTTAGCAATTTTGTTATTATTCTGGGTAACTAATATACGTTATTTGTAGGAATATATAATTTATTTAAGTGCAAAGGTAATGGTTTTCCAGTTAGAAGCGAATATACCTTTGTAAAACTGAAGTTGACAGTGATAAAAAATAAAAATAGATACATTTCATACTTTATTTCACAGAATTAATCATTCTTAAGACTGAATGAATTTAAAATGTGTTTAAAACTGGTTTGCGATATGTAGGTGCAGCTACGAACGGCAAATTTCCTTAAATGCAAATTTTAGGTTATGAAAATAATTTTAATTCTAACCAGCTAGAGTCATGAAAAACTGTTTACAGTTTAGAACTAAATAGTAGAAAATGTCCTACGTTGCGGAAAACAAATTTTTAATGTTTTACATTACAGAAATAAGGAGAAGAATAGAAATATGTTTTGTCTAGGGATAAGAAAACCGCGTTTTAATCTCTCGCACCATCATGGACCAGAGATAACGCTGTGATGAGTGTGATGACTATGGAACTAGAATAAGCAATCGTATTATTTTAACATTTTCTCTCTGATGAGCACATAGCTATATTTTAATACATTTGGAATGCTTGTATGCACAGCAGAGAGGAAAATATCTAATTAAATTACCACCACTAGAAACGTTATTTATTTTAATTACATATTGCTTAATTGTTTTCCTAAATGCAGTAAAGTTTACGTCTGTACACTGTGATACTTTGTTAAACTTTAGCATATGCTGACTAGAATTAATCGAGAAAACCGTCAAGATTACTCTACTGCTTAGCTAAACTGAAAGTATGTCAACATATTTTGATGATATTCTTTTTTAATCTTTTATAATAGCACTGCAACTACTCCATCAAGACTAACCATCATTTTCATTATTACTGCAATTTTCTAAAACCTGGTAGAGATTATGTATATTCTGTTGTTTTCTTTATTGAACTGCAATTATAATTTAAAGTTGTTCAATTTAAATAGCCATCCAAAAGCCATAGTCTTCTAAATGGCTCGATGAGTGACTAACAAGGTACACGGAAAATTTACTTTTAAAGTGAAAGCGCCGAAGAAAGTACGAACCGAGATTTCGTTTTTTGAATGGCCGATCAAGATCAGGTAGCTTAACATGAATTATAAACTTAGAAGTAGTAATATGATCACTACGATCTAACTGATGTATCCTTTCATTTCTTCTTAAACACGAAGGAATAAGTGAAAAATTATTAAATAAAAACATGCGGTCGAATGTTTTCAACCTTCTCACCACATAGCTGTAGAAATACAGTGGAAATGCTACTTACCAACAATGAAAAGTTGTGTGAAGTGTGCAGTGGAAAGAAAGTGAGGCATCGAAAGCAGGCTGATGAAACGTTTAGGATACATAGTAGACACTTCTACTTTCGCATACGTACAAGACGGGAATCTACTGATTAAGAACGCGTTGCACGACGACATTTAGCTGAGGTTAGCGAAAATTAATAAGATATCGAACTTTATCGGTTAGAAACATCATCAGAAGTGAAAACTAAAACAGGTATGTGGCCTTTCTTGCCTGGATTGTTTACTTTAATATTTACATATATATATAAAATTTTTGACGTTTTCACTGTTTATTTTGTGTTCCAGCATCGCGAGTTTGGGGAGAAATTAGCCAGCGGCCAGCGGGTTTAGCGCAAAGCCGTACGTTTGTAAACCACTCCGACTACGAGGAGCGAAATGAAAAATGGTTGGAAGCCATACGGTAGATGATTTGCTGCCTATATGTTTGTGCGCCAATATTTACACGCCGTTATACCCAATCGTGTACTGGATAAATACGCTTCTACGACATCCCCAAAGGAGTTTTCAAGACCTTCCGATGGCTGTGTCACTTCAGCCGGCAGAGCAGCATCAAAGCTGAAATCTAGGGCTTCCCTTAGTATTTGTGGCAAATTTCCATGAGAGTACTCAAGGAATGACTTAATCTAGGGCGGGTCCAATCTGCTACATTGCAGTTAGTTTTTCAAACAGTAATAGGAATTTAGTTTGCTCATCTCTTTATATTTTCTATCCTTATCAACCTACACTAAGAGATTCTACTTTTATCGATATTGGTTGTATATAATTCAAAAATTATTTCAATCTAATTATCTCCACGTATTATTAAAACACCTTAGAAGTATTATGATTACATTGGATTGCAGAGGGACACGAGAATACAAAATTCCAATTTAAATTCATTTTTAAAATGCCCGATCGTCAACTCTGCTGATCAGAAACATTTTTAATTCAGATCTGGTAGAAAGTAAGCATCTCACAATTTAGTAACGAGTGGAATCCGTGGTTCCTCTTCCGATATTGTTTATGACAGCTCGGGGGTATGCGAGCTCTATGTAAGCCCCAGCCGCCTCTCTAATTACCCATGCACGTACTAGCAGGCTTTAATTAATGATAACACCCACGGCTCTATAATAATTAGAAATTTATTTGAGTTGAGGCAATTAATGCGAGTGCTTGTTCCTCTATTGCTGCTTTAACAAGAATGTTGCTATTTCATCGTAGTTTCCTCTGCGGTAAAAAATTTTTAATGACGTAGCCGTCACCCTCCCCGTAATCTCCCAGACAGCGAGAACGGGTGGCAATTTCACCGTCTAGACGAACCTGGATGATTTATTTAAACGACAAACGTCAACTTTAGGGAAAAGCTTAAAGTAGCTGAAAATTGAAGGCCTCGCTTTTGATTCTTTCAAAATTAAATTGCTCATCTGCGGGTAATTGCCATAATTTCCAATTCCATTTGCAATCTCCTATAAAAATGAATTTTTGCAGAATAATTATTGGCGTGAATTTCGAACTTTTTTAAAGTCTCGAAGATCCTGTTCGACACTCCCAAAGAAAAGCGATATGCTGTCGACGCTTTGAGATCTTTTGTTGACAAATTTGGAGCTGAAGGCGCAACCTTGTTTTATCGCCTAGGCTTTTTAATTGCAGAGGATTTAATGAGTCTTTGTTTTCTCTCAGATCCTGAGTGCGACGGTTGCGAATAATTATTATTTGGTACTTTTAGTTTTGTAGCCAGACTGAACGTAATAAAGTTGCTAAGGAAGTTATATTATAAATGTATTAAAATTGGAATTTATAATGAGAAGTTCTTAAACTGCGACTTAGTATATTGGAATTGGTGGCATATAAAAATAGTATTTGGTCCAGAAGTATTAAACCTAAACAAAGTATGGTCAATAATTATTTTTATCTAGTGTGGCTATGGAATCGTTCCTAATTTATGAACGAAACTACGTTTAAATTTAAATGTCAAACTTGACAATTGATTTTTATGTGACTTATAATTGCATTCATTAGGAAGTATTTCATAGCCATACGAGATGAAAATCATTTTGATCATACTATGTATATGTTCAAAAAGAAAAGAAAAACTCATATTTTTAATACTATACAGGATGTACAACTTAAAGAACTATTCTCAGCATGAAAATTGTAATCTGGCTACTTTGATTATCGGACTTAGCAATTGCACTAGTAAACAGAACACTATGATGGGATTATATTTTTAAACGCCCAGTTAGGTCTAAGATGATTTGTTAGATTTACGTACAGACATAGTGTACATCCCTCAATTGTATCAGAATTGTAGCACTGTGCTTCATTTCTCGGGAACGATGGTCACATTTTTTCCTTTTGACAGCATTCTAAACTTTTGAGCCTACACCCTACCATAATTAAATCAGTTTCCTTTTTTTAAACTGACTTTAGTCAAGGAATAACAAATCATTGTCACGAAACAATATAAATGTTAATGAAGTTTATATTCGAATACCTAGTTTTTAAGATACGAAAATTAAAAATACAATAACAAGATATTTAAAAAAAAATAAAATTACAGAATGCTATGAAAATCCTGTTACTACTTTGAAACTCAAATACTAAATGACAGTCGCGCTCACTACTATTCATAGAAATACTATTGTACTAATATTTTGTTTAAATGCGGGGCAAAACTAGCATTTTACGAATAACGACAGAATAAAGTAGCTTGGAATATTATACACAATAACATTAGTTAATTTTTTGTGAATTATTATTCATACATAGAGAATTCAGTAGGGAAGACCGGGGAGAGTTTGTACAGAGGAAAACAAGGACAGATTCAAATTTCCAACTGGTTGTTCACGTTGGCCAACTAAAACAAATTGGCGCTGTTATGTATCAAATAAATCACCTTTTAATTTATTTATAGTTTTTGTATTAAGTGGTGCTATAATTTAAACGATTATAAAAAGTATATTTTATGTATGAATTAAATTTTTCAATATTTGTTGTATATAGGGAACTTAGGCATAGCATTTCTGGATTAGAGCAACACAGATTGTGTTGTATAGAAGGTATACTTTATTTTATATTTTAAAATTTTAAAGATGTAATGCTGGATAGAGCTTTGTCAAGTGTCCACACTCTCCCTTATGTCCTACATATTCCCATATTTTAACTAATAGTTACGAAACAGCACCCACATAGCGTTTTGCAGCCTTTCGCTGCTTTTGCCCGAGATGCAATAAAAAAATCTGTTTTAGGTGTACTGCAAACTGATATTTTATAAGAAAAACAAGAAATAAAAACAAATTATATCAAGCATATTCTGAGGAAGAAAACTACGAAGTTATTTGGTTATGCTAATTCTTCAGATGATGAACGTATTTTTGAAAGTAACGACGAAAATGTATTTAAAAATGTATCAAAAGGAGTTTTATCTTTAGTAAGAAGCTATGTAAAATTAGTAGCAGATTATTATAAAGAGAAATGTTTCATCAAATATATTGGCACCTACAAACGAAGCTCTAACCTTGACAACATTGATGATACTGTACTGTCACAACTTCTTACGGACATGAAACCTCTCCTTCTAAGTATAGTATATTTTAACATGAACGTTATGAAATGCAGGTTGCATTAATATACTATGTTATTCTTTTTTTTATCTTATATAGTTCTTTCTCTCTTTCTTCTCTGTTGTTCGTATGTTCTTTTTTTCATGTCCATTATCTCCGTTGCCTGGGGAAAAAATGCACAGCATCTTAACATTTTCTGTTCATGCAAATACATAGAAAGTAGACTAGTGCCTAAAAATTCGTTTATTACAAATTTATTTAAAATGGTAACCAAATTTCAGGCTCTATAAATCTGTGTGCTAAAATTGTTCAATGTGCCATGGTCTCCCCTATTTTGTATGGTTTCGGGACGCGTTCAAAACAAGTTGAACGATGCGTAAGGTAATAAATAAAAAAGTAATATGTACAATTAATTGTCGAAGCAGTTGTTCAAATTTTATATCGTTATACAGTGCAGTTTGATTTTATAGTATTTCAAAAAAAAAATAATAAAAGAATTTCTGTATACCCATCTCCACGTTCAATTAAATCTGTACTAAATTACTAACACTTCAGATATTATTAGGTTGGATATAGGCTTTCTGTTCCGCGATTATGTTGACTAATGTCGATGAAGACGTTTCTCATGTCCAACTCATTCCAACTATGATTTTGTCAAAAGTGGCTGTATATACGATTTTTAATTTCGACATTACCTATTGCACGTCACCAAGTTAGCGTGTAGTAAAAACTCGCTCGCTTTGTTTTAAATTTATATATAAACATGACTTTTTGAAATATTTAGGTGTATATAACATGAGTTGTACTGAACACTCAAAAGACTAAGCGAATATTTTCAACATTATAAATTCGTTATGAACCCTGAAAGCGATTAGACGCATAGCAGTGTAGTGGCTATTCTATAAATCCAAATCAACTAGCGATTTAATAAATAATTATAATCACTTTATCACCTGTTAACATGTGTTTATAAAATGGGTGTTGATAAGAATTTGCGATCTAGTAGCATCTGTGGTGATGAAGCCACCTAAATTTTAGTTTAATTCTAAAGGAGCTACCTCAATGGAAACAGTTGATTAGTCAGAAAAATATGTGTTACTCCACACACTGATATATTTAGACAGACGTCAAACAATCGTATTGTAGAAATATTAATTGCATTTAGCATGATGAGCAGCAATTCTACTTGGTGCATATTTATTGGTATCCGAAAGGGTTCTGCTCAATACAACAGTGCTTGCAGTTACAAAATTATTTTCACCTCATGAGTTTCAGCTATGCTTGAAATTTACATAAACCATGCGACAGATGGTAGCGCCATTTCTCAAGGTCTTTCCACGTTGCCGTATTGATCTTCTCACGCTTTACTTAATACATAGCGGTTTGAGCGTGTGCCACATTAGTTGTTATGTATTTATTATTATTTTATTAAAAAATATTTTTTTGTATACTCTATTACAAATTGGACATGCCACGACTGGGATCTCAAATGTAACGGCCCTCTGTGAGGCTTAAATTATCTTTTTGAATGTATGTCTACGCCCTTTTACCATTACTAACGTCATGAATTTCTAAGAGTAGAACTAACTTCAATTCGTAATCTTCGAAAGCGATGCATGGATCGGGATGCATTTCCTTCTTGCCTCTGGACGAGCTAAGTCGATTCAGTTTGTTTCATGGGGCCTTTGTGGAATTTGTTCCCTGTGTTTTATTCCAAAGTCATTGATTACTAGAAAGTACTCTCAGCTGTTCAGAAGCCGGCGTCGCAGTAAGTTCAACCAAGATGAAAACAGTGCGAATTTAATTTTCATTGCACATTTAATTTCGGGCCGCTCTCAACCTAAAGGTAAGCGTTTTCCCGTCTAAGTTATTAATTAGGCGGATTGCGTTATAGGCCCACTAGGATAACACTACACACCGTTTCGTTATATTCGCGTAGCGCAGACAAACAGATTTCTGCTTTGGAACATATTATTTATCACCTAAACTGCTTTCGCTTGTTAGAGCTGAAATTTGTTTCACGGAGGCATCAGCTGTTTTTCACTTAATCCAGTTTCTTCAACTTCGTTCCCATCCATCGATGCATCCTGGTGAGGCGACGCCATGGCTGCGCTCGGAAATTAGCTCTTCTTTAGAACTTTGATATTTATCTGTGAGTAGTGAGTAAAAATAGTGCGAAGACAAACCTTAGAGCTTAAGGCGGACAGCGAAAATTGCAATTCTAATTTGATGCGGCACTGTTTATGTTTTCCTTTGTTGCAGTGTTTTCTCGAAGGCCTCTCGACAGACACATATCGTGGTTCAAGTCATAGATAAGCTTTTGACAAGCGCCCACAATGTTTTCCAGTTAAGACGAGATCTTCGCTATTTAGTTCCTGCTAGTGAGCTTCATCTTATTAAATACTTTTTAGCCCTGCGTGTTGTTCCAAATGCTCAATATTATATTGACCTTTGTTTTAATTTCTTTGATTGTTTAATTTTGCCTAATGTAGCTTCTGTAGAATTTTAACATGCAAATTTCTGGGTTATAATTTAGCCACCGTGTTTAACATGTAGGCATTTCAAACTGTATTGTATTATTTAACCTCATGTTCTGTTGAATTGTTGAACCTGATTTACTGCATCTGCATCTTTAACGGGATATGTTAAAGCTTCGGTGCTTATTTGTGGATTTTTTCTTTATGAGGTAACACAACCTCCTCGTTTTTTAAAGTAGATTATTCTAAACTGAAGCCCTATATGGTAAGTGATTGCTTTAAACTGTTAGTTACACTGACTTTGTTGTCATGGTTGACGACTGGCGCCCTTTTTGTTTTAATTTTATTCAGTTATTAACCTCTAGAATCATCGCCTAATAGTCATGACAACAAATCGCCGAAAGTTTGATCTAGTTCGAGTTGTGATCGCCTTTTGTTGAAGGGTGGTACATAAAACTATAAGTTGGAGGGTCGTTGAACTGAGGAAAAGATAATGTGTTCGATTTTAAAATTCAAAAATGGTAAATTATTGCAAAATATTCACTACCTTCGTTATTAGTGGTGATACTAAAGAGGCTTCCTATAGAAAAAATTTGTGATAAATAGTTCATCTAAATACAACAGAAAATTAGTATTTACTAACAACACCAACTCATACGTTTTAATTAGAAATCATAGTAAACTTTGCAACCCTTGGAAGGCTTTTTCATTCTGTTTGAAGTGTTATGAGGGTAACTACACCCAAACATAGCAAAAATGTTGCACAAAGCTGATATTGATTAAAAAGATTCAAGATTGCCATAGCAAGAAAGACAGTGTTATAGTAATTTTTTGGGAGTAGTTAATAGCTATGATACAGAACTCTGATTACAAACGATATCAATCCTAAATACGCAAGTAAATGTCAGTTACTGTGACGCCACATTGTATATACTTTTGCATAATTTTATATTTCTGTATTGATCTAGTGTGCCATTATTTTTAAACCGAGGGTATCCTCAAATGTTTCCCTAATTTTTGTGTCATGTTACCGACTTGTGGGGCGATATCAAACGTCCAATGTGGCATGTCCAATTTGTAGCGCACTTTAAACATTAGTAAATAACCATTTCCATTCAGCCTCCATGTGACTGTACTAAGTCTTTGAGTACAGTTTCAAATATTGCAACTGTTGCTGTGTGATTATAAACGAACACTTTAAAGATTTGTTGGAGAGTATGCTTTCTTGCTTCAATCTGTTACCTTATGCAACTATTCAGAATATAGATTTTCATTAAACTTTGGACGAATAGATGTTTTTAAAATATAGCTTTTTAGCTAATGTGTTTTTCTACTAATACAAATGGACCTGAAATTATCTTATTAGGGTAAATAAAAATTTGTAAAAACGACACCGCACAAGCAATTATGAAGTGTCTTTTTAAGTAAAGTCTACACATTACCCTTTTTCTGTGACGTCAGAAATAACAAAACATTGCGTTTAAAACGTATGTCTTATATTGCATTGAAATTCAAAAAGAACATTTAGATCGCAGGTAGTAGACTTTAGAAATAATTTGACATATACCTAACCTTTAATGTAAGGGATGCTCTAAATAGCACATTATTCAAACCAGGACATTCCTGACCTCTGTAATCCGACTTTTCTCCTCTTCGAAGAAGTCCCTAACGCTTAAAATAAGATTTTAGGCTTGCTCGAGTGCTCGTTATTGCGCGTTATTTTACTGTCATTTTGGACGAATGTCACATTGACAGTATTATAAAACAAGCCATACTTAAAGCGGACCTGACCAAAAACTGCAGATTTTTTGTTTCGTCCAATTCCTTATCGTTAAATAAAGAGAGAAAATTGTTACGTCACAGCAAAAGGGTAATGTGTAGACTTTAGCTGCATGCAGAGAGGTACTTTTGCCTAAGTAGTTTATTTTTTACATGATAATCCAATACAATACAATATTATCTTCTAAGTAGGTTTGCAAAATATTATTTCGTTATCATATTAGATCGTAGTTTCCCTGTACCCATCAATACCCCTAGTCAAAATTAGAGAAATTAAAATAGATATCCGTTCTTGTTGCTCTACTAATATGTTGAATAAGAATTTATATTTTAGATTTCTCCAGATATTTAATTTATGCTAGTTTCGTATTATTCTTGTTGGAAAATGTCTAGTGTTTTTAAGATAATTTTGCGAAAAACTAGAAATTGTAAGCACTGAAGGTTTACCCCCGCTTCCATTTAAATTATTAAAGCTACGTCAATTTCTGAAATAATAATTTAACAAACGCGCCAAAGCTTAATCATAATAATATACAAAACATTAGAAGATGAGCATTTAAATCAATATGTTTCAATATCTTCTTTTTCCTCTTATTATAGGCCAGTGACCTGTTTTAACCACCAAGCGGTTCTATGAGTCCTCTTTGCCCTTAGGCCGGGTAGGTGGCTAGCCTTGTACGTCTAAAGTGAGGAAGAGTTTCTTTGTTTAGGGGTTAAGGACTACCACAGGTGTTAGCGAGGTAGCCGGGAATAGTTTCAATATCATAATTAGTTTTTTAAAATTTGTTATATTTTTATTTCAGCTGTTACATTTCCTTTCCATTTCTACACAAAGACAAAAACGTGTACAAACAACACATTTCTTTTTGTCTCTGCTACTACTGAAACCTATGGAAAAAAATTACATCTGCTTGCAATTGTTACTCGTTTGGAACATTTTTATAACTAAAATGGTTGCTTGTTTTCAGTAAATTTTATTGGTTTCAAGGACAAATACTGCAGTTGTATGTCAAAAACTACAAAGAGAGAAGGAAATTACCAATGAACGTCTCTGACGCGATTGTTTCTCAACAGATGGCCAGTTTAGAGTCTCATTTCGAATATTATCGAACGTGATTTGAAAACATAAATACGATATATTTCGAAGTCTACGGATCTGATTCTACATTTCTGAATTTATATCTGTTATTTTTTTAAATAATGATTAAAAATAAGCGCAGAATAAATTATCGATTAATTGTGCATCAAACAATAATTGAACCCTGCACAGATTGAATAAACTAGTAATTACACATGCACAATTTTAGGCAGATAGAAAATTGAATATACTATTCTGGGAATAGCAAACGCATGCAATTAATTGCTAATTGCTCAATGCAGCATATATAGTGATACATTGTAATAATGTAAGCTTTAAGCTCTTTGTTATCGATGCTGACATTTTAATTTCATTACAAACTCATAACGAGGTAGGATTACATAGAAACGAACAGCCCACGCAGCTTTAAATTTTCTAGCTTATAGTTGATTTTCGCACTAGGAACATGTTTTTGCTTTTTAAAACAACTCCATTTCTAATTATCGCTCTGCAGAGCGCGGCTTACGCAAGTTTCGCAATTAAAAGTGCCCAAACAAAAGCTAAAACCTGACAATATCAAACATAAACAGTAAACTTTATACTCACAGAGTCGGTGCATCCTATTTACATATCGCGAGCTCGGCGGCCTTTCTCATCCTCCTGATTAAGCTCAGCCGTGGTACAAATGGAATCTGTAATGAAACACGTAAACTGTAACAGCAAATACAAATTCAACACGTAGAGTGCTGAAACTAGCTACGCTAATTTATCACGCGTTTGGTGGCAGAAATGTTGGCGAATTGCTTGCTATTGCTGTTGCTGATTTTTAGCGGCTGATAATTGTTCCTGCTTAAATCACGTACTTTTGTTTGCTTTTCCAATACCGAGCATAAATTTCAAGAAAAATGACCGAGCTTATCTCGAAAATTAATAACGCATTTTCTTGCTGACCAGTACAGTGAGTTACAGGACGTTTTTTTTTATTTAGATGTCTAAACGAATCAAACTTTACAAATTTTAACAGATTCTCAGAGAAACTGGTTTCGTATCTATTAGAAGTACAGCGTTAGCTGTAAAAAAAAAGTAGTAAAGGCTTCCGTAGTAATACATAAATTTATAAAGGTACTCAAAAACCTTATAAATTAAAAATAAGAAAGATTTTCATGTAAGCTTTCTAATAATGAATTCCAAAATCAAAATAATACTAATATAAAAACTGGTATGCTATAGCTATAGACATCTATTCAGTTTACATACATATAATAGGGTTTTAAGAAATATTCATTTTTCCAAAAAGATATACCTACTTTCTACAAAAAAATCTTGTTAAACAAAAGTTCTAGATCATTGAATAATACATGATTCTCTTCTATGAAATTTAATTTGTGTCGAACAATTATAAAATATTCCAGAAAAACTGAAAATACCACTTCCGGTTGCCCAGTTTTAACCAAAATCGCTGAAATCTCCGAATTTATATTAAAAACGAAGATATAAATTTTCGTGCCGAACAGGTAAACTGAGAGGCTGTAGACAGGACACGGACACACTCACAGACTCACGTACAGACATTACTTTAAAAACTACTTTTTCCTAATCAGAAGACACGAAACGGATCGGAAAATCTCGAGTTTGAAAAGAATCATGACTAATTTGTAAAGAGTTTTACTCGGAACTTCTCTCGCTAGAGAAACTGCAACTACAAATCCTGCATATTTACATATTTACATTACGAAGAATATGGGAAACTGCCGTTGAATACAGCTCACAAGGTATGAATATTCAGGTAAAATTGACTAGCTACTTCTACACTTCTTCTTCTTATAATAGGCAAGTGGCCTGTTTTTAACCACAAAGTGGTTCTAGGAACCTTCTTTACTGTTTATTCGTAAACCGAGTAGGCGGTTAGGCTTGCCCGTCGAACTCGAGGAAAAGTTTCTTTGCAAAGGGCTTTACTCAAAACTTCCCTCGCAAGTGGACGTTGTAACACTAAACCATTTTAAAAATCTAAGAAAACTAGTAGTAAAAATATCTTAACATCCCTAATAATACTTATATAATAAAAGGAAACACTTGGTCATGCGAATTACATCAATTTTCAAATAACAAAATATTACAGGTGGTGGGATTCCAACTACAGCTCCTGCAAATGCGATAGCAGTTCTACCCGTTGGTTACACTGGGCCATGTGGAATCTTTCGGATCTGTACGATGCACGGCCATATTAAACAGATCGCACCTATTGCTGCCACTTTTTGACTCTGTTTACATCAACCCTGCATCTGTTGGGTCCAATTTTCGTCAGGTGTAAAGCCTGAACTATATACAATTTATTACTTTTAACTATTTCTAGGTGAAAGCAAAATTAAACAAAAATATTTTTTTTTGAGATAATCAACTGTATATATTGAGTACAAAATATGTCCTCTTTCTTCAAGGGTAAACACCTGAGCTATATACAAAATATTACTTTCTTTTAAGTAATAGTTCTTGAGTTAAAGCAAAATAGGGAGAGGTTTATTTTGTTAAACTGCTCACCCAGTGTATACCGGGTGGCAATGAGAACTGGACCAAGCTTATATCTTCTTTATATATGAGTCGGTTTAGATAAAATTTTATATGACGATACTAGATTGAACGATAAATACAGTCAAAATAGCCGACTTCGGGTTTCACCGGAAATTATACCTACTTTGATTTTTTAAATCGATCACCCTAGATATTTTATGTTTTTCGGATTCTACAAGTCAAATTTCATAAACTAGCTTCGCCAAATTTTAATTTTTTCCAACAAAAATTGTTTTATCAACTGTTATGTTTTATGATAGAGGGCTGTGACTTAAAAAGTATGTTCTAATTGACTCTAGAAACTAATAATAATAGCTATTTTATTAATGAATCCAATCACAAACCCTTAATAAAAGAACAAAGTTTGCTACACGCGTTTTTTCAGAAAAATTCACTTCTTTTAAATGGCACCTACTAAGGGCCATCTTGCCATTAAACAGCAAATTTAATTACCAATCTAGCGATATGCATCATGCACTACTTTATCTTTATCTAAAATTTAAGAATAATTAATTAATGTATTTATTTATAATTTTTGTGTAATAGTACCTAAGCAAATTCGGCAGCACTGTTGTATGTAATTTGAGTCGTAGATTGGGAAAAACGTAAAATATATAGGATGATCTATTTAAAAAATCAAAGTTAGTGTTATTTCCGGTAAAACTGGAAGTCGGTCATTTTGATTATACTTGTATGTCAATCCGAAATTAAGTCTAGTATCATTGTATCGAATTTCATACAAATTCATTCATAAGTAATGGAGATAGAGACATGGCCCTCGTCTCATTGTCACCCGGTATATGTAACCAAAATTGTCTGTGTTTCATGTCTGGAAGGTATGTAATCTACATACAAAATGTCGCCTTCCTCCAACAAATAGTTTATGAGTTATACCGGCAAGAAGAAATTTCGGAAAACGTTTTTTTTTCAGGGATTACAATAATGTATATACTTGAGCGAAAGTATATTCGGTTTTGGGAGAAGTTGGGATCTAATCCGTATATAAAGTATCGGTGTCCTCCAGCAAATAAAGTTTTTAAGCTATACCGCCAACAGGCAGACTGGCTCAGAAACAGGCAGGCAGACGGACAGAAAGATAGATGGAATTGAGAAAACCTGTTTTTATCACTTAGCGATCCTGAAAGTTGAACATCTGACGAAAGCTCAGAAGGTCATTTTTTCACAATCGCAAGAATTTCAAATAATGTAAAGATAAGAGCGATTTTATTAAGCCCATAAGTTGCTTTAGAATCAAACAAATACATTTACTTATGTGAAAACAAATGCTCAGTATGAATATTTTGTCATACAATAGACGCATAACGTGTGCAACTGTGTTATCATTAGAAAATTACGCTGCATTGGTGCAGTAAAATTATATAGCCCACATTTAGGAGTTTGGAGACCGGAATTATGTCAGGTCATTTTGGTATTTTAATTAGCCACCTAGGCTTTAGGGCAGCGTGCCCGTATGCTAAACCCTTTTAGTTACTTATTTGGCTTCATCGCCTAATTCCATAATAATGATTTTGCACATATTTGGCCCCAAACGCAATATTTCTCGTCAGTTGGAGCACCCCTTTGCTGGTACTTTGGCAGCCGGGTGTTATCGCTCGCAAGAATTCCGAACCTTCTAGAAATCACGCCGTTGAGGCGTGCTGTCTTCGTCACCGGCACTTATTTGTTTCATCTTATCGCCTCACGATTGGCTGCCGAGATATAGTCACGTGGGGACGCGACCGATGTGTCATGTTGCAGCGTTTCCCTCTTGGCAGTTGATCGCAGCCCGTTGCAGAAAGCGTTCGTTTGGTGGTTGTATTAGCCAGGCGGCGTCCTTTGGCCCCTTAGGTGCCCGAGGACGCCTGCCGTTGTTGATTAATGTTGTTGCCGTGGAGGCCCCCTTTGGTGTTGCCCGTTTCGAGGTGTTGCAGCGAGCGCTGCGAGAATTGTTTCACCTTCGAGAGGTGTTGTGGTTGTGCGAGCTCCGAATTATTTCGGCGTAGCGTGAGTGCATCTTGAGTCCAGTCTCTGCTCCCGTAAGTAAGGGGTCGTCCCCTTCATCTCGACATTCGAGGATCTGTCCCGCAGAACGTAAGTGGCCCATTTTCGTCGTCAAGTTGTACGCGTCCTGACGCGTCGCACGTCGCCAGTATGGCGGACGCCCACTCATCACTATAACCGTCGAATATCGAACGTACCTGCCACCTAAGACTGCAGCCTGTCGCAACTCAACTGTACCAGGCTTCCCGACCGCCTACGTATTAAGGTATGTGTCTTTGAACTGATTACCGTTGTGAACGCGAGTGTTCCTGTCCCGCGGGGAGCATTAAGTCCCGCGTGCGAGTTGTTTTGGAACGCCGCGAGCGAGCCCGTCACGTCTCTTGTGCCGACAGGCACTGTCGTCATATTTGCCCGCATTTCCAAATTACAGACTGTCTATTCTACAAGGGCTTGCATTACTGTATGTTGCATAAGGCTTCGCGCCCGCATGCTGTGCCTTCATTCCAAATTACAGACTGTCTATTTTACAAGGGCTTGCATTACTGTATGTTGCATAAGGCTTCGCGCCCGCATGCTGTGCATTCATTCCAAATTACAGACTGTCTATTTTACAAGGGCTTGCATTACTGTATGTTGCATAAGGCTTCGCGCCCACATGCTGTGCGTTCATTCCAAATTACAGACTGTCTATGTTACAAGTGCTACTTTTTTCATTACTGTACGTTGCATAAGGCTTCGCGCCCACATGCTGCGCATTCATTTCGAATTTTAGGCTGTATCTTTGCACGAGCTTGCGCCTAGTGCTACCTTGTTTATTCTGTACATCTGTCGCTAGGTTTAGAGCGTGCGCCAGCTTGTGTTTTCTTAGATATAATATATATATATAGGGCGACGCACTCCGCTGCCCCATTGTAACCCGTGATCCAATATATGACTTGTTAAATAAGGGAACTATTGTTTTGTTTCGACTTGTGCATGTTCTGTTTCAGATAAGCGCCCCTTCAGTGTAATGATTATTGTGCGACGGGACGAGGGAGCCTTGAGCGTACAGGTGGGTGAGACAGCTGCGTAGTCGCGGTTGGATTGCCACCTAATTACAATCTTCGCATAAGGCAATCCCGAAATTGTTATGTGAACTTGCAACTCATGAGTAACCCTATCGACGGAGTATCTTGAATGCTTCGCCCCGTCTAACCGCCCAGGTCCGGTTAGTCGGGTTAAGACAGGTTTGGTGGCGCCCTCATTATTTTACCGTTAGTTACCGACCTTCTGGCCGTTACCCCCAGATAATCTCGTTAAAGGACCCGCCCATCTCCACTGAAAGTCTAGCTCGGCCTAACTTGTTGCGGCTGGGTAGCGGCCTAGGAGATATTTCGTTCCGATTTCGTCAGTTACGGCCCGCGCCGGCCGTTTCGTTATTGTATGAGCCGGTGCGGTGTCGTAAAGTCAGTTTAAGACCGTAACAATTAGTAATTGGCCTCTGAATCATGTCATTTTAACAGTGATCTATTATGAGATGTTTTATTCACCTGAAGACGGTAGTAGATCAAAAACTCCCGAAACGTCGTGTAATAAACACCAAAGACAGTTTAAAAAGTCCGATAAAACATCTCAGAATTAGCAATGACTTGAATTTTTGTAAGATTTCAGTAATGTGTTAAAAGTCTTCATCCATTGGATGGGATTTGGAAATGTCTATGTGGATTGGTGAGGTGTTACTTGTAGTTAAGCATACCGATGTAAACAACAACAGCATCCATTTTATTTATATAAGAATACAAAATACAAACACACCAATACGTTAATTTGTAGACATTAAAAATAGCGCACTATATAAGCGAACGCCGGAATCTAACTCGAAGAGTATACTATGGTATCTGACCGAAAGTCTTCAGAATACTCAAAGTAAGCAGACTGTGGAGACGTCATGCTTATGTAGCGTTTGAGGCTTGGGAACTGACCAGAGCACTCTCCTTAGTTAAAGTAGCACAAGCTGGGAATGAAGACGCAATGTTGAGACGCTAGACTGTCTGGCCTTATATACTGCTCCCTTGCGCAAAGAGAAAGACTTTCTGCGTCTTGGGATATTCTTCGAGTACAATATCTACTGTCAGCTGCGCACGAGGGATGGCTCTTCTCTATTGTCGCATAAGGGTTGATCGCACTTTCGCTTCGACGAGGCATTCTTTTTACCCTCTGCTGAGACCTGCTGCATTGTTATACCCAGTAGGGGTTCCGGTTCAATACACGTTTCCCCGGCTCCCAGTTTGGCTAGTTCGTCTGCCTTCTCGTTGCCTTGGACCCCTTTGTGTCCCGGGACCCAGACGAGCTCGAAGTCCTTTTTCCTTGCCAATTCAACTAAAGGGTCTCCACATTCCTGACCTTCCCTGGCCGAGAAGATTGCTTTTAGTGCGGCTTACACAATCAGAGCAGTCTGTGTCAGTAACTGCTGGGTTCCATTTTCGTCAATGGTAAAGCTTGAGCTATGTGTAAATTACTACTTTTTTCTATTTTTCAGTTAATGCAAAATTAAATTTGTATGTGTTGGGTTCAAGATAGGCCCTATATCATGAAGGGTAAAAAACTGACCTGCATGCAAACTATTGCTTTCATTTAAGTAATAGTTCTTGAGTCAAAGCTAAAATAAGGCAGAAATTTACTTTCCAAAGGTGCTCACCCTGTATATATTTTACCGAAATTTTGGCGGTTTCATTGCAGGATAGACATACGATCCGCATACAAAATATCGTATTCCTGCATATAGTTTTTGAGTTATACCGGCAACAGGCTGGTAGACACTCAGGTTTTTACTCTTGAGGAAAAAGGGCATATTTTGAACCCATCATATACAGGGTGAGGACCTTAAAAAATACAATTTTGTTTATTCTAACTTTGAAAAATGAATAAAAGTCATAATTTTCAAATAGCCAGGCTTTACCCTTTACGAAAATGGGACTTAACAGATACAGGGGAAATACTGTAAAAGACAAAAAGGGGCAACCAATAAGTACGGTGCATTTAATGGAGCTGCATCGGAGAGATCCGAACGGTTCGGCGGCGTGGCAGCGTGGGTCGAGCGTTGAAAGTCTCATTCGCAGAAGCGTAAATTCGAATCCCACCGCCGGTGATATTTTTTTTTAAATTGAAAATTGATGTAATTCATACTAGCAAGTGTTTCTTTTTATTGTTTCAGTATTATAATGAACGTTAAGATATTTTCACTCCTGGTTTCAATTTGATTATTAAAATTATTTAGTATCACGACGTCCACTTGCTATGAAGTTCCGAGGAAAGCCCTTTACAGATGTTTTCTTCCTATAGGTATTCCCAATCAACCCGAAGCCGTTGTTTAGATGGTTTACAAATTCTGCAGAAAATGTATCAGCAAGCTGTTAATTTAGCCTTGGGCCTCACATATCCTTAATCCGGCTCTGTTCTTGATGTATTATATGTCAGGCTGTTCTAATACTTGCTTGGTACGACTATTATCTAAATTCAACATAAATGGTCTACATATGTATATGACAATGTGTGTGCATTGCTTGATTCTAAGTTCTTCTAAACCAATGGATACATAAATGTATCATGACTGTTTTTCTGCAGATACAGCTACTAAAACCACAATTATTTATTTCCAGCTTTTGAATTAGATAATTATATACTCCTTGAATTAATCTTCAAATCATGACTGATAATAAATTGAAAAAGCAAATAAAATTTTAGAAGCTATCTAGCAAGAAGAGTTATTTACGACTATGTTCATGCATGTAAATTTGTTTGTGGTTTTCAGGGCTACTACCAAAACATAGAAATTGTGGTTGTGGGTTTCATAGAGCACATCGCAATATTCATTTCTAGCTTGTAATGTGTCGACTCTGGAGGGTCACGTACATGTCATAATTCTGAGTAATAATGCGATGATGTTGTATCGTTAACGTAAATCTCAGCAACTGAGTTCGGTTGTTGGCGTAGATCACCGACAAAGTTGCTAAATAACATCGTTCTGGGTAATGGCCCTGAGGGACCCCTGTTTAATATGCTTTTGTACTCGGTTTGAGTTGTCGCGAGCATTCATCCATAAAATAGCTGTTCAAATATATGGGGCGAAATGTAGGTCGATGCCTACAACCCCATTCATTACCCCTTCAAGGGATGGGTGGCCGACAGCAACAAAGTTTAATCCCGTTGGCACTTACTTTTGAAGTTTTATAAACTGTTTGGGGATTGTGGCCGTTCGGGAACCTTCCCGCAACGTAATTTGAATTTTAATCTCTGGAAATATGTCGGAAATAGAAATAAGGCATAATTAATTTTAAATAAAATGTTTTTACATTGAGATAAATCGCGTTAATACCCTGCAATCTTAATTAAATTGCAGTATAGGGAGTTAGCTGTCCGCAAATGAAACTTTGTAGGAAATTATAAAGATTGAAGGGCGAGGTTTTCTGTAAGATCCTGGAAATACAATAAATGGATAATTTTGCGAACTACAGTACACTTACTTTGTAGAATTTTTCTACCATATACGTTTTTAAGCTCGAATATTATAATAATTAAAATACATTGTTTTATTAAAATGATTTCGAGCATACGCATTGCCACTGCCTTTAGGTAAGAAACGACTTTCAGGGTTGGACTTTGTCACTGTTTTGTCTTTCGTCCACTTTCTCTCGACATAAGTAGTTTACCGTTCTTTGCGTGCCAGTTCTTCTCTCCCTTTTTTATCAAAAGAAAACAGGGGTTCGCCTATTTTTACTTCCCTTCCGTAAAGACGAAGGAAATATTGTAATCGCGAAAAAATCACCTTTCGAGATTTCTGCAGATCTTGAGGTTTCATGGTCTTTAGATGACTAAAAACAGGTTTTTTCACTTCCGTCTTTCTATTTGTTGCCGATATAACTCAAAAACTATTTGTTGAAGGAAGACTATATTTTGCATGCGGATTATATGTCTATCTAGTACAAAACCTAAATTACTTCGGTCAAATATACACAAAGTGAGCACCTTAAAAAATAAAATACTGCCTTAGTTAAGCAAAAATAATATTTTGCACATAGCTCATGTTGTTACCCATGACAGAAAATGGCATATTTTGGACCCAACATATACAGGGCAAACACCTTAAAAATAAATTCTTCTTATTCATTGATACGTGCAGAATGTTTCGTTTCAAAACCTCCACCTTCGAGGGAAGTTCCGTGTAATGCCCTTTACAGATTTTTAAAACTGTCTCAATAGTCCCCGCAGTCTTCGTTATTAAAACTTCTATTATCTAGAAATGCCCGTTTTGCTTTAGCAGAAAAATTCAACAAACCAACAACCTCAATCGAGACGAGGACAGCTCTCTTCCTGCCGTTTGGAAAGTGCTTACTTCTAACGCCGCTCCACATCTTCTTGACTCATTTTACCGTGGTAATACTTGACGCTTTTGCCTTCTTCCTCCAATAGGTAAAAGAGAGCTTAGTGTGTGGCGTGGTGTACACGTTCAGTTAAGTATAGTGCTCTTTGGTTTCACTTCTGGAACTGTCAGTCATGTCATAAAACCAATTGTTACACAGGAAATCCATAAATAACTATTATCTTGCAGATTAGCTTAAAAGCACCGTCGAAACTACAATAAAACTAATTCACAATCACAACTGTAGATAACTGCTCAAATGTATGATTAGTGAAACAATATTTTGGCACCAACACGCCTATATCTATAAATTATATTAACGATGATTAACTTTATAGACTTTGAACAATGCATATGGCTTTCCTTTCCTGGACTTTTAATGTTAATATTTACATATAGATGGTGTATTAAAACGTCCGAAGAGTATTTATATCACGCACTCCTATGTGACAAACCAAGCAAGACACTCTAGTACCAATTTGTTGATAACACGTTGGTTATTGAGTTACTAATGGTTTTGGTTCAGGTCTCAAATGCCACAGGTTGAGAACTGCAGTAAAATAGTATAAGAAACTTACAGCTCAGCCAATAAGATAAATATACACTTATAGCTTTCGGTAATGAGTTTACTTATAATTTTATTTTCAAGATCATACATTCTTTGCTGCTTCACATTTTTCAAGATATTGCAATACTGGAGGGAATGAAGTTATCTGTAAGTTCTAATAAAAAAATTGAAAGCTATGTAAGACGCTATTTTGTAATATTTTCGTAAAACTGCTCCTTAAATCGTTGTGTATTAGTTATTCGGTGAAGAGAAGTAGTTGATCGGGTACCCCGGGAATGCAGTTCCCGTATCAACATTTTGGTGTTCATTCCTGAGCGATTGCAGCTTAGCATAGTTGGAAGTGCGGAAGTGAGATAAACTTAATTGAGCAGTATTCGCCGGTAACCTCGTCAGTCGCCGGTGTGCCGAGACCGAGAGTACACGTTGGTGAGTGACTCCCAGGGAATTTTGCCAGCGGTAAAACTAAATAAAAAGTAGCTGAAGACGTGCTGCCTGAAGTTCTTATACTTCCCGTAAGTATCATTTCAATCGTAAGCTAATGCAAACCTGTGAAGGGGTTCTGTAACGTCCCTATTGTTCCGTAACGACAGCCGCCAAAAAGGCGCCAGGACTATTAGCCAGGAGCTTCCCGGCAGTATTAGTGGAAAACTTTCATCCGGCGTTGATGACGAAATTTAGTGCGAGGGCTATGCTGCAGCTCCCATGTCCCGATTTTAAGGTAACCTGATACATAAAATGTTTGCAGTTTGCGCGATAAACACTTGTTGCAAGCTATGACCGCGACTGTAAGGAAATGGGAGGCATTGACAAATTAAATACGTATGTGGAAACGGAGCTGGGTTTTCACTCACAACGGTGAATTTCCATGCAATTTAAAGTAACCGTATCAAAGACACTTGTACCCGTTATTTCAATAATATTTATACGTGCATGTATTGCAGATACAATTGTTTTGCAATTATTTGTTGTTTGTAAATGTGTGTAGCCACAAACTCTTGCGCGTGGATTACACATTCTTAGTTATCACTATTTTGTTTAGTAATGGCCATTCGTTTTAGTGTTTTCTTCTATTTATTTATGGTTTTATATGTGTATTTAAGGAATTATTATATCTTTGTTTATTTCTGTGAGCAGATTTACCTTTATTCTGGATAATGTTTGATGTTTTTTCCACACCGGGTTGGCAAATATTGACATTCTCTATTCATGAGCTGAGACAAGGTAAGATTTTTACGTACACTGAGCCAGCTAGGTGAACAATAGAACAACTAATCTATAAAAATACTAAGGTAGAAGAGGCGTTCTATTTAAAATTAACGTAATGATGGAACGGAGAGGCAATCAAACGACCTGCTTCAATTTCTGCTATCTAGTAGTTTTAGTGCTAAATGTCCAATTTCATACGAACTGACAAGTTTTATCCTTAATTTTGAACTGTACACAAAATCTTGTGTTGAAGCTTTAAGGTAGATAAACAATAACCTAACACGCTTCAATTTTTTAAATTTTCATTAAGAGCAACGGTGAGGACATTCTCAATGACGAAGTTCTCTCAATATGGTTTTTCTTATACCTATTAGCGAGAGTAGGGTAATAACATAAGATATGTTCAAGGGTTTCATCTTTATAGCTACATGCATACTCAGTAGGTGGATCGGTCTCAATTTCGTTTTATGTATCAGCTATAACAGTTTTCCCACATATTTTTAAGCCGTTGCAAGGTAATCTGTTGCTGCACACTACGAACTACTTGCGACGAGAGGAGAATGAGTCTTTTGTGGCCACAAAAGGATTTCTTGCGGTAAATTCGACGATTTTGTAAGCCTTCTGTTGCCTCTGTTACCACTTCATTCCTTAATCCACGGAAGTGAGACAAGGTTATCTTTCGCGTTGTGTCTGAGAGTCTGATAGCGCTAATACACTATTCTCCGTAAATGCTGTTTAACAAAGTTGTTCTGTTGTACGCAATTCATATAAAATGGAAAAAGATATGTTAATGTTTTTGAGTGGAATGGCTATGTATAGCGTTAAAGTACTATCTTAATGAAGAGGCTTTTATCTGCGCAATTTAGAACTCGTCCTTTCTGAAATACATCCACCTTAAGTTTAATCAGAACGGATATGAAAATATTAAATAAAATTAAATAATGACTTCATAAATCATCTAGAGCAGTGGTTCCCAAACTTATTTGGCCTACCGCCCCCTTTTCAGAAAAAAAATTACTCAGCGCCCCCTGGAAATCTACATTCTTTAAGCAAACAAACAGAAATATTTTGTAGTGGTAGCTTCTTGAGACTGATAATTATCTATACTAGTATTTCTAGGTAGGAAATTCTTTTGTTGGAATAAATTAGTTAGCAATTAAAAAGTACAAGGAAGGATTTATACATTAAAAGTACAACATAAATATTTGAGAATTGTTTAATGAATGATACATTAGATACAGTTACTGTTAAATTCCGAATAGTATATTAAAAAGGTTCCAGCATATAAGTTGATTTAGTTGGGATAGTTGTTTGGTAACATCAGAGCTTAGATTTTAATTTGTAGGTATTAACTGACAATCGGAATAACTAAAGTGAAAGCCAAACTCAAATGATTATCTGAAAAAGTCAATTATGAAATGTTATAATAAAATATACCATATCGAAATTTTGTATAAATTATTATTGGTAGAGAAAATGATATTTTTAAAATAAACAAATCTTTTCTGAATTTGTAACCTGTATTTTGAGTAAGCAAATTTGAATAATAAAAGCCCTTTATTATAATAGTATTTACTTTCTGGATGGTGTATTAAAAGGTGCGATAAAGTAAAATTAAAGAAACGGAGAATAAATAGACTGAATAAATAAAGTAATAAATGGTATGAAGAAGAATAAGGACATTTAATAATGGTAAATAGTCTTCATGGAATAAATAAATCTGTAACTTGCATTTTGTGTGTTTATTTGGAAAATAATGTTACACTATATTACACAACAGATGAAATATGTACGAATGGTTTCTCTAAATCTTCTTATCTTCTCTTCCTTCTTTAAGCTTTCACCGCCCCCTTATTTTATTCACCGCCCCCCAAATGCACCCGAGGCTACTATCGCCTCCCTGGATCGTTCCAGCGCCCCCCAGGGGGCGATATCGCCCACTTTGGGAATCACTGAGCTAGAGGGTGTGTTAGATATGACCTCAAGGAAGAGCTCTGCATTAATGAGTTCACTAGACTGCCTTACAAGATCAAACATTTAAAATTTCTGAAATCCCTGTATTACGGTCTGCTATGTCGTAAAGTTATGTTGAATATACTATAGATTTCACATGTTGTCATAAGTAAAAACCAGAGGATTTAAGTCAATTTACCTTGCAGTCTATGGAGTGGCACCCCCGACCGGTCCATCTGCCCGCAAATAATACTTCCAGCTTAATAGTTTAATTTGATTTTAGCTTAGGTCCATATGTATAAAGACTTTTTTGTTCGTTTTAGCGCATACTGTGCGTTAGGTCCCGGGTGGTGTAGCTTGAACAAGCATCTACGTTCGATCAGGCTGCTTCTCACAGCGCCTCGTGGTACGGCTGCCACGAAAATAGTTGCTCCTGGATGTCATAATAACATCATGACAGTCGTTAGTAGGGTTGGAAATCCTCGTAAAAAATGTACAGCATATATATAATTGGCCTAACGGCTGTTGGCCGAGTACCAAAATAAAAATAAAAAAAAATTATGCATAGCCAGCCGGTCTAGGACATTTGGGCGCGGCCGTTTGGACGCGGCCGTCTGGGCGCGGCCGTTTGGGCGCGGGGACACTTGGGCGCGAGACACTTGGGCGCGAGACACTTGGGCGCGGGAAAGGGTCAACATTGAGATTCAGGAACACATTAAGTGTGAATAATTTCAATTTGGCATAAATAAACAAACATTTATTAAATCATTATTTATCCTGAGAAGTTAATGTAATTAATCAAACAATATTAAAAGAATAATCCAATTATTTATTGAAACCGTTATGAGATTAATTTTAAATAAGGTGGTAGTATGTACCTATATTAGATAAATTTTGAAATAAATCCGAATAAAAATAAAGAAGGTAGAATATTAGATTAGTTTTGAAATAATTCTGAATACATAAAAAAGGCAGTACCTATGTTAGATATGAAATAATAATTCTGAATTGAAATAAAGATGGAAATAGATTATATATAGGGGTTGAAAATAATTTTAAATAAAAATTCATTTATTGTGCTGGTAAATGAATAATGCTGTGCTATATTTAATCGATTGATGGTTCTAATGTTTAATATGTTTCTAATATGTGTTCTGTTTTGACCGAAACTAGTCGACTTCGAGTTTTGTTTATAATGATAATACTTAACAATAAACCTTAAATTTTAAAGTAATCAATTATTTTCGTTATGTTATGAACCGACTAACTGAAGATAAAAGCAGAAATAAGAATAATAATAAATAATCATATAAAAAGATTAATTTTAATAATCTAAATGTATTTTTGACATTTTTACCATTATAATACATATTATTCTTAAAGTAAATATATACAATTTTTTAAAATATAAACAAGAAGCATCCACGCATTTATTTCATAATTGTACGAAATGCCTCTTAAAAATTCTAGAATGTCCCTATTGGTTACGCCGTCTACATGATTATATTGATTATTATAATCTTTAAACAAATTTTTTATTTTCTATCAGCCTGGATAAATTTTTGTTTTTTTTTCAGTGGGCTCATTTCCAGCAAGTAACTGTTCAAAAGCAACATCTCTCCTTCGTTGAATAGTTTTCAGGCTGTCGACGAATCTCCAAATGGTTGGATGGTTCATCAATAGCTCTGTTTGTACCCAATCTCTATTCATTTATTCTTTGTTACTTATTATTTTAATGTAATAAATCTCCGCAAAAGAGTTGCTAGTATTTACCGGAAAGTTAAAATTTTTAACTTGCTTTAATAATATTCTAATTTTTGACAATTAATATTTCTATACTAAATTTTTGCCGCCCGCCACTTCCTTGAACGTGCTTTAGGTAATTTTCGTTATTTAAAATAAATTTTCAGACCTATGAATAGTAAAGCTAGCTAATACTAATATACGTTAATTAATTTCCTCGCGCCCAAATGTCTCGCGCCCAAGTGGCTCTGCGCCCAAGTGTCTTCGCGCCCAAACGGCCGCGCCCGAACGGCCCCGCCAAACGGCCGCGCCCAAATATCCGGCTCCGATAGCCAGCACACTAGTTTTGTTAAAAGTAATTTATTTACAAGCTGCTACAATTTCAGCACTTAACAAATCAGATCATTACAAAAGTCTAGCGTATCACTTTGACAATAACATGTCACGCGCTCAGTCTATGTTTTCCGGCGTGTGTAACGCTTGATTTGAACTTCGCGAGCTCCCCGTCGGCTTACATTTATGTTTCTATCGCTGCGATAATGGCTTGAGTTCCTTCTGTGCTTTCTTTCCTTTGGTGCCATCTTAGGAAGTAGTTAGCGTCCGCTATAATTGCCCAAGCTTCTGCAGCATGTTGTCTTGATAAAAATCACATCGCCGGTGACAGATGGGGTTATGCTGTTTGGCTCGATCATCTGAGCCGCAGGTTTGGGAGCACCATTTTAATCCCATGCGTCGTTCAGGAGGTTTTTAAAATTCACATTAGGCCCATGACCGTGACTTGGTGCAGCCGCGATATGCACATTTAAAATCTAGCCTGCGGTTTGAGGCATAACCTTCAACGCTTTATGTAAGTAGAGTACCTGCGAGCTCAACTAGAGAAATCTAAGTTACGTATTATGTATTGGTTTACCTTTTGTTTTTGACACTACCATAATGTTATGTATATTGATATCTGCGTTGTTATAGATCTCTGCTTGGGATTCTTTCAGAATTAGGCTTTATTTTGGGCTTTAACCGTCATGTACAGTTCGCTTCACGAACCAAGTACATTAATGCACTTATTGGTTTTCATCCTCGGAGCATATTTTAGTCTCCGTTAGTTTTAAATTGTTGTGCCTGTATTTGTGTATATTTTAGTCGGTGTCACATTTCGTATTTAGTAACGAATTTATTGTGTTTTGAGTTTCACCTTAATTATAGTAGTTATTGATCAGCTTACGTGTTGACTCTGTTCTTGATAATCACCTGTACTTTGTACTTATGAAATTGACTATGTGATTATGTGCTGTGACCCTAGAATTTGGACTTGTTCTCTGTTACAGCTATTTCGATTCGTGTGCTCTCTTTCAGATTATTGTGCTACTTTGAGTTAGAAAATTCTCTATGATACCTGGATATACTTGTTAATTAGAAGATTTGTCGGAGTTCATTTTGGCTTTATAATTTAACTATAAGTACTTACATAACTGCACGACGTCTCTCTGGATTAGTCCGGCCGGCAAGTGTATCCACGTAGCCATTAATGCTATATTTTTGAGCGATTCAGGCGGCGAATCAATTGTTGCTAACAAATTTAATTATTTTAATCCACGGAAAAGAGATCGAACTATCTTACGAGTTTGTCAAGTATATTTAATATCACATTCAGCCTCGACATCATAAGGCCAGCTCTTTTTGAGCACAGCGTGTGTTCTCGCATTCTGATAGCAGACCATCATCACATCTCATCATGTGCTCGAAATGATCATCCAAGGAAGTTTTGCACTTTTATCTTTGAAACTATGCAAGGTGTGTCTACAACTGATAGATTTTAACATTGATGCATTCGTCATTACTGGGCCGATGTTTCAGAATACTTTTCGTTCTCATCCTTTTTTGTAGTTTAGATTCCATATGACGGGGTTGGATCACAATTTCATATAAGAATTTTCTGCACCACCAATAGAGCATTTGTAATCTGCATGGATCCGATCTGTAATCTAGAGTTAGGTTTCATTTTTGCCCGTGATTTGTCGCAAGTACTTGGACAATGACAATTTCTTGAAATTGTGGCAGTCGACTTCTAAAGAATCTCCTTATATTGTTTCCACCCTTGCCACGTACAGGTAGTTCTTTTTTTTTTGATTGATTCTTAACTTAGGCGCTATCGTTTTTTACTTAGAAGATCAACGTTGTTTGCATAGGCCACATATTGCACCCCCAGTACTTAATTTTGTACCTTTTGGATTAATCTCAGTACTGCATGGTACTCTTATAGGGTGCGGTTTAATAACGTACATGATAAGGTATTAGCCTATCTAAGACCCATTTTATACGAAACTTTCCTAACGTTCCATGCTATATCTTCACATTGCTTTGGAAATCACATATGTCACCTAGATTAGTTTTCACATTTTTCTTGAGTACCCCAGAGTATCTTTGAAAGACCAGCTTTCAAAGATGTACTTGCGATACTCTATCGTACACTGGTTTGTAATCAATAAACAGTTTCTGCACAAGTATGTCATACACTTTTTTAAAATGTATCAGAAGGAGACTGCGGTTGGTGGTTCCTTAGTGTTTCCGCCACATGCGGTTCCAGTCATCGAATGAGGGCCTCTCTCCAAATCCTTAAAACGTCCTCATGTATTTTGCTTCTATTGCATTTCCTTCTGCGACTTGTTGATTTTAATCTCACGGATGGCTTCCTTCATCTCCTCCAGGCTCGGCTTCATGATGTTGACGTCTGGGCCCTCGTGGATAGATTCACTAGCTTCATCAGCACTAGGCACTGCTCTCATCGGCCCAATAGCGCAGCTCCTCTACTTGGCTCATCTCCTCAACACTTTTATATCTTTTGCCACAAGGTTACGTTCCTTGTTTTGTAACATAGAGCTATCTTCGCAATAGCTTCCTTGCATTCATTATCAACAGATTCTTGTTTTTAACAAATCTCAACGTAGTTTCTGCATAGGTTTAGATAGCTTTCTTTAGTTTACGTCAGTGCCCTTTCTATGTGAACGGGAGGTTCTCTTACCTTAATAAGATTTGTATCCACTACTCTTACCTACTCTTACATACACCTTAGCGGCCTTACAGTGACAGTTACAGTGTGATGAAAATTGGTCCTGTTCCTGATTGGCTGTTTTATATGCGCCATTCTCATATTTAGTTACAAAAAGTTACTAATGACAAAATAAGACGTTGGCTTGTATAACTATCTAAAGTAGTTCAATCACTTAAGTACCAACATAAATATTGTATCATTATTGATGTACACTTGTGTTATCGTATACACAAGAAAAAGTAATTAAGAACGCAAAATACATTTTAACCTAGCAACAATTATGACTTTAGTAATAACTTGTTACTAAATGTGACCTACACCGATAAAAAATGCACATGCAAAGCCTACTAATCGTTATAAAAAATTGAGTGAACGGGGTAGATACGACTCCTGCTGCTTATAGAGGTATTTGTAGTGATATTTCAGTACTATGTCAGACATTTTTAACTAAAAACCATTACTTTCAGTTTGAGTATCATCGCTTCAAAGCAGTTTCTTGGTAAAATCTATGACAGTCGTAATTGCTTTTAACCATCTAAAATGTACCTCTTGCAATTGGAAGAGAGAATCGTGATTAAAAATACTATACTCTACATTTAATATGCCTGTTTATCCTCAACCATCGCCTGCAGGCTGTAAGACAAGCGACGACTCAAATGGCCTCCACTTCTAAAGGCCACACTGTCCTTATAAAGCCACTGTAAGCGACCTATTCTTTCTTTGCCATCTGCTGGATTTGAATTTTGAATAATTGCGGCATAGCAACTATTTAAAATTTAGTTCTATTTTAATCCAGTTACTAGATTTCCAGTTTATCAAAGTGTAGATTCAGATAGTTAACTTGGTTGACTTGAGTTATATCATCAATACATGTGGTGTAGTTGTGCCAGGGTCATTGCTTTGCTATCCTCCAGATACGTCGTTTGGCGGCGGTCTGTTGCTTTACCTATATCGAGCATTGTTTTTACTGACAGAGTAGTGCTGTCGCCATGTTAATTATGACCCTCTTATCAATATCAGCTACCAATTCAATGGGATATTGGTTGCTAATATGTCTTCCAATATATTTATGAAATACTCCCAATTTGTGTTTGGTTAACTAACGCCGTGGGTTGTGATTTATTTAAAATTGATGTACTTATCTGCATATATGAAGTTCCTAAGAGGAGTTAAAGGATATAGCCAGTTGAATAGTTACCAATGAATACATCAAAAACGAATTAGAACTACAGCCAATACAAGGTCAAATAATCGGGATGAATAGAAAGTGTGGGCGGGATAAGCCCAGAAAGACTCACAAACCTGCCTATTCAAACCGATGCGAAAGCAACCTGCGATTTATAAAGATCTTGAAAATGGTGGCATACTGAACCAGAAAAGGCCATGAGGCTTAACACATGAAGAACACGAAAACGACGAATTATTGTAGCTACTATTGGGTTGTGGTCCAAACACAAGTCAAGACGCAATTTTATTTTTAGGTCGCTTCCTGATATGCATTTGATTACAAAGGAGTGAAATAACTCAGGAATTTTTACTGAGTTCGTTGCCCAGTAGTATTGTAGACAGGTGGCTACGATAATATCAATCTATATATTGCCTGTAATAGAATTGAAAAGTGCACGCGTCTAGCTACATCTTGAGTTGAAAATGTACGTATTTATTTGCAAAAGTACGCTGAATAAACCTATATAAATCTTCATACACTTGAAAATCCTATAATTCCTGAAAACGCAACTGCATTTTGTTTTACAATGAAAATAAACAGCAAGTAATCTGATATAACCATATTGGACACGCGCTTTACATGAAAGTTCTCGTATCTCAGCTAGGGGCTGGTTATTATCAACTTACTGTTACGAGCATTGCTTATAAATGGGATACGATGGCAATATATCCCAAGGGAAATGAATTTTATGAAGTGATCGCAAACGCCTTTAACCATCGCAGACGGGGTTGGGCTCTAAATTTTAGTCCTTCGGGAGCATGACACTTGGTATATTGCAAATAGTATAACAAATGCGTTCTTATTGTATTCGAAATGAATGATGATCCAATATTACATAATATATGGGTGGTTTCAGCTATAATACAGCAAACAACGATACTAAAATTCAAGCCGGAAGCTGGCTTTTCGCTCAAAACGGTGTTCCAGATGAAGGAATGAGTTCAATGAAATGTCTCGACACGACAGCACGTAACTACAACTTCAAATCTCAAAGAAGTAAGATGAGTTAGAAAAAGCCGTAGGGTTGCCACAAGACCTTTTAAAACGATTTCCACACGGCAACTTAACATGGCGTGCTGCGTCTACTGATACGACCCCACGTCTCTCATCGACGGTTCCTTCGATCCTTCATCGCTCTAGTTCGCCATGCGGCGAAGCAAGCGGTTTAAAATTGACCTACGAAGATGTTCTTCGAAGGTTTTTCTGTTCGATCGACCCTCGGACGAGCAGAGCTTGTTATAAGTTTTTTCTACCCCCGCATGTAAATATTCAGTTTTCTTCACAATCCACAGAATGGATAAGTAGGCAATTGTAGTTAACTGAACGAATATGATTTCATATCCACACACGGGCCGATATGAAATATACCAATCACAAACCAAGTTAGTCGTGATTACCTAGGAAAATTTCATTTATTGTTTGTTTTATGTGCACTCCCCGCTAAATTGTGTGTGGCAAACGTGATTTTGTTGTAAGATCCATATGTATAATAGAATTGTCCGGGACGCTGGTCCGTCCGGGACGCTGTTTCAGCAGCCAAACCGTAAGAGATAGAGAAAAAAATTATTAACGTTATATGTTTGGTATGGTCATGTCAGGTTCGGAACCGAATTTCAGTCACGTGAAAAAATACACTGTACAACTCGTACAAACTACTATTATCTAATCCTCCTCTGTTACACTAGTTGCTTGTATAAGCTCTATTATATGCTTTAGTATATCATAATGCTCTAATATGATAATTTAATGGAGTTCAATTTTTATACTCTAATTCATCGACGTATTTTTTGCCTGTCATGTTCTTTTTGATGACGAAAGTGAAGCAGCTATATTAACATAGAAACTAAATTTTAGCTGAAATATAGAAGCAATAGCTGTTTGAAGCTGTATTTAACGTAAGCTAAGATAGTCGAGCGCAGAATTTAAGTTGCCTTAAAAGTTACGTTGATGACTACATGAGATACGTACCGTTGTAAATAAATCAATTTGGATATTAAATTTAATTAAGCTGTAGCGTACGTGCCTAATCTACTTAACTACATCCCTTACATGAACTTTAAAGACAATATACGGAAGCTATAACTTTATAAAGCTCTGGTAAAGTCTAAACGACGAAAATTTAATTCAATAGAGTACCTGTGTTAACAAGCAAACCATTAAAGTACAAACTTTCCTAACTGTTAAATCTCAAGTAGATTAAATCGGCTCGGCACTGAAAACGTTCCGGTTGTTTGCTAGCAGTTAAAGCTTCACCCTCGTTACTTTGGCGCGATTTATTTTCATATCCCTTGGCTATTAGTTCGAAAAAAGTAGAGCCTACTAATCTACATACACGTCCTGAAAATTGTTATAGCAGCCGTTATAAAATTTCTTGTCTTATTTTTATGAGCAATAAAATTATACGAGATGGGCCATAAACGACAAGCAAACTACATCAAGCGTACATCTTCAAATACAGCACGGTTTACAAAGAAATGGCCAACACTTTTGCTACATTGTTGCTCGTATAACAGCAAAGTTACCACTAGGAGTTGTCGCGGTAGAAAAGCGGACGGCCATCGAGTTCGAGTTTTCGCTCCTCCGTCGTTTAAACTAATGATGTCATGCCGCTTTTATGATGCTATCATTGTCAGTTTTTAGTTTTCGTGAATTTTCCAGTAAGTAAACCCGGATCAACGTCCAACACAATTGGAGCAGCCGTCGCCGTTTTCTGGAACCGGGATAAGAATTTCTTCAGATGCTCGAGATTCAATTTGCCTCGCTTCCGAGTTTTAGTGAAACGGTTTCTTTTGCAATGATCGTTAAATTTAAAACAACAATGCTTTCCCTTTCCTGAAATTGCGTTCCTTTCGAGCTCATGGTTAAGTTTTTCCAAACACTTTCGATACAACTAGACATTAAAGAGAAACTGCCGCCTGGGAAGCCCAGCGTAGTATAGAAAATTCCTAGATACTATGGCATCCACTCATAAGGTATCTCAAACGAATAACTGTAAAATACACTTGCCTTTGGCATTGGAAATATCCCACGCTAATTAATTAAGGAGTGTATGACCTAATTTGCATAAAGCTACTTCAGCTTGGTAATGGGACCCCAAAACAGAGCGACCTTTTTTGTTAAAAGCTCTGTAAATAAAAAAAGTTTTGCTAAGAATAACGATATATAACATCTAGTGAAAAAGATTAATACCTATGGTAGTAACAATTGTCGGTTTTGAAATTACAATGAAATAGTCCAGCTTCAGTTAGTTGCTATTTTGTTTAGAAACATCATGGTAACATTAAGTAAATGCCCTATATCTAATTTTACATAATTCAGCCATGTACAACAGCCTGACATTATTCTCACTGTAGGATGACTAATATTACTAGTACGAAAAACACTTTTTTAATAAACCTCTAGCTAAATAATTGGAGCCCTCTTAATCACCAATGGCACTCTGAGATATATTTAGAATAAGTGACTTGACCTTAAAATCAGTATTATTTCAAACAGTTCAAAGTAAACCTATCGAACCTATATTTCAGAATAGGTCGTGGGAAGTACTCACATCACCAGCAAAACTAAATTTACGAGATATTTCGGATGCTCATCATGTGTAAAAGACAAATAATTTAGAAATCTGCTTCCGAGAGCTGAACTATTTAACGCTCTTTAAAGTTCAAATTTTCATATCGGTAACTCGGTAACTCAGTGATTAAGTTTCTGACTACTTTTCTAAGAGTTAAGAGTTTCATTCCCGATGCCGGAAGGGTTTAAAAAAAATGCAGATGAAAGCCTCTACAGAATGCCAACATTCAGAAGTGATGTAAAGCCGTGGGTCACATGTTACTACGATATGTAACGTGTAAAAGATCCTTGCTAGGTTTGGAAACCCTTACTCTGGGCAAAATTCTAAGTAGGACTTTGACCATATGACCACAGCAGTCGGTGTTTAAGGTATCTGGTGCTTGGCATGCCTAGACATTGTCCATAACAAACAAACAAACACCCAGAAGTGCGTTAACGTAAATCTGGTTATGTCAATCATCTAGGCTATAAGGTGGGTCATTATCATTGTCATTCGTGTAGGCTTTAGTTTGTCAATTCCAAAGCTGCAACGACCAGTAAAGACAACCAAAGCTAGATACGAAAGGATTACTGACAATACATACAAACATATAGAAGTACATTAAAACGAGCATAGCCAAATGGGGTTCTTTTTTTCTTTAGGGCATCGGATCATATAATCAGAAGTAATACTATAAGTACTTCGATATTATCGGGGTATATGTAGATAACTTGTTGCACAATAATAAAAGAGTGTCAGTTTGACAGGTTAAATAGTCCGACCGCGTTAGCGGGAAGATTATTCTGTCAAACTGTTACGATTTGTTATTGTGCAGGAAGTTTGAGACGTATAATCTGTTCGAAGTACGCATTGTATTCGATTTGATTATTTTTTGAGTAAATTTTAATATTAGGAACAAATAAATATTTTATTGGCAGCTCGATTTCTTTGTATTAACCTAGCTTAAAGTCATCTCCATGAAAACAACATCAAGTTGACAAAAGTTATTTATTCCGTTGCCTAGTGAAGTTACTATAGTATAATCGATTTTGTATAATCGAAATTATACAAGGTAACTTAACTAAATCCAGCTTTCTGATTGGTTGAAATCTCTACAAAAAAAAAAATTATACTTTTTTCTGTCATCTGCTATCCGTCTAATGTCATCTATGGTCTTCCCTCATTTTCCGATTACTTTTGAAATGTTACCTTCCACCTATATCTTAGTCTTTCTCGCTCTCTTCTACGGTCTACTCCTACATCCATTGCCACCTTTGTTATTTTGTTTTCTATCATCTTCAATACCAGCTGCAGTTTTTCTATTTTAGCCATTATTTGGCCTTGCTCTAGTTGGTCTCGTATTATCTATCTTCTATATTGTTATGATACATGATGTAGGAAATTAAAGCATATGCAAGAAATATTTAAAATGAACTAATAAAGTTGGATAGTTATAATAATTGAATCTTGATGGGTATAAAGTTTTGAACATAAATAATGAAAGTAAAAGATACAAGGGTTCTTTTCATTGTGAATCATTTAATATTGTTATATTTATTGGAATGGATTAAACTTAATGGTTGTATTTAATATTTATAAAAATAAACCAAGGTAACATTGACAAATGTATTTGTTAAGAAAATTCTGTATATAGCATTATTTAGAAAAAAAATAGGAAGTGTGCATTAAGAATTGTCTCTAATAGATGTAAAAAGTTTGTTTAAAAACAGTTACATAAAACAACCCAAGAAGCATGTATGTAATTTGGCTATAATAATTGTGGTAGGTATAATAAAAAAATAGAATCTCTGTCTTAATTTGTCTAATTTTGGTGATAACAAATTAAATAAAGGCTGAAAACAAATCTACGAGGTAAAATAAAGTAAAATATTTGAAATGGAAAAGATATTGTGACATCAAGTGTTAGAGGAGAAGCTATAGATACAGTTAATTGGATATAGAATACAGGACATTATACTAGTTAAGGGGATTTGGATTTACTCATACGTACAAGATATTAGAAGAGGTATTTTACAATTTATTATTTGATTTGGGTGTTCTGTGGACGTTGCTTGAGACATCAGTTTTTCTGCAAAAAGGGGAACAAAGTTACAATTGGAATTTATAAAAGGATAGAAACTTACCAGGACTTGGATCGTGTGACGGTGACATCCAGAAGGAGCCGTGGCATCCGGCAGGAACAGTGGCATCCAGGAGTAACCAGGACAGGATTTTGGAACCAAGGGAGTTGATTTGACCGGACGGAGCCAGAAGGAGGTTATCAGGAGGTAGATCATGTGAAGGTTACATCCACGAGGAGCTAGGACTGGAATTAGGGATCTGGGCAGTTGGGTTGACAGGTCAAGAGTAGTTGAAAGTAGTCACGGACCATCAAAGAGGTTGCTGTTGGTGAATTGGACATTGAGTGCTGCAGTCTAACGATGACAGGATCCAGTAGTGATTGGTGTTTGCAGTGAAAGCATGAGCAGCTATTAAGGTTTGTTAAGATAAGTTGAAAAACCATTTTGAATAACTGTCAGTTATGAAAGTGATAACATAAAGTTTAGTTAGTAGTTACATAGGTGATTTGAATAGTAGTAAATGTCAATGTGAGATACAGTTGTCAGTTTACCTGGTTTGATTAATTTTGAAAGTCAAGTTTGACGTTAAGTATCATTGATAGCAAACTAGATTTTGATGAACCCACCCTAAAAATAAGAGCTCTCTATTTAAAAGCAGTTATCATTTGATACTTAAGACATTACATGAATTAAGGCATAGGTTACCTTGTGAGCTATTGCATAAAAATAATGGCGCCCAACGTGGGGCTTGATAAAAGGCAGATATCAATTGTAATATTTGAATATTATAGTAAAATAAAGGTGTCTGAACGTGGAGAAAAAGTAAAAATAGAATAAACCACGTTGAGCAACATATAAATAAGGTCGCTCAAACGAGGGGTAAAGTGTGATTATTAGTCAGTTTGTTTAAAACATAATTAATTAATTAATTGCGACATAAGTGTAAGGTTATTTAAAATAAAAATAAACAGATTTAATTTGTAACTGATAAACCAAGTTTATGGTTAATTTGTTATTAACAAGGATGAATTAATCCTGTTTCTTAATTTGCAAAAACAGGATAGAACTAAAACAATCATAATTTAAAGAACGTATCATAATTGAATTCTTTTGAAAAGAATAGAGTAACAATCAAAGCGAATAACGAATGTATTTTATAAAGGTTTAAATTGGTCAACTAAATATAGAGATGTACAATTCAATATAAAGGTTGGAAATTAAAGATAGGTACATTTAGAACATTTTAAAAGAATATATGGCTTATAAAAGAACTACAAGAAAAAGCAAGAAGATTGAAGAGGGAAAAGACGTAGAACAAGAAGAAATGGTAGAAGTAGTCCGGAAGGTGAATTAGAGGAAATACAGCAAGGAGATCAGGTAAAGATACATGAGGAATTAGCAGAAAAACAAGATGATCTTAAACAGTTAATGGTAATGATGCAACAAATGGAGAAGAAGGCAGAGGAAACAGAGAAGAATGCAGCAGAGTTGGGAAATAGGTTGCAAGTAGCAATAGAAAGAACTGCGGAGGAAAGGGAAGGTAGGTTGCAAGCAGCAATAGAAAGAACTGCGGAGGAGAGTAAGAAGAATGCTGAAGAGTTGAAAAAGGATTTACATAATTTAGAGAGGAAGACAGAGGAACGTAAGAGAGATCTGCAACAGTCAATTGAACAAAAGGCTGAGGAAAATAAGAAGGATGCAGAGGAAAGAGAAGGTAGGTTAAGAGATGCAATTCAGAAGACTGCAGAGAAAGTCCAAGAACAAAAAGACCAGGGAAAAAGAATGGAAGAATCAAGAAATGAGTTAAAGAAAGAGTTTAATAAAGTACAAATCCAGAATAAGCAAGAATGCAAGCACAAATAAATAAGATTAGTGATACATTAGAAAGTTCTAAAGAAGAACTTAAGAATGAGATGAGAGAAGAAAGACAGGAGGATCACAAACAACTAGAGGAAAATTTAACAAGAATCATGGAAGATAAGCTAGTAAAGAGTAACGAAGAGGTAGATGGAAAACTAAAAGACATACAAAGTAAAAATAAAGATGTGCATAAACAAATACAATTGATTGATGATAAGGTAGGTAAAAATCGAACTGAGATGCAAAAAGAAATTAATGTCAGTGTAACCAGAGTTAATGTGTTAGGTGAAAATCATTTGACAAAACTCAAAGAAATGGAAGATAAATTAAAAAGGATACAAGATGCGACGGAAATGTTCAGCAGCAATCAGAGAAGGCATTATATTGGTATACAAACAGAAATGTTGCCTGTATTGGAAGGAACTCAACACAGGATGAAAATAAGAGATTGCAAGTAATTAACATGACATTAAAATGTAATGCAGATACACAGTATTGTCAAATCGAAATACAACAATTATAATGAATTTAGAACATTATTCATAGAGCAATACTGGAGTAATGCACATCAAGCTCGAGTGAGAACGCAGCTAACAACTGGTAGATACTGAGAGAAAGGTGGTAGCACAAGTGAAATGTACATCATACAGAAATATAATAAAGCTCAACATTTAACTCCAACGTTATTTGAAGAAGAGATTATTCAACATTTGTCCAGACATTTGGAAAGTGAAATCACGAGAGCAGTAGCTGTACAGAACATTAAAACATTAAAGGATTTCTTAGAAATAGTCCGAAATTATGATATGGCCATTCGAAATAATAATAGGGAAGATAACAGAAGAGAAAATCTGAATTTTCCAAATTACAGTAAAAGAAAATATGAGGAAACATATCAAAATAAATTTAATTTTGGCAGAAGTAACTTTAATAATTATAGATCAGCTGAAAAGAATTTTAATAAGAATTATTATAGAACCTTAGATAGATGGAGGAATAACCAATATAACCGGAATAATAATGAAGGAAACTACAAGAATAGGAATGATTCTAATTACAATGATCCAAAAAGATATTGTGAAATGATTGATGAGAGAAACAATGAAAGGTTAAGACAGGAAGAAAATAAGAACAAATACCCTCAAAGACAATATGTTAATACATTATTTAGGAATGTATACGATAGAGAGAAACAGAGGCAAGAAAATCCCATAGAAGAAGCTGAGAGTTTGGATGATTCCTCAGAAGATAAAAAAAACTTCAATTTTAAATAGTTTAAAGAAGAACCTCACGTATTTTAACAATAATTATGAAAATAATGGAGAATTTTTACTGGAAGAGGAGGAAGAAGTAGAACAGATTTCAAAGTTACCATTTTTAAAAGTTAATTTAAATAATATTGAATGCCTGGTGAGCTATTGCAATATATATAAAAATCAATCGCAGTGTGTTGGTAACGCAAAAACTCGAGAACGACTTGACCGACTTGGATGTTTTTTTTTGTTTTGTTCGTATTACTACCGAGGTGGTTTAGCAAAAAATAAAATTCGGAAAAATCCAAAGGAAAAGCCGGAAAATTGGAAAATATCGAAAGTGTGTCCTTCTATTTGCAGTCATTACTTAATGGTTTAAAGGGTTTTCCCCATCATGTCATAATCCGCATCAGGTAACCGAAGGCGGAAGAGATAAGACACTAGCAGCAATTTATGAGCAGGGGGTAATTCCAAATGCCCTACATAGGTCTTCGCAGACAGTCAGTCAGTCAGACATTCAAATTTGGTTTCTGTACAAGTGATTGCAAAAACAATTCCGTGTCGTTTTATAGTGTCCGTTACAATGCCAAAGGCACGACGAGCTAACATAGGTCGTCGCAGTCAGTCATCTGCGCGGTATATACTTTACGTGCAAACCGCAATGAGATTTTTTGGGACGTTGATAGCGAAAATGGCATTTATTTTTAAGTCCAAGACGATGGACATGACATAAATTTAAAATTCTATAGTGGTGAAACGGGGTTTCAGAGACAAATTTTTGGGCAGAACAACTTTTGCCGGGTTAGCTAGTTTCATATATAATTCTGCCCTTCCCCCCTTATCTCTCTTGTCATTCTTTTACGATATTTCGTTTTAATCGATGTTACCATTGATTTACGTTCTGCCTACTGGAATGTTTATAGTATAATATAGTTGAGTCGCTTTGTTAACTTTGTTTAATATTTATCTATTCTCCCATCCTTTGATATTACTCTAGTATGATCAAAAATTACTTTCATCTAGTATGTCTATGGAATAGTTCCTAATATATGAATGCAACTATAACACACTTAAAAGTCAAATGTCAAGTTTGATATTTAAGTGGAAACGTAGTTGCATTCATAAATTACAAAGTATTCCATAGCCATACTAGATGAAAATAATGTTTGATCATACTTTACTATTAGATACGTATAGCGTATAGAAAATAAAGTAGTCTAATCAGTGAGACTACTTTATTTTATAGTTTTACTTCTTTTGTCAGTATTTCACCCTTGCACATTTTCATTAGCCATTAGGTACTTTACTTTTGTTAACGCTTATTTTTAGCTTTACTTGTCCTGATTCTTCCTCCTAGATTCTTAATTACTCTCGTAAGTCACTGTGGCTTTTTACCAATAATGTTAAGATATTTGTTTTATATAGCACGGTAGAAATTGTCTATTACGAATTTTTGCGTATTACTTCCCTCCCCGAAAGATGAAGGAATTAGTGTAATCTTCATGTTTGAAGGTCCCAAGATGACGAAAAACATGTTTTCTCAATGCCGTCTGCCCGTCTACCTGTCTGTTAGTGGTATAACTGTAAACTGTTTCTTGTGCAAAGGCGTTATTTTGCATGCCGAGTATATGTCGACCTAGAAACCGAATATACTTTCGGTCAAATATATACAAGGTGAGTACTTTAAAAAATAAACTCTTGTTTATTTTTGCTTTAACTCCAGAAGTACTAGTTAACTAGAAGTAATATTTTGCACAAAGCTCAGAGCGGATTTGAAAGTGCGGGTCGCGGGTCGGGTGGCGGGTACAACTTCATTTCTTCAACATAAATTTTGTTTGTGTATAAGAAAATTATACTTAATACTAATTTGACCGCCAAAGTGTGAAAATAGCTTTCTTTATTGTGTATGGGAATTCTATCTGAAGCAAGTTGCTGCTACGTGCTGGTCTAATATTCGAATTTGGGGTCAAGTGCGGCTTAAAAGTGCAAAACTAGCGGGTCATGGGTCGGGTGCGGGTTTGAAACGGCGGGTCGCGGGTCGCGTGCGGGTATATACATTTGAAAATTGCAGTTCGCGGGTCGGGTGCGGGTCCTATATATTGGACCAGCGCAGGTCTCTAGTGCACACCAGAAAAAATAATGTTTTTTAAATTTTTAGTTACAAAGCTTCTACCTTGGGAAGTTCTGAGTAAGGCCTTGCATTTTTTTATTCAATATGTCCTTCATTAATATTATGAATAGCAGCAGGCTGCGACCATTTATGTGTTTCACTATTTTTTTTTATTTAAAAGTTTCTGATATTTTAACTTTCATTCTCACCAGTAGTTCTTCATTTCCATATATACTTCTAATGTCCTTTAATGCATTCTTCTCCTTTTCAACAATGCTTGTAGTATTTTCGTTTTATAGGTGTCTATGTTCAATTTTCCGTAGGTGTTTTGTTTTATTCGCTCGCTTCAGTTGTTTTTTTAATTTGCTGTTACCAGCTCATTATAAGTGTCCAAATTTGCACCCCAGTGTGCCCTCACATCTTTCACATTTTTGTTTGTATTTCTACTATAATTAATCGAATATGATTTTCACATATCCTTAAAAAAATAAATTGTGCTATAAACGATGTGTCGCAAGAGATAAACATTAAAGCCAAAGTAAAAATCTATCCAAAACAAAACTATAACAGGAAAGTTATAAGAACATATGTTGCAATGGCTGTATTATAGGGTGTTATTTAAGTACGTGGTCAAACTTCAAGAGGTAATTTTTTGAGTGATTCTAAGACGAAAAGTTTATATAAACATAGGTCCGGTAATGCTTTGTTTTCAAGATACAGGGTGACAAACTTTTTTTTTAAAATCATTTTTTCGTAAAAATTTTAATAATCCTTCAGCCGATTTTGTTGAAATTTGCCAGTGTTATTTATGATAAAAAGGGGCTAATTTAGCCCTAACTAGATTAAAATTATTAAGTTCAGTGGCGTCTCGAGGGGCACCCTAACCAATATTTTTGACAAAAAAATGTGCGCCACTGACTTTTATGTTTTTTTCGCATTAAGCAACTAAAAATACAACTTTTTTATCTCTTTTATTTCTTTCGTATCTTGCTTCATTTTTTAGAAAAAAATAAAAACCACTTTATTGCATGTCATTGCTTTGTTGCATGAAAAAAAATAACTACGAAACTAGCAAGAACTGTTTGTAGTGTACCTGTTAAAGTGGTTTTTATTTATGATTTAGCAGTTAAAACTATACGGAAATTTAAAAAAAAATCAAACAAGAAAAACGCTTTATTAAATCACACTTAAACAAATGGTACGCCATTTTTTTTAGTAAAAAAACATTTAACAATAACTAACACAAACTTATAATAGTTGCTGAAAATGTCCTCCTTCAACTTCAATGCAAGCATAAGCTCGTCTTAACATCGATTGCCGAACACGTTGAAATATTCCCGGCATATATCTTATATGATTACATGAATCCCGTATCCGTTGGATTAATTCTTCTTCAGTGTTGACAGGAGTTCTATAAACGAGGGATTTTAAATGCCCCCAAAGGAAAAAATCTAATGGATTTAAATCCGGTGACCTGGGTGGCCATGAATGTGGACCCGCGCGACGGATCCAGTTTTCCCCATAAGTTGCATCCAGAAATTGACGTGCTACTAAGCTAAAGTGAGGTGGGGCCCTATCGTGCATAAACCACATTGCTCTTCTTTCTGCCAGTAGGACATCTTCTAATAGTTCAGGTAACAGAAATTCCAGAAAATGACGATACTCTTCACCATTTAACCTTGGGGGTAAAAAAGAAGGTCCAATGAGATAATCACCCAAACATTCACGAAAAATTGTTGTTGATAATTATTTTCTATAACCACATGGGGATTTTCTTCAGCCCAGATATGATTGTTATGAAAGTTCATAATTGAATTTCGAGAAAAACACGCTTCATCGGTAAACAAAATACTGGATAGAAATGTCGGAGATGCTACCTGTTGTTGCAAAAGCCAAGTACAATAAACAACTCGTTGGGGAAAATCGGCAGGTAATAACGCTTGAACACGCTGTATGTGGTAAGGATACAGTTGATATTCCCTTAAAATCTGCCATACAGTAAAGTGAGAAATGTTTAATTGTTGTGCAATTTTGCGTTTTGTATCTGGACTACGCTCAACTTCATGTAAAACTGCTTCCTCCACCTCAACTGTTCTTACTGTTGCAGGTCTCGCAATAACAGCAGCTGACCTTTGAAAGGTGCCTGATTCGCACAGCCTTTCATGTATTCTTACAAATGTTTGTCCATTTGGTACAAGGCGATGAGGATATCCTCTCTTGATAAATCCGCCTAGCCGCTCTGGAATTGCCTTTGGCCATTCCATAAACAAAATGCATATCGGCCATTTCTGCGTTTGTAAATTGAACCATTTTGTAATATTAGTAACGAATTTTATAGTTCAAACTCTTAAAAACACTTCAAATAATTATGACGCACGCACGCACGCACTGTTTAAAGTTAAGTTATGTCAAAGTCAAATTTGTTTCATCAATTGTTTTTCTTTCCACGGCACTCTCAATTTTTTGTTACTTTCAAAACATTGCAGTAATAAATAACCTTATGCATTTTATGTTTATTTGTTTTATCGAAAACAGTTCATCTGAGCGAAAACATTCAAAAGGTGACTTGTGTAATTTTAATTGCTTAATCATAAATAAAAATAACTTTATTGCATGTCCATGGACAGCAAAAAAACATTTTTTAATAATTAATAAAACACAAAAAATATTTTTAGCTAGAATAAATTTTTATAACAATTTCGAAAACTAAAATAGACTATTGATATGGAAAAAAATAAGAGGTACACCCCAGTTTTTGATAGTTTGGTAGTTTCAATTTTTTATTATGTTGTCCTAGGGACATGCAATAAAGTGATTTTAATTTTTTTTTCGAAAACGGAACAAGATACGAAAAAAAAATAAGAGACAAAAAAGTTGTATTTTTAGCTGCTTACGGCGAAAAAAAAAAGTTCTAAAGAAGTCAGTGGCGCAAATTTTTTTGTCAAAAATATTGGTTAAGGTGCCCTCCGGGACGCCATGAACTTAATAATTTTAATCTAGTTAAGGCTAAATTAGCCCCTTTTTACCATAAATAACACTGACAATTTCAACAAAATCGGCTGAAGGATTATTAAAATTTTTACGAAAAAATTAATTTTTTTTAAAAGTTTGACACCCTGTATCTGGAAAACGAAGCATTACCGGACCTATGTTTATATAAACTTTTCGTCTTAGAATCACTTAAAGTATTGCCTCTTCAAGTTTGGCTACGTACTTAAATAACACCCTGTATAAGTTCTGGGAGACTGTGTTATAATGGGAATAGAAAGAGGCGGAGTTTGATGGAGCACTAAAATGCGTTCCAATGATAAGTTATCAGGTGTTGATAAAATAAATTAGAAAATGCAAGAAAAACGGTAAGTAGTTGCAAAGCGAACCCAAGAAGAGTTAATAATTGTTCATCAAAAGGCGCATAGTACAGGAAGATCAATATAATACCAAATTACAAAAATAAGATGTAATATCGTTATCTAAACTACATTTTGTTTAACAAAAAAAACCTATTGACAATACGCCACATCTCTGTAGAAATATAGAAGCAATTCATTTTACCTGAAAACGCCAGAAAGCCAAACTTTAAGGCTATTTTGAGTCTAGATAGTTAACCATTACACCACTAGTACAGTAATATTTTTTTATCTGTGTGCTAATACTGTTCTAGTAGTGTAATGATCACCTTTCTAGGAACCTAATGTCTTTATCAGGGATTATCAAAATGACGTTTTCAAAATCGGCTTTATACTTTAGTTTAAGTTTATTGGCGATTTTAGGTAAAATTTTATACATACCATATCATGGCAGTTACTTTACTGGATTCAGGAGCCTAAAAGTACTCGGCCTACAGCCTCGTACAATATACTCCTTCGTCCAGTAAAAGATAACTCTCCTGACTTGATATGCAAATAACTATAAACATATTTCTGGAGTACAGCTAAGCTGCTCTGCAGTAAACAGGCCAGTGGTATATTTAAATAGATACAACATGTCGAATGCACACGTATGTTGTTAAGACTGGACATATCAACGTGAAGTGCCTCTTTGTTGTTCTGTATTGAATATACTAAGTGAGATGCTACTGATTTGTGCATCTTGGTATCTTTTCGTATGATTGTCAAACGTGGATGAAATCTGCAATGCTTTGAAGAAGATATTAAAGTATGCACCATGAACAGTTAGCACTAAGAAAATAATCGTTTGATTTGGAAAAAAGAAGTAAATATGTATCTCAGAAAAAATCCAATAGGATATAGCTTATACATAAGTCATGTAGGATACAGCAAGCACAAACTAGAAAATGTTGACAAACACAGAATTTTTAAAAATGAATCGCTGGAAGTAATTAGTCAGAAGAGATGATCATTAGGGAGGGGAGATATGATCAAATATTAACGTTTGATATAATTGTAATTATGGTAGAGTTTGATGAAGTTGTTCTTTCAACGTGTTTGTGAAATGTATGATCAAGAGATAACTTGTTAATTGGATTTCTTGAAAAAATGTATTTCCTAAACTGTTATATACCTTTACAATATAACTCACAAAAATACATGTAGAAAATAGCATTTCTTTTAATAGAACAAACAGATATTACTGCAGATAGTTGTTGTGCTAAACTCAATCACGATGTTGTTAGTTTTATGAATTTCTACCCGATATAATTTTAGAGTGTACGCCTATGAACTTGTCCCGTGAGTGGAGGAACGACCCGTAAAGCGCACACTAACAAAACGTCCGGAGATGCAGAATTTGGCAGCAAACAGACAACTAAGTCAGACTTAGGCGTAGAGGGAACCTTTCTTACGTAACATACTCTTAGGCCGACCGAACGCAATGAAGTCAATCAAGTTCTGCCGTAGGTACATATTTAGTGTTTAACAGCAATTACATTAAACTTATAACCACCGGATTCACGCATCTCTGTCGTTTCGAAGACCGTTCACCTTCGTGGGTCAGTTGTGCTTCAGTTCAACGTTTTCACATCTCTCTCGCCCGGCGACCATCTCCGTAGGTCAGTTACAGCCCCGGTCAAAATGTCCGCACCTCCGGCATTCCGGCGCGGATACTCGTGCTTCAGTCGTGTCCAAGGTCCGCACAAAACCTTTTCATCGCACTAGGTCGAGCTTGAAGATGTTGAAACCTTCTGAATTGCACTGATTCAACGTTGCAAACTCATTTTGGCTTCATGTCGCTATCGTTGACAATGCATTACGTTGTAATTTTGGTTTTTTCTGATTAGCTTCCACAGAGATTGTAATTCTTCCACGTTTAGTACTTCAACATTTTAGTAGATATAGCTTACCTACTATTATAATTGGCAGTAAATCGGATGATACTATTAAATGTGTGTTGTTCGATTCACGAACACCAGTTTTGAGATTCTCCCCGTCAGTGAGCGTATTAAATATTGCTAATATATCGGTTGGATTGTGAACAGCCTAGTAGGTTTGATATATAACTGTTACTAACCGTAACCCTGCCGCTATCGCTAGGGCAATTTTCTCAGATGATGATAATAATATATTGAATAGAGGTTAGCTCCAGCTGCCGTCGAATACTTTCCCCTGTAGTGTTGTGTGTTCAATATACATTATCACTATTTGTATCATATGGTGGCCTGTACTCTGTACATCTGCATATGGGTGATTTATGAGCCAATTAAACGTTAATAGATGGAGGTAAAGTAAGTATGCCACAACACCCAATTCAGCGATAGTCCTACGCCTAGGTCATTTCCTTTCGAGTTAGGAGACGCCAATGATTTTTTGCGTAAGGATTTATTACATAGTTCCGGAAAATAACTATTACCTATTTTTAAGTCCCTTCCAAATTGAGTTAGGCAGAAATTTTAAGCTTTCATAATAGAACGGCGCCTGTCTCACAGCTGTGAGGACTTTTGGGCTAATTACTTGTGGTAATCATTATAGCGTCTAACATTATTGTACCTAACCACCATTATAACATTGTAACAGGCAACATAGAATCTTTAAATGTGTACAATATGTTATGTTCTCTTTTAGCGTTCCGCTGTGAGATTGATTCAACATTACATTGTTTCTTCCAAATTGATTCCAGATCATTCTGTAGTTGATGTGTGTGTTAACGAAAGAGTTAGTTGAAATATATTGTTTATTTACACAATTATGCTACATATTTACATGATCACACAACATTAATAGATTACGATGCCGCGATCTCTGACTGTGAACGGTGCATCGCTTCTTTCAGATGTCAGTGAGCCCGGCGCACGGCGAACCTCCGCGGGTCGGCTGTATGTATGCGCGACGAGTCAACAGCGTTTTAGCGCCTCCCCTGATGGCCGGTCATGCGAATGAGGAACTACGCCCTTTTTGTTGATATGGCTAGTCCAGGTGTCTTTGGTCTTGGGAGGGAAGGCAGCAGTGGCGACACCGGTGGTGGAACACGTGGACGCCTGGAGAAGTCTCAACGCGTTCTTGCGGTGCCTGCGCTCTTGGGCACCAGTGAGCCTCTGGAGGGATGTCTCCTGGCGTTGGCCTGGTGGACGTGATTCGCATGGCATGGAACAGCGTCCGGTGTGCCTCGGCTATAGTAACACAAGGCCGCGGGATCACTTAGTTTAGCCAGGGTATTAGCATCACTGATTGCTTAGTCTAGCCGCGCTATTAACAACACCGGCTGTGACTGCAGAGTTTCGACCAGGCTATAAGAAACACTAGCTGAGATTTAATTTGGTCTGCTTGTCGGGCTGGATCCTTACAAGGTTCTTGTAGTGGAGCAGCTTTAGCCGTTAGGCTTTTCCTGCTAGCTGGTTTTGCCTGTTTTGGCCCAGTGGTAGAACTAGAATTCTTCTAGGCCGTTTTTTAAATTTTTGTTGTGTTCCGGTAATTGGTGCGATTTCACGGATCGCAGGCAGGTAGGGATTGTCAATGTTATGAATGTTATTTCTCCCAGTGCTCTTGCGTGGTCAGATATGGAGTCGATGGTTAGGTCGTTGGCGATTGTTTAGTTCCGGACGTAGCATGGGGCTCCGGTTATTTTCCTCAGCGTAGCTGTCTGGGTGGACTCCAGAGTCGCTTACGATTGGTTGTGAAAACGTAGGCCATCCAGGCTGGTGCAGCATAGGTTAGGATGGGCCTGATGTGTTGTTTATAGGTATTAAGGCGGATCTGGGAGGAAGTCCCACATGGAATGTTAGCACCGGGTACAGAATTGCTCTTGTCTGGCCTGCCTGGGTGATTACGTTCTCAACGTGCTTCGCGAACTTGAGCTGGCGATCTATGGTTATGCCGAGATACTTAACGGAGCTGCTCCATGGTACGTCTTGTTGCTGTATCTGTACAGTTGAGATTCCTGTGGTTTGCATTCTCGTGAAGGCGATGGTTTCGGTGTTCGCTGGATTGACTTTGAATCGCCATCTGTCGTACCAATCAGGGAGTTGGTCCAGCTGACGTTGCATTTTTTCTCACCGCAGCTGCTGGATCTCTGTATTTGCTGTAGAACGTGACATCGTCTGCGTATACTGCGAATTTGACGTCATCTCTACATGGCCGGTCGCTTTTTGTAGGCGTTGAAAAGCACGGGTGATAGACTTCCTCCCTGTGGGACTTCTGCCTCGGCTGGCGTGGGTTGGAAGGTCTTGTTTTCCACTCTTACAACAAACGTTCTGACCGTAAGGTAACTGTGGAGCATTGGTATGTGTGCCCTTAGGAGGTTCTGCGTCTCAACTAGTTTGACGGCGAGTCCCTGCACCGGGCTCCGGGCGAAGCTGCAGGTGGACGCTGATTCCTTTAAGGAGAATCCTCTCAAAAATATTTGCCAGGGCAGGCAACAGCGATATCGGTCTGTAGTTATTCCGGTCCGTTCGTCGTTTTCCTGGTTTGGGAAGCATGATGATTATTGCACGTTTTCATGGTGTAGGAAAGTGCCGGTGGGTGATCATCCCGTTGAAGAGCCAAGTGATATGTGAAAGCGTGTTCTGTGGTATGGCTTTGCAGTGTTGCGTACGATATGCCGTCAGTGCCAGGAGCTTTGTGGTGGCTTTGACGTAGGATTGCATCCCTGACTACAAGGTCGAACAAACGGGATGTATTCCTCCGGATTTGATGCTAGATAGAAGTCTATACAGTCGAAGGCTGATCTGAGGGTATGATGTTGATCTGCGTCGTAATTTGGTGTAAAATTGTTCCTGAGTATTGATGTGAAAATGTCGGCGTGCTCCTGGTGGTCATACACGGGCCAGGTTGGACATTGGAGCGGGCACGGGTGGTGCTGACGTGTTCATTCCAGTTTTGGTTGTAGAACTCCCTGAGGGCTTGTTTTAGGGATTCCTGCGTTGCATTCAGGGGACGTTTGATGGCCGGGTCCCTTGTTATTTGCCATCTTCGCACCAGCTTCCTCTTCTCCTTGATTGCTTCCTCTTCTCCTTGATTGCTTCCTTTAGGTAGCTTGGAAAGTTCGGCTCCCCAAGCTTGTGCTCTAGGATTCGCGTGGCGTCATCTAAGGCCTTTTTTATGTTTTGTGTAAGGTTTTCTGGGCAATCGTCAACTTCGTTGGCAGTGTTGATGTTTTGATTGCCGACTGGGACTGTTCGTTGCAGTTTTTCATTAAAGCGGAGCCAGTTGGTGACTCACCTGGTTGACTTTGTAGCCCTTGTTTGTCTTGGATCTGCTTTCACAGTAATCAGCAGGGTGAGATGGTCGGAGCTCAGGTCCTCCACAGTGTCCAATTCATAGTGGAATGGCAGGTCCTTGATGATAAGGACGTCGAGGACATCTGGTTGGTGTCTTGGGTTGCCAGGGATATGTTTTGGTGTATCTGGGTCGACCACCTCATAGGTTTCTTCCTGTGATGTGCCTGTAGAGTCTCGATCACTCCGGATTACTAGTTCGCGAACCCCATGATAGATGTTTGGCGTTTAGGTCGCCTGCTAGAAGCATAAGATCGTTGCTGGCCATGAAATCGTCTATGTTTTCTGTGACCAGTGGTCTTCCCGGCCGTCAATACGCTAAGATCAACTTAAGATCTCCGCCAGATCTTGCCTCCTTTGGCCAGGACTCCCAGGATTTGGGGTCTGTCAGTCCTATAGGTTGTGTAGTTGGCGATTGCGAGAATGCCGTTTGGATTCAGGTGCGTCTCGTTGATCATCACCACGCCGGCGTTGAGTATCTTTAATCTAAGTTACGCAGTTCTTGTTTTTTGTGCTGGATGCCATTGACGTTCCAGTGGATGATCCTTAGCTGCATGAGTGCGGGTGTGTTATACATTATGAGCCACTATGTCGCTTATTGCTGCAATTAGCAGCCCAATAATGGATCTACCTTCCTGGTACGCGTGATCTACCGGAAAAGTTTATCCGGGTGGATCGTAAAGCCCAGCACATTTATGCAGCCCGCTGGCGTTGTCTGGTCGCAAGTGGCTGGCTTCGTCGTTTTTGTGCCCAGTCTAGGGTATGCGAGCATCTTGGAGCTGCTGGCGGTTTTGTTGCCCCTGGAAGACGTGGTAGCCTTGGAGGTGGTGGCGACAGCCTTAGGTGCTGCGGCGGCGGTCTTGAGTTTGACATTAATTTTGTTAGCAGCGGCTGTCTTGTGCGAGGCGGCAGTCTTTCCTACGGCTATTAAAGTAATCGCGAAGGTGAAAACACTTACAGAAGTGGCGTTGGCGCTGGTAGTTGCAGCTGCGGCACCAGGAGTCCCGTTCGTGCTGCTGCTGGCCGATGTCACTGTGATGTCTTCGCTTGAGCTGGAGGCCGGAACGTGTTGTTTAGTTCTGTTCTGTCTTCTTCCGTGTGTGATTGCGAGGCTGCTGTTTCTGCAGGTGGGCGCTTCTTCTAGCTTTTTCCTGCAGTCCGCTGCAAGGTGGGCTCTGGCGCAGTTAACGCAGCGCGGGACGAACCCGCAGTTTAGGCTAGAGTGCCCGAATCGTTGGCACGAGAACCACTGTGGAATGACCGCCTTCGATCTGAAGGCTTCAACTCGTACTCTCTTACAGAACAGGAGTTCGGTGAGGTTGTAGATCTCTTTGGTATTTTGTAGGATTCTCAGGCATACCAGAAAGGTATTGAAGCACTGGCGCCATTTCCCCTGTAGCTTGGTGATATAGATGGGAGAGTACCCCATGTCCGTGAGTTCCTCTCTCACCTCGTCAGTCTTTATGCTAGATGACAGTCCTTTGATGGCCACCTTTATTTCTCTATTAGCCGGCAGCGTGTAGGTGTCGAACTTAATTTTGGCATTCTTCAGATATTCCTGAATGTAGCGGAATTCAGGTGCACTTTCTGCATATATACGGCCCCCCTGGCCTGCTGCACGGATGTCGACTTGTTTGTTGAGGGCTGCTTTCAGCTGTCTGGGGTGGTTGATGAAGCTGTCCATCTTATCCACTACGATAGGTGGAACTTTAACTTTGGCTTTTGGTGCTGCCAATAGGCTGCTACGCCGTCCGCTGGTGGCTGCTTTTCTGCCTCGCTGTAGCTGAGCGGGGCTGAAGGGCTGTCGACATCCATGTCGCTGTTTTCGTCACTGCTGCTGGTAGATGATACTGTTTTGAGGCGCTTGGCACCTCGACAGGTGCTGGCGGTGGTTTTTGCCTCCGTCTCTGGCTTGGAACGAGGCTGCTGGCGGACTGGAAGTGATTCTTCCTTCATCGATGGTGCTGCGCTATTCTGAAATTGCAGTGGGTCCATGACGGGTGAAACGTTTGTTATTCTTTTCTTCTGGGCTCCGGAGAATCAACCAACTAATACCATGGACTCCCCGGACCGCTGAAGCTCTGGAACTTTCTCTTTTCTGATAAGCCGGCTCGGCTCGATGTAGCTTTGCTCGCTTCTCAGGTCGAAATGTAATATTTGGTATGACATATTGTTTTTTTATACCCTTCGAGCGGCGGCCAAGCAGGGGTTCGGCCAATGACGCCAAAGCTGAAGCGGGGGACTCCCAACTGGACGTGAATAAGGCTGGTTGCAGTTAGTTATCATATTTTTTACATCTAAATATTATTTTATAGTAGGCAGTCTTTTTTAAGATAATAGACTACGTTGCTGTTTGTTAGCAACTACGAATATTGCGCAAGGCAATATGTTACAATATATTTTTCAGTATTTTCAAAGTGTTACATAAAGAACTTATTATTTCCACTAACAAGTACTCAAGAAATAGAACTAATATCGGCCAGTATAAAGTTTTGCGTAAAAAGTTCGATATACTCAAATGCCTACATAACCAAGTACATCGCAATAGAACTATTAGCAAAAATACTCATATTACAGAAGAAAATGAAATGTTCAGTTTAACTCTCTGGTATTTCTATGAAACAATGAAACCAAAAATCAGCGTGCATTTTCGTTGAATTCCGACACCCTTCGCCCTTTCAGCCCTTATTAAACTAAGATTATCTCAGTAGCCGACGCTGAACTTGAAATATTTATTTTGCTTCTTGGGCCCTTCCCTACGTTGCTTAAGTTTCAAATAAGCTCGAGAGTGCCTGCTTGGAGTCAAGACAAAAAGGCACGACCGGAGAGCACTTAAATCCAATTTCTTGGTTTCCAAATTCGAAGGAATAAGGAAGCATTAAGCTTATTTATAGGCGCGGTTTTATCGGTTTGTTAGGACTCTCTTAATGTAAAATACCCTTGGAAACGTCCTCATTATATAATTACGTTCTCCAAGTTTCTTCTTGCCTTAGTTCTCGCATTTCTTTTGCAGTTTAGTGCTGCGCCTGAAAAACAAAGGTCTTAACCCCCAATGATTTCTGCGGAATCGTGTCGACTAGATGGGTTTTTATTTTTCTTCTTTAGTCGTTTCATTGCAACTGAGGAAAAATGCAAAGCAGATACAGTCGTAATTCAATTAGTGCCGCGGTCTCTTGGCTTCCTAAAGAATTGGGCATTTAGATTTTCTAAAATGTGTGGAATTTTTAATTTTCTTGCATTCAGACTTCACGGAACAAAGCTGAAACGGTTAGTTCCAGACAGTGCTCTTAACGATGCAGTACATTTACTTGGAGTTCTACAACAAAATTATAAGAAGGTTCCGTGAATGCGTCATTGGAACTTCATGAAACACATTTTAATTCTACCTGATTACTTGGGAAGTCCATAAAAGCTGAAGAGGCTTAGAGGGTGATCCCCGATTAGGACCGGAAATTAAAATTTATTATTTAGCAGCTCGAATTAAAATCCTGAGAAAATTCCATCTCAAATTATCAGAAAAGTTTGCTTTGTACCTTATAGTCGGATTTTTGTTTAAATGTACCTATTACTCCTTGTAGAAGTAATAAACAGTATTCTACGTTTATTTATTTAGAAACTATATTTTAATTATACAGGGACCGGCAGAAAAACCGGACGGTTTTGAAATGGTTTTTACGTTTTTCCTATTTGAGGTTGGCGGCGTAGAAAAAGACAATTGGTTGCTTCAATCTACGCCATTTAATTTAGTGACAGCTAAAATGCAGCAGTGGAACCCAAGCCACCGTGCTTTCACAGTAGAAACCTACTTTAAAACTGGTGATTATGTAGTCAATACTCAACGATTGTTCCGAAGAGAGTTCAATATCGGTCGTCATTGTGCAATACCCAGCCGAAATGCAATAATGCGCTGGGTCAGAAATTTTAGGCAAACATCTTTGGCTGCGATGAGAAATTTTCGAACACGGCTGCAGCACTGTGTCAGAAATGGTGGTCGTCACTCATCAGACATAATTTTCAAATAAAGTAAATAATGTTGTTGTAATTTTGTAATTTTTGCAATTAAAGATATATTTTAGTAAATGGCAATTCTTTTTCTCTCATTTTTCGTAATATAAATGTATGTTGTAATTTTGTAATTTTTGCAACCATTTCAAAACCGTAGGGTTTTTCTGCCGGTCCCTGTATTTAGATTGCAACACTTGAGATTTTCCCAACGCTTGTAGAACCTTCGAACTCTGTTAAGTCCGCAAACGCAAGTCACCCTGCAATTTTTCGGGAGGAGATCTGTAGGAAAATCAGGTTAAGATTAACTGTTGAAGATTGAAGTCTGAGTGATATATTTGCAAAGCATGCCGTAAATTTAATTTTCTAAATATTAATCTACCACCTTATTCGTAAGATATTCGCGTATTTAGACGATTAAGAAGTTCATATTTTGTGTAAACCGTCAAATTGCAACATGGTAAGTACTTGGTGTTCGTTCTTCAGAGCAGCAGTTCAAAAGAAAGCTCTATTTATCTAATCCAATGTTTCGGAAAGGTTCACTCGTTTATAAAGGCAAGGAAATGTGATGTATTTACTTCATAACTAGCATTTCAGAACAAAAAATCTGTAAAGGGTTTTACTGAGAACTTTGTTCGCAAGTGGACGTTATGACATTAAATAATTTTAAAAATCGAAGGAAACTAGGAGGAAAACATATCTTCAAGTTTTAAATAATACTGAAACAATAAAAGTAAACACTTGGTAATGCAAATTACATCAATTTTCAAATAAAAAATTATTACCGGTGATAGAATTCGAACTTGAGCCCCTGCGAACGAGCCTGCCCCTTCGATTTCTTTGTTCGGCGCTAGCCCACGGGCACGCGTTCGCTTCTAGAGCCACCAGGACCGTTTGAATTCCTACTTTGCAGCTACAGAGTGGCTAGGAAAACCCCGGCCACTTTTCTAACTATTAACACAAGCTATCGCTATTTTTACGATCTTTAGGTATTTGAATTAAAATTAACTACGCTGCTCTCCACTGTCATTTTCAAAATTAAATTCTGCTGTCACACTGACAGCATAGTAGATATGAATGCAAATCTCCAACAACGATTACTATTGTGAAATCAAGCGCAAATGAGTCATTCTACCAGAATGCCGGTACAAATAGTGCAATATCGTTGGCGTCAAACTTCTGTGAATCGACCACCACCAGCTCGTAGTAGCATAATTACAATTGTTGCTACACATGAACTAATTTCAGTAGTCCACCTGGATATTGCGTTGCTGTCAGTATTTTAATTTAATTTTCTCTTGACCGCCGCAAGAAAAGTGGCCGGGGCTTTCCTAGCCTCTCTGTATATTTAACTTTACATACTTATTCGTTGCTCCTTTTTGTATCGTACAACATTTAGCCTGTATTTGTTAGACCCCATTTTTATGAAGGATAAAACCTGTGTTATATTCAAATTATTACTTCTTTGTATTTCTCAGTTAAAGCAAGACAACAACAAAATTATATTTTATTAAGGTGCTCACCCCGTCTTTACGTGTCTGAAATTTTCTCGGTTGCATGCCAGATAAATATATATTGTGCATGCAAAATATCGTATTTCTGCAGCAAATAATTTTTGAGTTATACCGCCAACAGACAGACAGTCAGACAGGCAGACGGAATTAACAAAACATGTTTTTCGAAGAAATCTCGGAAGGTGATTTCTTGAGATTACAATACTTTCTTCGTCTTTTATACGAGGGAAGTAAAAAAGCATATCTAATGCATTACATCTCATTATAAATGATGAAGTAATTAACTGTGATTTAATCGGACTACTTTAAGTACTGTTTGTTAACCTTCAACCTGATGTGCCAAATTGGATATGCGTGTTGTTGTTCCTCATTGCTAATTATGAGGTACTCACCTAACTTTTTCTTGCCTTGATAGAGAAATAGAGCTTTCCAAAATATTGTCTTAGATAAAAAGAGTTTTCTTTTGAATTCCTGCCCTGAAAGACGAATTCTAGTTTCTAATTATATTATTTTATTAGCCAGTCATTTGGTACTGTGATGCAAAAGTAAAATTATGGTCATTCTAAAATATTACTGTCTGGCGTGTTTTATATCTCCGTCGCCTATGGCAGTATTGTTCTCTTATTTTGCATTGAATGCTCATCCGAATTTGTCTGATATGATTTATTAATCTATCGGCTACTGCAACGATGTAATATAAGAGAGCCTGATGTCCAAAAATAGTTATTTTCATAACAAGCGTCGAAAGTAGAATATCGTGCGAGTGTTGATTAGGCAAACGAGGTCGTAGCGTAGCGAAGCCCGAGTGGATGTAAAACACGAGCACAGATATTTGCACTTTCGAGCGAGTTATGAACACTATTTTTTAGACGACCACACAAAGTAAATTCTAATTTTAAGAATTGTTTTTATTTTGTTTACAAAATTGATTGTTATATTATTATTGGTACAATTATAAAAAATGAGAGCTTGTTGGGAAACAGCAACGAATAAAGCAAAAGCGTCTGGATTATTTGAATAACTTTGTGTTATTACAATATGACTAGTACGATATAATATCGTGCTAGTGTATGAAATTGTCAGCTTTCTGTAGTAGGCTGTTGCGCGATAATGTTACTTTCATACGTGGTTGTCTAAAAAATGGTTTTCTAACTTTGAGTTCTGACAGCAACATTAAACATTTTTGTTCTTATTACAAAGTTGCTTTGCCCTTAAAATCAAATTGCTCGACTTGGAGGAAAACTGAAGGTTCAGTCAACATACATTTTTTGAGTCGTCAATGTTTTGTTTTCACAAATTCGTAAAACCAAATGAAATCCATCTTGTTTAAACGAACATGCTTTGCTTTCTCCGCAACAAAAAGCAGTCGCACTCAGGGTAATTTAATATTCTTCTACGTGGGATCTGGATGTGCGGTTCTCAATACCGCTTAATGTTGAAAACAAATCTCCGCAGAGACCGCCTTAGAATTTTCAACCAATCTTCGTCCGATTCCGCGATAAAAATTGCATCATGTAGGCGGCACAGCTGCTGAATAGTAATATATTATTTGCGAGCATATATTTTGCAAGAACATCGAACCTGTACCAAGCGAACTTGCAATTTAGTTAGATATAAGTATAATTTGCGTCTTCATCGAATTCGATCAGAAGTGGGATATAAATTTACATACTGTAGGTATTTATTATAAGAACGAAGCAGGAAAGGATTTATTTCCTTGCACGGGGTAAAACGGAAAAGAGTGTGGCATTAGTAATCTCGTTCCTACCTCTGTCGCAAATGCTCACGTCTGGCATCTCTCTCCATTTTCGTGTAATGATACTGTTTTATTATGGATGTGACAAAAAGCTCATCCATCATGGGAATAATCTGATTCCGCCAGGTTTTTGAGCGGCAGCTTAAAAGCTTTTTGTTGCTCTACCGGCAGATCTACTTTGAACTGGCTACAGAGTCATTCTAGCGTCTCTAGTAGTATTAGCGCTTGTGTTTATTTGTTCAGGTGAATATTCAAGCAGTTATGTACTTTTTACTTACCTCGTCTGAAAGACGATGGAAGTATTGTAATCGCGAAAAAAAAAACCTTCCGAGATTTCTTCCGATCTTCAAGTCTCGATGACAAAAAATAGGTTTTTTTCAGTTCCCGCTGTTTGTCTGTCTGTCTGCCTGTAAGCGGTATAAGTAAGTCAAAAACTATTTATTGCAGAAAGACAATATTTTGCATGTAGATTATATGTCTACCTGGCATGAAAACGCGACAATTTCGGATAAATATGTACATGATGAGCACCTTAAAAATTTAAATTTAATTTATTTTTACTTTAACCACAAAATAGATATAAGTAGTAATTTGCACATACCTCAGGCTTTAACATTGATGAATATGGGAACCAAGAGATACACAATAAATGTTTTAAAAAATACTTTATTTCGAGTGTAATCGCTGGCTCGTTCGCAGATGCTTTTTATTTGCAAAATTTATATGATTTGCATTACCAAGTGTTTTCTTTTGTTGTTTCAGTATTATTACGAACGTGAAGATAATTATGTTTACCCTTATTTTCCTTTGGCTTTGAAAATTGTATATTGTTACAACATCCACTTGCAGGGGAAGTTCTGAGTAAAATCCTTTATAGTTTTTTAACTTTGGTGTTACTGCAGATATAAAACTCTTTGACAAATCCGCCTCTTTTTCGTCTAAGAGTGCCCGATATCGGACGTTAAGGCCGTCCGCTCACTGAGACGACCCGATTGCGACGCAACTGTCAAGAAACTCATAAGCGATAGTCGCGTGGCGATTATTCTATGGGTTTATGTACTAACCTAACCTAACGCAACTGCGATGTGATCTGCACAAAATAGTTGCTCGCGACTGACAATGTCAATCGTGAGGTGATTAGTCATATTGAAGTTGCTTCATAAATTTCATTATTCTTCTTGTAAACGATATAAAATTTAGCTGCATATTGTGTACAAGATACTGACAGCCAAAGTCAATAACAGATTTTGTATTTTGTATTAAAAAATATAATTACTGTACCCCAAAAATTGTATTTTCTTAGCGAAAAGTTATTTCTGACATTTTTAACCAAACTATGTAGCTTTTCTTCAACTTTAATATTAGGTCATTAGCAACAAGCTCCAAATGGGCAATTGTCTAGCAAATGAGTGAAATACAGAAGTATGCTCAGCTGGTATATTAATTGCTTTGATTTGCACAACACGAGTTGACCTCGCGATCGCATCGTAGGTTATGTCCTAGTCGCGTCGGGTCAATGGACGGAGTGCCTTAGCGTAAAAATCAGTGCTACATTTCTAACCATGTTTAGCGTCGCACACCTAGCACACCTGCTGTTATTGGAAAATGTGGTTTCTGCGGTGATCTCTCGTTATCTAGCATACAGTTTGAGATCATAGAAACGTGTGTGTGTGTGTGTGTGTGTGTGTGTGTGTGTGTGTGTCTTGTTAACTAATATTCAGTCGTCCACTCCACTGATAGCATCCTTTATTGGAACTAGGCGATCACTAAGTACTCGGTTACAGATACAAACTTCAGACAGCTGATGGATTTCACCAGGTATCGAATAATTCTCCACTCCAGAAAAAGAAAGTTTGAAAAGGCTTTTTAATATTAAGTTACTAACTTTTTAGCTTAGAACGTATAGTCTTCTGCTAACTTAATAATTAATATTCGAACCTACGCTACCAGAGGGAATCTGATTTATAGTCAGACGCCATAATCGCTCGACCAGGAATGCTACGTAACACATATGTTTATCGTTTTATTATATAGGAGAGAGTGACGACATAAGGAAGTAGGCCATGCGCATAGGGCGTTCTTTGTGGGATCCCATGTTTTCTGTGCTTTTACGAGCGGCCATTCCGATTTGTAGAGATAACACTTTTACGGTATAGGGGTGCATATCGCCAGTACTGATCGAACCTGGGAGTGAGAACGGGGATTCCCCGACCGTCAACCTGCGACTGCAGTATAACACTACAATATTTCCGGTGGGAGACCAGGTGGTATAATAGCAACGACCGGCAATGTTAAAGATGACAAATATTTCGATTATTCGGTGGGTAGCCGGGCCAGATCACAAACACTTACTGGAAGTCCAAATAGGGTAACAAAATATGTTCATAATGAGAGAAGTACTAAAAGTCAACGGACATCCCCTAGACCAAAAACATTGTCTTTACCTAGTAAACAAGAGGAGAAGATGGAAACCACCTCGCCAAAAAGGCAGAAACAAGAGAGAAAGAGCAGAAGAGGAAAATATATGCAGTTGGAAGTGAGCTAGCTGCATGACCAGAACAGAAGTCATAGAAGTTATTGAAAATCTGGACAATTTGATAACAAAATATTGTACTAATTGACTCACCTAATATTATTAAAGTCTTACGCTGCGGCGTCTAATTATGCACTGATTGACTACACTGCAATTGAGTTGGATATTTAATTATTTTATATTACGACAATTATTTGATATTATTTATATGTCGCATTTGACTGTACGAATTTTAATTTTGTTTTAAATAAATTATCAATTATAGTGAATTCAAGTACTTCTTATGCCCTTTAATATGAATCGTTAATATTAAGTTATTAAATATTCCTAGCTTAGTATGATATGATTACTCTCACAAACAAGCCGCTTCAAGCAATATTAAGACTGTTTATTATTTAAAAAAAATCATTTGAAAACGTATGTCAAATATTTGTGACAATTTTAATGAACAACATCAGTGTCACTTCAAATCATGTACATGGAATATCAATCGCAAATACCTCCTTGTTACAATTCCTGTCAATCAATAAACATCAAATAGTAAGTAGCCCTTTTACTAATTATGATACTTCACTCTTACTGTTTAGTTTAGTTTACTCAATAAATAGCTGTGACTGTAGCTCACTAAAGAACTTAATCCGCCTTTTCAAAAGTTTAAATGTATACCAACTACAGAGTAAACTCAGTACAAGCCCATCCTACTGTCAAGAACTGCAAACGCCCTCGGAAATGCCTCCTTCCAATTGTCAATCAGCATACTATTCAGTAACACGAACCTCGATAAAATCCGCCAGCAGTGAACACACTCTTCCTTCCAAATAAGATATTGACACTCCAAATAATACGAAATCCTGATCAGTCAGAAGCCACAGGACATCACCTCAATTAGTGCCAATCTCAAAACGTCACTGCAACAAAAGTTCAGCAAAGTTCAACTCCATCAGATGGAAAACCACTTCCAATTCCCAAGACTCTCACTCCAAAGATCCTGCCGTGTCCTATTTTCAGTAAATACAGCTTAGGCTATCCAATTCACAAGATGTAATTATTTAACAATAAACCAAGTTCAACATCCAATTCCAGAAATTATTTCAATAACCTGTAGTATTTTAAATGATATTCTTCCTACCATACACATCTTCTCTATATCTTCATTATATTCTTCTTGTTTTAAAATTTTCACTTCTTCTCTTCTCGATAATTTAATTACAATTACACCCTTTCTTATACCAAAATAGATTAATAAATCATATTAGAAAAGGGTTTATTTTCAAATTTTCAGCTTTTTGCCAAATTTTATTACATGTTTTTCTATCAAAACTTTTCTGTGTACATAAGATTAATATCTCCTTATTGATATCGTTTTTGCATATTACTTTTTACAGTACAACACTATATATTTTATTGTCAAATTTAGTAACACCCGATATATTAAATAACTTTCTCAAAATAAGTATTTGTTATCAATCTACCACTCTATTTCAGGTAACTTTTAAATCATTTTAGAATCTTATGTTTCTTATTTTTCATTTTTCAACTGAATTCAAATTTTATTCCATTATGTACAAATATATGTTAATAATTCTGATACGATTTTATTATACCCACATTCATCTTTGTAAATTTAAATATGAAATATTTTAATCAATTATTTTAATATAATATCAAACCCTTGTCTTGTATTAATAAATTAACTTAATCTTCTTATATACAATCCATTACAATATTAATACTAAGAAATCAATTAAGAGGGTTGTTGCTAGGCTCAAATTGAGTTCACAAAAACTAAAAGCATTATGAGCTTTCCAAACAGTACAAGAGATAAAAGAGGAATTATAACATATAATTCCAGCAAAATGTAGTGAGAGCGAGACAAGAGAAATAGAAAGAGTAGAGCTCGATGAACAAACAGAGAGAAACTAAGCGCTGGAGAAATAACCGTTGATTACCCGAGTTGACAATGAGTTAGAAGATGAAATGGATTACACCAGACTACATGAGGTTATGCAAATTAACTGTCCGAAGGAAGTATTGAAGAAATTTAAGGTAATCAAGGAAACAGAACCAAGTCATGAAAGATATTTTATTATAGTCATGAAGTCGAAAGAGAACTTGCAAAGTGATGCAGAAATCAGAAAAACCAATGAACCTAGTGTTTTCTGTTACACAATATACAGCCAAGACTTCCAAGATACGCGATGCCAATCGCCAATGGTGGGAAACTTCCGAAATGTAGTGTTGGGGTAGAATCCTTCTGGATAGTCTGTAAAATAAACGCCTCAATGCTAAAACCATAACAAATAGGCTTTGCTATCATCTACCCCCGAATATCTACATCTTTTGAAAATGTAAAGGAAACAGAAAATATGGAAAAGTTTCATATTCAAGACTAGGCAGAGAGAAAAATAGAACGCAAATCGCTAACGAAGTGTTGCTAGCCAACTCGACTCTGATCTACAACGATCACTACATATTTGAAAATAGGCTAAGAATAAATTATTTGACAGAGACTGCTTATATGAATTCTCTCTACCTTGAGGAAAAGTTTACGCAGTTTATACGTTGAAGAGTAACGAGAGCCACGCTTTCCCTTTCATGCAAAGACTGAAATGTGTACAATTAGTCTACATGGCCCTATTCACTACCCCACAAACATAAAAAATATGACGGCTTTTATTACTTCTAATGTTGGGCAAAGATACAAGTCATTTGGTTGTATTACATACAACTAAGTACAAAGAACGCAAGGTATATACAAATGCACATAAACCGGCTGTACACAAATAAGTGGTTATTCCGGGATAAAAAGGTGAACTGAGGACACTAATAAATTTCCGCAAAATTAGTTAGAGCAAGGTTTTAGTTTATTTGTTTAATTCAGCGTAGATCAAGGAAATTGATGTAGCTTCAATATCGGATAGGTACTCAATGGGACGGTGGTAGCATGGGCTAAAGTAAGAGACTGCGAAAACGATGTCAAAGTAAGAAATGAGAAAAAAACCTTACCAGATAAGGCGCAATTATCATATATGTGCAAAGCGTAAAACTTACTTCAGGTATAAATCGGCTTAGAGACCCAACTCCAATTTCAAGATAGCGTAACATGCAGGTACTGACTTAACTGAAAATCATCTAAATAGCGGGGAAATGCATAACGACAAATTGGTGAGCATGTGCTTAAAGACGCAACGTACCAACAAAACGAATGTCCGTATAAATCAACAAAATTGTGATTCCAAATCGCATCCAAAACTATACCCAACAATAAAGTTTGGAAAAAGTATGAATATAAATCAACCTACTAAATATTTATTTAAAGTACCAGTGTAAAGTACCAGTGTAACGGGCACAGGCCCAATTCTAACACTTGGCATCTCGTATACATAACTACATACAAAACCATTCTATATCAATAAAACTAAAAACTATATTACAAACTACATACTAAATTAAACATTACAAAATTATAAATTACCAATCAAATATTACAAATTACAAGTTACAAGCAACCCATCATCTACTCGTACTTTTTATTGTAAATTTCATTAACCTGTTTTCTAAAATTACCTATGGAAGTGTCAAAAATGCTTAAATTTGATTCTAAAAGAAGGGAGTTGGTGATAGATAATACTTTGATAAAGGAAGAGTTCATTCTAATGTTCGTTCTGCAAAATGGTATATAAAATGCTTTACGAGGTCTGCATCTAACAGCTGGAGTGTAAAGTTTAACCAACGGCAGTAACATGGGACAGTCAATTCTATTGTTGACCAATTTGTGTATAAACAACACTGCTGATATTTCCCTCCTCTCACTTAATTTGAAAACTTGCACCTCACGTCTAATATTCTGATACTCGTCATATGCAGGGTAACGATGGTACATTTTATAATAAAGGTACTTAAGATATTTGTTCTGAACAGTTTCAATTTTTTGTTGATGTAAATTAGTACTGGGATTCCATATCTTATTAGCAAATTCTAATTTTGGCCTAACTATAGAATTATAAAGTAACTTAATCGATTTAATATTTTTAAATTCAGTGGTATTACGTATCAAAAAACCTAAATTTCGTAAAGAACTTTTTACAATGCTGTCCACATGATCATCCCATTTGAGGCGTGAATTAAAAACCACTCCCAAGTCTTTGCAATTTTGAACACGTTTCAAATCTGTATGATTGATTATGTAGTTAGTGCATATATAATTAGTTTTCAAAGAAAATGTCATAATTTTACATTTACTGACGTTAAATAGCAACTCGTTGGTTTGGCTCCAATTAACAACGGTATCAAGATCTTTTTGCAGTAATTCGCAATCTTGTTTGCTTTCAATTTCTCTAAATATTTTGAGATCATCAGCAAATAGTAAAACTTGTGAGGAGTTAATAAGGGCAGGCAAGTCATTTATGAACACAAGAAACAATAATGGTCCCAAGTTACTGCCTTGCGGTACTCCTGACGGTGTTAAGTATTTTTTTGATGCTGTTCCATTTAACTGAACATATTGGTATCTGTTTTGTAAATAAGAACTGAAAAAATGTATCATGTTTATGTGGCAGCCGGATGCATACAGTTTCTGTAGAAGTAGGTCGTGTTTGACCTTGTCGAAAGCCTTAGCGAAATCAGTGTAAATAACATCAGACTGTCCACCTTTATCTAAAGCTTCGCTAACAAAATCAACAAATGACATAAGATTCGTATCCACTGAGCGACCTTTCATAAAACCATGTTGGTTCACTGATATCCAGTTTTTTAATTAATATGATAGATTTTGATACATAATCTGCTCAAAGATTTTAGCCGGAACTGATAATATAGACACAGGTCTATAATTTTCAATATCAGATTTGCATCCAGATTTATGTATTGGTGTTACTCTTGAAATTTTCCACTTATCAGGAAAGGTGCGCGTTTTTAAAGCCAAATTAAAGAGTATACATAAAGGATTTTTAAACCATTCATGGCATGCTTTATATATATAAGTAGGTATTAAATCAGGACCAGCGGTTTTTTTTCCCTTTAATCGCTCGAGTGCTTTATCGACATCTTCCATGTCAACTGCATGCATCTCAAACATATTCGTCACACTGCAACTGGATTCAGACACTATTTTCTGCGTATCATAACTTGAGTTATGATTATAAACTGAGGAAAAATATTTGGCAAAGAATCCAACAGTATCTGCGGTACCTGATGATTCCTTTTTCTGGTAGTAATAATTTTGCTGAACATTTACATCTTTCTTTTTATTGTTAACGTAATTCCAAAAGTTGTTGATGTTATCACTAATTTGTAATTCCAAGGAATCAATATAGTTTTTATACGCTATAGAAATATTTTTTTTACATAATTGCCTCAAACGTTTAAATTCTTGCAAATGGTAATCAGATTTATTCCTGTTTTTATGAAAGTATTTTTTTTGTTTTACGTCGTTTATAATTTCTCGAGTAAACCACAAAGGGTATCGATTAGATCTTGTAGAAATATGTTTTGGTACACAATGATCTACAATATCATAGAGCAATTCATAAAATTTGTTAGTAGCTTCATTTATATCAGTATAGTTTTTTAAACAATTCCAATCTACATCCTTCAAAGAATTGTACATTTCCAAAAAATTTGCTCTTTTGAAATTGTAATCGTAGGTTACGTCAATCGGTGTGTAACCCCCATTACTAAAGTAATTTACGCTACTTAAAACAATAGCTGGATGATACTCATCGATTGGCACCAGTGTCTCATTTTCTCTCTCTACCTGTAGATTAATATTACTTAAAACAAGATCCAAAGTTTTATTCTGTACGTTTTTTACGTTATTATATGAGTTCATATTAAAAAAATTTATAAATTCTTGCAAAGTTTTAGTTAATTCATTACCATTTGCAAATGAAAAACTGGTTCCATCAACATCAGGTATATTAAAATCGCCTACAACTATTAGATCCTTCCCCAAGCATTCCTCGTTATTTTCAAATTCCTCAAAAAATTCTAAATATTTATTGGTATAAGAGCGCGGAGAAAAATAAACTGTACTTACTATGGTTTTTTTACCATAAACATTACACTCCACTATTAAAGACTCGATTGTGCTGTTATTTAACATTAATTTAGATTTGTGCCGTTTATTAACCGCAATCAGCACACCACCTCCACGTTTTTTATTTGATAACGCTTTATTTCTATCACACCTGTACACGTTATAGCGGGCATCAAATAGTTCACTATTATAGATATCAGAGTCCAACCAGGTTTCTGTTAGTGTAATGATATCATATTCCACTGAAAGCAGATTATTAAATAAAATAGGTGTTTTTGTTCTCAGGCCTCGAACATTTTGATAGTAAATGTTAAGTTCTTTAGCCTTCATAATAAAATACTTTGTAGATTTTGAGTTGCTTGCAATTAATGAATTTTAAAATTAAAAATTAAATTAAACTAATGATATAAACAAGTAGAGTATAGAAAGGAAAAAAAACCGCAATATAAATAACTAAACAAAATTTCAATTTCATAGAAAGTTACTCCAGCCTAATTTGACTTTACTCCTTACATAATTTTTCGAAATCCCTCATTGTCTTTAGATAAGATTTTTTGTTATTTTTATTCACTACAATAACCCCATCGCGTGACCATGTGTTTCGATAACCAAACTTTTCACTTACATTATTAAGTACGTCCATTCGAGCTCTTGTCAGATCCTCTCTTATCAACACTTTTGACCCCTTCAGTTTCTTTTTGGCGTTGAATACCATTGCCCTGTAGCGATAACTAGTAAACTTAACTATAATCGCTCGAGTCTTGTTTGCTTGTACTTTACCAACGCGATGACACCTGTCTATAAAATCTTCAGCAATGTGTAGACCCATCTTATTGTTAAAAACATCAATAATCGATTTCTCCACAATCTCACTCGAATCTTCTTTGATTCCAAATACACGCAAACTATTACGTCTGGTGTATTGCTCAAGGTTATCCAACGAATTTTGTAGTTCCTCGTTCTCTTCCTGCAGACGTACAATTTTTTTTTCCATGTCATTCATCTTGTCCATGAACTTCTCTATTCTGTCTTCCACCTTTTTAACGACCATTAGCGAAAGTTTATCTGCAATGGTTTCTAAGAACCCATCATCAGATATTAAATCCTTGAACAGATTTTTAGTGATATCTGCAATATCTTTTTGTTGCCCTTGAGTGAACACCATCTTTATACGTTAAACACAGGGAAACCGAAAAAACGATAATTTCACTATTGGAGCAACTTGCCACAGGTCTACTTCCTATGAGAGCTCATAATATAAACCCTTCATAAAGGCGAAACACGCAGTCTATAAAATATTAAATGAATATAAAGCGATAGAAAAACAGTTAACTAGAACGAGTGGTTAGGTCGATAGCGAAGGCCGATAAGCAGTCACCAACATAGTGGGGTGGAATAACTCCTGAAAATCTGGCCTTAAAAGGAAGTTACTAAGTAAGCGTTCTAGGACTCAAAGCGACAAGACAAATAACTTTGCGTAATGGGGTTGACGACATGTAAAACCTTACAGAAGGGCTAGTACGAAATATTATGCACATACACAATTAGAGGAAAGTACTATAATTACGGAACACTTAAAGCAATGTCACAGCTGAGAGACCTGAGACACTACTTAAGGAGATAAATTACAAGTTACAGATTCTTAGCGGAATATAGGCATAAATACCTAAAACCTAACCTTCAAAATTAAAGTAAATAGTTACTTCAACGCAGATAAAATTAAACTTATCGATCTAATTAATGCTTTTAAAGGTGTCTAACAAAATCAGGAGACATAATGTTCAGGGTTCAGGTTATAGTGGGCTGTATGATTTTAATTTGGAAATTACAGGATACGTCTTAGGGGTGCAGGAATTAAAAGGGGTTGTGAACCAACGGTCTCGTGCAGTCTCACACGGGATGAATTTAATAGACTTATTTTCCGTTGGGCAGAGGTTGGGTGAATGCAGAGCAGATGTTAAAACTGTATTGTTTATTGACTAGAATATTTCCTATTTATATACATTAACTATGACGTAAATTACAGGGTTCATGTTATTTTGCCCCAGTTTGAGCTCGCATATGCACTTGCGTGTTCAATTTCATAACAAACAGATAGCAAGTATGCATAATTGCAGTTTGTCGACCGGGTCATTCGACCAGTGCTGATAAGAAACGCTGACTGCTTTGTTGTAATTTCCGCATGTAACATTTCGCTTACGAAATGTATGCATATTTAATTTTAAAAGTTAAAATTATGTTTTGGTTCCTAAACACATCATCTCATTGGAAATGGGAGAATCTGAACATATGAGTAAATTTTTAATTTCGATTAAACATTTTCGAGGCGTAGTTCTTTATACTGAGGATTAAACCCTTGTATATTTTGTAATAACCTTTTAATCCCTATTTGGAGAAAGTGGAGTAGTATATAAATCAGAAAAATTCTGGATGAAACTTTTACCGATTTAGGCTCCAAATGTACTTTTGCAGGTTCTCGCTAATTTATTTTTAGCGGGGTCGTATTTTAAATATCCAATTACCTGGAACCGTATCTTGGATATTAAGCCAGCAAAAAATACAAAAAGCGGCGAGTACTCTAGATAACCAACGTTTTAGTTAATGAGAACCCTGGAATACATAAAATGTGCAAAACTGAAATACAAAGTAGAGTTTTATCTTGATTAATGAATTAACTGGGAAAGCTCAACTCCCAGTACTGCAGAGGTAAATGCACGTTTCTGTTATTATTGCCGAAAATTATCAGATAATGTCGCTCCCGTCGCTTTTATTTTTTAATCCATGCTTTCCTAAGCTTATTTCGAGTTCTTAAAACTTTGTGTATTGATCGACCGAGCCATGCACAAATTTGGTTCTTGAAGAACAGCTCCGCCATAGCGTTTCCCGCTTGTCAGTGGGTATAAGTAAATTTCAGATCCAATATACGTTAGAAAAGCTTCCTCGGTTTTCTATTACGGCGTGGGTTTTCGTCTTGTTTATCACTACATGCAGTCCTATTGCTTCTGTTCGTGGCACGCCCAAACCAGGACTTTGGGGTGTTTGTTTCGCTTTGTGGTTGCGGCGGAACTTTAGAGCAATTTACACGGAATTAAGACACACTGCGCAGCCTACCTTATCCATAATCGTGTCGTTAATTCCTCGGAGAAGTTTAAGGAATTCCACATGAGAATGTTATAATTTTAATAACTTTCTCCGAGAACTTGGGCAGTGCTAAAACTTTACGGGTTTGCACATTAGTAACGTCTGGTTACAGCGGCAGTAAGTGCTAGGTTATTAATCTTATCAAACCAAGTAGTATTTTTTTCTTTCTAGTTTAAAAATATCTCCATTTCTTCCAACTTTGAGTTTCAGTAAAAGGCGAAGATTAAAAGGCTAATAAAATGAAATTGTTTAAATCGATATAATATATACGATATACTAAATATTATCGAACATAGAGCATAATCTAAAAAATTTAAAACAAATACTTTCTTTGACCTCTTGATTGCCAGTTTTTAAGTTTCGCCTTTTAGAATTGCTACTTTGTAATCTAAATTCTCGGAACAGAGAGTTAATTAAGAACGCCTTCCCTTTTTAACAAAAGAGACAGCTCAATTAAAGTAAATTGCTTGTTTATCGCTTGAAATTGTATTTTAATGTACTGGATTTCCCTACTTCCAGAAAATGTAGATCATTATCGATAGTACGTGCTGTTGCAGTAATTTTTTTTATTAAAAAAAGTTATTTAGACAACAGTTCAAATAATTAGGCGAGCCAAATACCTATGCTGTGTCGCGTAAGTCACCACCCGGTATATAAAAACCTGAAGGTTTTGTTTGTTTTTGACACAGACTTAACCTGCAAATCTCGAGTTTGACATAGACTGACAATACACTTCAGTACTGCCAAACGTATAACACATATCAAGGCTTGCTCAGAATATTTTTTTATCTCATGGTATAATTAAAAGTTATGAATGCTTAGGGACAATTAATGTTAGACATTAACGATAGTATGAGCAATTTGCATTACCGTAATTTTACCCGGTACTCTACAACGAGATCATGATAATCTCAAATAGTCGGCAAAAGCCCATAATAACAATGACGTTACTTACTGAAAGTTAAATTATGGGTTCGGATTGAATTTGACTCAAAACCCACAAATGCAAGAGCATTGCCATTATCAAATAATATTAATAAGAAAAGATAGATCCTACAGACTCCAAGTACTTGGTTCGCATTAGGCGCCGTAATAGATCCCGAAATGCTTTAGTAATTAATTAAAATCTAATTAAGTACAATTTGAAGGCAAAAAGAATTATTTACCCAATATCTTTAAACTAGAGGAATAGGTAAGCTTAATTCAACCGAGCTAATCGCTTACAAATTTGGAATGAAAGCCCAAACATTCAATTCCAAAAAGTAAATTAAAGTACAATGAAGTAACCGCCACGGTCATGGTACGCGCATCGCACACAATTCAAAAGTGGTCCAAAACTGGATTTGGCATTGACAGATTGTTCTAATTAAATAGTGATTTGATAATTCGGAATAATTGCCCTACATAGGGGAGTTACTTAGATGTAATATATTTATCTGAATAAAATGCAATCTTGGTACCTGACGAATACATCCACATTAACACGAACTACCAACAAGTCAAAAAAGTTCCATTTTGCAGGGGGAATAGACCAGTTAAAGGCAAATCTTCTGTTTCTGGTTACCAGACAGAAAGCAGGCGTCCGAGAAGGTGGTGACAATCATGACGCCAAGCTTCCGGAAGGTTAAAAGGGAGGTATCCACAGGTGGTTGTCCAATGCATAAGCGGCTGTTTCACGTTACAATCCTCGGCTGCAGGTAATAGATCTCAGTGATGGGTGCCACAAAAGTGGACTGACATAATGCCCTTTTGCAGAAACGGAATACACGAGTCGCCCAAAGTGAGAAGAAGCGTTATCCCATATTTCAAAAGCTTTCGCCAGTAACTAGAAAAAGCCGTAAATCGGAATAACAATATAAAGGCAAGCTAGAGCCTACCGTTGAGATGTGCTATTCTCTGGAAATAAATCATTACATGTGCTGCGTGTCAGGTATAGTTCCAGAAAATGTCTTCAAGGAACATCATCCAATTCCACAAAGCCGTAACACAATATTGATTTCCCCAAAGTGATTGCAAGCGATGATCTAAAGATAATGTAAAAATGTGACTTCAAACATTTATTTCACAAAGTAACCAACAAAATTTCTGCATCAACACAATATGGCAAATTATGACTCTTAACACGTAACAAAATAGTTAAACTCGATCAATACAGAGTGAGTGTTAAAGAGTGAGGAAAGAGCGGGAAATTTTCCTCACCCTTTAACGCTCACTCTGTATTAACGGAATCGAATATTGTTAATTACAGCTAATCAGGTTTACCATTTCTCCCTCCACTCTAGCATCCTCCAAAACAATCGTTATATCTTCCCTTGAAATTGCAGGTCGTCCAAACAGCTCGGGGAACGTCGTCTTCAGTGTTCTTGAAATGCGAACGAGCATGCTTTAAGAAAATATGGGGATACAAGATATGCATGCTAGTAGTAATGTTGGTGTAGACAAACAAAGCCAAAACCACTACGAACATACACAATAAACAAAATCCAAGCTAGAATAAAGCAAAACTTTCAGAACCAACATCTGTAGGATCATACAAGGAGACTGCTTGGGTTCTTAAAAAAATTTTTTTATTTTATGGTAATACGTAAACCCTTAATATGAATCGGTGAACAGAACAAGGCAACAAAGGAAATTTACGTCGCCAAGTACACGGCGAACGAAACAAAGAGCTCAAACATCTGTTCACCAGCAAATCGCCTCGATCCTACAAAAATTGTAAGAAAACCGTTACCTCCATAAAACAATAAATCGCGGCACGCGAACTCAAAGAAGCCCCCAATTCGCAAGTATAAACCGCGGCAATAAAAGGGCCAACGGATGGCCGACCAAACGGCGCCGCAGCGAAAATTAATAAACGCAGTTCGATCACTAAAACGCGCTTAAATCAGAGTGCGCCAAATCCAAAACTCCACATAAGGGTACCTGAAGATAGGAAAAATCAACCGCCACCTAATAAAAACCAACCGCAGGCGCTAGCACATATACAGGTGGAGTAAAAGCAATTTTTCCATCAGACAGCAAAATACATGCGGCTGGAGCGCGCCCGGGAGAACGGCCGAAAAATTCAGCGGCCTTTGTAACGGAGAAAGCCGGGCCACGACAAAATACAGCGGGCAAGGAGACAATATTACAAATTAAAGTATAATTAACGGAAGGAAGCATCCCAGAAAAGCGTAATGGGTCTCAAAGGTCTTATAAAAATAGCGCGCAACCGATCGAAGCATAATAAACTTTTTAACACACGCCATAAGAATAATACTTAATCAAGCTTTACGCGGAACACTGAATTAAAAATTCCAAGTTGAGCTAATTTTTACTCAAAACATAGCAAATTGGGTGTCGTTAGAATCGGCATTTCAACAACTATTGATTGCGATTCAAATCAAGTCGATAATTGATCACGCCGCTCAATTAAAGGCTATAATTCCGAAATATATCGAAATCGGGCAAAACATCCCTTCTACTTCGACCAATGAGCGTCGAGATCGCGTTGGACAAAGGACTGGCTCCTTTAAATAGTCAGACGCTGGCAGTAAGAAATTACTCAGCCAGGAGAGTCGGACCAGCATCAACTCTGCCTCGGCGGGTCAATCCAGCAGCAACTCAGCCAAGGAGAGTCCACCAGCCACCACTTCAGCTTCCAGGACTACCAGCAGCCACTTCAGCTTCCAGGACTACCAGCAGCCACTTCAGCTCCAGGACCAACAGCCGTTTCACTGGACTTTGCTGTCTGCCGTCTTCGTGGGACTTCGAGTTCGAGCCACTTCAGCTTCCAGAACCAGCTAGCAGCTCCAGCCTCTCCAGAGCCTATCACCCTCGTGGACTTAGAGCCAATCCTACGCATTGGACTCTGCTGCCTGCCGTCTTTGGAAAGCCACTTTCGCCAGCCGCCGCCTCCGCCCCGGAGATCAGCACTGCCGCCGACGTTGCCGCCGCCGCTGCTCACAGCCCGCCGCCCCGTCGCCAGTCGCCACCGCCGCCGCTGCAACCGCAGAAGGAAGCCGCCAGCCGCCGCCTCCGCCAAAGGAGATCCGCACTGCCGCCGACGTTGCCGCCGCCGCTGCTCACAGCCCGCCGCCCCGTCGCCAGTCGCCACCGCCCCCGCTGCAACCGCAGAAGGGAGCCGCCAGCCGCCGCCTCCGCCCCGGAGATCCGCACTGCCGCCGACGTTGCCGCCGCCGCTGCTCAAAGCCCGCCGCCCCGTCGCCAGTCGCCACCGCCGCCGCTGCAACCGCAGAAGGAAGCCGCCAGCCGCCGCCTCCGCCCAGGAGATCCGCACTGCCGCCGACGTTGCCGCCGCCGCTGCTCACAGCCCGCCGCCCCGTCGCCAGTCGCCACCGCCGCCGCTGCAACCGCCGAAGGAAGCCGCCAACCGCCGCCTCCGCCAAGGAGATCAGCACTGCCGCCGACGTTGCCGCCGCCGCTGCTCTCAGCTCGCCGCCCCGTCGCCAGTCGCCACCGCCGCCGCTGCAACCACTGGAGGAAGCCGCCGGCACCGCCTCCGAAGGACCACACCCGCTTCCAACTGCGGATGCCAATCCGCCATTTTCTTTTTCTTTTTCTGTACATATATGTTACCTAGTTCTAAGCTTATTTGTATGTTAGTTAGTGTAAATATAATAAACTTTGTTCCAATCAAATCCAGTGTCTAGCTGAGGGTAACGCCCACCCTCCTCTTCCGAAACCGACGCCATTGAAGTAACCCTACCGCTGAGCATAGACGTAGGCTTGTTAATTGTCGCCCGGAACGTGGGGCCAGCCTTTGGTGGATATCAGAGGGAAGCCACGCCCACTACAATGGTGAAGTCGACGAAGAAGGATGGACGCAACTCCGCCGAGGACCAACAAGGAACCTCAGCCGACACCGCAACAAAATGGCAGCCCGCATTGCTCGGAAGTCACAGAAGACAGCGCATCCCCGTTTCCATGTGGACAGAGGACACCACCACAGTGTCTCAACCCAGGGAAAACCAAGATGAATGAAGAGGACCAACACCACTTCTGGGAGTGGTAGTAAACACCCAGTGGCGCCCAAATCAAATTTCAACATCACCACCAACAACCATGATCCAGAACGATTCACAGCAATCTCAAGGATTCCTCATCACCAGCTTTCTGGCCTGCACCGCCAATGTGCTACCAGAAGCTCAGCACCAGCTCTCTGGCCAACACTTCAAATATGCTGCCAGAAGCTCGCCGCCAACTCTCTGCAGAAGCTCCAGCACCTGCACGCAGCACAAACTCACCGAGAAGAGCAACAGGGGAACAGCGCTCGCTGAAAGGCCCAAGCCCACAACTCCACTGGAACACGCACAACAGGTCCCCGAAGCTATGACTTGCCGCCTCCGCCACCGAGGGTCAATCTGTCCGCGCCAAGGATACCCCAAGCCTCCACCCGCACCCACCGCGTGCCGCCGAGGTGTATCCTTCCGCAGATCCACCCAGCGCGTGAGGAATGCCGCAACACCACCATACTTCGCCTGGTCACGTGCGCCCGCTTCCGGAACATCAGGCACAGCCCCTTTTACGACAAGGATCCACCTAGCTTCTTCTCCAGACGTCAACGCGTCCAACTAGCCCAAGCAGCCCCGACCAAGGTGTCCCACCTCAGCCGCCTCCACGTCAGCAACCCGGGTCGCCTAGGGAAACAGAAACTCCGCGTCAAGGAGAGGACTTCGCCTAAGCACGCACTTCAAGATACCGAAGTCCTGGCATCACGCTTACTTCTCCGCGGAGCGATCTGGTCAAGACCGGACCCTCAAACTTCGCCGGCACCAACCGCGTTCCGCCGAAGCCCGGCCACAGATCCGCCCCAGCACGTGAATAAGCTCACGCCGCCAAGGGACTTCGCTTGGACACGAGCCCAGGTTCCAGGAGTCCTGACCGAAGTTTCCAACACCCCAGGTCGACATCCGCTCCCACGAGTCCCGGCTGACGACACCTTTCATCGGAGCGCTTCCATCGCCACCAAGGCCCCAACACCAGCTCTCTGGCCAGCACTTCAAATATGCTACCAGAAGCTCATCACCAGCTCTCTGGCCGGCAGTGCCAATCTGCTGCCAGAAGCTCGCCACCAACTCTCTGCAGGCACTCCAGCACCTGCACTTAGCGCAAATTCGCCGAGAAGCGCAACAGAGAAGCACGCTCACTAGAAGGCCGAAGCTCACGCCTCCGCCGGAACAGGCGCCCCAGGTCCCCGAAGCTAGGACTTGCCACCTCCACCACCGAAGGTCAATCTGTCCGCGCCAAGGATGCCCCAAGCCTCCGCCCGCACCCACCGCGTGCCGCCGAGGTGTATCCTTCCGCAGATTGGCTCAGCACGTGAGGACTGCCGCAACGCCGCCATACTTCGCCTGGTCACGCGCTCCACTTCCGGAATATCAAGCACGGCACCTTCTACGACGAGGATCCACCTGGCTTCTCCCCCAAACGTCAACACGTCTGATTAGCCCTAGCAGCCCCCGAACAAGGTGTCCCACCTCAGCCGTCTCCGCGTCAGCAAGTCGGGTCACCTAGAAGGATAGGAACTCCGCGTCAAGGAGAGGACTCCGCCTAAGCACGCACTTCAAGACCCCGAACTCCTAGCATCGCGCTTATGTCATCGAGGACCGATCTGGCCGCGCCTGGACCCCCAAGCTTCCGCCCGCACCAGCCGTGTACTGGCGAAGTACGCCCAGCCACAGATCTGCTCCAGAACGTGAAAAAAGCCCACGCCCCAAGGGACTTCGCTTGGACACGAGCCCCAGGTACCAGGAGTCCTGGCCGAAGTTTCCAACACCCCAGGTCGACATCCGCCCCCCACGAGTCCCGGCTGACGACACCTTCCATCGGAACGCTTCTCACCGCCGCCAAGGCCCCGACAACGACCTTCAACGGCCCAACATCTCGCTCATCGAGATACCTCCACCGAGCAGCGTATCATTCCATAGGGATTCAGCGACCACTTAGCCCAAAGATGCATGACGGCCAGCGAACCAGCAAAGGAAAGATCCCCTCCGGTTTCAACAACCTGCTACAAGGGATCATGCGACTCGCAACCAATCATCACCATGTGAGGATTCACAAGGGCATCTACGGATAACCGGCCACTCATATCTCGCAGTACCACCAAGGAATCCGCCGCTAAGCCAGTTAGACGTTGTCGAGGAGAAAAATTCACGCCGACCAACTCCGCCTCTTCTCTCCCTAACCTTTTTGCGCCCGGATCGCGGACGCCAAAGGAGGGGGGAATTGATATGAACCGTTAAACAGATCGAATAAAGACAAAGGAAACGTACGCCGCCTGAAAAGGCGCCCGAAGAACAAAGATTATTACATCTGTTCAACAAACCGCCGCGATCCTACGCAGAAGTATCTTTCAAAACCCTAAATCATAAAAATAAGTGTCCTTACAACGAATTTCTAAAGTGCAGCAAGATTGCAACCATAAAACTTTATTGGAGCCGGCCGGCCAAGAAAGGTGACAGCCAGCGAAATACGCCTCACGAATGTTTGCAGATTAAATTAAGAATTTTTCACTAAAACGCCCTTTAAACAGAGTGCGCTCTGTTTTAATCACACATAAAGGATACCAGAAGATAGGAAAAATTAACCGCTACCTATTAAAACAAACCACAGAGCGATAGCACATATACAGGTGGAGAAAAAGCAATTTTTCCATCAGGCAGCCAAACTCGCGCCCGGGAGAGCGGCCGAGAGTTCAGCGGCCCGAGGAAAGGCATATTGTAACGAAGAAATCAGGGGCCACGACCGAGTACAGCGAGCAAAGATGCAGATTACAAATTAAATTTTAATTAACGAAGGAAGCATCCCAGAAAAGCGTAATTGGTCTCAATAATCTTATAAAAATAGCGCGCAACCGATCAAAGCATAATAAACTTTTTAACACACGCCATAAGAAAAATACTTAATTAAGCTTTACGCGGAACATTGCATTAAAAATTCAAGTTGAGCTAATTTTTTACTCAAATCATAGCAAATTGGGTGTCGTTAGACTCGGCATTTCATCAACTATTGATTGCGACTAAAACCAGTCGCTAATTGATCACGCCGCTCAATTAAATGCTATAATTACAAAATATATCGAAATCGGGCAAAACATCCCTTCTACTTCGACCAATGAGCGTCGAGATCGCGTTGGACAAAGGACTGGCTCCTTTAAATAGTCAGACGCTGGCAGTAAGAATTCACTCAATCCAGGAGAGTCGAACCAGCACACTCAGCCAAGGAGAGTCCACCAGCCGCCACTCCAGCTTCCAGGACTACCAGCAGCCACTTCAGCTCCAGGACCAACAGCCGTTTCACTGGACTTAGCTGTCTGCCGCCTTCCTGGGACTTGGAAAAATTAACTCAGCCAAGGAGAGTCCACCAGCCGCCACTCCAGCTTCCAGGACTACCAGCAGCCACTTCAGCTCCAGGACCAACAGCCGTTTCACTGGACTTAGCTGTCTGCCGCCTTCCTGGGACTTGGAAAAATGCACTCAATCCAGGAGAGTCGAACCAGCACACTCAGCCAAGGAGAGTCCACCAGCCGCCACTTCAGCTTCCAGGACCACCAGCAGCCACTTCAGCTCCAGGACCACCAGCCGTTTCCTCTACTGGACCTAGCTGTCTGCCGCATCTTCGTGGACTTAGAGCCGATCCATTTCACTGGACTTAGCTGTCTGCCGCATCTTCGTGGACTTAGAGCCGATCCATTTCACTGGACTTAGCTGTCTGCCGTCTTCGTGGGACTTGGGATTAGAGCCACTTCAGCTTCCAGGACCAGCTAGCAGCTCCAGCCTCAGAGCCAATCCTACGCATTGGACTCTGCTGCCTGCCGTCTTTGGAAAGCCACTTTCGCCAGCCGCCGCCTCCGCCCAGGAGATCCGCACTGCTGCCGACGTTGCCGCCGCCGCTGCTCACAGCCCGCCGCCCCGTCGCCAGTCGCCACCGCCGCTGCTGCAACCGCAGAAGGAAGCCGCCAGCCGCCGCCTCCGCCAAGGAGATCAGCACTGCCGCCGACGTTGCCGCCGCCGCTGCTCACAGCCCGCCGCCCCGTCGCCAGTCGCCACCGCCGCCGCTGCAACCGCAGAAGGAAGCCGCCAGCCGCCGCCTCCGCCAAAGGAGATCCGCACTGCCGCCGACGTTGCCGCCGCCGCTGCTCACAGTCCGCCGCCACGTCGCCAGTCGCCACCGCGCCGCTGCCCCCGCAGAAGGAAGCCGCCAGCCGCCGCCTCCGCCAAAGGAGATCAGCACTGCCGCCGACGTTGCCGCCGCCGCTGCTCACAGCCCGCCGCCCCGTCGCCAGTCGCCACCGCCGCCGCTGCCACCGTAGAAGGAAGCCGCCAGCCGCCGCCTCCGCCCAGGAGATCAGCACTGCCGCCGACGTTGCCGCCGCCGCTGCTCACAGCCCGCCGCCCCGTCGCCAGTCGCCACCGCCGCCGCTGCCACCGCAGAAGGAAGCCGCCAGCCGCCGCCTCCGCCCAGGAGATCCGCACTGCCGCCGACGTTGCCGCCGCCGCTGCTCACAGCCCGCCGCCCCGTCGCCAGTCGCCACCGCCGCCGCTGCAACCGCCGAAGGAAGCCGCCAGCCGCCGCCTCCGCCAAGGAGATCCGCACTGCCGCCGACGTTGCCGCTGCCGCTGCTCTCAGCTCGCCGCCCCGTCGCCAGTCGCCACCGCCGCCGCTGCAACCGCAGGAGGAAGCCGCCGGCCCCGCCTCCGAAGGACCACACCCGCTTCCAATCGCGGATGCCAATCCCCCATTTTCTTTTCTTTTTCTGTATATAAATGTTACCTAGTTATAAGCTTATTTGTATGTGTAAATATAATAAACTTTGTTCCAATCAAATCCAGTGTCTAGCTGAGGGTAACGCCCAACCACCCCTTCTTACGCCGACGCCATTGCAGTAACCCTACCGCTGAGCATAGACGTAGGCTTGTTAACTTTAAGTACAATTACTCTCGCAGATGTCTGTTTACATTTTATTTTAAAACCAAGTTGCTTTAATATGTTCAAACTCGTGGCCTTATTGATTTAAAGTGGTCTTGCGCACGAATGAAATCCTAACCTCACAAATTTTGCCGGTTTTGTGATTGCTGCATTTAGTGCATTTTCATCTTTATGTGCCTAATTTAATTAAAAAACAAGCAAGTTTTGCATATTACTGTTACATTAATCCATTTATAACAAATGTGTAGACCTGAGCACCGTTCCCTAACATTATAAACATTTGTTCTAATTTTCTTTCACGTACAGGGACCGGCAGAAAAACCGGACGGTTTTGAAATGGTTTTTACGTTTTTCCTATTTGAGGTTGGCGGTGTAGAAGAAGACAATTGGTTGCTTCAATCTATGCCATTTAATTTAGTGACAGCTAAAATGCAGCAGTGGAACCCAAGCCACCGTGCTTTCGCGGTAGAAACCTACTTTAAAACTGGCGATTCTGTAGTCAATACTCAGCGATTGTTCCGAAGAGAGTTCAATATTGGTCGTCATGGTGCTAAACCCAGCCGAAATGCAATAATGCGCTGGGTCAGAAATTTTAGGCAAACATCTTTGGCTGCGAAGAGCCATACCAAACGACATGGTACTGAGGGCGATGAGAAATTTCCGAACACGGCTGCAGCACTGTGTCAGAAATGGTGGTCGTCACTTATCAGACATAATTTTCAAATAAAGTAAATAATGTTGTTGTAATTTTGTAATTTTTGCAATTAAAGATATATTTTAGTAAATGGCAATTCCTTTTCTCTCATTTTTCGTAATATAAATGTATGTTGTTGTAATTTTGTAATTTTTGCAACCATTTCAAAACCGTCCGGTTTTTCTGCCGGCCCCTGTATAAAGTAGGTACACGCGGACTGCACAGATTCACTAAATTAGCATAGTGAGAAGATGGCGTTTTCTCCGAATGTGGAGGGGATAGAATTAGTTTTAATAGTTGTCAAAAATCCGGAAGGCATTTCTTTTACCCAAATTGGCAAAATTAAAGCTTTTAAGCTTTAATATTTTCAATGTACTCTTTAAAAGGTAAAAATTATGTTTTTGGATTAAATGTGAAATTTTAGTGAGTATATAGGATTAAGATGAAATAGTTTTCTTAATGGGTTTTAATGAATACATCAAGGGTACTCCGTACAACTACATTAAAACTATTTGTTTCAGAATGGATTGTTTTAAAACAAACTTGCTATTTAATCCTTTAAAATAGCAAATTAGTTTTAAAATAGCCAATGTCAAGAGCATTATAAAACCAGTATAAGATCAATAGGACATGAAGCAAATCGTTTTTTTATTTTAATTTAATGAGTGCATTAAATTCTTTGTATAAGAATAAGTGACCTTTAAGGACTTTTAGTTTATCTTAAGGTAATTTTAAAACCAATATTGTTTTATTGAACATATTAAAGCATTTTTAAAACTTAAACTGTCTTAAAATTGTTACTTGGGTATCTGTTGCTTATCTGACTTATTAGGATTAAGCATTAAGTAATCTTTTGCAGGCGAAATCAATAGATAACTCAAAAATTTTTAACGAGAATCGTACACATTCTGAAAGATCTTTCAATAATTTATACATAAATATATCATATCTACACGAAAAGTTAGGCCAAGAAATATTTGTATCGCGACTAATACAAAGACAGACCAATAGAAGCAATATAGACGCGAATAATGCAAAAGATTATTTCAGAATAGCTATATACAATCTATTCTACAACACAAGATCTTGTATTTCGATTTGACGAAGAAACTCTAAATCTCTAAAATTTTAATATTATGATACCTTCCCCTTGTATGTCCAAAAGCAAAGTCAAGATAAATGAGTTTCGCAAATGTTTAAGTGAATATCTCAGTAAATTTTATGACATTTCGTAGGAATTAATTTGCCTAAAACTCCAATCAGAAAGTACCTACTACTGAAAACTGTCAAAATCGATCAACCAAGAATATCGTTACAAATATTGGAGATCGTATTTAAAGAAGAGACAAGACGAGAAGAGATTAAGAATTATCTCGCCTCGGCGTCATCACTAGGGACATTCTATACAGGGTGATTAATAAATATGGCAATTGAATTTGAGGGTAGTTAGAGGACATCAAACAGAACACCTTTGCATAATAAACTATACATTAAAAATTAATAATATTTTCACTAAAAATTAAAACGTTGAATTTTTTTTTGCCGTGTAGGAGGGGAAATCTTCTAAAGACCCTGGACGTTTCTTCCAGGAGTGCCGGATTCAACAGGCAATGTCGACCAGTCGCCTACCTGCTAAACCCCCCCCCCCCTACTGTTTTCCATAGCCGCGACGGCACCGCCTTTAAGGCATTTCTTCATCGCACGCTATCCCTTGTGTATCTGCTCTCTAGCTCTCTGTGTCTTCCTTTCTGTTTACACTTTTTCTTATACTATTTTTTTATCAGGCTTTTTTTTACTCTTATCTACCTTTCCCTTTCTTCTTGTTCTTTAGTTTTCAATATGGTGGTGATTGTTTTATGAACCTTTTCCCATACAACTTCGTCTCTTAACATGTATTCTACTATGTTATCAGGTGTTATATCATCTCTACTCAGTATTGTTCCCCTTCTTTCTTCCTCCCATCTTCCGCATGCTTTAACTGTATGCCATACCGTGTCGCATCTTTGGCAGTAGTTACAGTTTTCGTTCTCTGTAATACCCATTCTATGTAGATATTACTTAAAACATCCATGACCAGTAAGGAACTGTGAGAGGAAATAATCAATCTCCCCATGGTTTCTCTCTATCCATCTACTTAAATCTTTTATTAGTGTTTGAGTCCATCTTCCAGTTGTTGCTTCCTCCTCCCACTCTTGCTTCCACATTCTTAGTGTCTCTTCTCGCGAAGCTGATTTCCTGGCTCTTGTATTCTGGCCTCTGTTATAATTCCTCTCTTCCACCAGTAGATAGATAGGGACTACCCCTGCTACCACTTGTATGGCTCTCGTTGACACCGTTCTATAAGCCCTTGCGATTTTAAGAGAGTATTTCTTTTGTACTTTTTCTACCATCTTCTTGTACCTCTTCATTCGGACCCATTCTTTACATATTGTGGCACCATATAACAATATATTATCTGCTACGCTGCTTAGTAGCTTTCTTTTTCTACTGCTTGGTCCACCGATGTTTGGCATGATTCTATTAAGTGCGTTCACTATTTTTTCTGCCTTTGCTACGCTTTTACGTATATGCACCGCCATGGACATGTTTCTTGCGATTTCTATAACCAGGTATCTTACACTGGGTGCATTTTCAACGCGTTGCCTTCCTATTGTTATGTTAATATTACCATTTCTGTTTTGGCAGGTGCTAGTTGTAGTCCCTTGTCCTCCAGCCATCCCTCGATTCTCGTCACCGCCTACTCGGCGTTCTCCTTTAGCTCTTCCTTATCTCTGCCTCTAACCACTAGAGCCAGGCCATCCGCATATGCGATGCTGGTGGTTCCACTTGGCATTTCCAGTCTGAGAACGTCATCGTAATATATGTTCCACAGAAGCGGGCCTAAAATAGAACACTGTGGAACACCACAAGTCATTGGCATTTCTTTCGTACCGCCGACATATATCTTTCTAAAAACGTTGAATTACTCAAACTGATTGATAGTCACTGACATGGATTTCTATGAACATGGGTTTGTACAAGTGGTTGTGATCAGACCGAATTTGAATAAAATGCAGAAGCAAAAAACAGTTGTTTGGATATTTCAATCACATTTTACATTTTAATATACTTTCGTCTGATATGGCCAGTGGTTTCCAAAGGTTTGTACCACACCCTAACGCAATTAGTTTTCTATAAACGATTAATTTTTAGTGTAATGTACCTTTACTGAAGTCGATGTATCACCATTTAATTTAATGGCGAACAACTGTGCATCGCAGAATACTAACTATGTGTTAACTTAATTCTTGCACAGTCTTGTAGAGTTTGATCGGCTTAAATTAATACCCTACAGAGATCCAGAATCATGATAGAAATTTAGAAAACGACAGAATGTATCTACCTAAAGATTACAGGAATATTATTGGAAGTACAATCAAAAACTTTGTTGTGGTAGATGTCGTTCAAAATACGTTTCTGAATTTTAGGAACCATCTAGAACAGCACTTCGTAAAAAATCTGTATAAAAACCTCAAAATTCACCATAACTAAGTATCATTTTAATAGCGCGTTAATGCAATTGGCACCTTATTTCGGACCATCTTATATCTAACTATTACAGCAAACAAATTCAAGTTTATCGCAGCAAGCGTTTGTGCTAAGAGATAAACACCTGCAAGTTTTTTGTTGCAGCTTGTATGGCATTTCGATTCGAGTAGACCGCTCAAACAGCAAAATAGCTGGATGAGTATTGATTTTATGAGAAGTACGCTCTCGCGGATATTAATTGTTGGGCTAAACTGAAACAGTTTTTGTTGCTTAACAAGCGAAGCCGTTAGGCGTTGTTTTTCGCAGGTGCGCATTTAGCGTATGTAAGAAAGCTCATCTATTTTTATTCTTTACGTAGCGATCTTCATACTTAGGCTGGATTCCTTGCGCGTCCAATAATTGAAACGGTTGCGTTGCTGTTTTCTAGGCAATGCTTCTCATAGCGTATTTTCGCTTTCTAATTTCTAATATTTAGGCCGGCTAGTATGAGCTAATATGGGCTACTATAGGCTAGTATGGGCTCACACGAAAGCTAGAATTTAGCTAATTCAGTTTCCCGATTTCGCTTCTGTGTGCAGCCAGGAATTCCCGATATGTGCAGCTTCCTCTTGTTGTTAGCTGTCTTCTAATAGTGGCGACCTTGGGATCCTAAGAATTTAGGACCCAAATCCGACTTAGCCTTTACATGGATAAATGCAACGCAACAGGATTTCACTTGCCAATCTCTGCACTTCAATATCAAGTTGATTTGTAAGTACATGCGTTATCAGCTCTGTTTTTAATCGTTGGCATTCGCCGTAATTATGTCAGTTCCTACTAAGATCTTAGCAAATCAACCTTTTGGCTCAATCTTTTATGACGCTAATGAGCGAGAATCTAAATAATTCAAAATTGCTGAAATAAGCATGTGCATTGTAACTTATGAGCGGCGCTTTAGGCGTTGTGCGTTTATGCCAATTGCGATAGCACAGGAGTTGTCCTGATGTTGTAAATTAAGCTATAATTAGCATTTTGTGGATTGAATATTTGGAAGTTAATTTTTATTTGTGATTTATTGATTTATTTGATAGGAAATAGTTCTACAACTTTAATTGTTGCCACATGGCCTAAGAGCTAATGCAAATGATTCATGTGTTACTTCGATATTTGGGTTTAAATAAATGCTCTATTGCTATTATTTGTTTGTGTTTTCTTCTGCTACCCCTCTAGCTGAATGAGTAATCTAGGTATGCAGTGGAACACCAAAGGTATGTGGCGTATAACTAGTTTTGTTATTATATGTTGTGAGTAACGACAAGGCGCCTCAAGCCGAGGCCTTGGCAACCCTTTGTTTAAGGACGGTACAGCCATGATTTATTTAATTTTACTTGCAAGAGAACCTTTCATTTGAACATCTACTATTCAACTAATAACTTATAGTTATAACTAACAAAACTGCTTCTAGCTAACTATGACCGCCCTTCGCGAACAAGTACCTGAGGTTGAAGGGTACTCGCTTCCTTACTTCTTAGAAGTTATATTTTCATACCTAGGTATTGTACAACTATCTTATTTAATTGCAGCAAATCTGTTTTTTTTATAAAATGCTTATAATATACTCGTACATAATCAGAAAACAGCAGATCTCATTTCTTTACTAAACGATGACAACAACCTATACGAAGGTAGAAGGCAACTAAAAAAGAAGAAATACCAACATCTTGTGAGTTTATCCAAGAGTTTTGTACCACAGCGTGATCAGTGGTACTATAAAACATGAAAAAATTTCATAGGAATTTTTAAGTAGATGATAAAGAAGGTTCCATTTCGAAATATGGTAGCGAAGATTAAGGAAAACTATTTAAAATGTTAACAGCTAGTTTGTATCGAATAACACGTTTTTGTATGCGCAATTTTATATTATTTTTACTATGTCTAAAGTGTTTCTAGAAGAACTGTATAGGGCCGGTCAAGTCCATAACAAAGTTTCATGTAATTTTTCTTTGCCAAATAGAAAATGTGAACCATAAGGTATTTAGTACTATCAAAACTTTCTTACTGTTAAACGTGTTTTCCGCCCTCTTGTATAATCTACTATTAATTGACTTTACTGGTTCTTGTATATTAGCTCTCAGTTGAAATCGTTATATCGTTAAAAATACGTGACAAACGTTAATCGTGTTAGCATATTCGTAAACAGCATGCAGTCCAATTTGTATAAACCAATATATTTGGGTTCGCCGTCGCATTTGAGTCAGTCTGCTTCAGCAACTGTAGGTGCAACACCACTATGTGTGGTTTCGTTTTAAAGCTCTCGATAAAATCTATGCAACTGTAGGTATAAGGAACATATCGCAGTGGTTCCAACTGTAATTTTAAGAAATAGTTTTCGAGTGTTATTTGTAATAATTATGTAAAATACTTTTCATATCACAGTGATGTTACAAATTAAATAAATGCTTGAAAGTATAATCGACTGGTTGATTTCAACTCTCCGATCTGCAAGTAGTAGTAGTTCTGGCTCCAAATGGACGGCTCAGTTAGAACTGCGCATACTTATTTTTGTAGGAAAAATTAATGGATCAGTAGATTTTGTTGTATCTGTTGATATTTGTTACAATTTAGGCAGATGAAAATTAATTTCTAGTGACTTCCTCATGTTCTTTTGGGATACCTATTGTTGCCATTACACGAAAGTGGACAAGAATTGACCATTTTCGACTTCGATATCAAAAATTCTGGGAAGTCGATTCTCGAATTCGAACTGGAAGTTTCTCCAATCCAAATTTTATATATGCTCATACCAAGTGGAGGCAGTTGCATATGTATAACGCCCAAGATAATCATCTGCTCGAAGTTCTGGGATTCCCCTGGTAATATCTATAACGCTATGTTAAAAATAGAAAATCAGTGGAGCTAGCTCAGCTGTAAAATATCTAGTCCTAGGCCAGAATATTTGGGTTCTATTCCCACCATAAGACATTGACCGATTCTACTTTGTTATAAGAAGCTGTCTTCTTTTTATTTTAGGTCAGTGGTCTGTTTAACCACAAATTCGTGGTTCTATGAGCCCTCGTTGTTCGTAAACCGGGTAGGTGGCTAGCCTTGCCCGTCAAACCTGAGCAAGAGTATCTGGTTAGGGGTTTACAACTAGCATTAAGGGTTAACGACTACCACAGATGTTAGCGTGGTAGCCGGAGAACGTACGATTTTTAAAATTCTTCTGTAGTCAGCGGGGATCGAACCCAGAGCTGCGGTCTGATCCTAATGTATGTTGCCAAGCCTCTCGTCTTGAAGTTTGAGATCGGGAATGATTCTACATTATATTGCAATTAAAGCCGATATACAAGTATTGTGTAGGACGTAAAGTTCTCTTGGCCATTAATAGCCTTCAGGCATGAAAGAGACAACGCACCCTGGCAGACATTTACAAACCACCCCGTTTAAGCGCGCCGTTTCTGTGCTATCGCCCCAAAGGGTGCTTAAAGCAGGGCAGCCGAATCTGGCGGCCGGCGAAACCAAAAACTGCCAAAAAGTAAACACCAAGTACACAAGTACGCGTGTAAAAAGTGCTCCTCGGCCAAATGTAATTCCGATGCGGCGTCCCGTTTTTCCGCGTTTTCTGGATTGGCGTCGCGACGGTGGGCGTGGTGCTCGTTGCGGAAGCCCCGCCCCGGCGTAGGCATACAGAATGGCGCGGTGCCGCGGCCCGCCGCCAGAGGGCCAGATTTTGCAAGTCAATGCTTGTGTCAAAAGTGAATGGCGGATTCGATTGTTCAATGTCGAAAAAAGCTTCCGAATTAGAATTTGGACCGCACCGATAGCTGATTCTTCGCGAACCTTCGCCGACCCATGGGTAAGTTCGATGTGCAACCCGTTCAGTATGGCGATCTGTTTTGTTTTCGCCCGAGGGGGGTGCTCCCGCACTCGAGGCTGCTTTTTACCATGGCTCAAGTCAAAAGTATGAATTTCGGCTTGGTTCAAATATTATAATTTATTTAAATATATTCTAACTTTCTGAAAAAACTGTTTTACCATAAGAAATTTGTTCACGTTGGCATAAATACAATAAATAAAGAAAGTGCGATATTTATCAGTTAATAAAAACAATTGAAGTCTTTATAATTAAATTCTCTAATTAAGTATATTAGAAGACCCTGCAATAACAGAAATCATAAACAATAAAAGTTAGTATTTGCTAACAAATCTGCTTCAATCAAGTTAAAGTTATAAAATTTCTAAAATATAGTTCCATATTTCGAGACTATTTAATATTTGATTAATTGATTTAATTAATTGTAAGTGTCCTGTTTGTAATTTAGTTCGAAATACTGACTTATCGGCATCCGACGGATTATGGAAAATCCATTTTCACTCGAAGCACTAGGTAGTACTTTCTTTGTCCCGAAGAAGCATTTGAGGTTTTATTAATTCTTCAAATTTGTTATTGGTGAAAAATGCTTTTATTCGAATTTTGCAATATTCAAACTTGAGTGCACCTTTTCAAAGGAAATCAGTCTACTGGAAATTTTATGTTATCTATTTTAGTTAGGTACTAATTAAACATACTTCGGTTAAGTGCATGTATTGTTTTTAATTACATATTAAACCTACAGAAGCATAGAAACCATACCTAGTTACGCTTGTAAATATGCATTACTAAGTTGATTTAGGTACAACGCTTTCTAGATCACGAATTCAATTTTCTCATTAAAATTTAACTAAAACAGAAATTTCGAGATGTGTGATAAATAATACAAAAATTTTCTATCATAGTACTATGCTATTCACGCGTTACTTTCTAAACAGCGGATATATAATACATTATAGTAAATATTAAATTATTTGAAGGCTAGCGGAAACCTAATTTTTGAAATATATACCAAAGCAATTTCGTGTTCTATCAAAAATATATACAATTATCCACTGTAGTAACAGTTGATAACAGCTTCTCATAAGCGTAAATTATTGTTATTATAATAAAAAACAGCAAGTAAGCGGCGAAGGCTCCATGTAAACAATATAACGCAATTCAACGAGAAAATTAAATATTATAAATCTTATCAATAATTTTAACTTAACGTAGGTATTTAAATAAAGAGAAAATTAAACTAGTGAATATTATAAAATTACTAACAATTCTATTTGACAGTAAAAATATATATACCGGGTGATCATATTCAGTTCGACATATAGGATATAATTTATGTCACTAAGTAGCCTATAACTGTATAACTGCGTTGATATCTAATGACAATTGAAAGCTGATTGTTGTTTCTGATCTATCCAAGTTAATTTGCATTAATGATTAGAGTATTACGTACTAGCCTATAACAGCTGTGTTTTGCAATTTGGAGGTAAAATGGCATAGAGTTGATATTAACAGAAAACAACTATTTGCAATGTCTTAAACTTACCAGCTATAAAAGGTTCTTTCCATAAATACCCTTTGTTCGATGGATATATTTGCATTAATTTATTTTATTAAACTGACTTTGATAATTCATAAACAATGGTTAGCGTACAAATGCCATTACAAAGATGGTGATAATCGTACCTATACTAAATTTCAAATAAGAATGCAGTAGGTGGCGCTCTAAACTCAAAGTAAGTTTAACACTAAAAAAATTTAAGTTTGTTTGACTGCTCGTTTTACAATCATTTTATCCCATATAATTCAAATAAAGGTAGATCTGCCGTTTTGGTCCACTAGTTATAGGTTTTCCTTTTATATCTGTAAGATTCATAACTAATGTCAATTTAACAATTTTAAAAAAATATTTGATTTTCAAATGGTTGTAATAACGACTTTTTGTTTCGACCAATCACAGCCATAGTTATGATTATTACTTAGCTCCAACTACTGCATGCTTATTTGAAATTTAGTATAGTGACATAAGTCCTACCTATGTCCTGGGTGTACAGCATGTCCACGAATTGAATCGCATAAAGGAAACACATTTGATTTTCAGAAAAAATCGCTCTTGATAAGGTGTGATAAAAGTGCTTGTTTTCAAACCTCGAAAACAATTTTGGGCTGGCTGTTACAGTAATATTACTTTCTTTTACGATAAAGAAGGTATTGAATTCAGCTCAAAAATGCCAAGTTTTCAACAGATGTTTACGTTTTAGAGTCCCCTGAACCCAAAAAACATGTTTTTGTTCATTGTTCTGTTTGTTAGTCTGTGTGTATCTGTCTGTCTGTGAATAGAGTATCTCGAAAACTAAAAGAGATATGGCGTTGAAACTTCATATATAAGTTTTGTGAACTATGTAGACGGGACAGCAAGCTTCTGAAGGAAATCGCATAACCGGAAGTATGGTGTTTACTCTTGTGATTTTTCATCTTTTTTCGATTTTTTCAAATACGGCTCTAACGAATTTTTTTAAACTTTACATTTTTATTACATTTTTAATGTGAGATAGGTGATTTTTCAGTTGAATACCTCTAAAATGGGTTTCTTTTTTTCTATTTCTTTATTAACTCCTATTTTATATAGAACACCCGGTATATTATTACACTTTTGAATTCAGCCTGATATTTAAAAAAAATTGGCTCTTGAACTAACGCTCTATTTTGTACCGTTTTTGTAATTTTTGACAAATGCTTAAAAATTAAAAATCAAACTTTTGGCTAATTATAAGATCACTGTATAAGGAAGTTGTGTGCGTGTATCACACCAGATTTGTTTTATTCACATTTATTTCCAAATTTTGATTAAAAATCATAAGGAATTTAAGTAGGCAAATTTTATCTTCAGATTTACTTTACTATTGATACTTACTGCAAATGTGCTTAAGTAATTGTTATAAACTTTGTATGATGGTAACTCTACAAGAGAGAACATATTTAATTCAATGTTATATTACTGGCGATGTTTGCTAACATGAGGTGATCAACAAATTTAACGAAAAATATCCAGAAGCAAGAATTTTTTCATGAAATTGTTTGAAAATTAGTGAAAACGTTTTTGGAAACTGATTCCGTTCTAAATGTAAAAAAAAAGAAAAAGGTTAGACGACAACGATGCAGAATCCGTTTTAGTTTTGCATTCGGTTGAAGAGAATTCCCGCATTTCACTTGGGAATAGAGACATTAGACAAACTTTGGAAAATGGCAATGAAGCTAAATATTTGGATTTTTGTTTGTGGATGGGCGATATGATTCTGGCAGAAAGAGATTTTTACAGATAATTGTAAAGTGTGATCAAAAAGCTATTTATGCAACAAGTACTAAAAGTTGAGGTTTATGCGTATTTGTGGGGTCAGTTGAAATCATTAGTCTACTCGAAATAATACATGGATCTGTTGAAAGAAAGAACTGTTAATGCAGTCCGGTCCGTAAACCTAGAAAAAATTAGGAAAAGCTATGACGAGTTAAGAGCTGGTATTAATATGTTGGCTAATGTAGGTGCTTTATTTGAATAACTTTTTTTCATTAACTTTTTGAAAATAAAATTTAAAGTAAAACGTTTTCTAAACTGTTTAAAACTAATAAGAAAATAACTGTAACAGTTTGCCCAAAAATGAAAACTGTTTTAGTGGTTTGAAAACGATCTGACACGATTTCATAAAAGTAAACCGATATTTTTAAAATTTTGCATGGGGATATGAGTTTACGTTATGAATATCTTTTATTAATGATATTTTGCCATAGTTAGTATAGAAAAGCTACTTTACCGGAAGAGAAATCATTTTTTCATCTACCACCAAGTCGTCTTTAATTTAACAAACTCGAAAATATACTTAAAATCAGTTTCAAGCCAAGCAGGGTTTAACCACCAAATATGAAATTATAATTTACGAATTAGTTGTCAATCATACCTCCTTGTTGTTCAATTTGGAAACATACTGTATACACCTATATTACATACAGTGTGTCCCACCTAAAACCATAACACACTTACAAGAAGGTGCATCTAAAGCGGGGATGCAAGGGTTGCACGGCACACGGGCGGCAGGCTCTATGAGGCGGCAGCTACACCTTAGTTACATAACTATTTTTTTCAAAACGAAATAGACTTCCTATTTAAAGCTTTGACCGAGATAGAGCGGCACAACTAATGAGATAACGTAACCGCGTAAAGTCACGAGTAGTAAAATAAATGGGTAGATTTTGGAACTAAACTAAATGCAGTCGATTATAATAGATATTTTATCGACTTATCTAAAATCTATCGCATATTTAGTCGATATTTTTAAAAATATATTAGTTACCGGTGATATAAGAAAATTTAATTTTAAAAGTGAAAAAAAAAATAGATAAGGCCGCCTATGTGGTGGTCTTAAGAGCTAATTTATATTTATGCCAATGTCGTTTTTGCTAATTCTAGCTAGATTTGGTAGCTTCTATCTACATTTGATAGCTAGAATTAGTAAAAACGAGATTGGAATAGATATAAACTATTTAGCTTTGCAGCACTCAACAAGGTGACCCCCTAAAATTAAATTCGACAACCTTTCAAATTAATTTTTATTTAATTGTTCTTTTTGTTAAAGACAAAAAAACATCATGTTGCTAAGAAACGGTGTTTTTTTACTATTAATTGGAAATTAGGTTTGATAATATTTACCACAAATGGAGTAAATTTTGATTACATAAATTACAATCTAACATTTTCTTAAACTCTAAAATATTGCTTAATTAATATTGTTTCATAGCGTTGCACTCAAAAACGTTTTTAATTTCACTGCTCTGCTTTTGCACTATGTTTTTAATAATTAAAGCACTAATTTTAAAGTTCCACACTTTTGCTTCCTTTCTGTTGCCCCCATTTAGGAATTGCTCTTTGCAATTTTCTATATTTTTCTTCATCTTGCTTTACCTTTCAGCTTGCTCACAATTTCCACAATCCTTTGCTTTTATTGATAACTACGCTCCTTTTATACACGTAACAACCTTTTGTCAATTACTTTCGTTTGGTCTGGCTTTACATGTGCACAAACCTGTAAATACTGTTTCTCGCATCTCATAATCAATGCATTTAATATTCTATTTTTATTTGAAATTTCTATTATATAAAATATCCAAACTTTGTGCTTTATTGAGTTGGTTGAATATTTTTTACTGCAAGTTGTGGGCTTAATACCATTTCAATATATATTTAATAGTAAACACAAGAACACACTTTGCTATTACTTTAGAATATGTTCAGAGCACATAATTTATTTTTTTCTATAGCACATGTTAAAGTGTGCTTTTATCAACTCAAAACAAAAGGTCAAGTTTTACTTTAACAGCAAGGGTAGATAAAGTAGCACTTTAACATCAAGGATAGATAAAGTAATTTAATTTTCTAACTTTTGTTTAAATTAAATATGACAGTTTCGTACTATCGTAGCAACTCAATCTAGCTACTGACATTTTGAAATGTGATTGACTGTCATTATTTTCTTTTAAAATTGTTAAAGTTTTTGCTATAGAAAAAAATATTGTATTATACACGACGATAAAGTTATTTCTATCCACTCTTGAATCATTAACGTCTCAACTTCGTCTCGACGTTAAACGATTCACTCGTGGATAAAATTTAACTTTGTCGTCTTGTATAATAAATTACTATTATTACTTAGCAAATGCTCTCCCGAAATCTCATAACCGAAATGATAAAAGTTTCCGGATCGATTCATGCTTAACAAAGAATGAAACTCAAATAGATATATTTTGATATAGGTATTATTAGACTCTTTATTCAACTTGATAAAAGAATGTTTGGCTCTTCAAAAGTAAACTAATTTAATAATTTCTTTTCGACAAATATGTCCTGCAATGAAAATTTAAAGATGATAATGCATTATACATGAAACATTCTCGTGCAGAAATTACATTTGATGCCATAATTTGAAAGATTTAAAGCTAGAGCAAAGGCTTCCATCTTAAGATTTATAAAGTGGCTCGTCGGCTAACGATATCGTCAATAATATTAATTTTTTTCTTTATCTTTGCATAGTTAAAATTAAACAAAATTTGCATATAACCTTATACATTTTTTTCTAGAAAACGATACATTTCGGTGTAGTAACTGTATTGTTGGCACTGTTTGTAGGCAGCAGAATGTCTTAGAGATGCTAAAGTAATGTATTAATTTTGTTATATGGAATTATATTTTCTTTAAAATAAAATTATGTAGAAAGTAATAAATGAGCCAGGGGCTGCTGCTCTTTGCAGGTTTAGGTACTATCGTTATATTAGTATCCGATAGCTGTACGCTGGATAATAAAGCATGCTACATCGAGGGCTCTTTTGTAACATATGTATTTTATTTTATTTTCCTATTTTGGTACTCAGCCAATAGCCGCTAGGCAAATTATATGCATCACTGTACATTTTATGGGGACTTCCAACCCCACTAACGACTGTCATGATGTTATTATGACAGCCAAGACCAACTATTTCCGTGGCAGCCGTACCACGAGGCGCCGAGAGAAGCACCCATGGAACTCCCATCCAAGTACTGACCAAATACAGCGTTGCTTAACTCTACCGATCGAACGTGGACGCTTGTCCAAGCTACACACCTGAAACCTTGAACAACTATGGACGCTACGAATCTGAGCCCCGAACTTGCATAGAATTATTGGCGAAGAAGCGACCGCTGCCGAATCGGCGATATAGTAGTTGCAACGCGACACAAGCGCTAACGATTTTTGAGCTGCCACTGCTGCAGACTCACATACTTATTGTACTCGTATAACCTAGTACATTTTGGATGTTATATTTTTCTTTCAAGCATTGACATGGGTAATGGGATGTCGTGTTTCATTAATGAAGTGATCCACGGCTTATCTGTATTGCTCCCAATAATATTCATTGGGACAAACGTCGTTATAGCCGATTTCATTAAGTGATAGGTTGTTACAGATTTCAGAAATATTAAAGTCTACAAAAAACCAAGAGATTTGCATTATCTTCTGAAGCTGTATATGATCGGTTTCTATTATGGAATCGGAGGGTCGATACATGCAAGCAATTAAAAACTGAGTAGGATTTATCCTTATAATTTTTTTATTCTGCAGCAACCTGCCAAGTGATGTTGTAGAAGCTCCAAGGGTTAACACATTTAAAAATAGACTGGATGATATATTACAAGAATTTTCTGGTTTTTCTTTTTTTTTGGGTTTGTTTTTAGTAGGTACTGTTGTTTTTTATGATTTTTATTATGTAGTAAGAGTTTATAGGACTTGCCCTCAACTTTTTTCATATTCTTAATGATATTAATAATAATAGTAACAATAATATCCAGCCAAACGGATTAATGTACTCTCGATAAATTTGATTTTCTTGTGCCCTTATTTGTACTGAATAAGACAACAATCTCACTGAGCCACCACCACCCACCACCATCAACTGCCATCAACTAAAATAACCCGCTGCGGTCCCACTGAAGCCAGGGGTGACCATCGCTAACCACTATAAATTTCGCGCTTATTGACACTTACAGTGCGCACTTTTACCAACGTTTTTACACGTTTAAACGACTAGTAAAACGCTTGAAAGTAAGGTTATGTACAAAAATGTTTTTTTATTTTGCTATTTGAAAATGTGGGTATCATCGGATAGTTATGGTTCAGTTGGTGAAGAAGCGTTATCGAATTTGGTACAGTCCACCAAAATTCGAGCCGGTTGGAAATTTCAAACTGGTTGGTGGCCTTTGGTGGCTAGCGGTAACTCACTGAGACCAGATTTTAGAGCATATACAGGGTGAGGCACATAAAGTGTTACAGAGCATTAGCACTGAAACTATTGATCATATCCAAAAATGTTTCAGACAAAAGTTTCAGTGTTCGAGAAGGCCGTCATACTGGACCACCCTATTTTTTTATCGGTGGAGGCGCTGAAGCTACGTCAAGGTCAACCCCACTTTTTTAAATAAAAATATGTATTTTTTTTCGATGGCATTATTACCGATTTTAAGACGAATTCAGCGACCTGCAACACAAGGTCATTCTAGTCACGCAAAGTATGAAGATAGTCGAAAAATCGAAAAATATCGGAATAATCACTTTCAAAAGATCCACTAACCTTGGTTTGGGTCTACCTACAGAAGATGCTCGAAGTGATGACCCTCCACTTGTAAGCACTTGTTAATTCGCTGATGAAAAGACCGTCTAACTTCAGCCAATATTTGTGGTGTAATTTCGGTACATGCTTGGCGTATTCTGTCTTTCATGTCGTCAGGCGTGGTAGGTGCTACCTCCATTACGAGATCTTTGACAAAACCCCATAAAAAGTAATCTGGTGATGTTAGATCTGGCGAACGAAGTGTCCAAGCTACAGGACCGTCTCGTCCTATCCACTTTTCGCCAAAAATCTCATTCATCACTTGTCTTCAACACAGAGCATAATGGGGTGGTGCACCGTCGTGTTGACTTGTGTTTGTTAGACTGTTGCATTTTTCGATTTTTTGACTATTTTCATACTTTGCGTGACTAGAATGATCTTGTGTTGCAGGTCGCTGAATTCGTCTTTAAATCGGTAATATTTTCATAAAAAAAAATACATGGTTCCATTTAAAAAAGTGGAGTTGACCTTGACGTAGCTTCAGCGCCTCCACCGATAAAAAAATAGCGTGGTCCAGTATGACGGCCCTCACGAACACTGAAACTTTTGTCTGAAACATTTTTGGATGTGACCAATAGTTTGAGTGCTATTGCTCTGTAACACTTTATGTGCCTCACCCTGTATAATGAAATAGCAAAATTGACGTTTATCATCATTTCAAAATTGAAAAAGTAGTTGCGATTACAATCCTAATTGTGGAAAAAGACTCTTGGATAGTTTTGATTTATATCCAACATTTGAAATAAGTTATTAATAAAAATAATTCCATTTGCTGGATACTCTCTGGACCCCACTGTATAAAATGAATATGACAATAATTCGAATAAGCATAAACTTATACGGAACCATTCAGTATTTCTAAATTTGTCTAGTTATCATATGCTTGTAATAAATAAACTACAGTTTTCAACAACAGTTCGAAACTTAAAACTCAACGCGAGCAGTAAGGAAACACGAGCAATAAAGTTTTTAAATTAAAAACTAATATTGCAGCCCCTACATTTTATCTTCACTCGATTATTTCAATTTTAAATAAATTCAAGGAATACTTCAGCTGACGTTCTAAAAACGCCCTTCATTTTTCGAATTATACATTATTTAATTAAGTCTGAACGTTGCAGCTATTAAACAAATTAAATTTGCTATGCGAAAGTTGCATGGAAAAATAGAATAAATGCATGCATAGCGAAATAATGGCGAGTACTTTATCACTTGTTTATAGTGGGAAATTACAGTTTCTAGAGTTTTGAAATACTCACTAAGGTTCAACGATGTGTCTCGTTCTGGCTTGTTTAGGTTAGTGACAACTTTTGATCGTTTCACTTCAGACGGTTGGTGCCCTTCTATTCATTTCACTATTTGTTTTAATAACAATAAATAGTTTCTTTGGTAGCATAATCGGCAATAAATGGTGATAATTGTTGTAACTGAGATGTCTAAAATCCACACCCACAAAATAAGAAGTTAAAAATCAACCAAAGTATGATTAAAAAAGGAAATCTTAGTTCTTATTAACTTCTTTTCTTCATAGCCTCGTCTGCTTCCACTGTTGAACATAATTCTCCCTTAATTGTTTGCGCTATCTACACTGTTTTCTTGAACATCGTTCAGCCATCTTTTTTGCGGTCTTCCTCTGCTGCGTTTTATTACAGCAGCCGATACGTCCATTGATTGGGATAAAACCGAGCCAACTGACCCGCCCAGCTCCATTTAAGCATCGCAATCCGGGTTATGATATCGGTTACTTCGTCTGATTTCTACATCTGTTTCTCCTCGGTCTTTCGCCCTCTTAGGATACAGTGGAATCATGACGTTTTCTGTTTGGTAACTGATATCTATTGCTCTCTAATCTGTGCGTGACGTGTTGCTTAGATAACACTCGTTCATAAAATGTGTCTTATTTGATCAGCCCACCTCGTGGGTGATCTTTCTCGTGGTCCTTTACCATTCACTTTCTCTTGGATTGCGAGTTTCTTTATTGTATCCGGTTGTCTGGCTGTATCCGAACTATATAAACTAATTTTTCTGGATTTTATATTTTTATCCAATATGGATTTATTGGTACGGTGTTGGATTCATGATTGTCTCAGAATCTTCTCTTCCCCATATCTCTAGGTTATCTACTCTGTGAATTGATCTGCTTTTTAAAGTGCACGTTGAAGATGATATATCATGATTGGCAATGTTGTATGTTTTGAGACTGAAGTGTTTTTCAAGATGGTTGTCAGTTTTATCGTCGCAGTTCTTGCCATTACTATTCTTTATAGCCGCCGGAGTTAGTTATTAAGGATCCCAAACAAATAAATCTGTGAACTACGTAAAATCTTACCATCTTCTTTATCATTAGTGAGTTGGTATTTTTACGGTTGACTATCGTTATTTTGATCTTCTTGTTGTTCATTTCCAGTCCGTGTTCTCTGCTTATTCTAGTGAGTTTTCTTACAATTCTTCTTGTGTAACGGCAATAATCGTAGTGTCATCTGTGTACCTTAAATTCTATAGATATGTCACCAGTCTACCCATCCATTACTTACGTATCAGATGCTCACAATAAATGTTTAAGAGTATAAAGGGGGTGATGCACTCTTGTCTTATTTCTATTTTGTTATTGAATTCTTGTGATAAAGTGCCGTTGATCTTGATGTGAGAAGTGTTTTTTGTATACAGATTTTTAATTAGTTTTCTTTGGTGATATTTAGTCTCCAATTCTTCCAGTACATACTACAATTTCTCCCACTTTATTTTATCAAAAGCCTTACAAAAGTATTTAAAGCACAGGTATACTTTCAGGTTATACTCTCTTGCCTTTTCCATCACTTGCCCGCCATTCAGTATTTACTCCTTTGCCCCTTCCCCTAGTACAAATCCCCGTTGTTTATCTGATATCTTTGGTAGCAAATCTGTATTTAATATTTCATTAATTATGGTCAAAAAGACTTTACTCGTATAAGATATTAATGAAACTATTCTGTAATTGGGGTGTTTTAGGCGATCATTTTTTGTAAAGCGGGATGAATACTGATTAGCACCATTCAAGTGGTCATTTTTGAGTTGTCCGTATTTTTTGTTATTTAGTTTATTTATGGCCCGTTTGACTTCCGATTTCAATATCTCTAGCCGTTTCTTCATTTGCTATACCGTTTTATTTTGTGACCAAGGTACATGAGGCTAGTTTTGCTCATGCTCATCGCTGGCCCCGTTGATTTCGACGTTGTGAATGTCCATTCTTAGAGATATTCCTTAAATAGTTTCAAATATTGGAACGCTGCAAAAGTATATTTGAGGGCCAGCCAGCTAGATTCAGTGGAGATGGGTGCAGTTTTTTAAACGATATAATTAACAAATATAATGACCGTCACCAAGTTTATCGATTACAACAAATATACTCAGATAGGTCAAGGACTTATAAACTCAGTATAATAGCAGGAAAAAACAATATATCTGAAATACAGACAGTAGCAGTGACGAAATCAAATACTGAATGATATTCACATGTGTATTTGATTTATTAAACAACGCTGTATATAGTAACTAGTACAGAAATTCTATTATTTTGTTTAGGCGTTACTTACTCGAAAGGTTCAGCCCAAATTAACGCTAGCAGTGATTAGCAAGATACAAATACACAAGCTAATATTTTACGATTTAACCAGTAAAATTTACAATTACACATTAAATATAGCTACAGCTTCTTTTACCGTGCTTGCTGTACAAATATCATTAACACAAGTCATTAAGTTGCACTACTTCTCTGAGAGTCTCACGCTACTGCAAGAGATGAAACGAATAGCTCCCAAACGGGCTCAATGCTGCGACTGCAGGAAGTTGACGCCAGCAAACGTTATTAGCAAAGTTCTCAGGTGATGAGGCCCAAACTCGAACTAGGCTCCCTTGAGTCGAAGAGATGGCAGAAGTTTCCACAATCCCGTGTGACGTCTGTAGGGAAATTACCAAGCAAGCGGAATTGTTGATGTTTTTTATCCTGCAGGTGACGTTAAAATACCGGACGAAATTCTGTTAATATGTATTATGTTACCAAAATTGAAATTGAAGTAATTTTATTTACCCTCCAAATACAGGCAATTAGCAAAAAACGGCCTGCCATCCTGTGATAAATAAACTGCCTCAAAGAAGCAGACGCAATTCTCACATATAAGTGACCAAGGCCCGTAAACCGCATCAAAGCAAAGCTTCCGCACTATATTTTAAGATGACCAGAAGCTGAGAGCTAAAACTTGGAGCACAATTACGAGACATTTGCCGATATAACTCCGTAAAATTTTTGCAATAGAAAAACAAATGAAGACAAAAGTAGCGCCCGAAACAGCTGCTACGTCTTCCGGTAAAACAGATTATTACCTAATCGCTAAAGTGCGTTTTCATAAAGATTGTGTTTAAATAAAAGAGCTTTTACACAGCCAAGAATTACGCAAAAAAACATTCTAATGTTAATTATGCTCTTTACACGTAACAACGTCTGGTATAATTTTTAGCTCTAATGTTCGCCGCGAAGCATAAGTGGTGGACATAATTCAGTTATACATTTACGCCATTTTTATTTAATTTCAAGAATACGTCTTCCAGGGATGCCAATAGTTGGGGTAATATTGGGTCTTCTTTTTATTTTTTTTCTGTGGCCATATCGTCTGTTATAACGTAAGTGGTTTCAGGCATTGCTTAGAGCCTCGAATTTGCGGATAACGTGAATAAGTCGTATGCTTTTTCGAAATGGATCAGTGCCATGTGTAGTGGAGTATTATATTTTGTGAACTTTTCTATTAGGACTTGGTCAGTTTGTAGGTGGTCTTATAAAATTCTACTGGTGGAAATCAATTTGTGTCTTCTCCATTTGAGAGTTTCCACATTAACACTCCATTTTGTTTTTAATGGTTTTTCTTATGATCATTGCATTATATCGTCTTTCTTTTCTTCTCACTTCTCTACTGATTATTTTACTAATCTCTTTCTATTCAGCAGATGCACGGTTTAGCTTTAGTCTTCGTTTAATAGTAGCTCTACTCAACTTCTTGTTTTAGTTTTCTCTGTGCATATAGTTTTATTTACCAAATGAAGTACCGAAACGTCGAATTATGTGTGTGTTGTTGGAAATTATTTTCGTTTTTTACAGTACCATTTGAAGTCAATGATGTCCAGCGTCTTTGCTTTGGCTTTTGGAAGAAGTATTTATACAATATAAGTTTCTTCTTTTAGGTAAACAGCATGTTTCCTCTGTCTTGTTTCTCCTCATCCAAGAGTTCCAATTTTCCTTCAACTATCATCTTCTTTTGCCAAGTTTTGTATTTAGATCGAACCTAATCATTTCCAGCTCAATAATTATATTCATGTCTTATCCCTTTCAATTTCTGGCCGACTTGGTGGTCTTTTCTTTTATTACTACTTTTTATTTTACGCAACGAAGTAGATAAGGTAATGAAATGCTACAAATCAGCGTTCATTGTCTTTGTAGCTCTTTCTGTGTCTTCTAGGTGAGAATTATGGTCTGAAGTCAAGCGCTGATATATAACAGTCTAAATTGTTTTGAATTTTGGTCTGGTAGGTTTTGGTTCTCATCTTCGTATAATTTGTACATAAGTGTTACTGTCGTTCCTGCTGGTGAAAATTCTTGCTCGTCTTTCCTTCCTCTACAATATTAGTATCATTTATATTTGAGAAATATGTTTATGTGGCTTCTAACAGTTCTTAATATTTTATCCAGATACAACTTGGTTGTCAAGTATTGAACAGATTCTTACTTTGCTAAGTGAAATATCGACACGTGTTGATATTCGCAAATTATTTATAAATGCCTCTCTAGATACTAAGGCTTATGACTACGTATATACGTAGCAGGCTTATGACTGTATAGATCGACAACAGTTATACATTGCCCTAGAGGCCTAGAAGAACTACAAATTTCGTTGTGGCTGGCCCAATTAGTGAGAATGTCCTTGGCAAGAGCTGAAAGCAAAGTAAGAATAGAAGGAGTCGCCTCCGGTAATTTTTAAATGCAAAAAGGGCTTTGGCAGGGTGATCCTATGTTACAAACTCTATTTAGCATGGTTCTGAAGATGATCATAAGAATAACGAAGATCAGGACAGATAGGAGTATCCTCAAAAGTCCTTATCATCTATTAGCATATGCAGATGACTTAATGATACTAGCTAGAACACAAGGGTGTCTGATACTAAACGACAATAACAATGATATAGTGAATAGAGCATTAAGAGTCTCAAATAATCGATTCTAGTTTTCAGAAAGTGGCCAGCTTTGTATACCCAGGGACAGCAATAACAAGCAGTGGGAAGTTAGGTGAAGAAGTGGAGAGGCCTGTAACAGCAGATGTCAGAAGTGCGGCAATGTTAAAGTCGCTATTAAGTGACAAAAAAGTATCGTGGGCAGTTACAGTGCCGATGTATGAAACATTAATAAAGCCAGTTGTCATGTCCGTTTCGGAAGTGTGGGTGTTGACGGACAAAGTAAAATAGCCGGCAGCGAAATGCGAATAAAAATGCTGAGAAGAATCGATGGAGGCATAAAAATTCAAAATACGTGGAGAATGAGAATGAATGAAGAACTGTATAATCTCTACAAAGGTGTTCCGGTGATGAAAATTATTAAACAAGGAATATTAAGATGGTTGAGACACCTATCAAGAATGAACGACAGCAGAATCCCCAAGGAATTATAGAACGAAGACGCAGAAGAAAGAAATAGAGGAGGGCGACCACCTAGAACTTGGTTGGAAGAAGTTAAAGATGACCTACTAGAATTGGAATAACACAAAATTGGGAGAAATTGACTAAAGACAGGAAAAAATGGAGGAGGATCGTTCAAAGGCCCTTGAGGCTTTGGAGCTGCTGAATCATCAGCAGATATTAATATCTTGTTCACTGTATACTTATATTTGCGACATTAGTCGATTTGCTTCTAGGTTTCAGTAATGTGTATAGTTTTATCAGTTTTCACGCGATTCACTACTATTATTATTTTTTATTTTGCTATCCTGTCCGTCGTATTTTCTTCTTCTATCTTTATTTTGTCCTCCCCTTTCCAGAACTGCCCGTAGCCTTCTCATCTTTAGTATTAGATTCTGCATGTTTTAGATTTTCTTCTGCAAGTTCTTCCCTACCATCATCTAAAGAATTATGCTCCGATTCATGCTGGTAATGGTGACAATCTTCATCTTTAATCGAGTTATTAGAATTTCAATAATTTGCTCTCGATCTAACTCACACCTGAGTTACTATTGAATGCTATAGGTTTTACTGTCAACGATTTTAAACGAATACATTTTTCGCGTGGGTTTAAAGGTATCCTTACTGTAAATTTTTTTACGCAATAAAGAGCCAATCAGGTTTTTTGGGAAAGTAAATGTAATTACTGTTACTTTTGTATTATTATAGTTCTAATTTTAAACGCAATTACTGGCATTTGCATTTTGCTAAAATGCACTTTTTTGAAAACTGCATGAGGTAGAGAGAAGTCTCCTACAAATATTGTAAACGATTCTCATATTAATTTGACGAAAAAAGCTTTTTAGTGCGATTGTCGATTTATCTATTTATATATT